>CP136055.1:367248144-367896144 GCA_032464435.1 Aegilops umbellulata | reverse complement strand
TTGAGTTACGAGTTTGGTCTTCATTTGAAACGGAATAGTTTCACAACTCACGCCACCCGGAACACCGCAGTGTAATGGTGTGTCCGAACGTCGTAATCGTACTTTATTAGATATGGTGGGATCTATGATGTCTTTTACTGATTTACTGCTATCGTTTTGGGGTTATGCTTTAGAGACGGCTGCATTCACGTTAAATAGGGCACCATCTAAATCTGTTGAGACGACAACATATGAACTGTGGTTTGGCAAGAAACCCAAGTTGTCGTTTCTTAAAGTTTGGGGCTGCGATGCTTATGTGAAAAAGCCTCAACTTGATAAGCTCGAACCCAAATCGGAGAAATGTGTCTTCATAAGATACCCAAAGGAGACTGTTGGGTACACCTTCTATCACAGATCCGAAGGCAAGATATTCGTTGCTAAGAATGGATCCTTTCTAGAGAAGGAGTTTCTCTCGAAAGAAGTGAGTGGGAGGAAAGTAGAACTTGATGAGGTAATTGTACCTACTCCCTTATTGGAAAGTAGTTTATCACAGAAATCAGTTCCAGTGATTCCTACACCAGTAAGTGAGGAAGCTGATGATGATCATGAAACTTCTGATCAAGTTACTACTGAACCTCATAGGTCAAACAGAGTAAGATTTGCACCAGAGTGGTACGGTAATCCTGTTCTAGAAGCCATGTTACTTGACCATGACGAACCTACGAACTATGAGGAAGCGATGATGAGCCCAGATTCCACGAAATGTCTTGAGGCCATGAAATCTGAGATGGGATCCATGTATGAGAACAAAGTATGGACTTTGGTTGACTTGCCCGATGATCGGCAAGCCATAGAAAATAAATGGATCTTCAAGAAGAATACTGACGTTGACGGTAATGTTACTGTCTACAAAGCTTGACTTGTTGCGAAAGGTTTTCGACAAGTTCAAGGAGTTGACTATGATGAGACCTTCTCACCCGTAGCGATGCTTAAGTCCGTCTGAATCATGTTAGCAATTGCCGCATTTTATGATTATGAAATTTCACAAATGGATGTCAAAACTGCATTCCTTAATGGATATCTTAAAGAAGAGTTGTATATGATGCAACCAGAAGGTTTTGTCGATCCAAAAGGTTCTAACAAAGTGTGCAAGCTCCAGTGATCCATTTATGGACTAGTGCAAGCCTCTCGGAGTTGGAATATACGCTTTGATAGTGTGATCAAAGCATATGGTTTTATACAGACTTTTGGAGAAGCCTGTATTTACAAGAAAGTGAGTGGGAGCTCTGTAACATTTCTGATATTGTATGTGGATGATATATTGTTGATCGAAAAAGATACTGAATTTCTGAATAGCATAAAAGGATGATTATAAAGATGCTCTATAGGTGTCTCTAATGGTGTTTGTTGAGTTGGCATAGATCGATATTAGGATTTGTCACTCCGATTGTCGGAGAGGTATGTCTGGGCCCTCTCGGTAATGCACATCACTATAAGCCTTGCAAGCAATGTGACTAATGAGTTAGTCACGGGATGATGCATTACGGAACGAGTAAAGAGACTTGCCGGTAACGAGATTGAACTAGGTGTTGAGATGCCGACGATCGAATCTCGGGCAAGTAACATACCGATGACAAAGGGAACAACGTATGTTGTTATGCGGTTTGACCGATAAAGATCTTCGTAGAATATGTAGGAACCAATATGACATCCAGGTTCCGCAATTGGTTATTGACCGGAAGTGAGTCTCGGTCATGTCTACATAGTTCTCGAACACGTAGGGTCCGCACGCTTAACGTTCGATGACGATCGGTATTATGAGTTTATGTGTTTTGATTTACCAAAGGTAGTTCAGAGTTCCGGATGTGATCACAGACATGACGAGGAGTCTCGAAATGGTCGAGACATAAAGATTGATATATTGGACGATGTTATTCGGACACCGGATGAGTTTCGGGGGTCACCAGATAAATATCAGAGTGCCAGGAGGTTATCGGAACCCCGGGGGGAACTAATGGGCCAACATGGGTCTTGTGTGAGAGAGAGGAGGGGGCCTTAGGGCTGGCCGCCCCCCCCCCCCCTTGAGCAGTCCGAATTTGACAAGGAGGGGGGCGGCGCCCCCTCTTTCCCTCCCTCTCTCCCTCCCCTTCCTTCCCCCTCTCTCTTACCTTGTTGGAAACCTACTAGGAATAGGATTCCTAGTAGGAATCCTACTTAGGGCGCGCCCCATGAAGGCCGACCAGCCTCCCCCTTGCTCCTTTATATACGGGGGCAGGGGGGCACCCTAGAACACACAAGTTGATAGTTGTCTTAGCCGTGTGCGGTGCCCCCCTCCACAGATTTCCACCTCGGTCATATCGTTGTAGTGCTTAGGTGAAGCCATGCGTCGGTAACTTCATCATCACCATCATCACGCCATCGTGCTGAAAAAACTCTCCCTCGGCCTCAGCTGGATCAAGAGTACGAGGGACGTCACCGAGCTGAACATGTGCAGATCGTGGAGGTACCGTGCGTTCGGTACTTGGATCAGTTGGATCACGAAGACATTCGACTACATCAACCGCGTTACTAAACGCTTCCGCTTTCGTTCTACGAGGGTACATGGACACACTCTCCCCGCTCGTTGCTATGCATCACCTAGATGGATCTTGCGTGTGCGTAGGATTTTTTTTTGAAATTACTGCGTTCCCCAACATCTCAGTGACGGTCCACAGCTCGTTGTTCATCGCCATGAGTCGTTTCTTCATCATGGCCTTCCACTTGGGATAATCATGACCGTCAAAGATGGGGCATGACATAGTCTTCATTCCTGTAGTCAACATAACTAAAACTCCAGGCGATTAAACCAAAATCACACAAAACAAGAGAGTACCTCGCTCTGATACCAATTGAAAGTGCGTTTAGTCGACTAGAGGGGGAGCCTAATTTCGACACAAGTGTGCGGTCACTAGCCAGGGAGCCTAATTTCTCTCTCAAAGCCGCTAGAGTTTAGTTTGCTAAACTGGCCTGATGAGAAGTACTCCGCCCTCGGGATAGGAGGTTGAAGCCGTAGGCTGACCCGCTCGAAATCTTGAGATAGGATGTATCATGTTAAAGCACGACAGAAGCACTTCTTTTTTCTAAGACCAATTTTCGGATTGGCACCGAACACTTGATATTGTTCGGACGTCATGTTTTTACTGACGTTTCTTGATTTTCCAAGCTTTTTGGCACTTTTAAACTATTTGTGCTTTTCCAGCATAAGTCTCGCAGTGCAACGCCGAACACCTTTTAGGGATTCGGCAAAAACATTCTCGGATATTGCTATATATGCATCGGTTTCGAATTATGTCTTCGGTCAATAGTTGGATTGCCCGGCTCCTGCAGTTGTTTCCTACGTTCCGTTTTGTTCGGCTAGGCGTGCAAAGGGAGAACCACTGCGATTGTGCTTCCATCTCACATGGTTAAGCACCTCAGTGGAGAAAGCCGAAAACTTACTGTCATAATAAGCGTAAACTGGTCAGCGATCCGATGACTATGTTAAATAACAGGTCGTTCTTAACATTGGCCGAAGTGTTTACGGCTTGAGCTCGACTGTCGCCGAACACTACCGGGGGCTATTAACTAGCCTCCCAAACTAAATCCTCGATATTTTGCTCTTACATTGGAGCTGAGGTTTTATGATCATGCTTAGCATGACAACCCAAAGAAAGGAACCGATAGCGGGGCTATTTTCTTTGGAAGACATTTCTTCTGTTAAACAGTAATATAACATATCTCTCCGCGTACCTTTGTTTCTAAAACCGTATGGCCAGATTGCCTTGTTTGTCGTAAATCTTTGCCCTCATAAAGGCTTTATAAAGTAAGACAAACACTCCTCGGCTACTGGCCGAGGAGGTGGAAGCCGATGGTCGGTCAACAAAGTTTTGTACAATGCGGATCCGAGCATTAAATGACGTAAAGTACTTGGATACATAGAGTCATTACACACAATTTGTGATTTTACTATGGATATCGATCCTTAATTCGGCCACCCGTGCCCGCATTAAGGCTCGGGGGCTACTGGGCTTCAGGCTTATTATTTAAACATATTAAAGGGGCACATCGATCCCCTGATCTGGTGTTGCCACCCAACCAGTGTCTCGGGGGCTACTGCATTGCTTGTCCAATGCAGAAAATTTTATGTGCAATATGGTTTCCGAGGAGATTTTGATCCTTAGGTTGGTCGGCCGCACCCAACCTGAGTCTCGAGGACTGAGCACGCCGCTTTTAGTGACCCGAAGTATTCGGCCGAGCTAGGACTTGATCCTCAGGCGGATTTTGCAAATCGACCTGAGTCTCAACGGCTACTGGGGTCAGCGGTCTTATGTCATCCTTCATGTGCATCTCAGGTTTTAGACCGATACCCACCTTGAGTGCTACTGGCTATATATCTCGGCAGAGAATAAATTGCACCAATCAAAAATATTGACAAAAATCGGCCCACATTCGGGGTGGTGCACCACCTCGGAAGCAGTCCGGCATAAAGCTCGGGCGCTAGTGGCTGGCTCCATAGAGGGCATTTCCGGCATTAAGATCGGCTAAACTCCTTTATGCCGGAATGTATGCGAGCTCCAACGCCGGACTATATCCGAGCTCCAACGCCGGACTGTATCCGAGGTGTCGTAAATCACCTTGGTTCAAAAAAGTTTGAAGGAGTTTAGCCGAGCTTAATGTCGGAAATGCCCTCTATGGAGCCAGCCACTAGCGCCCGAGCTTTATGCCTGACTGCTTCCGAGGTGGTGCACCACCCCGAATGTGGGCCGTTTTTTGTCAATATTTTTTATTGGTGCAATTTATTCTGTGCCGAGATATATAGCCAGTAGCCCCCAAGATGGGTATCGGTCTAAAACCCAAGATGCACATGAAGGATGACATAAGATCGCTGATCCCAGTAGCCGCTGAGACTCAGGTCGATTTGCAAAATCGGCCTGAGGATCAAGTCCTAGCTCGGCAGAATACTTCGGGACACTAAAAGCGGCGTGCGCAGTCCTTGAGACTCAGGTTGGGTGCGGCCGACCAACCTGAGGATCAAAATCTCCTCGGAAACCATATTGCACATAAATTTTCTGCATTGGACAAGCAATGCAGTAGCCCCCGAGACACTGGTCGGGTGGCAACACCAGATTAGGGGATCGATGTGCCCCTTTAATATGTTTAAATAATAAACCCGAAGCCCAGTAGCCCCCGAGCCTTAATGCGGGCACAGGTGGCCGAATTAAGGATCGATATTCATAGTAAAATCACAAATTGTGTGTAATGACTCTATGTATCCAAGTACTTTACGTCATTTAATGCTCGGATCCGCATTGTACAAACCCTTGCTGACCGACCATCGGCTTCCACCTCCTCGGCCAGTAGCCGAGGAGTGTTTGTCTTACTTTATAAAGCCTTTATGAGGGCAAAGATTTACGACAAACAAGGCAATCTGGCCATACGGTTTTATAAACAAAGGTATGCGGAGAGATATGTTATATTACTGCTTAACAGAAGAAATGTCTTCCAATGAAAATAGTCCCGCTATCGGTTCCTTTCTTTGGTTTGTCATGCTAAGCATGATCATAAAACCTCAACTCCAATGTAAGAGCAAAATATCGAGGATTTAGTTTGGGAGGCTAGTTAATAGCCCCCGGTAGTGTTCGGCGACAGTCGAGGTCAAGCCGTAAACACTTCGGCCAATGTTATGAATGGTCTGTTATTTAACATAGTCATCGGATCGCTGACCAGTTTACGCTTATTGTGACAGTCAGTTTTCGGCTTTCTCCACTGAGGTGCTTAACCATGTGAGCTGGAAGCACAATCGCAGTGGTTCTCCCTTTGCACGCCTAGCCGAACAAAACGGAACGTAGAAAGCAAGTGCAGGAGCCGGGCAACCCAACTATTGACCGAAGACACAATTCGAAACTGATGCATATATAGCAATATCTGAGAATGTTTTTGCCGAATCCCTAAAAGGTGTCCGGCGTTGCACTGCGAGACTAATGCTGGAAAAGCACAAATAGTTTAAAAGTGCCAAAAAGCTTGGAAAACCAAGAAACGTCAGTAAAAACATGACGTCCGAACAATATCAAGTGTTCGGTGCCAATCCGAAAATTGGTCTTAGAAAAAAGAAGTGCTTCTGTCGTGCTTTAACATGATACATCCTATCTCAAGACTTCGAGCGGGTCAGCCTACGGCTTCAACCTCCTATCCCAAGGGCGAAGTACTTCTCATCAGGCCAGTTTAGCAAACTAAACTCTAGCGGCTTTGAGAAAGAAATTAGGCTCCCCGGCTAGTGACCGCACACTCGTATCGAAAAAAGGAGTGATAAATAATAACAATAAAACTTTGCAATGACTAAGAAGAAGAACACTTATTATAAAACGGCTCAAATGAACTTAAGAGCCCCCAAGTGACTTGGGTAGGAGAATGATTGCATGTACCGAAGTACTTATATCATATCTATGTTCAACCAAACTTTAAACGCGTCTTAACCGACCGTCGGCTTCTCCCTCTTCGGTCAAGGACCGAAAAGTGTTATGTACTCCATCGGTCGAGAATATCGACGGAGTTTCCAATAACCAGGCAATCAGGCCATAAGGCTGTAACAGACAAAGCGCGCTCAGGGAACTTATGCTATATTACTGCAAAGAGTAAGAAGCATCTTCGAAGAAAATAGTACCCCCACTGATACCTTTCTTCGGTGCTCATTGTTATTATGAGACTTGTGCAATAGATTTTTTGTACTCATGAGTTCCGTTGTGTGCCGACCATCATTGAAAACTATAAGAGCGCTAGCTTTCGGCTTCATCCAGTCTGAGGTCTGGCTCGGGTGAACCGGTCGTGACAATCGCAGAGGTGCTCCCTTTACTCCCTAGCCGAACAATCGGGAACGTAGGGGTAAACACAGGAGCGAGGCAACCCAGCTTGCATATCGCTTAAGTCAATATGGTGCATATTATGGCGTAATACACGAACAAGGAACGAAGCCGTACAAGTATAATCATATGCAACAGGAAAGCTTCATAAAGGAAGCTCCCAAGTAAACGGGGTATTTGAATTTATGCGTCACAAACAAAGTTTGGACAAGGGAAAAAATTTACAAGCAACTTTTTCCCAAAAAAGTATAATGCTTGGTCGAACCAAACACAAGTTAGAAATTAAAGCTTTGAGCATGAAAGCGACTTAGCTGGTTAATGTGTTCGCAGTCCGAGCTTGATGCGGGACAAGGTTCTATCCCCCAAGCCGGTCCCGAGGTGGCGGAGCGGAGAGCTCGACACGCCAAAGTGGTGACATAGCACGGTCGATGCAGACCGACAGAGTGACGCCGAAGTCTCCGGATCATTTTTCTGTGCACAAAAATAGTGCAAACGGGAGATAATAGTACTAATGATAATTAAAAAAAGTCGTTGCATAATGAATAATTTATGCAAAGTGAGTAATAAAAGAAATATGGCCTGGCGCCGAAGTCAATGTCGATGCAGGGCGTCGGCGTGATGTGGTAAAGGCGTGCCAAAGCCTGAATTCGTAGGTCGGTCCGAGCTCCGGATGCGGCGTTCGCCGGACTTTGTACGGAAACTGACCGAACCACCGTGCGACTGTTGTGAATGCGGCCACCATTTGATAGACCTGTGTATATATGATGGACAAACCAGAGTAATAATTCCTTGGGAAAAATGAACCCAAACAAGCAAAAAATATTAGGGATTGATAGCACCTGGTTTATTTGTTGTAGCAATCCGAAGGAAGGTGATTCCCAAAATTGGGACTCACTCCGCACACCCATTGCCCGACGGGCGATAAAACGACGGCATGGCAATGCTTGTAAAGGTTGCCTCGCCGAGGCAAAGCTCTTGGCCTAGTTAACATGAGGGAGCTGGTCGGCTAGTGACGCCGAAGTGTCCGGAGTAGGTTGATGAAGAGATGGCGAATCCCCCGGTCCAGCCGAGATGTCGAAGCCCCGATGTCAGCCGATGAGTCGAAGTAGGTCGGCGTGATGGACACCAGCTTGAAGAAGCGATAGTGCGGCCCTGTCGATGCAGGTCGTGACGTGGTCGATGCTGGCTTGATGAAACAACCGTGCGGCGATGCCGGTATGCCCGCTCTATGTAATCCGTGGGGCGGCGATGTTGGTGATGATTTATCCTTCGCGATGCCGGACTCTTGTTCGGCTTGCCGAGATGATCATCCGAAGAAGTTGAGCTCGGCTCAACAAAGTGACGCCGTGTCTTAGCGCAGGTCGGCAGTCGTGGAGTAATATTGCCGGACTGGTTTGACACCAGCATGATGTTGAAGATCATGTTCAAAAGATCTTAAAGTTAGTGGGATGTGTCCGGGAACAAAACACAATACCCCATACAAAACTTCCTTCAAACGGGATGTCCGAAATCCCGTTCATAGAAAAGATGAACTCGGGCCAGATTCATTTTCGCGCAGAAAACAGATCCGAAAAGTGATGCACTAATCGGAAGGTTCCCGGAGTTTGGACAGTCGGATCGAGCTAAAATTTTGAGAGGTGGCAGATACGGGAATTCCGCAGCCGATCAACGGTTGGATCTTCCAAAGGACGTACGAGCTAGAACCTGGACACCACGCCCTAAACACATCCAAATTCCCGTCCATATTTGACAGGGCTCCGGTATATCGTGGATTGCCAGAGATTCCTCCATCGAAACTCGACGAAATTTTCCAGGGTTGTTGTAGACTCAATTCCGCACAATTCCATGAAAGCGATCGTCAAAACGATACTCGAGGAGGTGGTGGCAGCAGATACGAGTTCGCTATCCAGAAAAACAGCACGGTCGCTTGAGGGCAATGTTGACGTTGAGCCCCCGAGCTCCATGGATGATTCCTCCATGATCTTGATAGAGATCGGAGTTGATGTTTGGTGAAGGCCCTCGTCCGAACATGGTGATTCGAACACGGGGCGCAATTCTTGGTCGAACCAAGGTGACCAGTCGAGCTGGTGACGAAGATGCCGAAGTCGCAGTTGATCTGCAGGCGAGCCATCGATCCTTTTGTCGATCACACAGCGGAACTCTTAATGAAAGCACCAATGTCGGTGTCAAAACCGGCGGATCTCGGGTAGGGGGTCCCGAACTGTGCGTCTAGGCGGATGGTAACAGGAGACAAGGGACACGAAGTTTTACCCAGGTTCGGGCCCTCTCGATGGAGGTAAAACCCTACTCCTGCTTGATTAATATTGATGATATGGGTAGTACAAGAGTAGATCTACCACGAGATCAAGGAGGCTAAACCCTAGAAGCTAGCCTATGGTATGATTGATGTGTGTTGTATATGATCTATCGACTAGCCTGGCCTCAGTTTATATGATGCACCAGAGGCCTAGGATAACAAGAGTCCTAGCCGAATACGCCGGTGGGGAGGAGTCCTTGTCTTGATCGCAAGTCTTGTGGAATCTTCCTTGTATGCGGCAGCTGTCCGAACTGGCCCATGAGCATACGGCCACAGGGGTCCTCGGCCCAATCTAATAGATTGAGAGACGACATGGTGAGTACCCCCTAGTCCAGGACACCGTCAGTGTTGTTGCTCCACGACGGCACCTCCTACAAGGAAAACGACGTCCGTAGACGCCGTTGCCGCCGGCATCAGCAGAGCCGTTGCAGGGTTCTCACCGGGAGTTTGAGCACATCCCTACAGCAAGACAGCAGCCGACCACCACCACAAACCCTCCAACGATGAAGAAGCATGACGAGCCGCCTCAGCCAGCCGCACCTCGCGGAGACCACCGACGGCCAAAATCAACACTAGACGCCAGATCCACCAATGGTCGGCCGGACGCAGAGCCACCGGACGCAACGCGAACCACAGTGCCCACCAAGCACCATGCCGGCAAGGAGCAGAGGGGCGCTGCCCGAGGCCAAGAACCACCATGGTTCCGGGCTGCAGCCATACATCAGGCACGCCGACGCGCCCCACGCGCGCCACCGCTCGCCTGCCGGAGGCCAGATCCGAAGCGCCCGCAGTGCAGACTGAAGGCGGGGGGTCGAACCTTGTTGTTGCAGCACCTCCCACGAAGAGTCGCAGCTGGTGCGAACACACCGCCAGACCAAAATCACCAGGCGAGGAGCATGGGCTGCCACCCCGAAGCTCTGGATCCAGCCGCATGAAGATGCCACCACGAGCTGCCACCACCAGATCCACCCGAAGCTGCCACACGAGCTCCAGCTCCAGATCCGCCCGATGCAGCCACCACCAGGACCAAACAGGGCGGCCCGCCAAATAGCCGCACGAGCGCCGTCCTGCTGGAGGTCGTCGTGGTACTCCAGCCGCCAGCCCGTCGCAGCCACGCCGCAAGACCCTGCCCAGGCCGAGCCCTGCACCACCACCCGCACCCCCATAGCAACAAGCACCGGCAACTCCTCGCGCGCAACAGCTTGAAAGCCCGCCGAGCCGTACCGCCGTGCGCGCACGAACGCGGATCCACGCGCAACAGCGCCAACACCAACACCCTCGCGGCCGAAGGCGCGGCAGACGCCAGATCCGGGCCGAGAAGCCCCGGATCCGCGCCGGACGGCGCCAGACGATGCACCCAGACCAGCCACCGTGGCTGTCACAAGAACGGCCGCCACACCCACACAGGGGGGCACCCGCGTCGACGCGAGATGGGGAAGCCCGGCCACCGCCGTCCATGCGACGGGCTTCGCCCGGCCATGTCCTCCGGCGGTGGCGAGGAGGGAGGGCGAAGATGAGGGGTGGCTGGCGGCGGCGATTTGGGGCTTCCGCCCGTGTCGCCCCTGGAGGAGTGACGCGGGGGACGGGTCAAAAACTACTCCCTCTAGTTATGTTTCCCCGTCCACTCCCGTTATAAAATTGATATACTGTATCTATGTATGTGTATCTACCTACTTCCATTATAATTTTTTTGTTGATGCAGCGGTTGCTAGTGCGCTCGTTGTATATGAGGAATGGAGTTTGAATCGCCCACGCCCACGTTTTATTCTCATTTCTCTATTTTTAAGTAAATATAGAATTAGTGGTGCTTATGCAAAAAAAAAATGCCGCACAGGCTGTTTTAATGGGCCATAGCCATGTTGCCATGCTACATAAGCGCGGGATACGTCTAAATACGAGCGAAATGACCATATTTGCACGAAAACGCAAGTTGAATGACCACAAATTCATAGTTTTAAAGTTTTAACACCAAATTGAACATCGAGCGCAAGTTCGGTGACTTCTGGTGATATTACTTCCTTTTTTTATTGTTCATGGCGGGAGCAAATGAGCTCGGGAGCCAAATAGGACTCTCCAAAAGAAGTTGCTATTTGGGATACTTGTTTATCTTTCTTTTTTTATTTTGCATAACAAGTATTAGCTTGTGCTCTCATGAAAATCTGCTAATATATGGTATCGATATCTACGACTCTCTTCATGGGTGATGTTGCTGCTTAGATGTGATGGTTTTTTTGGGGCCTTAGCACGACGACTTCCTGACTATCTATTGCAACAAGGTTTGCCCTTGCCTAAAAAAACAAGGTTTTTCCGGCTCCGGTTAGGTAGGGGTGATGACGGTGGCGCGTCTTCAACTCGCTCCAATGCCTTTAGTCATCGCTAGGTGACTCATGAACATGATTATAATTTTTGTTACCTTTGGTGTTCTTTGTACTGCTATGACTGATTATGAATAAATTGGAGGGTTCTTTCAAAGAAAAGGGGGCATCTATTTGATCTAGTTAATCTTGAAAAAACTAATTTTCAGATTAGCTTTGTCCTAAGTGAAACCTTATAAAGTTTGATCTAGTTATAAAAAACAATATAGACATCTACAATAACAACTATATAGATGGTGTGAAAATATACTCAATTGTTATTTCAATAATATTTATTTGGTATTGTAGATGTTAATATATTTTTTTATCAATTCGGAGAAAATTTAAAAACGGGGGAGTGACCAACACGTGGTGTGTAGAATGTGCATTGCACAAAACGCAATTGCTATCGATGCTGTACGCACAGGTGACCTTTTATGGGTTTTTTCTTATAGGAAATACAAAACATGAAAGCACATATCTTTCGAGGATTCTTTCGATAAGGATCGGGAGGCAGGCCGGGAGGACAAAATCCAGGCACCAAATATGCTCTTCTTCCATGCATGGCGTTGTCGCTCCACTGTTGAGGGCCCTCGTGCGCCGCACGTGCTTGCCACGTGTGAGCCGGCACGTGTCGCCGCGCCATTGCCCGTCCGTGCAAGCCGCATGTGAAGCCAGGCGACGGGGCCACGTGCGAAAGGCGCGCCATGAGTGAACAATAGTCAAACGCCAAGCACTCGTAAAGTCCTAAGCTCCATCCATTATTGAGCACCACACTTGGTTTATCACTGGACAGCAGCTATATAAGACGTGGATGTGAGCATACTTGCTGCATGTCAAGCAAGGAAGCAAGAGAGCCAGCAAAGAGCTTTTGTAGCCAGCAAAGTGCACAGCAAGGGTTATGTGATAGAGCTGCATTTGCACCTGCACCTAGAGAGGAAGAAGAAAGGTCGAAGGCTTGGAACTTGGCCATGCATGCAACGTTCTTCTTGACCCTCTCGCTCTTCCTGTAGGTGCAGTGGCATATGCAACTCTATCACAGCATCCTAGGTACACATCACTCGCCACACATTCTCCCCCTCTTCCTGCTTTTGGCTACACCAGAAGCTCAGAGTGTCTTTTATGGTCAGCTTCAGCTTGGATCGATAATAGGTGAAGAGGAATGGCGTGATATGGCTGCATTTGCACCTGCACCTACGACGAAGAACAAAGGAAACGCCTTTTGTCATCATCAAGTTGCTAGGTGCAGTGGCACATGCCCGTATCACATGAATTTTCAGAACATAAGTTCGAGTTACTTCGAATTTATTTTATTTTTGCAAACAATTGTTGTCTCCTTCTTTACCCGGCCTGCTGGACTAGCTGTGTAAATTATGTACTCGTAGCAACTACTGATTTTCTTGAATATCAGAGCCTCATAGGCAACTAGGGATATTTTTTAAATATTTTTGCGGCTAACTAGTGATCTATTTTCCCAAGACAAGTTAAGGATCTATTTGATTCGAAATTTTTCTAAAGGAAAATTTGCAGGATTAGTCTAACTTTTAGGAAAAATTTCCTGTATGTGCATTGTTTGATTTTTAGGGTTGAAATTCATAAGATGTTTGCCATAGGATTCATTTGCACTAGAGGCCCCTTCGGATTGTAAATATTATAGGATTTTGGTACAATTACAATCCTTGTGATCCCCCCCCCCCCCCCCTCCTCTTTGGATTGTCTTTGGATTGTCTTTGGATTAAAGGGATTGTGCTACCTAAAATTCTAGGATTGGATTTGCCTGTCTCGGTCCCATAGGAATCCGAAACATCAACTGCCACCTCTTTCCAAGACTCAATCGCGTAGGATCAAGGTATATTTATTGTCTTTCATCCAAACAACTATTCCTATATTTGTAATTCTCTCTTTTGCACTAACAAAACTGTAGCATTGTTTTGTTTGTTCTATTCATGTGTTTCTAATCCAATCCAAAGAGGGAGTCTTAAGAAAATTCTCATCCACTCCAACCTCTCGTGAAGAATACTATGTTTTTTAAATTATATGCTTGTGCTCATCTTATTGATATGTTCTCAATCCAGCTATGTGTTTTTTCTTGCGCATAATCAAATGTTCATGCAACTATATAGTTTCAAGATGGTATGTCGCTCTACTCCTACTGGTAAGGTACCCGTGAGAACTTATACATAACCAAAGCACAACTGAATATGACATACCACATTATAACGCAAGAAAATATATAAATTTAGAGTCACATATACATGATGTATGAGATGTCGATTTAATTATCGTCCCACTAAAAAATAAAATATAAATCATTTTATGAAGATAGTATCAAAGCCTTGAACTATAAATAAATAAATAAATAATGTAAAAGTGAATTACAATTCTTTTAGAGGCATGCGCACATTGATATACTACTGCAGCAACAAAGTATTTTGCGCTTCTCTTTAATAAAGTGATGAGGTTTGTGCATATTGCACATTGATAATCATAAAGTAAACAAAATGGCAATTCATTTAAAAGAAAAAAGATGGCAGCACTAAACTATGGAAGATTCTAGAACAAAGGAAATGACACGGCTCTCATGTGGACAGGTGTTGGTCTCCATGGTCACTTCACGATTCAGCTTAAGTCATTGAAGTTTGAGAAACTCTTGCGAAACAGCACCTTTGGTTACTCTCACTTATTCGAAAGTGTCTACGCTGCAGGTAATAGCATGCTTTACATCATCTGGGTATAAAAAAGCAAGTTGATTTTCGATAATTGATTGGTGGAATTACCATGTACATCCTTTCGTGTTAAGCTGACAATTTTAAGTAGTGACATATTACTTTTTTCTTTTGCTGCTTGATGACCTTCCAAAGTATAGTGATGATGTTCTCTAGTGTTCTGTTCTGATGCTTGCACGGCGCTGTTTATGTTATGAATACCTGTTAGTGCTATCTATTTTATTTTATGTTCAGGCGGTCAGCTCAATTGATCTACAGATAGCCATTTCGCAATACTTGTGGTTCAAGTCAGAGCTAGCAAACTATATTTCAGTGCTTTGAGGTTTGCTCATATAAGTGCATTGTGCAAAAGCTTAGCTTGTGCAATGGTTGTTGGTTTATATACATACAACCTTGTTATTTCTCCTTGTTTATTACATGTCACCTATGTGGCAAATTTACCAACAACCATCTTACAACTATTGGAGATGCTCTTAGTAATGAAAACTACTAGATAGTACACCCTCCGTTCCAAAATAGATGACTCAACTTTGTGCTGACTTTAATACAAAGTTGGGTCATATATTTTGGAACGGAGGGAGTACATGTGACAAATTCTAACGTAGCAAATAGGATATCCAATGGCAAACAATGCTCACAAATGTCATCTCTCCACCGTTAGATTGGCTTTATCGAACATGCAATATTGAAAGTTATTCACATGCTATATAGTGGTATAGATATAAATGTTTTTTTTATTTACGCATTTAGAAATCCTGCTAATCAAAGAGGCCCTAAAGTTACTTCAGTTATTTTTCCTACCAGTCCCCGTCCTGCTGGAATCATAACTATGTAAATGTTATACTCATGGGTAACATCCTTGAATATCAGTGTCATAGGCAACTAGGGATGCCAGCATGAACACAATAAATAAACTAGATTACAACCAGCTCAGGTTACTTAAGCAACTGCATATGTTCAGTTACAGCCTCAGCAGGCAGCTCAATGAGATTAACAATTTGGGTACGAATAAATTCCAAGGTTCATAGTCCAAACAATTGAACCGACGCACTACAGATCTGATTTACTAAGGCTACAGTTAGTGCAGCTCAACAGGGTTCGTCAAGGAGCTAATGCAGCTTACATATAGGGGTTTCTGGGTCAAGAACCAACAATGGTCGATGACATCACAGCACATCAGATTTGGAGATAACCAGGCAACTCCAAGAATATCAAGCACCATGTGAGATGTTGATGATAAAATCAAGCCGCACGGGGTTATGTCCCACTCCTTGTCACCCTTCGGAACATGTCTTTAATGTTCTTTGATCCTACCTCAGGCTTCAGCTTCTTCGCAGGCCTCCCTTTGCTTGACTTGGCACTACCATTTCCTACGCTCCCCTGTATTGACACATTTGACAAGCTTAAGAGAACATGGCATGGGCGCTGGCAAAAAGATAAAGCATTCTGGAGGAGTTTACCTCTGAGGGGCGAGCTGGAGCAGGTACGGGAGAACTATCAGCACAAAATGGCGTGTCATTGGTTTTAGCCATATCATTTATCTCATTGATGTCTAACCTGCAGTGGAGCAGATTGTGCTAGTGTGAGACAGATGGACAATACCAAACTACTAACTCTTCTTTTCTTTTCTTTTTGCAAGGGAACTACTGACTCTTGTTGAAAGAGATAAGTCTTACTGCAACTTCTTGCAGAGTACTGTTAGCCATGGTTCATCCTTCAGGTTTTCGCGAATTATTTGGACAGCCTCCTTCACTGTAGCACAAATAGTAAAAACAGCTCCATAAGAACATCACAGTTCACCTTATCAAGAAAATTATAAGATAGGATTCTAAAATCTGACGTGGGTCAGGAATTTCATTTTTATTGGAATTTCTCATATTGAAGTAGTACATAACACATGAACAGTTATACTGGCACAAAGACGGTAATCTCAGCTGTGCTACAGAAGCAAGGGTACCAATGGAGTCATATAACTTGATCTGTCACTTTTTCTATACCCCTCCACTAGGCTTAGATCAATACTCCCTCCGTTTCAAATTTGATCTAAAACCACGACTAGTACTTTTTCAACTAAAACCACGACAATTATTTTGGAATGGAGGGAGTATACTATAAAGCTCCCTTAAGTTTACACACTTCAATTTTACGTGAAAAGGAAGTCCGAGGTTTATTGTCATAGCTTAAGGCATGTTGGATACAGATCACACCAATGACCCATGTTATAATATGGTCATATCAATGTGGCAATTATGAGCAACATTAAACTGTTTGATTATGAGATAAATAGACACTTGTAAAAATAAACTGGGCAATAAGATGACGAGAAGTTACAGTGACATACACAGTTCTCTTTCTCCTTGAGCAGCATAATTTTTACCTAACTTAGAGATGGCCTCTTTTATACTGTGTACCTGTAAATGAGATTGAGAGTAGATATTTAATTCTCAATGGTACAGAGGAAGTGAAAAGGTATGATTTGGAATTCAATTCACCCATGAGGTTGTAATTGCAGAACTCAATTAAAACAGAGTAGCAACTTACCATGAGAAACTGTTATCCTTTCTCTCATTCAAGGATTAAGCGAACTAGCGACAACAGTGCATATCTATTTTATGTTCATGTTTATGCTTGTTAGCTTTGCCTGTCTAGTTTAGTTAGTAAGTTAGCTTTTCTTATCTTTTGTCTTGTTTTTGTCAGGGCCACCTCCATGCAGGTAGAGAACATGACAAGATGCATTACACTGGTTTCTCAATGAATGGTATATCTTAAATATTTTTGTGACAACAAACGGCTCATCAGTTAATAAGCAGCCTTATTATCCTGCACTCAGATGATCATGCTGTAGGACTCTGCTGCTCACTAGTTAGTAGTCACTACACCAAACACTCATCACCTTCTCAGCAATTGCTCTCTGACGTTCTCAAGCGAATGAGACAATCCCATGCCTACTCACTGGCTGCTTCACTCATAAATGTGGCAACGTACTCCCAAAGTTCTCCCTTCAGTTGATCGCATTACAAGTCAATGATAACTTCAACAGCTGGATTGAGAGCGCAGCCGAGAGTGCCTGCCCTGACAAGATGAAGGGAGTGTGATCTCCCATCATCCTCACGTTACAAGGGATATGGAGACTGCACCACTGCGGAATGACTGTGCTCTTTGAAGATGCCACGACCCGCGCTGGTCGACTCAATCCTTTCCAGGGCCAGCCTCTGGATGCAGTTAGGGCGGGAGGTATGTAACTTAGCTATGGTTCTGGATATGACAAATAAAGCACAAATCGTGCATACCTACGAAGTGTGCAATATGGTCAATGTTTTCTGAACCTGCCTTCTTATACAACCTATCTAATCAAAGCAAACTACAAAATGGTGTGGGCGAATTATGATTTAGTAGTCTGAACTTGGGACTTCATTGTTAACATCCTTGTGCAAGGCAAACAACAATAAACATTTAAGTGATTTCAATAATCAGAAGTGTGTGTCTTTTCTTAATGTAGTATAGCATACCTCCCACCCTAACTGCAGTTCACATCATTGCTTTCATAAAACGCAATGCAGAACTAGCCTTCTCCAGCAAGGATAAAGATCAATAGGGGAGCATAGTGAAAGTTGGCAGAGTAAGAACCGACACAGCCTACCTTACAGCACAGCCAAGTTAAGACCTTGGAATCATCTAGCCTGAAGAACTTCATATTAGCAACTTCTGCAGGAAAGATAACATCAAAACGAAATAATTCTGTAAGAATTATTGGATATGTTCTCATAGTATGCAAGTACAGAAATAATTTGTGCCATAAACAACAAAAAAGGGTAAAAGTTATTGTGTCTGGCAGTAAAACCGGTACGAAACCACCATCCAAGAAAAAGAAAACAAGATCGCATTTATGAACTGTCTAATGTATACTAACGTTGTAGTTTCGGTCTTTCGGACACAAGCAGTAGCAAGTGGTCAAAGGGAAGAACTGTCAGGTTGCAACTTGCAAGGGAGTACTAGTAACTAACAATGTCACAGCAACTTGATATCGTTGTAATTGTACATCAAATATATATTCCAAAGACCTACCTTTAACTTCACAAACCAGTTCCATATGCTTTCCTGCTACGCTCATGAGGTGCTGATATCCAGGATAACCTTCGATGTATAAAATTTCATTCAGCTGTCTGAATTTTCCCAGATCCTTACCGTTCTGCAACACAGGGAAAGGAATTGCTTTTAAATTGAAAAAAAATTAGATGAAATAAGAATCATGTACAATAAAATGTATCTTTGACCACACATACCGACATACGTGCAGCTTCGAAAAGTGGTAGAAGAATGAAGATGGGGTCAACAAGTGTGCAATAGTAAACGCTACCATCTGTAGGAAGGAAAGCAGGATTCAATAGCAAAACCAGGTACATAAATTCACTGCAGAAGCAAGGTAGATTTATATTGATGTGTTCTACATGATATGCAAAATAGCGAATGAGAAGAACATCCTTATTCCTTTATAAGTTTATAGTATTATCATGTTCCTTAAAACTAAGGCAATATCTGACTTTCTTGTGTTATAAATTTTAACTGGCAGGTTTGCTGAGGCAAGGTAACAAACCAACAAACCAGATAAGCTGCCTATAGGAAACGACAATAAGTTATGGGCTTCACCCCTAAGGAAAATAAATCAAGTTTTGCAGAGCAATGGCAAAACTGCATGGCTGGTTTATGCTTCCACCATACCTTCACAGACATAATCTCCCAAGAACCAAGAACCATAACGCTCCTTAAACCAATTGAATTCATGAAGTTGGCCATCAGTGAACAGATACTGTGTTTCTTCTTCTGTTTGACGATAAGGAAGAGTCAGTGCAAGCTGTTGGTTTATCTTTCAAGGATGCTTCTACAACAGACCAATCACAAGCCACAAGCATCATCATGTATTTTTCTATGTCCTCGGCGATCAGAAACTTATACTGAGGTAAGTAAGCTTGGGCACCTAGTTTCGGATGGCGAAGTAATAGAATATTCCCTTGACCATTGGCACCAGAAGGGCCTGCAAAGAAACACAATGGGGTCTGAGTATAAATATGGGTCTCCCACCACAAATCGGGCGCTAGAGGCGATCACCAGCTAGCGGACTTATTAAATCCTGTTCTCCTTTCAACCAGGCCACACAAACTAACAAAGCTTAAAACAGAGTACACCATACATCAGTGGAAGCAGTGCTAGAAATGTTGAGGGGATTGGGGGAACTCACGGGGAGCAACAAGGACACGGGGCGGCAACGCCATGTTCTCCCACCACAACGCCATCAGTGGTGGTCGAGGGCCCCTTCAGCTTTGTGCCTTTGTTACTGGTGGCACTGGTGTGGGTTCTGGTTCTACTGCATCGCCCAGATTAATCGAAAAAGGAACTAATTACATAAGACTGCATTGATCTGTACAACAATAACAACAAAAACAGAGAAGGGTCACCCAAGCATGAAGAACTCACCAATTTCAGTTCGCTGGTTCCACGCGCAGATCACGCGGCAGCGTTGGTGGCGCCGGGCACCGGAGTGCGCAGGGATTAGGGATTGGGGCAAGGAACAAGTCGGCGGTGGAATGCGTACCTGAGGAGGGCCGGGAAGGTCGCCGGGGGTACTGCCTCTCCGACTCCGAGTTCTTCGCCCCTGCGTCGCGCCGGCAGGAGAGACGAAAGGGGACGGCGGTAGGGTTACTTTTGGCGCCACGCCGGCCTAGCCTCCCGCGTCTCCACTTTTCAGCGTTGCCCTTGCCCTTGCCCTGCTCTGTGCGTTCATGGGCCTAATTCAGCCCACCTGTCCATAGAAAGCCCTGACGGCCCAGAGTCCAAGCCCACGTTGGCGCTGACACCGCTAAAAAAACACTTGGCGCTGACGCCGCCGGTCGACGTCGGTCCTCTCGAGGATGGCCGCTTGTCGGCGGCTTGGCTTGGTTTGACGGAGCTGGAACTCTCGATGTGCCGTACTCCGCGCTTGGATCGAGGACGGCGCCTGCAGCGAATCCCGAGCCCACCTTTGCCCCGTGCTGCTTCAGAGCTCAAACCCTAACCAGCAAACCCCGACTCGGATGGAGAAATCCGCGGCGGGATCAGCAGACGAGGGGAACGTCTCCATGGACAAGGTACCACTTCCTCGTTGGATTTCTAGCGCCTTATTTGTACATACCCAATCTGTATGACTATGATTTGATTCTTTCAATCCCTTTTGTTAGCCTGGTAGATTGTAGATGTGTTGTTCAGTCCACCCTTTTCAATTCAAAACGCTACAGTGCTCATTATGCCATGATATCTGTTTCTTTTTTCTTCTAGAAACATCATGCGGTGTTGAATAAGTAAAAATAGGAAGAACTTGCCAGAAAAAAAAAGGGTTACCAGAATGTCTGGGAAAGGTCACACCGAATCTTAGTTCATGTTTTTGTTATGCCCTTCGTTCAATGTTCAGTTAAGATTGATGGCACATTTTATCTTTATTTTCAAGCAATGCTATGCGTTCATCTCGTGAAATTTATTATGCAAAAGAGCTAATATCTATTGAAACAACTGCCCTCCTTCAGTCATGTTATAGTGGGCATTATCTGATATCTGTTCTTTTTCTTCTGGAAACATCATGTGGTGTTGAATAAGTAAAAATAGGAAGAACTTGTCAGAAGAAAAAGGTTACCAGAATGCCTGGGGGTGGTCACACTGAATCTTAGTTCATTTTTTGTTATGCCCTTCGTTCAATGTTCAGTTAAGATTGATTGATGGCACATGTTATCTTTATTTTCAAGCAATGCTATGTGTTCATCTTGTGAAATTTAGTATGCACAGCTAGTAACATCTATTAAAACAATGGGCAATTCTTCAGTCCTTTCTTCAGTCAAGCTCTTGCAAGAAGCGGTGTCTTTGCGATTGGATCAGCGGACTGCCCGACGAAATCCTGGTCAGCATCCTAGACAAGTTAGATTCCAAGACTGCAGTTGGCACGAGCCTCCTCTCACGGCGATGGAGGCGCTTATGGAGACTCGTGGAATCCTTCCATTTCAGTGAGGTGGTTTTACCAGACAACTATTGCTGGGTACGCCTCGGACCAATGCGGGACTACTTGAACACACATAGAGACCACCATTTTGTTGAGTCCCTCCAGTGGTTCACAAGGCTTAAGAGAGAGACACCACTGAGAAGACTGTCCCTTGTGTTCTCAGGCAGTGTAGAGTGTAGCGATGTGGTCAACAGTGCCATAGCTTCTGCAGCTCAGCATGGTATCAGCGAAATTGATATGGCAATTGTTGTAAGGATGGAGTACGAGTTCCCCTGGTGGTTGTTCTCTGTTTACAGAAGCTCGCCGCTGACCAGCTTATGCCTAAGTCATTGCAAGCTTTCTGTCCCCCTCGACTTCAGAGGATTCGGTTCCCTCACAAAGCTTGCCCTTGTCCAGATGTATATGAGCCTGAAAGAGGTGCAAGTTCTCCTGAGGTGCTGTACAAACTTAGTGAGCTTACACCTGATTGGCATGTTTGATATCAGAATCCTGCGGCTTCCAAAGCTTAAAGAATTGCTATTGTTAATGACTCCATCGTTGGGTAGATTTAAGGTAGACACACCAGACCTGCAAAGATTGGAGTACTGCGGAGAGATGCTCCCAACATCTACGTTTCAATCCATTCCATGTCTTGAGCATGTTTCCCTGCAATTTACTGATGATATTTATCCAGAGTATGACGCGGACAAGTTGGAGGATATCTCTACTTGTTTTCCCCATGTCAAGAGCCTTTGCTTGCAGTACGAGATCCCGAAGGTGAGCCCCACTTTCTGGATATTCTCCAACGTAGTGTTGGTGCATCATTCATCTAACTTATTTTTTTTTCTGCAGCTAGTCAAACCAAGAACCCCTGCCACCTTTTTAAACCTCAAAATCCTAACTTTGAACATCGCTACAAAACCTTCGGATGATCTTCTTTGGATGTTCATGTTCCTAATTGCTGCACCATATTTGGCTACACTGAGAACTACTGTAAGATTGGTTTCCCCTCTTGTATTTTGTACTTATTTTAAATAGAAAATGTAGATTGTTCTATCCTGAACCATTGTGAAAGCTCACTTTTAACCTTGAACTTTGCAACACCTTTTTTTAACCTGGATCTCTTGAATCAGTTTACTGCAGACCCTCCCACTTTTACACGCCAGCATTTGCCATGTTGGCAACTTAACTAAAAAAATAGGAAGTTTGACGAATCTAGAAAAAAAATATTCAAGAGACCAGGAAAATGATAATTTTAAAATTTTACTTGTTTGAACAAAAAGAGATCTGGAACGTACTAGTAATATCGGGGATAAGTTTTCTCCAGATTGACTATTGAATCATTTTTTTTGTTTGACCATAGGGAAAGTTTTGTAGGAATTTTTTGGATTGACTATTATAAAATGTTTAGCTGCATGTCATCTGTGAACTATTGGATCCATCATATTAACTTTATATACAAATTCCAAACCAAAATTGAAGTTTCAAATTTTCCAAGAAATTCTGATGATTATTTTTTAAGTTTTCTTTTCTTTTCTGAAAAAATACTTATGTTGTTGACACACAACGTGTTGACGTGTAAGTGATGGTACATTTCTGCCACTTGTCGTCTCAGCAAAACAGTTAGGGATAGTGCCAAGGGTTAAAGTAAACTGATACAGGAGTTCAAGGTTAAAAGCAAACTTCTACAACAGTAGATATTTTCTTTTAATACCGCCAATGTTTGTTTTTTATTTGGAGGAAAAGAGCTCTTATTTGTTTTGCCTTTAACATTTCCAGGTACGCTATTTGTCATATCTTGAATCTCATAATGGGGTGGTATGGGATGATGTCGACTTCCAGCACGTCGGTTTGAAGAATGTAGAGATGTATAACTTCATGGGAAGAGATAATGAGATATGCTTGGCGAGGCTACTGTTATGCAGGGCTCCTAATCTGAGATGTTTGTCCTTCAACCAAGCACGTCTGGAGGAAGGTCATGATCACCAGCTAGTGCCCCCTACCTGGCCCATGGCTGAAACTTTTCCCCCAAGAGACAACCAGTTTGTTCTCTCTAAGTTACTGGAGAATGTTTCTTCCATTGCGCGTGTAGTGTTCATCTGATTAAGGCACTTTCCAGACTTCATATTTGTGCAACGCGTACATAACTAATGGCAGCTAAATTTGATAAATATTTTCTTGGCTTCTCAGAATCATGCAGATGTGCTCCTCACAATTTGTAATTTGAGTATAAATGGTTGTGCTTCGCGGGTTCATCACTCCGATCATGAATGTAGGTAGAAGCAGAGTCTGTCTCACTGAGGCAGGTGATCCAAGGGTTTGTAGTTTGAAGCCCAACTGCGTCGAATTGAATTTATAATTGTCAAGTCTGATATGTCGATTAACCGAACTATGTGCAAACTCCTGGTGATTTCAGGGAAAATGTTTGTATGTTCAGGACAAACAGAAATGTGATCCGCTCATCTTAGGAAGCGTCTGCCATACACCTTCCCATCTTCTCTCTCTAACGAACTGACTTTGCCGATCAAGCAAAGACAATGGATCAAGAAAATTTGAAAGAATACAAAAAAGAGATAACACCGATTTAGAGCCCTTCGAAGTCGTTGTTTCTGGCTTTATTCTTTGCATCTTGATGATTCTACAAGTCTTCGCTGGAAAAACACAAAAGACTAAACCTGCATAGGTATCTTAATCTCAAATCTCTCACAGAACCGTGTGAGCCATCCATAATGACAGGTAAAACTTAAATTTGTCTTTTTAGCATCAGTACAGACACAAGCGCTCATATACACGCGCATACACTCACCCCTATGAGCACCTCCGAGAGACTGAACCGACATATCATCTTGAGATTTACGAAGTCACCGTAGGAGCCTCGTCGTCGACGGGAACGTCTCCTCCCACTGAAAGCGCATCGCCGGAAATTCTAAAATAAATCCACGAATAATGCGAGCACCAGGATTTGAACCCTGGTGGGTTGGGGATACCACTGTCCACCTTACCAACTCAACCACAGGTTGATTCACAAAAAACTTAAATTTGTTGAATGGACAATGACAGGTAAAACTTAATTTCATCCTGCAGAGACACTTACAACCTATCAACATGAGCATCGTCTCTCAATGAAAAAGGAATCAACCGGGATAAATGGATCGTCAACCTTAGAGCATCTCTAACTGATCCTCTAAAAATCTTTATAGGAGCAAAATAAAGAGTCAATCGCATCTATCCCTCAAACCTTTATAGGAGCAAAATTTTACTCCTACAAGTTTACTCCAATGCCCAACTCTCCTATTTTTACTCCTGTATGACGCCGCTCCGTACAAATTTTCCCTTCCCTTTTTCTCATTCGCTGTCGCTGGAACCCGCATTGCCGGTCGTCGGCCGCCCTGGTGATCGGAAAAATGGACGACGACCTCCGCCGGCGGCGAGGAACTTCATACAAAAACAGTGTTGTTCATCCTCCCGCACTCTCTTGCGACCCCCATGCCATCGTTTGCCCCTGCTGCATGACGTTGTTCCTTCACCTGCGAGTTGTCGTGCTTCCAAGACAAGCCGGCAACAAGACTAGAACACGAGGACGACCACGATACGCTGCTCGAAGATGGGGACGTGGACAGGGACAACAACTCGTGCAATTGCGCCACCAACTCCCTCTCCCGGTGTTGCAGCTACATCCCGTCGTCTGCCGCTGCCTAGCTATGCTCACCACCCGGGGCACAACCTCTACTCCTTTGCATTTTAGTTCGGATAGCTTGACGATACATGCAACTGCAGACACAAATGCGTTGGACCTCGCCGTGGTGGCGAAGACCGATGGCGAGGCGACGGGACCTGGGCTGGGCGACATATCGTTCCTATGCATGATCGAGGTGCTGCTCTGGTTGGGGGTGCCAGAAGGAAGAAGAAGATGTAGAGAGACTTTTGATGCGGAGCATCCTATGGTCATCCCCATGGACCTACCATCGTCTCATCAAGAGCCAAGATGACCCATGACACGAGCACGAGCTAGAGCTCTCGAGAACGAGGTGACTTCCTTCCTTAGTGATATCACATATGATCCACGCGAGACATGGCTACTATCTAAGTCCGAGATGTTGTGCATGATTAGGTGTCAAGAGGACCCTTCCGAAGATGCTCGTGAAGACGGACAGGCCGACAAGTTCATGGATGAGGAGAACCAACGAAAGGAGTCAAGTACAACTCCCAGGACCCGGACATCCGGCCCCTGGAAGTGTCACCGGCATCAAGGAGCCAGCGGCCAAGTCTACAGGGCCCGGACATCCGGCGACCAGCCCGGACATCCGGACAAGCCCATCCAAAGAACAGAAGACCTGGCCCTTCAGCCCGGACATCCGGCCAATGGCCCGGACATCCGTCCTGTCCCGAACTCCCGAACATCCGGCCCATCGCCCGGACATCCGGACCCCGTCTATCCAGAGCACCGAGACTGACCACGCCAGCCCGGACATCCGACCCCCAGCCCGGACATCCGGCTCCTCCTGATAGCCAAGACATCCGGCTCGACGCCCGGACATCCGGCCCCATCTGTCTGCGCACAGTAAAGGGCCGAGGCCCATGTACCCCTTCGCCCACCTAGACTATATATACTCCTCCTCCTCCCTCTTTCTAGGGTTCGCATTGTTTTAGCTCATATGTGAGATAGAGCTTTGCTCATCCATACGGATCTACTCCTTGAGAGAGACCGCGCCCCCTCTACGAAGAAGATCCCCCTTGGATTCAAGACCCCTCTTGGGAGGCCCCATCAAGACCTCCTCTAGGAGAAGAACCGGTTACCTTTGTATCGTCCTTTGTTGATCGTGGATCTTGTATCTCCTCTCGTGTTTCGAGGATCTAGCATATGTGTGACTATATCTTGTTGGTTTGAGTGATTCTCTTGTGTTTTCCCTCGTGTTTCCCCTCGTGTTCTTCGTGTTCTTAGTTGGGATCTGCTACTTTCGTGAAAGATCGGCCATCTAGGGTTCCACCCTACATCATCTTGGTATCATGAGCCACGTTGATCACGATTTTGGAGCCCCCTCTCTTTGTTTTCTAGCCTATTTTTGTTGATTTTGTTCCTAATTCGAAAATTGCCCCACAAAAATAGCCCCAATTTTTTTTGTGATTTGTCGGAGTGATGAAGTTTTGTTGGGTTTGATCCGCGGATTTCGTGTGTTGCAGGTAGATCTAGCTTTCCACCATCTTTTCCCCAATTTCCATCCACAAAATCTCCCAATTTTTACCCCAGATTTGCCTCTTCCACGCGGATTCCTTCGAGTTCGTCCACGGATCCAGAGCCCGGACATCCGGCCCCTGACAGCATCACTTCCTTCCACCATTTCCTTTCCACCTAACTTTCGTAAAATTTTGACCCGGTGCCCACTTCCACTTCCGCATACCACCACCACTTTCGCATAGCACCACCATAGCCTTCCCGCTACCACCTCCGTCAATTTTGTCATGTTTTTGCTTTGATAATTTGAGTTGCGGTTCTCGTGTCCTATTATGTTTCGGCTATTTAGGTACGGTTCGACATCGACATCACCGCCGCTCATCTTCGCCACGGACTCGTCATCAATAGCGACAACTCCACCATTTTAACACCATACCGTGAAAAACAACGGTAACCTCATCTTGGTATCGTGAGATCATTCTACATTCTCGCAATTGCACTGATAACCACCATATACCATTTTGCGTAGCTTACCCATCGAGACTAGACTTTGAGTATTGCCGGCAACGTGACTTGTGCACATTAGTGATCATACTTTCCATAGCATACATACCATATCATCGTGTTGCATATCTTGGTGTCATCTCTTGTGTCACAAAGTTGTCATCGCATACACAATTGCTATCTTGGTTTGTGAAGCATTGCATGAGAAAAGAGCTCAAACACAACGAGCCAAACAAGCTTTTAAGCAAAAGAGAAAGATAAGCAAAGAGCTTATAAGCAAGAACCATAGCATCATACAACATTAAGATTGTCATACTCGATCATCTTGGATCATACCATCGGAATACCATACATATAGCATACTTGGGATAGAAGTCGTTGCATTTTTGCTTAGTAGATTGTGCACAAGTTCGTATCCGCCTATTGTGCAATCGTGCTAGCGTCTCTCTAGTGTTGTGCAACAAGAGCATTTTCGTGGATTCCACATTTTCGCTCATCCCTTGGTTGCACGACCCCACTTATCTATTTGCGTGTGTGTTTCCGTGTACCATATCTTGCTATTGATCTACTTGCTGCATTTGCAAATTTGTGAATCTTTACCAACATTATTGAGTCTCACTTACAATTGCATCAAATTTTGTGCCACCATCCTAACCGAGCCCCACCATAAGCTTTTACTTGTGTATGTGTGAGAAACCGACAAGAATTGGTACCAATTGTGCTATTTCCTTGTTACACATTGGAGTGATCATTGATCCATCTTCAACATCGGTCAAGGTACATTTGGTATAAGTTCTTCTCTTTCTCCCACTCACATATTTTTGTTTGGAATGATGGATAGGCCAAGACCTTCTACCAACCCACTCTTCCTTGAGCAAGACGACGACCCTAACAACTACGTCACCAAGCTACACCTCTTTGGTACACAACGAGCTTTGCATGAAGAGCAACTAGCAATGAGCGACCGCATCAACAACCTCGCCACCGACTTGCGACTCTCCGAGCAACGTACAGGAGACTACTTCGACAACAAGCTCGACGAACACAAGCATGAGAATGACGCAAGAATGGACGAGATTCGTGCCTTGTTGGTCAACCGCTCTTCTACCACTTCGTCCTACTCAAGACAGAGCCGCTCGAGTCGACAGTCCACGACACTATCTCCGGCTCAAGTACCCTGACATCGAATACTCTTCGTCGTGCCGCGCGTCAAGATCGTCAAGCCAACCACAATCCTCTACATGACACCGACTCTCAAGAGCATCGACATCGTCAAAACCAAGCTACATTCGCGCAAGCACAAGAACGACAACGTCAATGCCAACAAGAACAAGAGGAGCGAGCGCGCCAACATCAAGATGCACAAGATGTCGAAGCACAACATCAAGAACAACGACTACGTGAAGCTCAAGCACTTGAGGCGCAATGTGCCCTTCGTGATTCAAGTCGCGTCATGGCCAACCGAGGCCGACAAGCTCGTGAGCATCAAGAAGCGCTTCGTGATGAAGTTCAAGAGAGGATTTACCAATCACGTGTGTATCGTCAAGCTCCTCGTCAAGATCAACAAGCACATCCTCAAGCTCGACAAGAACCTCAAGTTCGCCAATAACAAGATAACAATGGACATCCTCCAAGACAAGAGCAACATGAGGTCGACAACCCTCCTTGCCAAGAGCAACATGAGATTGTCAATCCTCAACGACATGGGCGTCATCATCCTCGACCCCAACACAATGAAGAGCAACAATACGGCAGCTAAACTTCACCATGCCGAAGTTCACCGGAAGCAATGACCCCGAAGAGTACATATCATGTGCATTGAAGGTTGACAAAATCTTCCGGTTGCACAACTATGAAGAAGAGAAGAAGATCGCGATGGCATCCCTTGAGTTCCAAGACTACGTCCTCATTTGGTGGGAACAACTCATTGAGCGCCGAGCGGCAAGAGGTGAACCACCCATCACTACTTGGGCGCAAATGAAGGATGTGATGAGAGCATGTTGCGTGCCTAACTACTACAACCGCGAGCTCTTCAAGAAACTCCAACTCCTCAAGCAAGGAACAAAGAGCGTTGAAGAGTACTACAAGGAAATGGAGATTGCCATGATACAAGCCAATGTCACGGAAGATGATGAGCAAACTATGGCACGTTTCTTGAATGGACTCAATCATCCTATCAAGAAGATTGCCGACTTCCAACCATACTCGAACCTCATCGAGCTAGTGCATCAAGCTACCAAAGCGGAACGTCAAGTGCAAAATGACTTCAAGTACGCCAAGTACTCATCCAAGTCCTGTGGCTTCTCCAACAATCAAGCTTCAACGACTCCAACACCTTCTACCTCAACCAAGCCATCTACAAGCAATGGCGACAAGTCAAGTTACAAGAAAACTTCGACAAGCTCAAGTCATCCTCCTACTACAAGCAACTTCAAGCCGAGAGCTTCGTCATCATCTACCCCAACCGATGAGACAATCAAGACAAGCTCCTTCAAATGCTTCACATGCGGCGGCCGAGGCCACAAGTCCTTTGAGTGTACAAACAAGCGCACCATGATCCTCAACGAAGACGGAACCTATGACTCCATGAGTGAAGGATAAATGGAAGCCCTTGACCAAGTGTCCATGCACCGGCAAGTGAACAACGATGAAGATGATCAAGTCTTTTGTGACGAAGATACAAGCCCCACTCTCATTGTCTCCACGGTCTTGACTCTTCGACATCAACAAGAAGAAGACCAACGATGCCACATCTTCCACACCAAGGCCGGCATCAATGGAAGGTCCATCAAGGTCATCATCGATGGAGGGAGTTTCCATAACCTAGCAAGTGAAGAACTATGCTCCAAGCTCCAATTGGTTAAGATGAAGCACCAGCACCCCTACAAGGTTCAATGGCTAAGCGACTCCGGCACTATGCAAGTAGAGCATAGGGTACAAGTTTCTTTCAAGATCGGAGCTTATGAAGACACTTTGGAGTGTGATGTCATTCCGATGACCGTTTGCCACCTCCTTCTTGGACGGCATGGCAATTTAACCGAGGTGTCATTCACAACGGGCGTACAAATCACTATAGCTTCAAGATGAAAGGAAAGGAGTATGTGCTACGACCTATGTCTCCAACCCAAGTGATCACCGACAAGCAATCCACCCATCGTGGAGAGAATAGTGAGAGAGTGAACCACCAAAAAGAGAGTGAGCGCCACAAGCCAAAATTGAGTGCATGCACGATGAGCGACAAGAAGAACTTAGTCCTATTTGCCACCAAACGTGAGATGAGAGAAGTGTGTGAGAACCCATCAAGTCTTATGCACTATGTCCTCTTGTGCAAGGACGAGGCACCAAAAACTAACACCTCTCACAATCTACCTTTGGTGTTATCTTCTCTATTGCAGGAATTCCAAGATGTCTTCCCCGACGAGCTACCTCTGGGTCTACCTCCACTACGAGGCATCGAGCACCGCATCAACCTCATCCCCGGAGCACCACTTCCAAATAAGGCTCCCTACCGAGTCAACCTCGAAGAAACCAAAGAAATACAAAGGCAAGTCAAACATCTCATAGACAATGGACATGTGCGTGAAAGTTTGAGTCCTTGTGTCGTACCGGTCATTCTTGTACCAAAAAGAGACGATAGCTTTTGCATGTGTTCTGATTGTAGACCTATCAATGCTATCACCGTTCGCTATAGGTACCCCATTCCACGCCTTGATGATATGCTCGATGAACTTAGCGGTGCCACTATTTTTTCCAAAATTGATCTCAAAAGTGGTTACTATCAAATACACATACAAGAGGGTGGTGAATGGAAAACCGCTTTCAAAACAAAGTTTGGTTTGTATGAGTGGTTAGTCATGCCTATGGGTTTATCGGAAGCACCCGGCACTTTCATGCGTCTTATGCATTATGTGTTTCACCCTTACATTGGTGAGTTTGTTGTGGTCTACTTCGATGATATCCTTGTTTTTAGAAAATCTCTCAAAGATCATGTCACCCACCTTCGCACCGTGTTACAAACTCTTCAAAAAGAGCGTCTCTATGCTAATATGGACAAATGGCTTTTTCGTGTTGATAAGCTTGTTTTCTTGGGTTTTGTAGTATCTTCTAAGGGTGTTCATGTTGATGAATCTAAGATCAATGCTATTAAAACTTGGCCCCAACCAACCAATTTGCAACAAGTGCGTAGTTTCCTTGGTTTAGCCAGTTTCTACCGTAGATTTCTGAAGGATTTTAGCACTATTGCGTCTCCTTTACATGCTTTGAGCAAGAAGAATGCACCCTTTGTTTGGGGACCATCACAATATAGCACATTCAATGAGCTTAAGAATTTACTTACTCATACTCCCGTGCTTGCATTACCCAATTTTGACAAACCCTTTGAAATTCATTGCGATGCTAGCGGTAATGGCATAGGAGGTGTGTTAATGCAAGAGAAGCGTCCCATAGCATACTTTAGTGAGAAACTCTCCGGCGCGCAACTCAATTACCCCATGTATGACAAAGAGCTATATGCTTTAGTGCAAGTTTTGCATGAATGGGAACATTACCTTCGCCCTCATGAATTTATCATCCATACCGATCATGAAACGCTTAAATATCTTAAGGGTCAAACTAAGTTGAACAAGCGTCATGCTAAATGGAGTGAGTTTATTGAGTCATTTCCTTATGTCATCAAGTATATCAAAGGAAAGGAAAATGTTGTGACGGATGCACTTTCCCGTATATGCATGCTTGTTACTCAACTTGAATTGAATGTCTTTGGCTTTGAGCACATAAAATACTTGTATGTGAATGATCCTACTTTTGCTATTCCTTATGCCAAGTGTTTGACACATACATCTTGGGAATGCTATTACATCAAAGATGATTATATTATGAGAGCTAACAAACTTTGCATCCCCGAGTCTTCTCTTCGTTTGTTATTTTTGCAGGAAGCTCATGGAGGAGGACTCATGGGACACTTTGGATGCAACAGGACATTTGCTACGCTCTCCAAGAACTATTTTTGGCCAAAAATGTTTCGTGATGTCAACCGCTTCACCAACCGATGCTCTACATGTCGCAAAGCTCAGTCTAAAGCTTAATCTCATGGACTCTATATGCCTCTTCCAATTATGTACCAACCATGGGAAGATAATAGCATGGATTTTGTGCTTGGTTTTCCTAGGACTAGAAATGGCAAGGATTTTGTGTTTGTTGTTGTGGACCGATTCTCTAAAATGGCACATTTCATACTATGCAACAAGATAGACGATGCTTCACATGTTGCAAATTTATTTTGTAGGGAAATCTTGCGCCCACATGGAGTGCCAAAGATGATTGTCTCGGAACGCGACGTCAAGTTCTTGAGTTACTTGTGGACGACCTTGTGCGCCAAGCTAGGAGTCAAGCTACTATTCTCAACGGCATGCCATCCACAAACCGACGGCCAAACGGAGGTGACGAACCATACGCTCTCCACTCTACTACGCATGTCGATAAAGAAGAACATCAAGGAGTGGGAGGAGTGCCTACCTATCGCCGAGTACACCTACAACCATGCAAGACATAAGACTACCGGCAAGTCCCCCTTCGAGGTCGTCTACGGCTTCAACCTGTTGTCCCCATTGGACATTCTTCCTCTACCACTACAAGAGCACACAAACATGGACGCGAGTGCACGAGTTAACTACCTCAAAAAGATGCATGAAGATACAAGGCACACCATCGAGCGCCAAGTACAACGACTCGCGACCAAGCTCAATGTTAACAAGTAACCCATGATATTCAACATGGGAGATCTTGTGTGGCTACATCTTCGCAAGGACCGCTTCCCCAATGAACGCAAGTCCAAACTCCTACCACGAGCCGATGGACCCTTCAAGGTGCTTGCACGCTGATACATCTCCGTCGTATCTACTTTTCCAAACACTTTTGCCCTTGTTTTGGACTCTAACTTGCATGATTTGAATGGAACTAACCCGGACTGACGCTGTTTTCAGCAGAATTGCCATGGTGTTATCTTTGTGCAGAAACAAAAGTTCTCGGAATGACCTGAAACTTCACAGAGATTATTTTTGGAAATAATAAAAAATATTGGCGAAAGAATCAAGGCCAGGGGCACACACCCTGTCCACGAGGGTGGGAGGCGCGCCCCCTACCTCGTGGCCCCCCTGGAACTCCACCGACCTCAACTCCAACTCTATATATTCGCGTTCGGGGAGAAAAAAACAGAGAGAAAGATTCATCGCGTTTTATGATACGGAGCCGCCGCCAAGCCCTAAACTCTCTTGGGAGGGCTAATCTGGAGTCCGTTCGGGGCTCCGAAGAGGGGAATCCGTCGCCGTCGTAATCATCAACCATCCTCCATCACCAATTTCATGATGCTCACCCCGTGCGTGAGTAATTCCATCGTAGGCTTGCTGGACGGTGATGGGTGGGATGAGATTTATCATGTAATCGAGTTAGTTTTGTTAGGGTTTGATCCCTAATATCCACTATGTTCTGAGATTGATGTTGCTATGCTTAATGCTTGTCACTAGGGCCCGAGTGCCATGATTTAAGATCTGAACCTATTATGTTTTCATGAATACATGTGAGTTCTTGATCCTATCTTGCAAGTCTATAGTCACCTACTATGTGTTATGATCCAGCAACCCCGAAGTGACAATAATCGGGACCACTCCCGGTGATGACCGTAGTTTGAGGAGTTCATGTATTCACTATGTGTTAATGCTTTAGTCCGGTACTCTATTAAAAAGGAGGCCTTAATATCCCTTAGTTTCCAATAGGACCCCGCTACCACGGAAGGGTAGGACAAAAGATGTCATGCAAGTTCTTTTCCATAAGCACGTATGACTATATTCGGAATACATGCCTACATTACAATGATGAATTGGAGCTAGTTCTGTGTCACCCTATGTTATAACCGTTGCATGAATAATCGCATCCGGCATGATTCTCCATCACCGATCCAATGCCTACGAGCTTTTCACATATTGTTCTTCGCTTATTTACTTTACCGTTGCCACTGTTACAATCACTACAAAACTATCACTGTTACTTTTGCCATCGTTACCATTACTTCCATACTACTTTGCTACTAAATACTTTGCTACAGATAATAAGTTATCTAGGTGTGGTTGAATTGACAACTCAACTGCTAATACTTGAGAATATTGTTTGGCTCCCCTTGTGTCGAATCAATAAATTTGGGTTGAATACTCTACCCTCGAAAACTGTTGTTATTGCTACCTCCTGAGCACTGCGTTGGATTTCCCCGAAGAGGAGAGGATGATGCAGCAAAGTAGCGTAAGTATTTCCCTCAGTTTTTGAGAACCAAGGTATCAATCCAGTAGGAGGCCATGCTCGAGTCCCTCGTACCTACACAAAAACAATAGCTCAACACAACCAACGCGATTAGGGGTTGTCAATCCCTTAGTCACTTACGGGGGTGAGATCTGATAGAGATGATAGATAATATTTTTGGTATAGAGATGCAAAGTGAAAAGTAAAAAGTCAAAGTAAAAAGCAAGCAAGATTAAAGTGATGGAGATTAATATGAGGAAAATAGACCCGGGGGCCATAGGTTTCACTAGTGGCTTCCCTCAAGAGCATAAGTATTCTACGGTGGGTGAATGATGTCTACTACACAACCTTCTTCTTGTAGACGTTGTTGGGCCTGCAAGTGCACAGGTTTGTAGGACAGTAGCAAATTCCCCTCAAGTGGATGACCTAAGGTTTATCAATCCGCGGGACGCGTAGGATGAAGATGGTCTCTCTTAAGCAACCCTGCAACCAAATAACAAAGAGTCTCTTGTGTCCCCAACACACCCAATACAATGGTAAATTGAATAGGTGCACTAGTTCAGCGAAGAGATTGTGATACAAGTGCAATATGGATGGTAGATATAGGTTTTTGTAAACTGAAAATATAAAAACAGCAAGGTAGCGAGCGGAAAAAGTGAGCGTAAACGGTATTGCAATGCTACGAAACAAGGCCTAGGGTTCATACTTTCACTAGTGTAAGTTCTCTCAACAATAATAACATAATTGGATCATATAACTATCCCTCAACATGCAACAAAGAGTCACTCCAAAGTCACTAATAGCGGAGAACAAACGAAGAGATTATGGTAGGGTACGAAACCACCTCAAAGTTATTCTTTCCAATCAATCCATTGGGCTATTCCTATAAGTGTCACAAACAGCCCTAGAGTTCGTACTAGAATAACACCTTAAGACACAAATCAACCAAAACCCTAATGTCACCTAGATACTCCAATGTCACCTCAAGTATCCGTGGGTATGATTATATGATATGCATCACACAATCTCAGATTCATCTATTCAACCAACACATAGAACCTCAAAGAGTGCCCAAAAGTTTCTACCGGAGAATCACGACGAAAACGTGTGCCAACCCCTATGCATAGGTTCATGGGCGGAACCCGCAAGTTGATCACCAAAACATACATCAAGTGGCACGTGATATCCCATTGTCACCACAGATAAGCACGACAAGACATACATCAAGTGTTCTCAAATCTTTAAAGACTCAATCCGATAAGATAACTTCAAAGGGAAAACTCAATCCATTACAAGAGAGAAGAGGGGGAGAAGAAACATAAGATCCAAATATAATAGCAAAGCTCGCGATACATCAAGATCGTGCCAAATCAAGAACACGAGAGAGAGAGAGAGAGAGAGAGAGAGAGAGAGATCAAACACATAGCTACTGGTACATACCCTCAGCCCCGAGGGTGAACTACTCCCTCCTCGTCATGGAGAGCGCCGGGATGATGAAGATGGCCACCGGTGAGGGATCCCCCCTCCGGCAGGGTGCCGGAATAGGGTCCCAAGAGGTTTTTGGTGGCTACAGAGGCTTGCGGCGGCGGAACTCCAGATCTAATCTCTGTTCTGGAAGTTTTGCGATACGTAGGTATATATGGGTGAAAGGGATACGTCGGTGGACTGAAGGGGGGGCCACGAGGTAGGGGGGCGCGCCCCAGGGGGGTGGGTGCGTCCCCCACCCTCGTGGGCACCTCCCTTCTTCCCTGACGTGCACTCCAAGCCCATCCGGTAGGTTTCCTTCCAAAAATAACTTCTCCAGTTGATTTCGTTCTGTTTTGACTCCGTCTGATATTCCTTTTCCTCAAAACACTAAAATAGGCATAAAACAGCAAATCTGGGCTAGGCCTCCGGTTAATAGGTTAGTCCCAAAAGTAATATAAAAGTGGATAATAAAGCCCAATATTGCCTAAAACAGTAGATAATATAGCATGGAGCAATCAAAAATTATAGATACGTTGGAGACGCATCAGTGAACAAATTACTGTTGAGCAATTGACAGAATTGAGCATAGTTATAAGAATATCTAGGTATGATCATGTATATAGGCATCACATCCGAGACAAGTAGACCGTCTCCTGCCTGCATATACTACTATTACTCCACCCATCAACCGCTATCCAGCATGCATCTAGACTATTAAGTTAAAAACAGGGTAACGCCTTAAGCAAGATGACATGATGTAGAGGGATAGTTGATGAAGCTATGTACCTAGGGTAGGGTCATGGACCTGTTAAAGATACCTTCCCCAAGGACATCCCTAAAAGAACCAAAAACATTTGAAGAAGAATCATCATCCACTCGACCATGAAGCAATGTTCCACTCGACAGTCTTGAAGACACTCGACCGTATAGACAATCACTCGACCACCGGGAGGTCTAAGGCCACTCTGCTCTGTAACGGTCGTGAATTAAGTCATAGCTTTATGGTCATTATGTATCTTTATTGCTGGCGTTACCAGTAACGCCCCTCTCTTAATGTACAATGAACTCTGTGTAATGGAGGGGAGCTGGGGTCCTGGCGCACTTTATATAAGCCACCCCCCTCCTCTGGGACAAGGGTTCGCACCCCTGTAACTCACACGCAGATAATCTAGTCGACCGCCTCTAGGCTCCGAGACGTAGGGCTATTACTTCCTCCGAGAAGGGCCTAAACTCGTAAACCTTGCGTGTACAACTCCTCCATAGCTAAGATCTTGCCTCTACATTCTACCCCCCTATTATACTGTCAGGCTTAGAACCACGACAGTTGGCGCCCACCGTGGGGCAGGTGTCTTAGCGACTTGTTGGAGAAGTTGCAATTTTTCCGATCCCCTTCATCATGGTTTCAGGCGGAGTTTTGGCTGAGGGCCGCGAGATCCGTCTCGGCGCGCTCGTGTTCATCGCCGACGACTCCGCTTGGCTGCAGGAGGCTCCACTCGACATCGACGCGCTCCCCGTCCACGGGGCAACGCACTTTCGTGCGTGCATCCGTGGCGTCCTCCTGCGGCAGCCGTCGACCCAGTGTCGGTCGACTCCTGTGGCGTCCTCCCTCCCTGTTGCCCGCCGGCGCAAGCGCTCCGGTCAGTCAAGGCTTCAGCGGTGGGTGAGGCATGCGATGGCTCGCCAGTCGGCTACCCCCCAAATCGCGGCTATTGAGCCCGACGAATCTCTCTACGGCCTGTTCGACTGGCTCCGCAGAGACCGCATCCGAGTGCGACAGCAGTGATCCAGCGGCGGAGGTCCTGATGGTCGATGGACCATGCAGTCCTCCCGGCTTCCCCCGCACCGACGGTGGCGACGGCGGAGGCGATCCGTCGCATGCCCATGAAGAGTACCTCCCCGAGCCCCTCTCTTCGCTGCAGAGGGAAGAACTTCGCCGCCGGAACATGGATGCATTTCACACTCCTATCGTTGGAGAAACCCCCGAGGCCCATGCCTTGGAGGACGCGCGCTTAGCCATCTTGGCTGAGCGCACTCGACTGGAGAATCTCCAGCGAGCACTCGACGAGCGCGTGATACGTCTCCAACGTATCTATAATTTTTGATTGCTCCATGCTATATTATCTACTGTTTTGGACTATATTGGGCTTTATTTTCCACTTTTATATTATTTTTGGGACTAACCTATTAACCGGAGGCCCAGCCCAGAATTGCTGTTTTTTGCCTATTTCAGTGTTTCGGAGAAACAAAATATCAAACGGAGTCCAAACGGAATAAAATCTTCGGGAACGTGATTTTCTCACCGAACGTGATCTAGGGGACTTGGACCCTACGCCAAGGCATCAAAGAGGCGGTCACGAGGGTGGGGGGTGCCCCCCCTAGGGCGTGCCCCCTGCCTCATGGGCCCCTCGAAGCTCCACCGACGTACTCCTTCCTCCTATATATACCTACGTACCCCCGAACGATCAGAACAGGAGCCAAAAACCTAATTCCACCGCCGCAACCTTCTGTATCCACGAGATCCCATCTTGGGGCCTGTTGTGGAGCTCCGCCAGAGAGGGCCATCATCACGGAGGGCTTCTACATCATCATAGCCTCTCCGATGAAGTGTGAGTAGTTTACCTCAGACCTTCGGGTCCATAGTTAGTAGCTAGATGGCTTCTTCTCTCTTTTTGGATCTCAATACAAAGTTCTCCCCCTATCTTGTGGAGATCTATTCGATGTAATCTTCTTTTTGCGGTGTGTTTGTTGAGACCGATGAATTGTGGGTTTATGATCAAGTCTATCTTTGAATAATATTTGAATCTTCTCTGAATTCTTTTATGTATGATTGGTTATCTTTGCAAGTCTCTTCGAATTATCAGTTTGGTTTGGCCTACTAGATTGGTTTTTCTTGCCATGGGAGAAGTGCTTAGCTTTGGGTTCGATCTTGCGGTGTCCTTTCCCAGTGACAGAAGGGGCAGCAAGGCACGTATTGTATCGTTGCCATCGAGGGTAGCAAGATGGGGTTTATTTCATATTGCATGAATTTATCTCTCGACATCATGTCATCTTGCTTAGAGCGTTACTCTGTTTCTTACATAATACTCTAGATGCATGTTGGATAGCGGTCGATGAGTGGAGTAATAGTAGTAGATGCAGGCAGGAGTCGGTCTACTTGTCATGGACGTGATGCCTATATACATGATCATACCTTAGATATTCTCATAACTATGCTCAATTCTGTCAATTGCTCAACAGTAATTTCTTCGCCCACTGTAGAATACTTATGCTCTTGAGAGAAGCCACTAGTGAAACCTATGGCCCCCGGGTCTATTCTCATCATATCAATCTCAATCACTTTAATCTTGCTTTGCTTTTTTACTTTGCCTTTTACTTTTCACTTTGCATCTCTATATCAAAAATACCAAATACATTATCTATCAGTTCTCACTCTCGTAAGTGACCGTGAAGGGATTGATAACCCCTAATCGCGTTGGTTGCGAGTTGCTATCGTTTTGTGCAGGTACGAGGGACTTGAGCGTGGTCTCCTATTGGATTGATACCTTGGTTCTCAGAAAACGGAGGGAAATACTTACTGAAAGTGCAACTATCCCTGGGTGGTTTTGGTAATTCCTAACAACATATAGCTCATTGAGCTAACATTATTCCAAGATTAATATTTCAGGAAAAGCTCAATGAATGGCATGGCATGGATCAGGAAAGTGGATCCCTCAAAATTCTAAGGACAAAAGGTTCAGCTCAAGCTTGAAGCTCAAGACTCTACATTTTATATTTTAGTGATCCAAGATCACATTGAGTCTATAGGAAAAGCCAATACTATTAAGGAGGGATGAGGTGTTGCTTAATGGCTTTGTTGCTCAAAGTGCTTAGTGATATGCTCCAAAAACCCTCAACTACCTTCCCACATCCACATATGATCTAAACCAAAAGTCAAAACTCGGCCCCACCGATTATTTCTATCGGGCGCCACCGAGTTTCAGATGTCATAGCCATTGCCACAAACCCTAGGCAAATCAGTCTCACCGATAGGGATCTCGGTCTCACCGAGATGGGATTGTAATCTCTCTGTTTCCCTTCGTAACATTTCAGTCTTGCTGAGATGAGCGATCGGTCCCACCGAGATTGCAATGTAAACTCTCTGTTTCCCTTTTGTAACATTTCGGTCTCACCGAGATGAGCGAATCGGTCCCACCGAGTTTACCTGACCAACTCTCTGGTTAGCTTATTACCAAAATCAGTCCCACCGAGTTTGTGTAATCGGTCACACCGAGATTACGTTATGCCCTAACCCTAACCATATCGGTCCTACCGAGTTGCATCTCAGTCCCACCGAAAATCCTAACGGTCACTAGGTTTGCTGAATCGGTCCGACCGAGTTTAACCATTCGGTCCCACTGAGTTTGGCAAATTGTGTGTAACGGTTAGATTTTGTGTGAAGGCTATATATACCCCTCCACCCACTCTTCATTCGTGGAGAGAGCCATCAGAACATACCTACACTTCCAATACACATTTTCTAAGAGAGAACCACCTACACTTGTATTGAGGTCAAGATATTCCATTCCTACCATATGAATCTCGATCTCTAGCCTTCCCCAAGTTGCTTTCCACTCAAATCTTCTTTCCACCAAATCCAAATCCTATGAGAGAGAGTTGAGTGTTGGGGAGACTATCATTTGAAGCACAAGAGCAAGGAGTTCATCATCAACACACCATTTGTTACTTCTTGGAGAGTGGTGTCTCCTAGATTAGCTAGGTGTCACTTGGGAGCCTCCGACAAGATTGTGGAGTTGAACCAAGGAGTTTGTAAGGGCAAGGAGATCGCCTACTTCGTGAAGATCTACCGCTAGTGAGGCAAGTCCTTCGTGGGCGACGGCCGTGATGGAATAGACAAGGTTGCTTCTTCATGGACCCTTCGTGGGTGGAGCCCTCCGTGGACTCGCGCAATTGTTACCCTCCGTGGGTTGAAGTCTCCATCAACGTGGATGTACGATAGCACCACCTATCGGAACCACGACAAAAACATCCGTGTCTCCAATTGCGTTTGAATCCTCCAAACCCTTCCCTTTACATTTTTGCAAGTTGCATGCTTTACTTTCCGCTGCTCATATACTCTTTTGCATGCTTGCTTGAATTGCGTGGAGATTGCTTGAGTTGTGCTAAGATAGCTAAAATCTGCCAAGAACTAAAATTGGGAAAAGGCTAGATTTTTATTTGGTCAAGTAGTCTAATCAACCCCCTAGACATACTTTCGATCCTACAAGTGGTATCAGAGCTTTGGTCTCCATTTGCTTTGATTTCCATAGCTTTTGGTGGTCATAGCCTTGGTTTCACAACCTAGGAGAGTATGGCGTCTAGCGAGGAAAATTATCACCGTAGAGGTCCTTACTTTGATGGTACTAATTTTGCTAGTTGGAAGCATAAGATGAAAATGCATATTCTTGGACATAACCCCGCCGTTTGGGCTATTGTGTATATTGGCTTGCAAGCTGAATTCTTTGACGGGAAAGAACCGAACCATGAAGCCACCGCAGAAGAGTTGAAAATGCTGCAATACAACGCTCAAGCTTGTGATATCCTCTTCAACGGATTGTGCCCCGAAGAATTCAACAAAATCAGCCGTCTTGAGAATGCAAAGGAAATTTGGGATACTTTGATTGATATGCACGAAGGTACCGACTCTGTCAAGGAATCCAAATTGGATGTGCTTCAAAGTCAACTTGACAAGTTCAAAATGAAGGATGGTGAAGGTGTCGCTGAAATGTACTCTAGGCTTGCTCTTATCACAAATGAGATTGACGGCTTAGGGAGTGAAGAGATGACCGATAGATTCATCATCAAGAAGATCCTAAGAGCCTTGGATGGAAAATATGATACCGTGTGCACATTGATCCAAATGATGCCAAATTACAAAGATCTCAAGACAACGGAAGTCATCGGAAGAATTGTTGCTCATGAGATGTCACTCAAGGATAAAGAGGAACTTCACAACAAATCAAGTGGTGCTTACAAAGCCTCATGTGAAGCCCCCACATCATCGAGTGAGAAACAAACCTTCAATGAAGAATTGAGCTTAATGGTGAAGAACTTCAACAAGTTCTACAAGAGTAGAAGCAAAGAGAGAAGTTCCAAGTCAAGGTCCTACAATGACAAAAGATCTTCTAGTCGAGAGCGAAACTGCTACAATTGTGGAAGGCCCAGACACTATTCCAAGGAGTGTACGCCCCCTACAAGAGAAGAGAAGATTCTCCCAAGAGAATAAGTAGAAGAGAAGAATCACCATCTAGAGAAAGAAGGAGTAGATATGATCGTTATGAACGAAGACCCTCACGGAGAAGCAAGGATTCAGAAAGAAAGGACAAGTCATCAAGGAGCTACACAAAACAAAGACATCAAGCTCATGTTGGTGAATGGGTATCCGGCTCCGACTCCGACAACCACTCTGAGAGAAACTATCACTCCGACTCCGAATATACTCAAGATGAAGGTGTTGCCGGTCTAGCACTTGTGACAACCAACTCCTACGACATATTTGACTCACCAAATGAAGGAGTTGGAACATGCTTCATGGCTAAAGTCCCAAAGGTATCACACCCCGAGTATGTTGATTTCAATAGTGATGAAGATGACTTGTTGTTGATGATGATTTACTTGTTGACAACTCTAGTGATGAATACTATGATGAAACGTCAATTAATCATGCTAATAAAACGAATGACAATGATAAGGAGAAGATTGAGTCTCTAACTAAAGAACTAAACACTCTTAAGTTAGCTCATGAAACTATCTTAGGAGATCATCGAGAACTTTTAAGGACTCATGAGAAATTACGCTTTGAAAAGCTCAACCTTGAGCAAGAGCATGAGTTCTTAAACGCAATCAATGATGATCTTCGTAAGAAAAGTTATTCTTACATTGCCAAGCGTTTACTCTTATCCACTTACATGCCTCAAGTCAAGTCTAGTAACAAGAACAAGAAAGATTCTTCCTCTAGTAGTAACAATAATCATGCTAAATCCAATATTGTTGCTTCTAGTAGTTCTCTTGATTCCACTAATGATTCTCTTAGCCAAGTTACACTTGAGCAAGGAAATAGCTTATTGAAGCGAATTATAGAGAAAGGTGTTTACAAGAGCCTTGCCGGAAGTAAGCAATTCAAGGAAATTGTACACAAGCAAGGAAGGCACCGGAAGAACCAAGGTGTTGGTTTTGAACGAAAGTTCAATGCCAATGGAGTTGAGTGGGAAGAAGATCAATACCCCAATACGAAGTTTGTTCCTCAATAAGAGAAGCATGATCCTACTTCTTTCAAAGGTACACAAGCTCAAGATGATCTTCCACCACAAGACCACAAGCAAAAAGGCAAGGACAAGCTTCAAGAGGAAATTGATGCATTTGAAGAAGCTCCTAAGGCCTTGGTCAAGTGGGTTCCCAAGACTACTTCAAGTTCCACTTCATCAAGTACAACTACAACCTCGAGGATTCCCATCAAGATGGTGTGGATCCCGAAGAAGAAGAACTAGAGAGTTCTTGAGGGTGACTCCGCCAACATACTTCACTCTTATCATCTTGGCAAGAACAAGTGCAATCAACTTCCACATCTTGCACTAGTTCAAGGAGTCACAAACCCTCTTGTTGGTAAGACAAGGGACAAGGTAACCTAAAAGCTTTCATGGACATCATCTTGTGTGTGCATCACTCTATGTCTATGGATATCCTTGTTTGTTCCTTGTGGGACTAACCCGTGTAGGTATTGAAAGTGCAACTCACTCCAATGGATAGCTCCAAATGATCTACATCAACATTGAGCATCCACATCTTCAACATCTACATGAAGTCATCATCGACAAAACCCAAGGTTAGTTCATCCCTCTTAGGGGGGATCTCACATCTAGGGGGAGCTTTACTCTAAGAATTGAGCTAAAGCAACTCTAATGGTGTGAACACAACAATGCTTTATGTAAAAGTGGTAACCCCACTTGTGCTTAAACGATGAGTATGACCTATGATCAAATGTTCTCATTTGACTCCTAAGTCAATATACTCATATATAGATGACCTAGTCATCGCAAATTGTTTGATAGATGCTAGAATTGGTTGTGCATGCTTTGCCACATATTTCATTTGTCATTTTATTGTGTGAGCATGTTGATTGCATATTTTACTCATTCGAGTACATCCACTTGTTGTTTTGATTGATTGGTTTTCTTTTCTTTTGCCAAGTGGATGGACAAGAATGCCTAAGAACCTTCTCTAGCTATCTATGATTTTCTCGTCTCAAACTCTATTCCTATTACATCACAAAATTTGATCAAGTCAGATTCGAACCACTCTGTGTGAGGAGCACTCGGAGTCCCCGATTCGTCATAGACTTAAACTTCCAAAACTTCTTTGTGTGTTTCGGTCTGACCGATTCCTCCATTTCAGTCATACCGAGATCACTATGTCGATCTAGGTTTTCAATCTCGGTGCAACCGATTTGAACTTTTCGGTCACACCGAGTTGCTGTAACTGTCAACAGTTATGCATCTCAGTGCCACCGAGTTGTTCCACTCGGTCACACCAACAGGGTCGGGCTATATATACTCACGGGCAAAATTTTGGAAATTTCTCTGAAACCCCTTCGCCCGCGCATAGCTCGCTCTGCCTCCTGGGTCTCCGGATCGTCCTCCTCGTCGCCAGCCGCCTCCTGTCGCTGGTCTCCGCCGCCGTCAACGGAATTCTTCCCCGCCGTTGCCGCCGTAGCGAGTTCATCGCTGAACTAGGGTATGGACTCGATCACAGTGCTATCCCCGTCCGATTCCTAGCACATTGTGTTCATTATGATTCTTACCACGATTGAAACGCTTCTTGTCGGTGGGAAATCTGCCTCCACGGACACCTATGGGGACCGAGCCCCTTTCTTGGTTCGGCGGGGGGCGGAGGTCGCGCAAAGAGCGGATCGAGGCGATGCACACAAGGGGTTTACCCAGCTTCGGGCCGCACGGATGCGTAAAACCCTACTGCTGCTTTGTGGTTTCATATTGTGTTCTTGCTCGGGAGCGTGTGGTGCTACAGTACACGCGAGCCGCTGGTGAGACCGAGCGTGAATGGCCTCCTTCCTTCACGTTGCGCATGGGGCCTCCTTTTATATGTGCAAGGGGTTACCCACAGGTGGCAACGTAAGCGGGGGTAAAACTGGAAAACGCTGTGTTGGGTACAACTGTTTGCACAGTGCTATCATACCTAACTCTGACGGCAGGGGACAAGGGCATTAAATGCCCGTCTGGGTCGCCCAAACAGTGCAGAAAAGGGGCCGTCAGGGGCGCCACCGTTTGCCACGACGGCTACCCTGTCAGCGTCGCTTCGCCACCGCATGCCCCTGGTTGCGCAGCCTCTCGCCATGTGCGCCTGGAATGGCCCCAGAGCGACGCGTGGGTGGATGAGCTGGAACGCAGGCGCGGGGTGGTGACTTGCCGCGGCAAGCGCCTTGCCGCGGTCGATGCCTTGTCGCGCCCGGGAGCTTGTTGCTCACCGGTCCTTGCCGGGACGCATGGCGCGTCGTAGCAAGTCTCTTGTCGTGCCTTGGTCGGCCTTCCCAGCAAGCTCCTCTTGCCGGGGCCTTGTGCTTCGAGCGGTCGTCCCGGCAAGCTCCTCTTGCCGAGGCCTTGCTCTCTTCGGGTGGCCTTCCCGGCAAGCTCCTCCTGCCGGGGCCTCGGCTCAAATACTTTGTTCTTGGATGGCCCAAAAAGGGACCATGGAGAGTTTTGGCGGTCGCCTGGCAAGCCTTGCCGCGGGGTGCTAAGACTGCCCGTGCACAAGTTCGGGGTACTAAGGTACCCCTACTTTAGTACACCGACAGGAGCCCCCGGGCCTGGGCCATACACGGTGCCGAGCGCTGTTGGGCCAGGCCCAAAACAGTGCACGGGCACACGTGGCCTGGGTCACGCTGCATCTTCTTCTGCATCCACCACGTCCTCCCCGAACGGCACGCGTCGAACGCGGCATTGTGGGGAGAGGCGTGCGTGACATGGGCGGCGTGCGCGGGTCTGAGCCCCGCGGGCATGCGTCACGTCGCAGGTGATTTGTTTATTCGGAAAGGGTGGCCGGGATCAAGAGGATCGAGGGCGACCACGTGGATTAGGCCGCGTGCCCTTTTCTTTTCTTGTCGCCGCTGGCCGAGTTATGAAAACGATTCATTAGGGCTGCGACAAGTTATCTTGTAATATAACTTTATCTTAGGTAGTGAATGCACTGTTACTTCCTCTATTTGATTCCCTCCTTTGTATGTTATTGCCCTACGCTTTTAGGGAACTTGTCGGCGTGGGCACACTTGCTGAGTGCGGGACATCAACAGCCCGCTGGCGGTGCCGTTGCCGGTAAGAAACCTTGTCGGGACTAGCCGCGATTCACTTAGGTTGTTGAGCAGGCTCGAAGCGAAATAAGGGCGCAACTGCAGTCGCGGCACGCTCAAGTCGCTGAGCGAGCTCGAAACAAAGTAAGGGCGCGAGTCTGGTCGCAGCATACTTAAATCGTTGAGCGGACTCGAAACGAAGTAAGGGTGCGACTAGCCACGAGCTGGTTCCTCCGCGCACAGGTTTTCCATACAAAGTACGGTCGTTCGAGGAAGATAACCTTAAAATTTAAAAACTAGATTGCTCAAACTTTGGCAACTTAGCTTTTCCGTGGCTCGATGCCCGGCAGGGTCGCTTTCCGGCAAGGCGAAACATGAGGTTCGTCATCGCTTACCGGGGGTCAGTACTGCACAGAGTGTCAGATAATGCATGCAAGGAATAAAGAGCATGAGATCGACAAGATGTGCGGAACACGTGAACTCAATCTGCGCACAGGGTCTGCGCCTGGCTCTGTACAAAGGATCACATGCAACAGCGGCAAGACTTTGTACAGAAGGGTGGTTGCCGGACGGGGTCCGACAACCGCGCCTTACGGGCGAAACACACGAAGATGCCCAACGTTCCAGGAGTTGCTCACCGGAGTGGTATCTTCGGTCTCAAGGCGGACAGCGCCAGGCCTTGCGACTTGTTTCACCCGGCAAGGGCCTTCCCACTTCCTCGGAGTTTCTGGCACTAACTTTGCGGCTATAAAAGCAGCGCAAAGCTTGCTGGTAGCGAGCAGCTCACGCAGCAGCCTGAAGACGGTCCTCCTCGAGGAGCAGCGCGTCATCTCGTCGCAGCTGCTCTTGCTCGAGCTCAGCATGAGCGAGCACTCGAGGTGGCCCGTATGCGAGATCTGTGGGGCTAACTGTCCCCGCTCCATGGAATAGAGCGAGAGGTTGCCTGGTCATTCCAGGGCTTACCTGCGCCGAGAGGTGTCGGCGTATGTTCGGACGCCGTGGCACCATGAGCTGGTTCGGCGACGCCCGTTCCGCCGCCGGTGCCGTCCCCACCACCCGTTTGCTCCAGGGGCGGTGGGTTCAACGCGGACGGACCAGCCACCTCTGGAGCCTTCTTCTTCGGTGGCATGTCGATGAAGATGATGGAGATCTAGCCCGTGCAGGCGCTGGGTCAGGTTCGCACAACTTCGACGCCCCCTACCTGGCGCGCCAAAGGTGTCGGTGGGAAATCTGCCTCCACGGACACCTATGGGGACCGAGCCCCTTTCTTGGTTCGGCGGGGGGCGGAGGTCGCGTGAAGAGCGGATCGAGGCGATGCACACAAGGGGTTTACCCAGCTTCGGGCCGCACGGATGCATAAAACCCTACTGCTGCTTTGTGTTTTCGTATTGTGTTCTTGCTCGGGAGCGTGTGGTGCTACAGTACACGCGAGCCGCTGGCGAGACCGAGCGTGAATGGCCTCCTTCCTTCACGTTGTGCATGGGGCCTCCTTTTATATGTGCAAGGGGTTACCCACAGGTGGCAACGTAGGCGTGGGTAAAACTGGAAAACACTGTGTTGGGTACAGCGGTTTGCACAGTGCTATCATACCTAACTCTGACGGCAGGGGACACGGGCATTAGATGCCCGTCTGGGTCGCCCAAACAGTGCAGAAAAAGGGACGTCAGGGGCGCCACCGTTTGCCATGACGGCTACCCTGTCAGCGTCGCTTCGCCACCGCATGCCCCTGGTTGCGCAGCCTCTCGCCACGTGCGCCTGGAATGGCCCCAGAGCGACGCGTGGGTGGATGAGCTGGAACGCAGGCGCGGGGTGGTGACTTGCCGCAGCAAGCGCCTTGCCGCGGTCGATGCCTTGTCGCGCCCGGGAGCTTGTTGCTCACCGGTCCTTGCCGGGACGCATGGTGTGTCGTAGCAAGTCTCTTGTCGTGCCTTGGTCGGCCTTCCCAGCAAGCTCCTCTTGCTGGGGCCTTGTGCTTCGAGCGGCCGTCCCGGCAAGCTCCTCTTGCCGGGGCCTTGCTCTCTTCGGGTGGTCTTCCCGGCAAGCTCCTCCTGCCGGGGCCTCGGCTCAAATACTTTGTTCTTGGATGGCCCAAAAAGGGACCATGGAGAATTTTGGCGGTCGCCTGACAAGCCTTGCCGCGGGGTGCTACGACTGCCCGTGCACAAGTTCGGGGTACTAAGGTACCCCTACTTTAGTACACCGACACTTCTATCCAGTCAAAACACTCCGTAGACTAGAGTTGAATCAAAAATTTAGGGTTAGGTTTCCGCCGAAACCATCTCGGACCCACTGGGTTGCAGAACTCGGTTCCACCGATTCGACCAAGGCCATTGCACATGTGGTTCTCGGTCTGATCGAGAATTGCAAATCGGTGTGACCGAGTTCAAGACTTTGTGAAACCCTAGCAGTCTCGGTGCCACCATATTGTGACTCGGTCTGACCGAGTTCACTAGTTTTGGGTCTAACAGCTGCTTCGGTATCACCGAGTTTGCAAATCGGTTGATCCGAAATGCTTTCTGTGGAAAACTAAAACTAAGTTTTTGACTCATTCTTTTGCAAAAATCTATGTATTTTGTGATGCTCATCCACTCTATCTCATCTACAATCTATTCACAGGGTCAGCTGTCAGTGTTTGCATCATGTCTGATCAGAGTGACAGTCAGAACAAGTCAGAGGAGCAGGTTCACATGAGTGAGGGCACTAGTCCCTCTAGCAGCTCAGATGAAGGAAGCAGGAGCACTCCCAGCAACTTGCCCAAAGCTGCCACCAGGGGCAGAAAGAAAAGAACCTCAGAATCTGAGGATGAAGATTATGTGGCAGAGGAAGAGGAAGCCACATCAAAGAAGAAGGTGCTCAAGAAGGAGTATAGCTCTACTGTTGCAGTTAAGCCAGGACTGAAGACCAAAACGACAGCAGGAAGACAACCCATGTCTAAAGCCAGAGCCTCCTCTCAAGCATCTTTGGAATCTCAACCCAAAGAGGCTGCTGCAAAAGAGAAGAAGGAAAGAAAGAGGGGCAGGTGGTGCAAGAAAGTTGATCCAATGGCAGAATTTGATAAGTACTCCTCTGAAGAAGAAGAAGAAGAATAAGAAGAAGAAGAAGAAGAAGAAGAAGAAGAAGAAGAAGAAGAAGAAGAAGAAGAAGAAGAGGTTGTTGCACCAGCACTTAAGGCACAGAAGCTTATGGGTGATGCTATCAGGACAGGGGCTGCATCATCTAAGCCCAAAGCTGCTGCTAAGTCTGCTGCTCCAGCTCCAAAGCCAAAACCCAAGAGGAGCACCAGAAACATCCCTACAGAGGAGAAGAACAAGGCCCCAGTGCCTGAGACAGCTTCTGTTGAAGAAGAAGAAGATGAAGAGCATGTTCTGAGGAAGCTCAAACCCAAGATTCCAGACCACAATGATGCTCATCCTGTGGCTGAGAACATGAAGCTCAGAAGAGACTCAGGGTTGAGGCTATGGAGAGTGTCAGATCCATATGCCAGCCGGAGAAGAACTACTATTGACTATAGGTTCCACACAAAGGAACAGCAGGACTTCTATGAGACAGTGTTGTTGGACAAGAAGCCTATAGTGTGTGAAATGAGGTGGGTCGACTGGAAGTATATCAAGGAAAATAAGGAACACTATCCTGGTGTGTTTGACAGCTTCAGTGCTTATGGAGTTGCAGACTTTGTTGGGCAGAAGCTCACAAAGTGGAATGAGGAGCTCATAATGCAATTCTACTCCACAACACACTTCTATCCAGATGGCAGGATAGTATGGATGTCTGAAGGTACAAGGTACCACTCAACTATTGAGGAATGGGCAAATCTGATCAATGCTCCTAAGGAAGAAGAAGATGACTTGGATGTCTATGCCAAGAAGAAGATGGATCACAACTCTATGGCAAACATGTACAAGGAGATTCCTGAAGATGATCTTGAGACTCACCAGTTTGGGTCAGTAAAACACTTGCTGTCAAGGCTGCCTACAATCAATTGGATCCTTAGGCACACTCTCTTGCCCAAGTCTGGTGATCACAGAATGATCAGAGGCCATGCAATTAACTTGATACATATATTTGATGTGCCACAGAAGTTCAAGGTCATGAGCCTTATAGTTGAGACTATCAAGAGGACTGCAGCTGGCCAGAAAAGAAGTTGTGGATATGCCCCACAGATCCAGGAGTTGATAAACTCAAATATGGGCACAAGCACATACTTGTTGGATAAGGAACACTTGCCTATCTACCCAGACTTCGAGGACAACCAAGTTGTGATGAATGAAGATGAACCCTCCTCAGTGCAAGCACAAGCAAAGAAGGAGAAGGCAAAGATGGAGAAAGCTGCCAAGATGCCAACCATGGAAGAGGCATCTCAGTATTTTCTAAAGAGCAAGCAAGATCATCTTGGCTATTTGATTGCACCCACTCTAAGGATAGAGAAAGGACTGACCACCCTGACTCGAAACCAGGAGAGCTTGGAAAGGATCATGGAGCAGAAGTTCTATGAATTAGATGTGAAGGTCACTGAGATCCAGTCTGTTGTGGAGCAACTTCAGGATGATATGCAGGAGAGGAAGGGCAAGACAACCACTGATGCATTTGCCAGAGTACCTAGAGCTCAGAGGTCAACTGCAGTGCCAGTATCAGACACTAGAGCCACTTCATCTGCACCATCTACAGCTTCATTGCCACCAGCTCCAGCACCTACCCCAGCAGCTCCATCTACATCAACAGAAGCCTTCGTACTTGGAGTTATCCGGACACCACCACCTGAAGACCAAGCTTGAGAGATGTTTTAGTGCTATGCATTTTCTATGAACTTTTTGGTAACTTGTTGCCAAAGGGGGAGAAAAATGTATAGATCATAGGCTTCGAGAGAGAGCGTTGCTTTTTATTCTCTCTTGCTTTGGAGGTTGAACTTTATTTGCTTGTTTGTGATACTTGGATGATCATGTGTGTTTGATGATATGCTACATTAATGCTTGTTGGATGATACTATCATTTTATCCCTATTTGATCATTCACTTTGCTTGGTGATGAGTGCATGTATTTAACTCTTATCATTTTGAGCGCTCCACCAAGATGTATGTGACATGGAAGAGTAACCCATGATCCTAACTCATTGTGCATTTGCAGTCCAAAGCAAATCTTAAGATATGCACAAATTTAGGGGGAGCTCTTGCTTTTCACATACTTCTCAAAGCGACAATATCTTTCACTCTTATTATCATTTGTCGAAGCTTTGATCTATATGTTGTCATCAATTACCAAAAAGGGGGAGATTGAAAGTGCAACTATCCCTGGGTGGTTTTGGTAATTCCTAACAACATATAGCTCATTGAGCTAACATTATTTCAAGATTAATATTTCAGGAAAAACTCAATGAATGGCATGGCATGGATGAGGAAAGTGGATCCCTCAAAATTCTAAGGACAAAAAGTTTGGCTCAAGCTTGAAGCTCAAGACTCTACATTTTATATTTTAGTGATCCAAGATCACATTGAGTCTATAGGAAAAGCCAATACTATCAAGGAGGTGAGGTGTTGCTTAATGGCTTGCTTGCTCAAAGTGCTTAGTGATATGCTCCAAAAACCCTCAACTACCTTCCCACATCCACATATGACCTAAACCAAAAGTCAAACTCGGCCCCACCGATTATTTCTATCGGGCGCCACCGAGTTTCAGATGTCATAGCCACTGCAACAAACCCTAGGCAAATCGGTCTCACCGATAGGGATCTCGGTCTCACCGAGATGGGATTGTAATCTCTCTGTTTCCCTTCGTAACGTTTCGGTCTTGCCGAGATGAGCGATCGGTCCCACGGAGATTGCAATGTAAACTCTCTGTTTCCCTTTTGTAACATTTCGGTCTCACCGAGATGAGCTAATCGGTCCCACCGAGTTTACCTGACCAACTCTCTGGTTAGCTTATTACCAAAATAGGTCCCACCAAGTTTGTGTAATCGGTCACACCGAGATTACGTTATGCCCTAACCCTAACCATATCGGTCCTACCGAGTTGCATCTCAGTCCCACAGAAAATCCTAACGGTCACTAGGTTTGCTGAATCGGTCCGACCGAGTTTAACCATTCGGTCCCACCGAGTTTGGCAAATTGTGTGTAACGGTTAGATTTTGTGTGGAGGCTATATATACCCCTCCACCCACTCTTCATTCATGGAGAGAGCCATCAGAACATACCTACACTTCCAATACACATTTTCTGAGAGAGAACCACCTACACTTGTGTTGAGATCAAGATATTCCATTCCTACCATATGAATCTTGATCTCTAGCCTTCCCCAAGTTGCCTTCCACTCAAATCTTCTTTCCACCAAATCCAAATCTTGTGAGAGAGAGTTGAGTGTTGGGGAGACTATCATTTGAAGCACAAGAGCAAGGAGTTCATCATAAACACACCATTTGTTACTTCTTGGAGAGTGGTGTCTCCTAGATTGGCTAGGTGTCACTTGGGAGCCTCCGACAAGATTGTGGAGTTGAACCAGGGAGTTTGTAAGGGCAAGGAGATCGCCTACTTCATGAAGATCTACCGCTAGTGAGGCAAGTCCTTCGTGGGCGACGGCCGTGATGGAATAGACAAGGTTGCTTCTTCGTGGACCCTTCGTGGGTGGAGCCCTCCGTGGACTCGCGCAATCATTACCCTCCGTGGGTTGAAGTCTCCATCAACGTGGATGTACGATAGCACCACCTATCGGAACCACGACAAAAACATCCGTGTCTCCAATTGCGTTTGAATCCTCCAAACCCTTCCCTTTACATTCTTGCAAGTTGCATGCTTTACTTTCCGCTGCTCATATACTCTTTTGTATGCTTGCTTGAATTGTGTGGAGATTGCTTGAGTTGTGCTAAGATAGCTAAAATCTGCCAAGAACTAAAATTGGGAAAAGGCTAGATTTTTATTTGGTCAAGTAGTCTAATCACCCCTCCCCTCTAGACATACTTTCGATCCTACACTTATGATACTCTGCTGCATCATCCTCTCCTCTTCGAGGAAAACCAACGCAAGCTCAAGAGGTAGCAAGAAGAATTTCTGGCACCGCTGCCGGGGAGTCTACGCAAAAAGTCAACATACCAATTACCCATCACAATCCCTATCTCTCTCATTACATTAGTTGCCATTTGCCTCTCGTTTTCCTCTCCCCCACTTCACCCTTGCCGTTTTATTTGCCCTCTCCTTCTCCTTCTCCTTCTCCTTCTCCTTCTCCTTCTCCTTCTCCTTCTCCTTCTCTTTTTCCGTTTGCCTTTTTCTCGCTTGCCTTGTCATCATGGCTAGTCTTATATCTTCTCCGTTATCTGCCGAGAACGAAGTTCTAAATTTCAAACAAAGGGAGGGAGAAAATCTAAAAGACGCTTGGTATAGAATTTGCAATGCTCAAACAGAGCTACCAGGAAGCAATCTACTTCAGTTCTTCTTCGCAATTTTTATGTAGGTGCCAGTCCTTGGTATAGATATATCCTTGATACAATTACCGGGGGGAATTTTTTGGGTAGCCATACTTTTGATTCTTATAATGCCATGATAGATTTATTTGGCTCACCACCTATTTTGGTTAATGGAACTATGTTAACTTTGGAGCATGTTATGCAAAGGCTTGAAATTATCGAAAATAAAGTTGCTACCATTGAATCAATTGAAAATCTAGATAAAAAGATCCACAATCAAATTACTCAATACGGATCTAAGGTAGGAATGACTTTGAAAAATATTAAGGAAAAGGAACCTATAGTTAATGAGAAAATAAATCTAGATTCTACTAGAATCGATAAAATTGAGGGTATCATTACAAATTTGGGAACCACTTTTTCTTCCGTAAAGAATACTCCAAGTCCTCCTACTAAAATTGCCAAGCTTATGTATGTTCCTAAAAATAAGGGTGAATCCTCTAAGGAAACTGCAGATCTTAAATCTATAAGTATTCATCCCGATCTTTTTGCTATCATTAAGGAACCATTTGCTACAAATGAATTTTTCGATCCTGTGCCTAAAAGTTTGATAATTACTAGAAAGAAAGAAATTCCTAAAGAAGGTATATGCCTCATCGAAGAATTACCTACCAAAGATGATAATACCTAAATCTATCCTGCTTTTATGCCTAGCTAGGGGCGTTAAACGATAGTGCTTGTTGGGAATTTTATTTTGAGTTTTTTGTTTTTTCTTATGTTTAGGAATAAATAATCCATCTACCTTCTGTTTAGATGTGGTTTTGTGTTTTAATTAGTGTTTGTGCCAAGCTAGACCTATTGGATCTTCTTGGATGATAGTTATTTGATCTTGCTATAATTTCCAGAAACTTTGCACTTATTGCCCGAATTGTTAAAAATCACCAGAACGTGATAAAATTCTGATTCCAATTGCTTATGATCAATAAACAAATTGTCTAGGTCGTCTAATGTTGGTAGATTTTTTCGAGTTCCATAAGTTTGCGTTAGTTACAGATTACTACAGACTGTTCTGTTTTTGACAGATTCTGTTTTTCGCGTGTTGTTTGCTTATTTTGATGAATCTATGGTTAGTAAAATAGTTTATAATCCATAGAGAAGTTGGAATACAGTTGGTTTCACACCAATATAAATAAAGAATGAGTTCATTACAGTACCTTGAAGTGGTTTCATGTTTTCTTTCTCTAACGGAGCTCACGAGATTTCTATTGAGTTCTGTGTTGTGAAGTTTTCAAGTTTTGGGTGAAATCTTTTGATGGATTATGGAACAAGGAGTGGAAAGAGCCTAAGCTTGGGGATGCCCATGGCACCCCAAAGATAATCCAAGGACACCAAAAAGTCAAAGCATGGGGATGCCCCGGAAGGCATCCCCTCCTGCGTCTACTTCCATCGGTATTTTACTTGGAGCTATATTTTTATTCGCCAACATGATATGTGTTTTGCTTGGAGCGTCTTGTATTATTTGTGTCTTTGTTTGTTGGTGTGCCACAATCATCCTTGCTGTACACACCTTTGAGAGAGCAATTTATGAATTAAAATTTGTTAGAATACTCTTTGTGCTTCACTTATATCTCTTGAGCTATGCAGTTTTGCTCTATGTGCTTCACTTATATCTTTTGAGTGTGATAATTTTTCTCTATGTGCTTCACTTAGATCTTTTAGAGCACGATGCTGGACATGTTTTAAAGAAACTATTGATCTCTCATGCTTCACTTAGATCATTTTGAGAGTCTTAATAGCATGGTAAATTGCTTAATATTAATATGCTTGGTATTCATGATTAGTGAAATTTTCTTTTGAGTGCGTTGAATACTAAGAAAGGATTGAAGCATGATAATTGTTTTGAGATATGGAGGTGATAATATTAGAGTCATGCTAGTTGAGTAGTTGTGAATTTAAAGAATACTTGCGTTGAAGTTTGTGATTCCCGTAGCATGCACGTATGGTGAACCGTTATGTAACGAAGTCGGAGCATGAGGTGTTTATTGATTTTCCTCCTTATGAGTGGTGGTCGGGGATGAGCGATGGTCTTTTCCTACCAATCTATCCCCCTAGGAGCATGCGCATAATACTTTTCTTTGATAACTTCTAGATTTTTGCAATTAGTATATGAGTTCTTCATGACTAATGTTGAGTCCATGGATATACGCACCTTTTCCCATCCTTCCACCATTGCTAGCCTCTCTAATGCCGCGCACTTTTCGCCGGTATCACACACCCACCATATATCTTCCTCAAAACAGCCACCATACCCGAGATATATTACCATGCAACTTTCCACCGTTCCATTTATTATGACACGCTCCATCATTGTCATATTGCTAGCATGATCATGTAGTTGACATCGTATTTGTGGCAAAGCCACCATTCATAATTATTTCATACATGTCACTCTTGATTCATTGCATATCCCGGTACGCCGCCGGAGGCATTCATATAGAGTCATATCTTGTCTAAGTATCGAGTTGTAATTGTTGAGTTGTAAGAAAAATAAAAGTGTGATGATCATCATTTCTAGAGCATTGTCCCAAGTGAGGAAAGAATGATGGAGACTATGGTTCCCCCACAAGTCGGGATGAGACTCTGGACAATAAATAAAAAAATGAGAGAAAAAGAGAGAAGGGAGAATGCTACTATCCTTTTACCACACTTGTGCTTCAAAGTAGCACCAAGATCTTCATGATAGAGAGTCTCCTATGTTGTCACTTTCATATACTAGTGGGAATTTTTCATTATAGAACTTGGCTTGTATATTCCAATGATGGGCTTCCTCAAAATGCCCTAGGTCTTCGTGAGCAAGTGAGTTGGATGCACACCCACTTAGTTTCTTTTGTTGAGCTTTCATATACTTATAGCTCTAGTGCATCCGTTGCATGACAATCCCTACTCACTCACATTGATATCTATTAATGAGCATCTCCATAGCCCGTTGATACGCTTAGTTGATGTGAGACTATCTTCCCCTCTTTTTGTCTTCTCCACAACCATCGTTCTATTCCACATATAGTGCTATATCCATGGCTCACGCTCATGTATTGCGTGAAGGTTGAAAAAGTTTTGAAAATGTTAAAGTATGAAACAATTGCTTGGCTTGTCATCGGGGTTGTGCATGATTTAAATACTTTGTGTGGTGAAGATGGAGCATAGCTAGAATATATGATTTTGTAGGGATAAGTTTCTTTGGCCATGTTATTTTGAGAAGACATAATTGCTTTATTAGTATGCTTGAAGTATTATTATTTTTATGTCAATATGAACATTTGTCTTGAATCTTTCGAATATGAATATTCATACCACAATCAAGAAGTTTTACATTGAAATTATGCCAAGTAGCACTCCGCATCAAAAATTCTCTTTTTATCATTTACCTACTCGAGGACGAGCAGGAATTAAGCTTGGGGATGCCTGATACGTCTCCAACGTATCTATAATTTTTTATTGCTCCATGCTATATTACCTACTGTTTTGGACTATATTGGGCTTTATTCCACTTTTATATTATTTTTGGGACTAACCTATTAACCGGAGGCCCAGCCCAGAATTGTTGTTTTTTTGCCTATTTCAGTTTTTTAGAGAAACAGAATATCAAACGGAGTCCAAACGGAATAAAATCTTCGGGAACGTGATTTTCTCACCGAACGTGATCTAGGGGACTTGGACCCTACGCCAAGGCATCAGAGAGGCGGTCACGAGGGTGGGGGCGCGCGCCCCCTGCCTCGTGGGCCCCTCGAAGCTCCACCGACGTACTCCTTCCTCCTATATATACCGACGTACCCCCAAACGATCAGAACCGGAGCCAAAAACCTAATTCCACCGCCGCAACCTTCTGTATCCACGAGATCCCATCTTGGGGCCTGTTCTGGAGCTCCGCCGGAGAGGGCCGTCATCACGGAGGGCTTCTACATCATCATAGCCTCTCCGATGAAGTGTAAGTAGTTTACCTCAGACCTTCGGGTCCATAGTTAGTAGCTAGATGGCTTCTTCTCTCTTTTTGGATCTCAATACAAAGTTCTCCCCCTCTCTTGTGGAGATCTATTCGATGTAATCTTATTTTTGCGGTGTGTTTGTTGAGACCGATGAATTGTGGGTTTATGATCAAGTCTATCTTTGAATAATATTTGAATCTTCAATGAATTCTTTTATGTATGATTGGTTATCTTTGCAACTCTCTTCGAATTATCAGTTTGGTTTGGCCTACTAGATTGGTTTTTCTTGCCATGGGAGAAGTGCTTAGCTTTGGGTTCGATCTTGCGGTGTCCTTTCCCAGTGACAGAAGGGGCAGCAAGGCACGTATTGCATCGTTGCCATCGAGGATAACAAGATGGGGTTTATTTCATATTGCATGAATTTATCTCTCTACATCATGTCATCTTGCTTAAAGCGTTACTCTGTTTCTAACTTAATACTCTAGATGCATGCTGGATAGCGGTCGATGAGTGGAGTAATAGTAGTAGATGTAGGCAGGATTCGGTCTACTTGTCACAGACGTGATGCCTATATACATGATCATACCTTAGATATTCTCATAACTATGCTCAATTCTGTCAATTGCTCAACAGTAATTTGTTCACCCACCATAGAATACTTATGCTCTTGAGAGAAGCCACTAGTGAAACCTATGGCCCCCGGGTCTATTATCATCATATCAATCTCAATCACTTTAATCTTGCTTTGCTTTTCTACTTTGCCTTTTACTTTTCACTTTGCATCTATATACCAAAAATACCAAAAACATTATCTATCAGTTCTCACTCTCGTAAGTGACCGTGAAGGGATTGACAACCCCTAATCGCGTTGGTTGCGAGTTGCTATCGTTTTGTGCAGGTACGAGGGACTTGAGCGTGGCCTCCTACTTGATTGATACCTTGGTTCTCAAAAAACAGAGGGAAATACATATGCTACTCTGCTACATCATCCTCTCCTCTTCGGGGAAAACCAACGCAAGCTCAAGAGGTAGCAGCGCGCGCGACAGCGGATCCCAGAATCCAGTTGACGTCACCTCTTTCCTCCTCCGACTCAGGTATATCGAACTCCGGTCCAAAATCTTATAGCTGCAGCTCGAATAGTAGAGTCAATTCAGCCCTCCCAGTCAGAAGCTGGCAGAGGTCTAATGCAGATCAGAGCTTTGCTCCGAGCAGCGGGAGAGCAGAATACAGCTGTGTCACAGTCGCGTAATAGGATCCACAGCAGATCCGTCATTGCAGATACAGTCCAGTCGGCTCACAGCCCAAGATCGCCCCTGAGGCATGAGGGACGTGGAGACCGGCGTGATCAGTACAGTGTTGGAAATATGACCTAGAGGCAATAATAAATTAGTTATTATTATATTTCCTTGTTCATGATAATCGTTTATTATCCATGCTAGAATTGTATTGATGGGAAACTCAGATACATGTGTGGATACATAGACAACACCATGTCCCTAGTAAGCCTCTAGTTGACTAGCTCGTTGATCAATAGATGGTTACGGTTTCCTGACCATGGACATTGGATGTGATTGATAACGGGATCACATCATTAGGAGAATGATGTGATGAACAAGACCCAATCCTAAGCCTAGCACAAAGATCGTGTAGTTCGTATGCTGAAGCTTTTCTAATGTCAAGTATCATTTCCTTAGACAATGAGATTGTGAAACTCCCGGATACCGTAGGAATGCTTTGGGTGTACCAAACATCACAACGTAGCTGGGTGGCTATAAAGGTACACTACAGGTATCTCCGAAAGTGTCTGTTGGGTTGGCACGAATCGAGACTGGGATTTGTCACTCCGTGTAACGGAGAGGTATCTCTGGGCCCACTCGGTAGGACGTCATCATATGCGCAATGTGACCAAGGAGTTGATCACGGGATGATGTGTTATGGAACGAGTAAAGAGACTTGCCGGTAACGAGATTGAACAAGGTATCGAGATACCAATTATCGAATCTCGGGCAAGTGCAATGCCGCTAGACAAAGGGAATTGAATATGGGATTGATTGAATCCTCGACATCGTGGTTCATCTGATGAGATCATCGTGGAACATGTGGGAGCCAACATGGGTATCCAGATCCCGCTGTTGGTTAATGGCCAGAGAGGTGTCTCGGTCATGTCTACATGGTTCCCGAACCCGTAGGGTCTACACACTTAAGGTTCGATGACGCTAGGGTTATAGGGAAAGTATGTACGCGGTTACCGAATGTTGTTCAGAGTCCCGGATGAGATCCCGGACGTCACGAGGAGTTCCGGAATGGTCCGGAGGTAAAGATTTATATATAGGAAGTGAGGATTTGGCCACCGGAAGTGTTCTGGGCATCACCGGTAATGTACCGGGACCACCGGAAGGGTCCGGAGGTCCACCGGGAGGGGCCACCTGCCCCGGAGGCCTACATGGGCCAATAGTGAGAAGGGACCAGCCCCTAGGTGGGCTGGGGCGCCTCCCACCAAGGCCCAAGACGCCTCCAAGAGGGGAAGGGGGCAAACCCTAGGGCTGATGGGCCCTAAGGCCCACCCCAGGTGCACCTCCCCCTCTCCCCTTTGTGGCAGCCCCCCTAGATGGGATCTAGGGCTGCCGCACCCCTGGGGGGGGAACCCTAGAGGGGGCGCAGCCCCCTACCCTCCCCCTATATATACTTGAGGTATGGGGGCTGCCCAACAAGCGATTTGATCTCTCTCTTGGCGCAGCCCTACCTCTCTCCTCCTCGTCTCTCGTAGTGCTTGGCGAAGCCTTGTTGGAGTTCTGCGCTCCTCCACCACCACCACGCCGTCGTGCTGCTGCTGGACAGAGTCTTCCCAACCTCTCCTTCTCCCCTTGCTGGATCAAGGCGTGGGAGACGTCACCGGGCTGCATGTGTGTTGAACGCGGAGGTGCCGTCCGTTCGGCACTAGGATCATCGGTGATTTGGATCACGACGAGTACGACTCCATCAACCCTGTTCACTTGAACGCTTCCTCTTAGCGATCTACAAGGGTATGTAGATGCACTCTCCTTCCCCTCGTTGCTATATTACTCCATAGATTGATCTTGGTGATGCGTAGAAAATTTTGAATTTCTGCTACGATCCCCACCAGTGGCATCATGAGCTAGGTTTATGCGTAGTTTCTATGCACGAGTAGAACACAAAGTAGTTGTGGGCGTCGATTTTGTCAATTTACTTGCCGTTACTAGTCTTATCTTGATTCGGCGGCATCGTGGGATGAAGCAGCCTGGACCGACCTTACACGTACTCTTACGTGAGACAGGTTCCACCGACTGACATGCACTAGTTGCATAAGGTGGCTAGCGGGTGTCTGTCTCTCCCACTTTAGTCGGATCGGATTCGATGAAAAGGGTCCTTCTGAAGGGTAAATATAAATTGGCATATCACGTTGTGGTTTTGCGTAGGTAAGAAACGTTCTTGCTAGAAACCCATAGCAGCCACGTAAAAACATGCAACAACAATTAGAGGACGTCTAACTTGTTTTTGCAAGGTATGCTATGTGATGTGATGTGGCCAGAAAGAATGCGATGAATGATATTTGATGTATGAGATTGATCATGTTCTTGTAATAGGAATCACGACTTGCATGTCGATGAGTATGACAACCGGCAGGAGCCATAGGAGTTGTCTTAATTTATTTATGACCTGCGTGTCAACATAAATGTCATGTAATTACTTTACTTTATTGCTAACCGTTAGCTGTAGTAGTAGAAGTAATAGTTGGCGAGACAACTTCATGAAGACACGATGATGGAGATCATGATGATGGAGATCATGGTGTCATGCCGGTGATGATGATGATCATGGAGCCCTGAAGATGGAGATCAAAAGGAGCGAAGTGATGATGGCCATATCATGTCACTATTTGATTACATGTGATGTTTATCATGTTTTACATCTTATTTGCTTAGAACGACGGTAGCTTAAATAAGATGATCCCTCACTAAAATTTCAAGAAAAGTGTTCTCCCTAATTGTGCACCGTTGTGAAGGTTCGTTGTTTCGAAGCACCACGTGATGATCGGGTGTGATAGATTCTAATGTTCGAATACAACGGGTGTTGACGAGCCTAGCATGTACAGACATGGCCTCGGAACACATGTGAAACACTTAGGTTGACTTGACGAGCCTAGCATGTACAGACATGGCCTCAGAACACGGAGGACCGAAAGGTCAAACATGAGTCGTATAGAAGATATGATCAACATGAAGATGTTCACCGATGATGACTAGTCCGTCTCACGTGATGATCGGACACGGCTTAGTTGATTCGGATCATGTATCACTTAGATGACTAGAGGGATGTCTATCTGAGTGGGAGTTCATGAAATAATCAAATGAACTCAATTATCATGAACATAGTCAAAATGACTTTGCAAATTATGTCATAGCTTACGCTTTAGTTCTACTGTTTTAGATACGTTCCTAGAGAAAATTTAGTTGAAAGTTGATAGTAGCAATTATGCGGACTGGGTCCGTATACTGAGGATTGTCTTCATTGCTGCGCAGAAGGATTATGTCCTTAATGCACCGCTGAGAGAGCTGAACCTCAAGCGTTAGTTGTAGATGTTGCGAACATCTGACATACACGTTTTGATGACTACATGATAAGTTCAGTGCGTAATGCTAAATGGTTTAGAATTGAGGCACCAAAGACGTTTTTGAAACATCGCAGAACATATGAGATGTTCCAAGGACTGAAATTGGGATTTCAGGCTAGTGCCCATGTCAAGAGGTATGAGACCTCTAACAAGTTTCCTAAGCCTGCAAACTAAGGAGAAAAGCTCAATCGTTGAGCATGTGCTCAGATTGTATGAGTACTACAATCGCTTGAATCGAGTGGGAGTTAAACTTCCAGATGAGATAGTGATGGTTCTCCAAAGTCACTATCACCAAGCTACTAGAGCTTCGTGATGAACTATAACATATCAGGGATAGATATGATCCTTGAGCTATTCGTGACACCGCGAAAGTAGAAATCAAAAGGGAGCATCAATTGTTGATGGTTAGTAAAACCACTAGTTTCAAGAAGGGCAAGGGCAAGAAAGGGATACTTCATTAAACAACAAATCAGTTGATGCTCCAGTGAAGAAACCCAAAGTTGAACCAAGCCTGAGACTAAGTGCTTCTGTAATAAGGGGAACGGTCACTGAAGCAGAACCACCCTAGATACTTGGTAGATAAGAAAGGCTGGAAAGATCAACAGAAGTATATTGGATATACATTATATTAATGTGTACTTTATTAGTACTCCTAGTAGCACCAGGGTATTAGATACCGGTTCGTTTGCTAAGTGTTAGTAACTCAAAATAAAAGGCTACAGAATAAACGGAGACTAGCAAAAGGTGAGATGACGATATGTGTTGGAAGTGTTTCCAAGGTTGATGTAATCAAATATCGTACACTCCCTCTACCATCGAGATTGGTATTAAAACCTAAATAATTGTTATTTGGTGTTTGCGTTGGGCATAGACATGATTGGGTTATGTTTATCGCAATACGGTTATTCATTTAAGGAGAATAATGGTTACTCTGTTTATTTGAATAATACCATCCCGATCGTAGTGATACACATGTTCATGCCAAAAGATATAAGATAGTAATGATAGTACCACATACTTGTGGCACTGCAATTTGAGTCATATTGGTATAAAACACATGAAAAAGCTCCATGTTGATGGATCATTTGGAATCACTTGATTTTGAATCACTTGAGACATGCAAATCATACCACATGGGCAAGATGACTAAAAGACCTCATTTTCAGTAAGATGGAACAAGAAAGCAACTTGTTGGAAGTAATACATTTTGATGTGTGCAGTCCAATGAGTGCTGAGGCACGCAGTGGATATCGTTATGTTCTTACTTCACAGATGATTTGAGTAGATGCTGAGTATATTTACTTGATGAAACACAAGTCTGAGTTATTGAAAGGTTCAAGTAATTTCAGAGTGAAGTTGAAGATCGTCGTGACAAGAGGGTAAAATGTCTATGATATGATCATAGAAATATCTGAATTGCGAGTTTGGCACAGAATTAAGACATTGTGGAAATTGTTTCACAACTAATACAGCCTGAAACACTATAGTGTGATGGTGTGTCCGAACATCATAACTGAACCCTATTGGATATGATGCATACCATGATGTCCCTTATCGAATTACCACGATAGTTTATGGGTTAGGCATTAGAGACAACCACATTCACTTTAAATAGGGCACCACGTAATTCCGATGAGATGACACCGTATGAACTATGGTTTAGAGAAACCTAAGCTGTCATTTCTTAAAAGTTTGGGGTTGCAACACTTATGTGAAAAAGTTTCAGGCTGATAAGTTCGAACCCAAAGCGGATAAATGCATCTTCGTAGAGTACCCAAAATAGTTGGGTATACTTCCTGTCTCAGATCCGAAAGCAATAGGGATTGTTTCTAGAATCGGGTCCTTTCTCGAGGAAAAGTTTCTCTCGAAAGAATTGAGTGGGAGGCTGGTGGAGACTTGATGAGGTTATTGAACCGTCACTTCAACTAGTGTGTAGCAGGGCACAGGAAGTTGTTCCTGTGGCACCTACACCAATTGAAGTGGAAGCTTATGATAGTGATCATGAAACTTCGGATCAAGTCACTACCAAACCTCATAGGACGACAAGGATGCGTGCTATTTCAAAGTGGCACGTAATCCTGTCTTGGAAGTCATGTTGCTAGACAACAATGAACCTACGAGCTATGGAGAAGCGATGGTGGGCCCAGATTCCGAAAATTGGCTCGAGGCCATAAAATACGAGAGAGGATCCATGTATGAAAACAAAGTGTAGACTTTGAAAGAACTACTTGATAGTCGTAAGGCTGTTGGGTGCAGATGGATTTTAAAAGGAAGACGGACAATGATGGTAAGTGTCACCATTGAGAAAGCTCGACTTGTCGTTAAGATGTTTCCCGACAAGTTCAAGGAGTTGACTACGATGAGACTTTCTCACTCGTAGCGATGCTAAAATTCTTTTGGAATTATGTTAGCAGTTACTGCATTATTTATGAAATCTTGCAGATAGGATGTCAAAACATTGTTTCCTCGACGATTTTCTTGAGAAAAGGTTGTATGTGATACAACCAGAAGGTTTTGTCAATCCTGAAAGATGCTAACAAGTATGCAAAGCTCCGGCAATCCTTCTTAGGACTGGAGTAAGCATCTCGGAATTGGAATGTACGCTTTGATGAGATGATCAAAGATTTTGGGTTTATACAAAGTCTATGAGAAACTTGTATTTCCAAAGAAGTGAGTGGGAGCACTATAGAATTTTTGATAAGTATATGTTGTTAACATATTGTTGATCAGAAATGATGTAGAATTTCTGGAAAGCATGCAGGGTTATTTGAAAAGTGTTTTTCAATGGAAAACCTGGATTAAGCTACTTGAACATTGAGCATCAAGATCTATAAGAATAGATCAAAATTGCTTAATAGTACTTTCAAACGAACACATACCATGACAAGATTTTGAAGGAGTTCAAAATAGATCGGCAAAGAAGGAGTTCTTGGCTGTGTTATAAGGTATGAGTGTTGAGTAAGACTCAACACCTGACCACGGCAGAATAGAGAGAAAGGACGAAGGTCGTCCCCTGCTTCAGACGTAGGCTCTAAAGTATGCTATGTTGTGTACCGCACCTGAAGTGTGCCAAGCCATGAGTCAGTCAAGGGGCACAAGTGTGATCTAGGAATGGATCATAGGACAACGGTCATGGTTACCCTTACTGGCTTGTGGACTAAGGAATTTTCTCGATTATGGAGGTGGTAAAAGAGTTCGTCGTAAAGGGTTATGCCGATGCAATCTTTGACACTAATCTGGATGATTCTGAGTAATAAACTGGATTCGTATAGTAGAACAGTTATTTGGAATATCTCCAATTAGAGCGTGGTAGCTGCATCTACAAGATGACATAGAGATTTGTAAAGTACACACGGATATAAAAGGTTCAGACCCGTTGACTATAACATCTCTCACAGGCATAACATGATCAAACCCAGAACTCTTTGGGTGTTAGTCACATGGGGATGTGACCTTGAGTGTTAATCACATAGCGATGTGAACTGGATTATTGACTCTAGTGCAAGTGGGAGACAGTTGGAAATATGCCCTAGAGGCAATAACAAATTAGTTATTATTATATTTCCTTGTTCATGATAATCATTTATTATCCATGCTAGAATTGTATTGATGGGAAACTCAGATACATGTGTGGATACATAGACAACACCATGTCCTAGTAAGCCTCTAGTTGACTAGCTCGTTGATCAATAGATGGTTACGATTTCCTGACCATGGACATTGGATGTCGTTGATAACGGGATCACATCATTAGGAGAATGATGTGATGGACAAGACCCAATCCTAAGCCTAGCACAAAGATTGTAGTTCGTATGCAAAAGCTTTTCTAATGTCAAGTATCATTTCCTTAGACCATGAGATTGTGCAACTCCCGGATACCGTAGGAATGCTTTGGGTGTACCAAACGTCACAATGTAACTGGGTGGCTATAAAGGTGCACTACAGGTATCTCCGAAAGTGTCTATTGGGTTGGCACGAATCGAGACTGGGATTTGTCACTCCGTGTAAACGAAGAGGTATCTCTGGGCCCACTCGGTAGGACATCATCATAATGTGCACAATGTGACCAAGGGGTTGATCACGGGATGATGTGTTACGGAACGAGTAAAAGAGACTTGCCGGTAACGAGATTGAACAAGGTATCGGGATACCGACGATCGAATCTCGGGCAAGTATCGTACCGATAGACAAAGGGAATTGTATACGGGATTGATTAAGTCCTTGACATCGTGGTTCATCCGATGAGATCATCGTGGAACATGTGGGAGCCAACATGGGTATCCAGATCCCGCTGTTGGTTATTGATCGGAGAACATCTCGGTCATGTCTGCATGTCTCCCGAACCCGTAGGGTCTACACACTTAAGGTTCAATGACGCTAGGGTTATAAAGGAAGTTTGTATGTGGTTACCGAATGTGGCACGAATCGAGACTGGGATTTGTCACTCCGTGTAACGGAGAGGTATCTCTGGGCCCACTCGGTAGGACATCATCATATGCGCAATGTGACCAAGGAGTTGATCACGGGATGATGTGTTATGGAATGAGTAAAGAGACTTGCCGGTAACGAGATTGAACAAGGTATCGAGATACCGAGGATCGAATCTCGGGCAAGTGCAATGCCGCTAGACAAAGGGAATTGAATACGGGATTGAATGAATCCTCGACATCGTGGTTCGTCCGATGAGATCATCGTGGAACATGTGGGAGACAACATGGGTATCCAGATCCCGTTGTTGGTTATTGGACGGAGAGTTGTCTCGGTCATGTCTACGTGGTTGCCGAACCCGTAGGGTCTACACTACACACTTAAGGTTTGATGATGCTAGGGTTATAGGGAAAGTATGTACGCGGTTACCGAATGTTGTTCGGAGTCCCGAATGAGATCCCGGACATCACGAGGAGTTCCAGAATGGTCCGGAGGTAAAGATTTATATATAGGAAGTGAGGATTTGGCCACCGGAAGTGTTCTGGGCATCACCGATAATGTACCGGGACCATCGGAAGGGTCCGGAGGTCCACCGAGAGGGGACACCTGCCCCGGAGGCCTACATGGGCCAATAGTGGGAAGAGACCAGCCCCTAGGTGGGCTGGGGCGCCTCCCACCAAGGCCCAAGGCGCCTCCAAGAGGGGAAGGGGGCAAACCCTAGGGCAGATGGGCCCTAAGGCCCACCCCAGGTGCGCCTCCCTCTCTCCCCTTTGTGGCCGCCACCCTAGATGGGATCTAGGGCTGCCGCACCCCTTGGGGGGGGAACCCTAGGGAGGGCGCAGCCCCCTCCCCTCCCCCTATATATACTTTAGGTATGGGGGCTGCCCAACAGGCGATTTGATCTGTCTCTTGGCGCAGCCCTACCTCTCTCCTCCTCGTCTCTCGTAGTGCTTGGCGAAGCCCTGCTGGAGTTCCGCGCTCCTACGCCACCACCACGCCGTCGTGCTGCTGCTGGACGTAGTCTTCCCAACCTCTCCTTCTCCCCTTGCTGGATCAAGGCCTGGGAGACGTCACCGGGCTTCATGTGTGTTGAACGCGGAGGTGCCGTCCGTTCGGCACTAGGATCATCGGTGATTTGGATCACGACGAGTACGACTCGATCAACCCCGTTCACTTGAACGCTTCTGCTTAGCGATCTACAAGGGTATGTAGATGCACTCTCCTTCCCCTCGTTGCTAGATTACTCCATAGATTGTTCTTGGTGATGCGTAGAAAATTTTGAATTTCTGCTACGGTCCCCAACATACAGGAACCGTGAGCAGTATGATCACCGACCCGATCATGATGATCGCCGTCGAGTGCCCACCCCTCCTTCGAGGAGTGGATCATTTGTGCCTCGGCAGCAGGATGACAGACGCCTTCACAGTGTTGGGCGAAGGATTCCAGTCGACCCCAGAGAACCAGGCTTTGATGCGAGATCTATTCTCGTTTAGGGTTTAGTCGACAGGAACAGAGCTCACAGAGAAGGTCATGACAGACATGTACCCACCAGCAGCAGAGTGCACGTCTCAGGTCCAGAATGCTTCAGCAAGGCCATCAGGGCCGCGGTGATTCCTCCCAACTTCAGGTTGGCAACTCGAGTCAGTAAGTTCACTGGTGAGTCCAAGCCCGATACTTGGCTTGAGGACTACCGACTGGCTGTTCAGATCGGCGGCGGCAATGATGAAGTGGCCATGAAGCACCTGCCTCTTATGTTGGAGGGCTCAGCCAGGGCATGGCTGAACCAATTAGCACCCAACAACATTTACACTTGGGAAGATCATGCCCGAGTGTTTGTCAGAACGTTTGAGGGAACATGTAAACGACCAGCGGGGCTGACAGAGCTGCAATCTTGTGTGCAGAAAATGAATCAAACTTTGAGGGATTACATCCAGAGATGGATCACTTTGCATCACACAGGGGAGAACGTCTCTGATCACCAAGCAGTTTGTGCCTTCAAGGAAGGCGTCAAGTACAGAGAGTTGAATCTGAAGTTCGGTCGGACCGGAGACATGTCTCTGAGTCGAATGATGGAGATTGCCACCAAGTATGCTAATGGTGAAGAGGAGGATCGGCTCTGGAGTGGCAAGGACAAATCAGTCGCCCACAAAACCGGAGGAGGAAACTCCAGTCAGAAGCAGAAGCGCAAAGCCGAGCCAGCTGCTCCTGGGGAAACCTTAGCCGTGACTCAAGGAAAATCAAAAGGGAAGCCCAAGGGGCCATGGAACCCCAAGAAAATAAAAGATCAAGATGAAAATGAAGTGCTGGATTTGCCATGCCACATCCACACAAAAAAAGATGAAGAGGGTAAAATCATTTACCCAAAGCATACCACTCGACAGTGTCGACTCCTAATCCAGCATTTTCGAGAAAACAGCCCAAAGACAAGGAAAAAGAGTCAGACAAAGTTGAGGACAAAGAGGAGAGTGATGATGGTTACCCTCATGTCAATTCCACTCTGATGATTTTTGCTGATGTCGAGAGCAAGAGTCGATTGAAAGTTATCAACAGAGAAGTGAATATGGTTGCTCCGGCGACACCCAGTTATTTGAAATGGTCTCAGACTGCCATCACATTCGACCAGTCCGATCACCCGACGCACATAGCCACCCCTGGGAGGAAAGCCTTGGTGGTCGACCCAGTTGTCGAAGGCACTCGACTGACTAAAGTTTTGATGGATGGTGGCAGTGGCTTGAATATCCTGTATGCAGAGACGCTGAAAGATATGGGCATTCCGATGTCCAGACTCAGTGAAAGCAGTATGAGTTTCCATGGAGTCATTCTAGGCAAGAAGGCTGAATCACTCGGCCAAATTGCTCTTGACGTAGTTTTCGGTGATTCCAAGAATTACCGCAAAGAAAAGTTACATTTGAAGTTGTGGATTTCCAGAGCGCTTATCACGCTATTCTGGGCAGGCCGGCTTATGCGCGTTTCATGGCTCGACCATGCTATGTGTACCTCAAATTGAAGATGCCTGGTCCCAGAGGTGTGATCACTATTACTGGCAATCGAAAGAAGGCAGAAGAGTGCTTCCAGAAGAGCTCAAAGATCGCCGATGCGCAAATGGCAGTAGTGGAATTGCAGGAGTATCAGAAAAGTGCAGGCCCGAGTGATTTGCTGCGAGCTAAGAAGCCTGCAGCGGATTCAGCATTTCAGTCGTCCGGTGAAACGAAACTGATTCATATTCATCCGACTGATCCCAATGCTACTCTGACCCACATTTCAACGACACTCGACTCCAAATAGGAAGAAGCGCTCATCCAGTTCCTCCGTGAGAACTGGGACATCTTTGCATGGAAACCTTCTAACATGCCAGGTGTTCCGAGGGGACTGGTTGAGCATCGTTTGTGAGTCAACCCAAAGGTAAAACCGGTCAAGGAACATCTTCGTTGGTCCGCCGTACAGAAGAGAAAAGCAATCGGTGAAGAAGTGGCTTGACTCCTTGCAACTGAGTTTATCCGAGAGATTTACCACTCCGAGTGGTTAGCTAATGTTGTCATGGTCCCTAAGAAGGACGATTCACTTTGCATGTGCATTGACTTCAAACATATCAATTGGGGCTGCCCGAAAGATCATTTTCCTCTTCCCCGCATCGATCAAATAGTCGACTCGACTGCGGGGTCTGAGCATTTGTCCTTCTTGGACGCTTATTCCGGGTATCATCAGATCCGTCTGTATGGACCCGATGAAATTAAGACAACTTTCATCACCCCATTCGGGTGCTTCTGCTATGTCACTATGCCATTCGGTCTGAAGAACGCTGGAGCCACGTTCATGCGGATGATCCAGAAGTGTTTACTCACTCAAATCAGTCGGAATGTGGAAGCGTACATGGATGACATTGTGGTCAAGTCACATCAGGGTTCCGACCTACTGGCTGACCTTGCTTAAACCTTTGCCAACCTCCGAAGATATGATATCAAGCTTAATCCATCAAAGTGCACATTCGGAGTTCCAGGAGTAAAATTACTCGGTTTTCTCGTTTCCGAACGAGGGATCGACGCTAACCCCGAGAAAGTTGGTGCCATACTCCGGATGAAACACCCTGTGCGTGTGCATGATGTCCAGAAGCTTACTGGTTGCTTGGCTGCCCTAAGTCGATTCATTTCTCGACTCGGTGAGAAGGCAGTGCCTCTCTACCGATTGATGAAGAAGTCCGATAAGTTCGAGTGGACTCCTGAAGCTGATGCAGCATTTGCAGGGCTCAAAGCCCTGCTTTCCACCCAGCCGGTGCTTGCTGCTCCAGTCAGCAAAGAGCCTTTGCTGCTTTATATCGCAGCCACTGGACAAGTCGTTAGTACAGTACTTACGGTCGAGCGGGAAGAAGAAGGAAAAGCCTATAAAGTTCAACATCCAATTTATTATGTTTCTGAAGTTCTGACCCCGTCAAAGCAGAGATACCTGCACTATCAGAAGCTTGTTTATGGGATTTACATGACCATGAAGAAGGTTGCACACTATTTCTCTGACCACTCTATCACAGTCGTCAGCAACGCTCCATTATCGGAGATTCTGCACAAAAGAGATGCAACTGGTTGAGTGGCAAAATGGGCGATTGAACTCCTTCCCTTAGATATCAAGTTTGAGGCAAAGAAAGCTATCAAGTCCCAAGCAATAGCTGATTTCCTCGCCGAGTGGATTGAACAGCAACTGCCGACTCAAGTTCACTCGAAGCACTGGACCATGTTCTTTGACGGTTCCAAGATGCTGAATGGTTCTGGTGCCGGGGTGGTACTTGTATCCCCCCGAGGAGACAAGCTCAGATATGTACTCCAGATTCATTTTGATTCCTCCAATAATGAAGCAGAATATGAAGCACTCTTGTATGGGTTGCGCATGGCCATTTCACTCGGCGTCCGTCGCCTCATGGTCTATGGCGACTCAGATTTGGTGGTCAGTCAAGTGATGAAAGAGTGGGTTCTCAGAAGCCCAGCCATGACTGGCTACTGCAATGCGGTAAGAAAGTTGGAAAAGAAGTTTGAGGGGTTTGAACTCCATCATATACCCCGACTGAAAAATCAAGCAGCCGATGATTTGGCAAAGATAGGTTCCAAGAGAGAAGCCATTCCCAGCAATGTGTTTCTGGAACACGTCCACACACCAACAGTTCAAGAAGATCCGTTTACAGAAGTCGAGGTCCCAGCCGTTGTCGACCTGATCATGGAGGTCCTAGTCACCACTCCCGACTGGACAGTACCTTACATTGCGTACATCCTTAGGAAAGAACTCCCGGAGGATGAAGAAGAGGCTCGGCAGATCGTCAGTCGATCCAAAGCCTTTACTGTGATAAGGGGACAATTGTTCAGAGAAGGCGTGACTGGAGTCAGTCAGAAATGCATAACGCTAGAAGAAGGTCGAATGATCCTCAACGACATCCACTCGGGGACCTATGGTCACCATGCGTCCTCCCGGGCCATTGTGGCTAAAGCATACCGAGCCGGGTTTTATTGGCCACGGGCGAATGAGATGGCAAAAGACATAGTCGACAGATGCGAAGGCTGCTAGTTTTACTCAGATATGTCTCACAAGCCAGCGTCAGCTCTAAAGACCATTCCCCTCATCTGGCCCTTTGCTGTTTGGGGTTTCGATATGGTTGGACCACTGAGAACTGGTAGAAGTGGCTTCACTCATGTGCTTGTAGCAGTCGACAAGTTTACCAAATGGATTGAAGCTAAATCTATCAAGAATCTCGAAGCCAGCACTGCAGTCAGTTTCATCAGGGAATTGACATTCAGATATGGAGTTTCACACAGCATCATCACTGACAACGGGTCAAACTTCGATTCTGATGAGTTCAGAGCTTTCTGCGGTTCTCAAGGCACTCGAGTCAACTACGCATCAGACGCTCACCCGCAGTCGAATGGACAAGCAGAAAGAGCAAATGGCCTAATTCTCAAAGGACTGAAACCCTGACTGATGCGTGATCTCAAACATGCAGCAGGCGCCTGGGTCGATGAACTTCCATCGGTACTTTGGGGCTTGAGGACAACTCCTAATCGGTCGACTGGGCGAACTCCTTTCTTTTTGGTCTACGGAGTTGAAGCTGTTCTGCCTAGTGACCTGCTCCACTACACACCACGAGTCAAGCTCTTCTCTGAGGAGGAAGCAGAGCAAGCCCGGTAGGATTCGGTCGACCTCTTAGAGGAGGAAAGAGAGATGGCCTTGATACGGTCGACCATTTATCAACAAGACTTGCGACGATTCCACGCCAGAAATGTGAAGGGTTGAGCCTTTCAAGAGGGAGACCTGGTTCTTCGAGTGGATCAACAGAAGCCACACAAGCTCGCTCCTGCTTGGGAGGGCACCTTCATTATCACCATAGTTCTCCACAATGGAGCATACCATCTCTACAATGTCGAGAATCAGAAAGACGAGCCACGAGCTTGGAACGCGGATCTGCTCCGCCCCTTTTATACTTGAGTACTCACTCGGATGAGATGTAATAAGAAATACCTCTGTAGTTTATTTATCAAAGACAAGAGTGTTATAATTTTCCCAAGGATTGTTGTCGCTTTTGATTACTTGAGAAATCCCCCCAGTGGGTGGCTTAGCTGCGAATCCGTTTTCGCCTAAGTTTGAGAAATCCTACCGAGTGGTGAGCAAGCCTCTCACTTGGAGGCTTAGCCGCGAATCTGTTTTGCCTAAGTTTAAAAAATCCTACCGAGTGGAGAGCAATCCTTCCACTCGGGGGCTTAGCCGCGAATCTGTTTCGCCTAAGTTTAAAAAATCCTACCGAGTGGAGAGCAATCCTCCCACTCGGGGGCTTAGCTGCAGTCCAAGTACTCGCCTAAGTTTAAAAAATCCTACCAAGTGGAGAGCAAACCTCCCACTCGGGGGCTTAGCTGCAGTCCAAGTACTCGCCTAAGTTTAAAAAATCCTACCGAGTGGAGAGCAATCCTCCCACTCAGGGGCTTAGCTGCAGTCCAAGTACTCGCCTTAGTTTTAAAAATCCTACCGAGTGGTGAGCAATCCTCCCACTCGGGGGCTTAGCAGTCCAAGTACTCGTCTAAGTTTAAAAAATCCTACCGAGTGGTGAGCAATCCTCCCACTCAGAGGCTTAGCTGCAGTCCAAGTACTTGACTAAGTTTGAAAAAATCCTACCGAGTGGAGAGCAATCCTCCCACTCGGGGGCTTAGCTGCAGTCCAAGTACTCGCCTAAGTTTAAAAAATCCTACCGAGTGGAGAGCAATCCTCCCACTCGGGGGCTTAGCTGCAGTCCAAGTACTCGCCTAAGTTTGAAAAATCCTACCGAGTGGTGAGCAAGCCTCTCACTCGGGGGCTTAGTTGCAGTCCAAGTACTCGCCTAAGTTTAAAAAATCCTACCGAGTGGAGAGAAACCCTCCCACTCGGAGGCTTAGCTGCAGTCCAGTACTCGCCTAAGTTCGAAAAACATACCGGTCCGCAAGGACGACGAGGGGCGGGTCCACTGCTACCTTCTCCTTCGGAGCTACGCCACAAGTACAACGTGTGCTCCATCCTGATCGGCAAGGACGAAGAGGTGCAGGTCGACTGCTACCTTCTCCTTCAGAGCTACGCCAGAAGTACAATGTGCGCTCCATCCCGATCCGCAAGGACGACGAGGTGCAGGTCGACTGCTACCTTCTCCTTTGGAGCTACGTGCTACCTCTTGAGCTTGTGTTGGTTTTCCCCGAAGAGGAGAGGGTGATGCAGCAGAGTAGCGTAAGTATTTCCCTCAGTTTTTTTAGAAACAAGGTATCAATCCAATAAAAGGCGATGCTCAAGTCCCTCGTACCTGCACAAAACGATAGCAACTCGCAACCAACGCGATTAGGGGTTGTCAATCCCTTCACGGTCACTTACGAGAGTGAGAGCTGATAGATAATGTTTTTGGTATTTTTGGTATAGAGATGCAAAGTGAAAAGTAAAAGGCAAAGTAAAATAGCAAAGCAAGATTAAAGTGATTGAGATTTGATATGATGAGAATAGACCCGGGGGCCATAGGTTTCACTAGTGGCTTCTCTCAAGAGCATAAGTATTCTACGGTGGGTGAACAAATTACTGTTGAGCAATTGACAAAATTGAGCATAGTTATGAGAATATCTAAGGTATGATCATGTATATAGGCATCATGTCCATGACAAGTAGACCGACTCCTGCCTGCATCTACTACTATTACTCCACTCATCGACCGCTATCCAGCATGCATCTAGAGTATTAAGTTAGAAACAGAGTAACGCTTTAAGCAAGATGGCATGATGTAGAGAGATAAATTCATGCAATATGAAATAAACCCCATCTTGTTATCCTCGATGGCAATGATGCAATACGTGCCTTGCTACCCCTTCTGTCACTGGGAAAGGACACCGTAAGATCGAACCCAAGGCTAAGCACTTCTCCCATGGCAAGAAAAACCAATCTAGTAGGCCAAACCAAACTGATAATTCGAAGAGACTTGCAAAGATAACCAATCATACATAAAAGAATTCAGAGAAGATTCAAATATTATTCAAAGATAGACTTGATCATAAACCCACAATTCATCGGTCTCAACAAACACACCGCAAAAAGAAGATTACATCGAATAGATCTCCACAAGAGAGGGGGGGGGACTTTGTATTGAGATCCAAAAAGAGAGAAGGAGCCATCCAGCTACTAACTATGGACTCGAAGGTCTGAGGTAAACTACTCACACTTCATCGGAGAGGCTATGATGATGTAGAAGCCCTTCGTGATGACGGCCCTCTCCGGCGGAGCTCCGGAACAGGCCCCAAGATGGGATCTCGTGGGTACAGAAGGTTGCGGCGGTGGAATTAGGTTTTTTTGCTCTTGTTCTGATCGTTTGGGGGTACGTAGGTATATATAGGAGGAAGGAGTACATCGGTGGAGCTTCGAGGGGCCCACGAGGTAGGGGCGCGCCCTAGGGGGGCGCCCCCACCCTCGTGACCGCCTTTGTGATGCCTTGGCATAGGGTCCAAGTCCCCTGGATCACGTTCGGTGAGAAAATCACGTTCCCGAAGATTTTATTCCGTTTGGACTCCGTTTGATATTCTGTTTCTCCGAAACACTGAAATAGGCAAAAAACCAGCAATTCTGGGCTGGGCCTCCGGTTAATAGGTTAGTCCCAAAAATAATATAAAAATGGAAAATAAAGCCCAATATAGTCCAAAATAGTAGATAATATAGCACGGAGCAATCAAAAATTATAGATACATTGGAGACGTATCACTACGCCACAAGTACGACGTGTGCTCCATCCAGATCCGCAAGGACGACGAGGTGCAGGTCGACTGCTACCTTCTCCTTCAGAGCTATGCCACAAGTGCAACGTGCGCTCCATCCCGATCCACAAGGACGACGAGGTGCAGGTCGACTGCTACCTTCTCCTTCGGAGCTACTCCACAAGTACAACGTGCGCTCCATCCCGATCCGCAAGGACGACGAGGTGCAGGTCGATTGCTACCTTGTCCTTCATAGCTATGCCACAAGTACAATGTGCGCTCCATCCCGATCCGCAAGGACAACGATGTGTAGGTCGACTGCTACCTTCTCCTTCGGAGCTACGCCACAAGTGCAACGTGCGCTCCATCCCGATCCACAAGGACGATGAGGTGTAGGTCGACTGCGATACGTGCTCCATCCCTACCTGCAAGAACGATGAAGTGCAGGTCGACTGGATTTTCCACCTCAGAGCTGCATCTCAAGCGTAAAGACTATCCCAAGTGAAGAACAAAGTTCACTCGAAGGCAAATGCAAACGTATTCGGAAATAAACCAAGTTTAGATAAATCTTAAAGGTCCCAGATCGCAGCTCAAAGTACTCGGGCATTCAGCCCGAAAGAGTTTAACGGTTACAAATTCCACTCGGCATTTTGAGGCAAATTTAAAGGTGAGGCATAAAAGTTTGTTCACTCCGCAGGAGGAGGGCTGGCAGGCTCGACAAACTCGTCCAGGTCGACACCATCGGCGATCCGAGTGGCAGCAGCAATGAAGGTCTCCATAAAGGTTCGGAAATCATGCTTCTTGGTGTTGGCGACCTTGATCGCTGCCAGCTTATCTTCTCGCGCCTCTTTGCAATGGACACGAACCAAAGACAGAGCCACATCAGCACCGCACCGGGCAGAAGACTTCTTCCACTCCTGCACTCGATCAGGGGTCTTGTTAAGTCGAGTCATCAGAGACTCGAGGTCGTTCTCGAGCGTTGCCCTTGGCCAAAGTGTTGTGTCGATCCGCGATGTGGCGACTTTCAGTCGAGCCAAATAGTCAACAACGCCGTCGATGCGGGATTCCAGTCGGAGCAGGTTCATAGCAGTTTCATCCTTCACGGGAGAGTTGATGGGGTCCAAACTTGGTTCAATTCGCCCAGTCTCCTCCTCAAAGTCTCGGCAAAACTCTGCATGCACAATCCAAGGATGAGTCAATATTCGTATGCCGAGTCGACAAAGATAAACTAGTCGGAACAGGGTATATACCTTCAAGCTTGATGAACAACTTCTTGGCGAGGCTCCTCAGATAGCTTTCTAGATCATCCCTCCTGCAAGCAATGCCTTCCATCTTCTCGTTCAGGTTGACCTTGTCCTTCTTCAAGCGGGTTACCCCCTTGTTGGCTTCGTCCAGAGCAGACTTTATCTTGGCGTTCTCCTCCTCCAGTTTGCCGACTGAAGCCAGCTTCTGTTCAGCCAGAGCAGTTTGGTCATCAGCCTTCTTTTGTGTAGCAGCCAGATCCTGATCCTTCTTTACCAGAGCCTGGTTCAGTTTTTCTGAAAAGAAATGACACTCAGTTCAGAAAAAGCAGAATGAAATCTGGGTTTAAGACAAACCAGTCGACAAAGCTTCCTTACCATTGGCATCATCTTTGGCCTTCTGCAGCTCTGACTTGGCCAACTTCAGGTCATGGTTGAGTTGAATTTGCTACTTTTCCAAGTCGGCAAAGTGAGCTCCAAGGTCACAAGATTTCTGCAATCAGAAAGGATGGGTTATTTTACAGAGAAAAATGACAAAGACAATAGATACTAAGACTACGGTCGACTGCCCGCAGTCCACCATAGTCTCGGGGACTACACCTAGTGGGTGCACTTAGCGTGCCCCCACTGGTTTAGTTAACACTCGATGAGACCTTTTCGGCGCGAGTGTAAAAAAACAAGCTCTTCAGACCATAGTCGACTGCCAGCAGTCGACCACGGTCTCGAGGACTACACCCAGTGGGTGCACTTAGCGTGCCCCCACTGGTTCAGTTTACACTCGACATGGCAAGACCAGACCGAGTGAAGGAATCAAAATTTCAAGACAACAGTCGACTGCCCGCAGTCCACCATAGTCTCGGGGACTACACCCAGTGGGTGCACTCAGCGTGCCCCCACTTGTCCAAAAATTCAATGCTCAGTTACAAGTAGAAACACCCAATGGGTGTACAGATACAAAGATCCTCGGAAAGAGAATTTTCAGGTACCATATCCTAACAGAACAAGCCAAGAGAGTCAGTCGACGTGCTGCTAACCTGAACATTGCTTTGGAGAGCCGAGCTGGCATCATAGGCAGCCTGACTGGCATCCCGCACCATCTTCATCTTTTCCATCATAATACCTGCTCGGCGTATGGCTTCTTTGGCAGCATTCACTTCGTCTTCTGGGACATGATGGGTGGCAAAAACTGAAGGTGGATCAGCAGGAGCTTGAGCAGTCGACGAAGAAGGCAGAGCACTCGACAGTGGTACGGCGAAGGTAACAGAAGCCCGATTGGCATCACCGGCGTCCTGAACGACCGGGTCCGCCATCGGCGTCAACTGTGGCGTCCTGTCTGCAGGAGTTTTCCTATTTTTCCTTGTCAAAGGCCTCTCTAGATCCTCATCATCATCGTCGGGGAGGTCAATGATGTTGGGAGCTGCTTAAAGATCAATCGCCAAAATTTACATCACCCAATGGTATATATTACAATTGAATCGACCAAATAAAGACAGAACGACAGAGATCTTACCTAGATTGGAGGTGACCGCATCCTCCATTGCCTCATCCTCATCCCTATAAGCTGAAGTCCCGGAAGTAGCAGCGCTGCTAGTTTCAAGATTCATCTGGTCAAATCAAGGGAAAAATAAACAGCACGGAGCGCCGAGTGAATACAAAGGAAGACACTCACGCAGAAGCGACGGGGATGTCAATCTTAATCTTCGGCAACGCCTTCCGAGGCTTCGGCACTACAACCCTGGGCTGCTTTGGCGCTTTCTCAGTCGGGGTCGATGAAGACGTCCGAGGATGCTTTGAAGACTGGCCAGTCTGGGCAATCGCCTTTTCACGCGCGCTCGCCCGGTCTTGGTCGAGCTTGGATCGCCTCTCCCTGCGAGGAGGTGACTCGACTTCTTCTTCGTCACTTGAGTCATCGCTTTCCTCGTTCCCCTCTCCGTCAGAATGCCAGTCACCGCCGCTCGCCTCCCCTTCCGGGTCTTGCTCTTGCTCTCCGTTGGGCATTGAGTACATTTCGATAAGAGACTGGAAGAAAAACAAGCAGAACAAAAGTCAGTCGACGAAGCATAAATAGCGGCACGATTAAAATCACAGTCGGAAGCTCAGAATTGAACCTTGTCTGGTACGTGGGACTGGTCGAGTGCAGGAATTCTCCTGGCTCCCCTAGGATTGTCTTTGTTCCCAGTGATGCTCGTCAGCCACCCCTCTAATGTGGCATCCTCGACCTCCTCCGGGTGGATCCGAGTGGTATCCTCAGTGCCCAAATACATCCACATCGGATGGTCTCGAGCTTGGAGTGGCTGGATGCGTCGCCGGAGGAAGACCTCCAAGAGATCCATACCAGTCACCCCGTCACGGATAAGCTGGACAACCCATTCGACCAGCACCTTAACCTGCGCCTTCTCCTCCGGGATCACCTTCAAAGGGGAGGGCTTCCTCACTCGGTCCATGTAAAAAGGAGGGAGTCCAGTTGACTGCCCTAGCGTCGGCTGGTCTTTGCAGTAGAACCAGGTCGACTGCCATCCACGGACCGAGTCGGGAAGGACCATGGCTGGAAAATAACTTTTACCTCTCGTCTGAATCCCAAGACCCCCGCACATCTGGATCACTTGAGTTCTGTCGTCACTCAGATTGGCCTTTTTCACCGTCTGGGAGCGACAGGTGAAAATGTGCTTGAAATGGCCCCAATGAGGTCGACAACCCAAGAAATTCTCGCACAAAGACACGAAAGCAGCGAGGTACACGATTGTGTTGGGAGTGAAGTGGTGGAGTTGTGCCCCAAAGAAATTCAGAAATCCCCGAAAGAAAGGGTGGGGAGGCAAGGAAAATCCACGGTCGACGTGGGTAGCAAGGAGAGCGCGCTCACCCTCCCGAGGTTGCGGCTCGGACTCCTTCCCTAGGAGCCGCGCCGATCCGTGGGGGATTAGTCCCCCATCGGCCAGGTCGTCGAGGTCTTCTTGACGAATCGTCGAGCGGATCCAGTCGCCCTGGATCCAGCCTTGCGGCAGGCCGGCCCTCGAGGAAGATCCGCCCCGACTAGACTTCTTCCCCTTCGCCTTCTCCATCGCCTTCTTCGCCCGCTCCAGAGCCATTGTCTTCTCTTTCCCCATCGTCCCCGGTGAGACGCGCACAGAGCAGCGGCACTGGGGCGAAAGAGAGCGCGGCGGAGAAGTCCGAGGAGGAGAGGAGGAAATGGGAACGCACTGTTCCAAAACCTCGGCCCGGCGCCTTATATGGGGTTACTTCCGAGTGACTGACTTGTAGGCCCGGGCGATCCTATCAAATCCCGCAACAGTCGCGCGCGTGATACATGGCGAAAAAGGTGGCGCAGAAATCGAGGTGGCCCTTCCTTATCCCATCCGATTACTGCGTCCTCCTCCGTCCCGCGCGCTTCCCAAAATTCAAATCCCGCAGAATCCGGGGACAGCAGAACAACTTGTCAGGTGGAAGATCTCCTCCACATCGTCACTCGGAGCTCTTCCAGTAAAGAAACTCACTCGACGAAAAACTAAGAATGGATCAAGGCAACTGAAAAAGAAGTTGGTGTCGTCACCTCAGTTCGTTGATCCAGAACAAAGTACGCACGTAGCACAAAAATGGGTCGAAAGTGTTCTCAACTCCTTCCCCACTCAAACCACGTTCAATCGGGGGCTAATGATGAAGCTATGTACCTAGGGTAGGGTCATGGACCTGTTAAAGACACCCTCCCCAAGGACATCCCTAAAAGAACCAGAAACATTTGAAGAAGAATCATCATCCACTCGACCATGAAGCAATGTTCCACTCGACAGTCTTGAAGACACTCGACCGTATAGACAATCACTCAACCACCGGGAGGTCTAAGGCCACTCTGCTCTGTAACGGTCATGAATTAAGTCATAGCTTTATGGTCATTATGTATCTTTATTGATGGCGTTACTAGTAACGCCCCTCTCTTAATGTACAATGAACTCTGTGTAACGGAGGGGAGCTGGGGTCCTGGCGCACTCTATATAAGCCACCACCTTCCTCTGGGACAAGGGTTCGCATCCCCTGTAACTCACACGCAGATAATCCAGTCGACCGCCTCTGGGCTCCAAGACGTAGGGCTATTACTTCCTCTGAGAAGGGCCTGAACTCGTAAACCTTGCGTGTACAACTCCTCAATAGCTAAGATCTTGCCTCTACATTCCTACCCCCTATTCTACTGTCAGACTTAGAACCACGACAATAGTTTCATGCAATATGATAAAAAACCCATCTTGTTATCCTCGATGGCAACAATACAATACGTGCCTTGCTGCCCCTTCTGTCACTGGGTAACGACACCGCAGGATTGAACCCAAAGCTAAGCACTTATCCCATTGCAAGAAAGACCAATCTAGTAGGCCAAACCAAATTGATAATTCGAAGAGACTTGCAAAGATAACCAATCATACATAAAAGAATTCAAAGAAGATTCAAATATTATTCATAGATAGACTTGATCATAAACCCACAATTCATCGGTCTCAACAAACACACTGCGAAAAGAAGATTACATCGAATAGATCTCCACAAGAGAGGGGGAGAACATTGTATTGAGAACCAAAAAGAGAGAAGAAGCCATCTAGCAAATAACTATGGACCCGTAGGTCTGAGGTGAACTACTCACACTTCTTCGGAGGGGCTAGGATGATGTAGAAGCCCTCCGTGATGATGACCCTCTCCGACGGAGCTCCGGAACAGGCCCCAAGATGGGATCTCATGGGTACAGAAGGTTGCGGCGGTGGAATTAGGTTTTTGGCTCCGTATCTGATCGTTTGGGGGTACGTGGGTATATATAGGAGGAAGAAGTACGTCGGTGGAACTCCGAGGGGCCCACGAGGCAGGGGCGCGCCCTAGGGGGGTGGGCGCGCCCCCCACCCTCGTGACCGCCTCGTGGCTTTCTTGACAGAGGGTCCAAGTCTCATGGGTTTTATCTGATGAGAAAATCACGTTCCCGAAGGTTTCATTCCGTTTGGACTCCGTTTGATATTCTGTTTCTCCGAAACTCTGAAATAGGCAAAAAACAGCAATTCTGGGCTGGGCCTCCGGTTAATAGGTTAGTCCCAAAAATAATATAAAAGTGGAAAATAAAGCCCAATATAGTCCAAAACAGTAGATAATATAGCATGGAGCAATCAAAAATTATAGATACGTTGGAGACGTATCAGACATTCCCAAGCTTAATTCCTGCTCGTCCTCGAGTAGGTAAATGATAAAAAAAGAATTTTTGATGTGGAGTGCTACTTGGCATAATTTCAATGTAAATCTTCTCAATTGTGGTATGAATATTCAGATCCGAAAGATTCAAGACAAAAGTTCATATTGACATAAAAATAATAATACTTCAAGCATACTAACAAAGCAATTATGTCTTCTCAAAGTAACATGGCCAAAGAAAGTTTATCCCTACAAAATCATATAGTTTAGTCATGCTCCATTTTCGTCACACAAGAATGCTATCATCATGCACAACCCCGATGACAAGCCAAGCAATTGTTTCATACTTTAATAATCTCAAACTCATAAATCTTCACGCAATACATGAGTGTGAGCCATGGATATAGCACTATGGGTGGAATAGAATATGATGATGGGGGTTATGTGGAGAAGACAAAAAAGGAGAAAGTCTCACATCAACGAGGATAACCAACGGGCTATGGAGATGCCCATCGATTGATGTCACTGCAAGGAGTAGGGATTGCCATGCAACGGATGCACTAAAGCTATAAATGTATGAAAGCTCAACGAAAGAAACTAAGTGGGTGTGCATCCAACTTGCTTGCTCACGAAGACCTAGGGCATTTGAGGAAGCCCATGTTGGAATATACAAGCCAAGTTCTATAATGAAAAATTCCCACTAGTATATGGAAGTGACAAAACAAGAGACTCTCTATCATGATGATTATGGTGCTACTTTGAAGCACAAGTGTGGCAAAGGATAGTAACATTGTCCCTTCTCTCTTTTTCTCTCATTTTTTTGGGCCTTCTCTTTTTTTATGGCCTTTCTTTTTTTTTCTTTTTTTTATTCCTCACTTGGGACAATGCTCTAAACAATGATGATCATCACACTTCTATTTATTTACAACTTAATGGTTACAACTCGATACTAGAACAAGGTATGACTCTATATGAATGCCTCCGGCGGTGTACCGGGATATGCAATGAATCAAGAGTGACATGTATGAAAGAATTATGAATGGTGGCTTTGCCACAAATACTATGTCAACTACATGATCATGCTAAGCAATATGACAATGATGGATGTGTCATGATGGAATGGTGGAAAGTTGCATGGCAATATATCTCGGAATGGCTATGGAAATGCCATAATAGGTAGGTATAGTGGCTGTTCTGAGGAAGATATAAGGAGGTTTATGTGTGAAAGAGTGTATCATATCACGTTGTTTGGATGTACCGGCGAAGTTTGCACCAACTCTCAATGTGAGAAAGGGCAATGCACGGTACCAAAGAGGCTAGCAATGATGGAAGGGCGAGAGTGCGTATAATCCATGGACTCAACATTAGTCATAAAGAACTCATATACTTATTGCAAAAATCTACAAGCCATCAAAAACCAAAGCAGTACACGCATGCTCCTAGGGGGATAGATTGGTAGGAAAAGACCATCGCTCGTCCCCGACCGCCACTCATAAGGAGGACAATCAAATAACACCTCATGTTTCAAATTTGTTACATAACGTTTACCATACGTGCATGCTACGGGACTTGCAAACTTCAACTCAAGCACTTCTCAAATTCACAATTACTCAACTAGCACGACTTTGATATTATCACCTCCATATCTCAAAACAATTATCAAGCATCAAACTTTTCTTAGTATTCAACGCACTCTAAAGAAAGTTTTACAAATCTTGAATACCAAGCCTATTATTATTATTAAGAAAATTACCATGCTATTAACGACTCTCAAAATAATCTAAGTGAAGCATGAGAGATCAATAGTTTCTTTAAAATAAATCCACCACCGTGCTCCAAAAGATGTAAGTGAAGCACTAGAGCAAAACTATAAAGCTCAAATGATATAAGTGAAGCACATAGATTATTATATCAAATTACAATTCATGTATGGCTCTCTCAAAAGGTGTGTACAGCAAGGATTATTGTGGCACACTAACAAACAAAGACACAAATAATACAAGACGCTCCAAGCAAAACACATATCATGTGGTGAATAAAAATATAGCTCCAAGTAAAATTACCGATGGAAGTAGACGAAAGAGGGGATGCCTTCCGGGGCATCCCCAAGCTTTGACTTTTTGGTGTCCTTGGATTATCTTGGGGTGCCATGAGCATCCCCAAGCTTAGGCTCTTGCCACTCCTTGTTCCATAATCCATCAAAAGATTTCACCCAAAACTTGAAAACTTCACAACACAAAACTCAATAGAAATCTCGTGAGCTCCGTTAGCGAAAGAAAACAAAAGACCACTTCAAGGTACTGCAATGAACTCATTCTTTATTTATATTGGTGTTAAACCTACTATATTCCAGCTTCTCTATGGATTATAAACTATTTTACTAGCCATAGATTCATCAAAATAAGCAAACATCACACGAAAAACATAATCTGTCAAAAACAGAATAGTCTGTAGTAATCTGTAACTAACGCAAACTTATGGAACTCCAAAAAATCTACCAACATTAGACGACCTAGAATTTTTTTTATTGATCATAAGCAATTGGAATCCGAATTTTATCACGTTCTGATGATTTTTAACAATTGTTTTCGTGAATAGAAAGATTCTGGAAATTACAGCAAAATCAAATAACTATCATCCAAGAAGATCCTATAGGTCTAACTTGGCACAAACACTAATTAAAACACAAAACCACATCTAAACAGAAGGTAGATGGATTATTTATTCCTAAAAAGAAGCAAAAACAAAAAAAACTAAAATAAAATTGGGTTGCCTCCCAACAAGCACTATCGTTTAACGCCCCTAGCTAGGCATAAAAGCGAGGATAGATCTACGTAGTGCCGTAGTAATAAGATAGATCGGTGAAACTCATTTCATATTCTCTACGTTCGGCAGCAAGTTTTCTTTGAGGAAAGCAGAAGTAATCAAAATGGCTAAATTTAATAGGGCAAAAATCCCCAAGATCAATTTTAGGAGGTATAGGTTCCTCTTTCGGCCCTTCATAATGCACAACCAATTCATCATTGTAAGCGTTCTTTTGACAGAACCTTTTGAGCCTACACTCAAGAGAGTATCCTAGCTCATTATTTAGAATAGCCAAATCATCATTAAGTTCAGAGATTCTATCAATTAAAATATTGGTTGGAACCTTTTTCTAAGGTTTTCATTGAAAGCAACATAGTCAAGAGATTGAAAACGCATAATTGCTTCTTGATCAAAGAGGATAGATTCTATTGGAGGACGGCCATTGTCCACCCTATAATGCGCAAAGATTTCTTTGGCTTCTTTTATTATAAATCTGAATTCATGAGCCAAAAAGATAGTAGCGGCACGCTTAACAGAGGAGTGTTCGATATTAGAAAATTCTTTGTATAGAAGGGTGCATATGCATAAATTGCCTTTCAAGTTCAACAATAAGCATGGCAATAGTGTCCGCAAGGCTACTAGTTCTATGAAGAATAGAACCGCCCATAGAGGGCAAAGCACCGGCACAAGTAAAGAAATCTTGAATAACTCATTTTTCAATAATATTACCACTACCGATTCGAAATCTTTTTGTATGATAGGTAGGGGCTTCTTCAGCAAGAGCTTCAGAATTTTCTATGATATTATTATCGTCCATATCAGCGATAATTTCCCCAATTTCAGACATAATGGCGAGCATGCGAGAAAGAGGCAAACGGAAAAGAGAGGACGAATAAAACGGCAAGGGTGAAGTGGGGGAGAGGAAAACGAGAGGCAAATGGCAACTAATGTAATGCAGGAGATAGGGATTGTGATGAGTACTTGGTATGTTGACTTTTGCGCAGACTCCCCGGCAACGGCGCCAGAAATTCTTCTTGCTACCTCTTGAGCATTGCGTTGGATTTCCCCTAAGAGAAGAGGATGATGCAGCAGAGTAGCGTAAGTATTTCCCTCATTTTTTGAGAACCAACATATCAATCCAGTAGGAGGCCACGCTCGAGTCCCTCGTACCTACACAAAAACAATAGCTCCATGCAACCAACGCGATTAGGGGTTGTCAATCCCTTCAGGGTCACTTACGGGGGTGAGATCTGATAGAGATGATAGATAATATTTTTGGTATTTTTGGTATAAAGATGCAAAGTGCAAAGTAAAAAGGCAAAGTAAAAAAGCAAGCAAGATTAAAGTGATGGAGATTAATATGAGAAAAATAGACCCGGGGGCCATAGGTTTCACTAGTGGCTTCTCTCAAGAGCATAAGTATTCTATGGTGGGTGAACAAATTACTGTTGAGCAATTGACAGAATTGAGCATAGTTATGAGAATATCTAGGTATGATCATGTATATAGGCATCACGTCCGAGACAAGTAGACCGACTCCTGCCTGCATCTACTACTGTTACTCCACTCATCGACCGCTATCCAGCATGCATCTAGAGTATTAAGTTAAAAACAGAGTAACGCCTTAAGCAAGATGACACGATGTAGAGGGATAGTTGCATGCAATATGATAAAAACCCCATCTTGTTATCCTCGATGGCAACAATACAATACGTGCCTTGGTGCCCCTTCTGTCACTGGGTAAGGACACCGCAAGATTGAACCCAAAGCTAAGCACTTCTCCCATTGCAAGAAAGACCAATCTAGTAGGCCAAACCAAATTGATAATTCGAAGAGACTTGCAAAGATAACCAATTATACATAAAAGAATTCAGAGAAGATTCAAATATTATTCATAGATAGACTTGATCATAAACCCACAATTCATCGGTCTCAACAAACACACCGCAAAAAGAGGATTACATCGAATAGATCTCCACAAGAGAGGGGGAGAACTTTGTGTTGAGATCCAAAAAGAGAGAAGAAGCCATCTAGCTAATAACTATGGACCCGTAGGTCTGAGGTGAACTACTCACACTTCATCGGAGGGGCTACGATGATGTAGAAGCCCTCCGTGATGATGGCCCTCTCTGGCGGAGCTCCGGAACAGGCCCCAAGATGGGATCTCGTGGGTACAGAAGGTTGCGGCGGTGGAATTAGGTTTTTGGCTCCGTATCTGATCGTTTGGGGGTACGTAGGTATATATAGGAGGAAAAAATACGTCGGTGGAGCTCCGAGGGGCCCATGAGGCAGGGGGCGTGCCCTAGGGGGGTGGGCGCACCCCCCACCCTCGTGACTGCCTCGTGGCTTTCTTGACGGAGGGTCCAAGTCTCCTGGGTCTTATCTGATGAGAAAATCACGTTCCCGAAGGTTTCATTCTGTTTGGACTACGTTTGATATTCTATTTCTCCGAAACTCTGAAATAGGCAAAAAAACAGCAATTCTGGGCTAGGCCTCCGGTTAATAGGTTAGTCCCAAAAATAATATAAAAGTGGAAAATAAAGCCCAATATAGTTCAAAACAGTAGATAATATAGCATGGAGCAATCAAAAATTATAGATACGCTGGAGACGTATCAGTGATCCCCTATACTTGTGGGTTATCACACGCTACAACAACAATGCCTACAAGATCGACATTCCACGCGACAAGTACTCCCTGAGCGACATCTTCAACGTCAAAGATCTCTCCCCGTACCATGGTGATGAGGATTTCAATCCGAGGTCGGATCTTTCCCAAGGGAGGGGAGATGATGCGGAGCATCCTATGGTCATCTGTCGGTGTCAAAACCGGTGGATCTCGGGTAGGGGGTCCCGAACTGTGCGTCTAGGTGGCTGGTAACAGGATGCAAGGGACACAATGTTTTACCCAGGTTCGGGCCCTCTTGATGGAGGTAAAACCCTACGTCCTGCTTGATTAATATTGATGATATGGGTAGTACAAGAGTTGATCTGCCACGAGATCAAGGAGGATAAACCCTAGAAGCTAGCCTACGGTATGATTGTTGTATGATGGAGTTGTTGTCCTACGGACTAAAACCCTCCAGTTTATATAGACACCGGATAGGGTTAGGGTTACACAAAGTCGGTTGTAATGGTAGGAGATCTAAATATCCGCATCGCCAAGCTTGCCTTCCACGCCAAGGAAAGTACCTTCCGGACACGGGACGAAGTCTTCAATCTTGTATCTTCATAGTCCTAGAGTCCGGCTGAAGGTATAGTTTGGATGGCCGAACACCCCCTAATCCCGGACTCCCTCAGTAGCCCCTGAACCAGGCTTCAATGACGACGGGTCCGGCCGCAGATTGTCTTCGTCATTGCAAGGCGGGTTCCTCCTCCAAGTTCTTCATAAAAGATTGTAAACACCAAGAGTAGTGTCCGGTTCTGCAAAATAAGTTTCCACATATTGCCATAGAGAGAATAATATTAACACAAATCTAATTTGCTGACGTATTCCATAGCATGACTTCACACTATGGCCAAGCCTTTATTCGAATCGTTTTCACTTCTCCACCTCAGCGCGTTTTGCGAGGCAGTTTCCTTGGCACGTCTTGTCAAAGCAGAGATCGTGTCCCCCATTTACGGGATTCTCATCAATACGGACGTGGGTATCCCAACCGCACCATTTATTACGGCGCTTGGGAGGCAATCGAGTTTTACTAGGCTGGTGGGGACGCGCAGCCGCATCCACCCATATAAGGGGATAAAGATCCGCCTTTTTACCTCCACCTTCTTCCTCCTTTGCCTATCCATCTTCTGCGCACCTGTGCTCCAGCGCCCAAGTCCGCACCTCCCACCTCAACCTTCTCTAGCAATGTCCGGAGCGGGAGGCAAGTGGATGGTCTCCTCCGTCACAGAGGGCCATGTCAAAAAGCTAAGGAAGGCCGGATACTTGTCCAAAGACATCGCGCACCGGCTTCCCGAGGAGGGGCAGCTTCTCCCCACCCCAAGGCCCCATGAGAGGGTAGTATTCCTTCCCCACTTCCTCCGCGGACTGGGTTTTCCAATCCACCCATTTTTCCGGGGGCTCATGTTCTACTGCGGCCTGGATTTCCATGATCTAGCCCCGAACTTCGTCCTCAACATCTCGGCGTTTATCGTCGTGTGGGAGGCTTTCCTCCGCATCCGCCCCCATTTCGGCCTCTGGCTCAAGACCTTTAACGTCAAGCCCAAGGTGGTGCGCGGCAGCCAGGCGGAGTGCGGAGGCGCCATGGCGGGTAAGATGGCCAACGTCCTATGGCTCGAGGGCTCCTTTGTGGAGACCTTGAAGGGGTGGCAATCTGGGTGGTTTTACATCTCCGAGCCGCGCGATCCAAAATGGATCGCGGCCCCTGAGTTCTGATCCGGACCCCCACGCGGCTTATGTCCTGAAAAGAGACGGGCCTGTCGTGGGGCGACGAAAAAGAGGTGACCGGATTGCAGACATGCATCCAGTCCCTGGTGAACAAGCCGATCAAGCTTGTTAATGTAGTCCAGGTTATGCTCGTCCGTCGGATCCTCCCGTGTCAACAACGGGACTTTAATCTATGGGAGTACGACCCGGCGTACCACCAAACCCTTAACAGGCTCTTCAACATGACGTATGAAGACGTCTGGAAGGTGCTAACCAAAGGTGCCGAGGCTCCCGCATCCGCTTCCGACGACCGCGGATACAACTCGCAGTGTCACGCTAGCGAGGTAAGCTACTTTCACCTTTTACAGGATGTTTAAGTTTTTCCATAGTTTGACTCTATGCGGGATCCAAATTCCCTCACCTTTGACAGGCTTGGCAGGCAAAGTCCGGACCATTAACTGTCCGGCTCCCTTGCCCGAAGACCCAGCCCCTGCTCGCTTAGCGAAGCTGCTGGCTCCGGCACCTTATGTGGTGCCGGAGAAGAAGGCCAAGAAGAAGAAGGCCACGGGGACTCGTAAGAGTGCCCGACATATGGTGGTGTCGGACTCGTCATCCGACGAATCCGAGACGCTCTCCTCCCGTGAAAACGAGGAGGAGTAAGAAGAAACCTCTCCCCCTCCAGCGGGGGGAGGAAAGAAAGGGAAGGCCGCCCCAACAGGGGAGGCCGAAGGGTCCAAGAGGAGGAAGACCCCTCCGTCGTACTACTCCCCTAACGCCGACGGGGACGACGAGGAGTGGCCGGACAGGGCCAAGCGTCCGGCGGCATCGTAAGTATTCGGATACCAGAGTAACTCATGATATTCCTTTGTCGCACAGCTTTCCCTAACGTCGAATATAATCATGCAGCCCGCCCAAGGATGGGCTCGACGAGTCGTCGAGTGGCTCCCTGGATTCATCGGACGTGAATTCAGTTCCGCCCGCTGTCTCCCCCCGCACGGCGGACGACGCCGAAGTGGCGTCGCGACAAGCTCCGGGGCAAGAGGAGGTGGTCCTGGAGAAGCCACAAGGCGACCTCCCAGACTCCAGGAGTAAAGGGGACAAGACCCCCCAGGGCTCCAAGTCCGGCTTTGAGCCGGACACCGCGCCGGAATCTTCAACGGTTCCGGACCGCGGCAGGCGAACTCCTGTCAAGAGGAGCAAGCCTAATGAGCCGGCGGCCTCCGTCCAACCGGAGGCGCCGGGTAATCTACTGGAGGTGCTTAAGGGCGCATCCATCGATGAGGAGCATCGTACTATCATGAGTATGGTGATCCAGAAGGTTCAGTCCACCAAGAGCGGACTGACTGAAGCTTGTGCTAGCCTTCTAACAGGCTTCGAGGTAAGTAAAAATATGTAAAAATGTTACCACATAGACAGTAACCCCTGATGCTCTGTTTGGCGTTCGGAAAGAAAAGCCGAATAGAGGATCTATCAATTTTCGCAGGAGTCTAATAAAAAAAGGTCAATATGCGTATGCAGGCTTCGCTACTAGACACCGCCGCACTGACTGCGGAGGTGGGTGCCCTGAAACAGGGACTCGAGCGGACCGTGCAAGAGCTCGGCGTTGCCAAGCGGCAGCTCGAGGAGAAAGAAGATAAGAAATACCTTGTAGAAAAAAAATATAGAAAGATGCAATTGCAAAAAAATTACAGGATTATGCTACTTGTTGCATGGGCCACATCTGAGGTGGCGACCCTCAAGCAGGCGCTGTCCAAGGCCGAGAAGAGAGCGGCCTCAGAGCGCAATGAGCGGGAGAAATTTGAGGCGCAGGTCGGCGAGGCGCAGCAAGAGCTTCAGGCTCTCATCAAAAAACATGAGAGTTTGGAGCTTGACTCTAAAACGCGAGCGTCCGAGCTCGCCGCGGCCGTCAAGACTGCCGAGTCTGCCAAGGCCGAAGCCCAGAAGGCCCTCCAAGAGTTGGAGGAGGTGAAAAAGATAGCGGCGGGTAAGGCATTCTTTATGCAAAGCCAACATATAAAAGTAAACTACTTGTTACTTACCCGAATCCGGAGTTCTCCAGAGGCATTCGCAGATCTTTCCCGCAGCATATCCGATGCCGCCGCATTCTACCGAGCTGAAGAGGGCGGCTCAACGGAGAAGGTGTTCTGGTCTCAGTATGCTGAGGCCGGACACCCTGTGCCCTTGAGCGACCAGCTGAAGCAGCTGGTCGAGCTCCACAAGGCGGCCGAACAGGCCATGAAGGGTTTCATAGTTCGGCCGTGGCCTGGAGAGGCCCTGCCTGGGAGCTACTTCAGACTAGTGCGGCGGCTGGTGGAGGCCTGTCCAAGGCTCGAGGTCATCAAGCGCTCTGTCTGCATCGAAGGTGCCCGTAGGGCCCTTGCCCATGCGAAGGTGCACTGGGGTAAGCTGGACGGTGAGAAGCTTGTGAGGGATGGGCCGCCGCCGGGGAAGGAGTATCGCAAGCCCAAGAACTATTACAAGGATGTTCTTGCTGGTGCCCGCCTTATGGCGGATGAATGTACCAAGGATGTAATTTTTGAATTAACGCGCTCGTGTTTGTCCTGTGCACTGAAAACTTGTTCATATGCGCTAAACAATGCTTGTTGAATTTAAAATATTATTTTCTATGCGGCCGTTTATCAAAAAATTGAGAGATGGCCAGTCGTCGGCTTCCGCCCCCATGCCACTAGTGCTGGGGTGTTCGGGATAAACCTGAGCGCTCTTTTTTCCCATGTTAGGGTCCTTCGAGGGAGGCGCTCAGCACAACGAACAAGGCAATCGGACTATAATGCTTGAACACTCTCACTTAGCCATAGAACTTTATAATTTTAAATTTCGGTGAAGCCCCTAGTCCGGAAGACCGAGTTCGGGGCGCTATCCACGCCTTGGCCGGACAAAGCCGGATCCTCGCTCGAAGCGGCATAAGTCTTTAGGGACTCGAAAAACCTCTCGAACAGCGACCGGTCTCTCGCCTCATCATGACAGTCAGTTTTAGCTTTCTCCACTGAGGTGCTCAGCCCAGCTCAACTGGGGCACAATCGCAGTGGTTCTCCTAGTGCTACCTTAGCCGATATAGCGGAACGTAAGGCACCAAAACATAGGAGCCGGGCAAACCCAACTATTGACCCAAATCATGATTCGGAGCCGATGCATATAGTGCTATAAGTTCGGGGTGCCGCACTTATGAAGTGTTCGGACTTCTTACACCATATTAAGGGGTACTGAAGCCCCTGGCGTATTTGCCGTACCACTGTGTACGGGTGCCACATGTCATTAATGAACATATATATAAAAAGAGGATAATGCAAAAAATAGACAAAAAGCTATGCATTGTTTATAAAGAGGCTGCTATCAAAGCAGAACGATACAAATAGTGCGATAAGCAAAAGATATTGGACTATTTAACATGTCCTGGCCAGGGGCAGGCCGCGGAATTGTATTCAAAACAGGTATACTGCTTGTAACAGAGACCACGTGGGAGTTCCATAGTGCGACATGGCTTGTCTGCTTCCCTGCATCTTGCATCGTTTGTGCGGCAGTTGAATTGCCGAACAGGTCGTCCGAAGTATGGAGTCCTGAAAGTAAGAAAAGATTAAAAAGAATTCGGCAGCCTCTAGTACGGTTTAGGCCGTGTTTTGGGCTCGCCGTGATTGTGCCCCTCCCCCTGTGCCCATGGTATTTCAAGAGCGTAGTTATGTGCGCGAAGCACTGGTTTCACTACGTCGCGAGGGCTGGGGTTGGGGCTGCATTGCTACGCCTGCTCAGAACATGCCAGGCGGTCTTGTTGTAGGTTACTCCGGGCGCGCTTGACAGTGTCTGGCTTTTTAGCGGCCGGACTGGAGAATTGCCTAAAAAGGCTGCTTTGCACTTCCGCCGCGAGGGTCGCCGTGTGCTCCTCCGTTCGGAGGGAGTGCTCGGTGTTTCCATTACTCGTAATTACTCCTCGAGGGCCTGGCATCTTGAGCTTGAGATATGCGTAGTGCGGCACCGCATTGAACTTTGCGAATGCGGTTCGCCCGAGCAGGGCGTGATAGCCACTGCGAAACGGGACTATATTGAAGATTAACTCTTCGCTTCGGAAATTGTCCGGAGATCCGAAGACCACTTCAAGTGTTACTGAGCCTGTGCAGTTGGCCTCTACACCTGGTATAACGCCTTTAAAGGTCGTTTTTGTGGGCTTGATCCTCGAGGGATCGATGCCCATTTTCCGCACTGTATCCCGGTAAAGCAGGTTCAGGCTGCTGCCGCCGTCCATGAGGACTCTTGTGAGATGAAATCCGTCGATAATTGGGTCAAGAACCAATGCGGCAAACCCGCCATGATGGATGCTAGTGGGATGGTCCCTTCGATCAAAGGTGATCGGGCAGGAGGACCATGGGTTGAACTTTGGAGCGACTGCTCCAGCGCGTATACGTCTCGGAGCGCACGCTTCCGCTCCCTCCTGGGAATGTGGGTTGCGTATATCATGTTCACCGTCCGCACTTGTGGGGGAAAACTCTTCTGTCCACTGCTGTTTGGCGGCCTGGGCTCCTCCTCGTCATCGCTATGCAGCCCCTTGTCTCTGTTTTCGGCTCTTAACTTGCCTGCCTGCTTGAACACCCAACAATCCCTGTTGGTGTGATTTGCTGGCTTTTCAGGGGTGTCGTGTATCTGGCACAAGCGGTCGAGTATTCGGTCCAAACTGGACGGGCCCTGGGTATTTCTTTTGAATGGATTTTTCCGCTGACCGGATTTGTAGCCTCGGAATCCGGCATTTACTGCCGTGTCCTCGTTGTTGTCGCCGTTAACGCGGCGCTTTTGCTTGTTCCGGCGCGACCTGCCGCTTTTGTCCTTGGTGTCCGAATTGCCAAGGTTCTTGGTTAAGTTGTTGCTGCGAGCAAGCCAGCTATCTTCTCCCGCGCAAAAGCGGGTCATGAGTGTCGTGAGGGCTGCCATAGATTTCGGCTTTTCCTGTCTCAGGTGCCGGGCAAGCCACTCGTCGCGGATATTATGCTTGAAGGCTGCTAGGGCCTCCGCGTCCGGACAGTCGACTATTTGATTTTTCTTTGTTATGAACCGTGTCCAGAATTGCCTGGCCGATTCCTCCGGCTGCTGGATTATGTGGCTTGGGTCGTCGGCGTCCGGTGGTCGCACATAAGTGCCCTGGAAGTTGTCAAGGAATGCGGCTTCCAGGTCCTCCCAAGAACCGATTGAGTCTGCTGGCAAGCTGTTGAGCCAATGCCGGGCCGGTCCCTTAAGTTTGAGTGGGAGGTATTTGATGGCATGTAGATCATCACCACGGGCCATGTGGATATCAAGGAGATAATCCTCGATCCATACCGCAGGATCTGTTGTGCCATCGTATGATTCGATGTTTACGGGTTTGAAGCCCTCAGGGATTTTATGATCCATTACTTCATCTATGAAGCATAGTGGGTGTGCGACGCCTCTATACTGGGCTATATCACGACGCAGCTCAAAGGAGCTTTGTCCATTGTGTTCGGCCCGGCCGGATTTATCGTATCCGGAGTGACGATCACTGTCGGTGTCAAAACCGGCGGATCTCGGGTAGGGGGTCCCGAACTGTGCGTCTAGGCGGATGGTAACAGGAGGCAAGGGACACGAAGTTTTACCCAGGTTCGGGCCCTCTCGATGGAGGTAAAACCCTACGTCCTGCTTGATTAATATTGATGATATAGGTAGTACAAGAGTAGATCTACCACGAGATCAAGGAGGCTAAACCCTAGAAGCTAGCCTATGGTATGATTGTTGTATGTTGTGTATCGACTAGCCTGGCCTCGGTTTATATAATGCACCCGAGGCCTAGGATAACAAGAGTCCTAGCCGAATACGCCGATGGGGAGGAGTCCTTGTCTTGATCGCCAAGTCTTGTGGAATCTTCCTTGTATGCGGCAGCTGTCCGAACTGGCCCAGGAGTATACGGCCATGGGGGTCCTCGGCCCAATCTAACAGATCAGGAGATGACGTGGTGAGTACCCCCTAGTCCAGGACACCGTCAGTAGCCCCCTGAACCGGTCATCAAGTTAGGGACGCTCCTCGATTCTTCCGAACCGTTCTTCATCTTCGGTCGTCGGTCTTGAAAACTGGTTCAACAAATTTTCTCATCTTCGATCTTGAGGATCGCCGAAATGCATTCGACGGGTTTACACGTCGGGTATCCGAGGAGCCCCTTTAAGTTTCCGGCCTTTATCAATGCCTTGTTTATTTTTATGCCACACCTCAGGTTTGAAGTTGTTCCCGGGAGGCAGTGTCCTCTTGCGTCCGAGCTCCAACGCCGGACTGCATTCGAGGTATCTTTTGCAGCCGAGCACCAACGCCGGACCGCTTCCCAGCTCTAATGCCGGAATGTATCCGAGCTCCAACGCCGGACTATGTATCCGAGCTCCAATGCCGGACTGTATCCGAGCTCCAACGCCGGACTGTATCCGAGGTGTCACAAATCACCTTGGTTCAAAGAAGTTTGAAGGAGTTTAGCCGAGCTTAATGCCGGAAATGCCCTCTATGGAGCCAGCCACTAGCGCCTGAGCTTTATGCCGGACTGCTTCCGAGGTGGTGCACCACCCCGAATGTGGGCCGATTTTTGTCAATATTTTTGATTGGTGCAATTTATTCTCTGCCGAGATATATAGCCAGTAGCCCTCAAAGGTGGGTATCGGTCTAAAACCCGAGATGCACATGAAGGATGACATAAGACCGCTGATCCCAGTAGCCGCTGAGACTCAGGTCGATTTGCAAAATCGGCCTGAGGATCAAGTCCTAGCTCGACAGAATACTTCGGGACACTAAAAGTGGCGTGCTCAGTCCTCGAGACTCAGGTTGGGTGCGGCCGACCAACCTGAGGATCAATATCTCCTCGGAAACTATATTGCACATAAAATTTTCTGCATTGGACAAGCAATGAAGTAGCCCCCGAGACACTGGTCGGGTGGCAACACCAGATCAGGGGATCGATGTGCCCCTTTAATATGTTTAAATAATAATCCCGAAGCGCAGTAGCCCCCGAGCCTTAATGCGGGCACGGGTGGCCGAATTAACGATCGATATCCATAGTAAAATCACAAATTGTGTGTAATGACTCTATGTATCCAAGTACTTTACGTCATTTAATGCTCGGATCCGCATTGTACAAAACTTTGTTGACCGACCATCGGCTTCCACCTCCTCGGACAGTAGCCGAGGAGTGTTTGTCTTACTTTATAAAGCCTTTATGAGGACGACAAACAAGGAAATCTGGCCATGCGGTTTAATAAACAAAGGTACGCGGAGAGATATGTTATATTACTGTTTAACAGAAGAAATGTCTTCCAAAGAAAATAGTCCCACTATCGGTTCCTTTCTTTGGGTTGTCATGCTAAGCATGATCATAAAACCTCAGCTCCAATGTAAGGGCAAAATATCGAGGATTTAGTTTGGGAGGCTAGTTACTAGCCCCCGGTAGTGTTCGGCGATAGTCGAGGTCAAGCCGTAAACACGTCGGCCATTGTTATGAATGGCCCGTCATAGTCATCGGATCGCTGACCAGTTTACGCTTATTGTGACAGTCAGTTTTCGGCTTTCTCCACTGAGGTGCTTGACCATGCGAGCTGGAAGCACAATCGCAGTGGTTCTCCCTTTGCACACCTAGCCGAACAAAGCAGAACGTAGGAGGAAAACACAGGAGCCGGGCAACCCAACTATTGACCGAAGACACAATTCGAAACCGATGAATATATAGCAATATCCGAGAATGTTTTTGCCGAATCCCTAAAGGTGTCCGGCGTTGCACTGCGAGACTAATGCTGGAAAAGCACAACTAGTTTAAAAGTGCCAAAAGCTTGGAAAACCAAGAAACGTCAGTAAAAACATGACGTCCGAACAAGATCAAGTGTTCGGTGCCAATCCAAAAATTGGTCTTAGAAAAAAGAAGTGCTTCTGTCGTGCTTTAACATGATACATCCTATCTCAAGACTTCGAGCGGGTCAGCCTACGGCTTCAACCTCCTATCTCGAGGGCGGAGTACTTCTCATCAGGCTAGTTTAGCAAACTAAACTCTAGCGGCCTTGAGAGAGAAATTAGGCTCCCCGGCTAGTGACCGCACACTCGTGTCGAAAAAGGGAGTGATAAATAATAATAATAAAACTTTGCAACGACTAAGAAGAAGAACAGTTATCATAAAATGACTCATATAAATTTAAGAGCCCCCAAGTGACTTGGGTAAAAGAATGATTGCATGTACCGAAGTACTTATATCATATCTATGTTCAACCGAACTTTAAACGCGTCTTAACCGACCGTCGGCTTCTCCCTCTTCGGTCACGGACAGAAAAGTATTATGTACTCCATCTGTCGAGAATATCGACGGTGTTTCCAATAACCAGGCAATCAGGCCATAAGGGAACTTATGCTATATTACTGCGAAGTGTAAGAAGCATCTTCGAAGAAAATAGTACCCCCACCGATACCTTTCTTCGGTGCTCATTGTTATTATGAGACTTGTGCGATAGATTTTTTTGTACTCATGAGTTCCGTTGTGTGCCGACCATCATTGAAAACTATAAGAGCGCTAGCTTTCGGCTTCACCCAGTATGAGGTCCGGCTCGGGTGACCCGATCGTGATAATCGCAGAGGTGCTCCCTTTACTCCCTAGCCGAACAATCGGGAACGTAGGGGTAAACACAGGAGCGAGGCAACCCAGCTTGCAAATCGCTTAAGTCAGTATGGTGCATATTGTAGCGTAATACACGAACAAGGAACGAAGCCGTACAAGTATAATCATATGCAACAGGAAAAGCTTCATAAAGGAAGCCCCCAAGTAAACGGGGTATTTGAATTTATGCGTCACAAACAAAGTTTGGACAAGGAAATTTTTTGCAAGCAACTTTTTTCCAAAAAAGTATAATGCTTGGTCGAACCGAACACAAGTTAGAAATTTAAAGCTTTGAGCATGAAAGCGACTTAGCTGGTTAATGTGTTCGATATTGATGACGCGGTCCGAGCTTGATGCGGGGCAAGGTTTCATGCCCCAAGCTGGTCCCAAGGTGTCGGAGCGGAGAGCTCGACATGCCGAAGTAGTGACATGGCACGGTCAATACAGATCGGCAGAGTAACGCCGTAGTCCCCGGATCATTTTCCTGTGCACAAAAAATAGTGCAAACCGGAGATAATAGTAATAATGATAATTAAAAAAATCGTTGCATAATAAATAATTTATGCAAAGTGAGTAATAAAAGAATTATGGCCTGGCGCCGAAGTCAATGTCGATGCAGGGCGTCGGCGTGATGCGGTAAAGGCGTGGCAAAGCCTGAATTCGCAGGTCGGTCCGAGCTCCGGATGCGGCGTTCGCCGGACTATGTACGGAAACTGATCGAACCACCACGCGACCGTCGTTAATGCGGCCACCATTTGATAGACATGTGTACATATGATGGACAATCCAGAGTAATAATTCCTTGGGAAAAATGAACCCAAACAAGCAAAAAATATTGGGATTAATAGCACCTGGTTTATTTGTTGTAGCAATCTGAAGGAAGGTGATTCCCAAAATTTGGACTCGCTCCGCACACCCATTGCCTGATAGGCGATAAAACGATGGGATGGCAATGCTGGTAAAGGTTGACTCGCCGAGGCAAAGCCCTCGGCCCGGCTAACGTGACGGAGCTGGTCGGCTAGTGACGCCGAAGTGTCCGGAGTAGGTTGACGAAGAGATGGCAAAGCCCCGGTCCAGCCAAGATGTCGAAGCCCCGATGTCAGCCGATGAGTCGAAGTAGGTCGGCGTGATGGACACCAGCTTGAAGAAGCGATAGTGCGGCCCTGTCGATGCAGGTCGTGATGCGGTCGATGCCGGCTTGATGAAGCAACCGTGCGGCGATGCCGGTATGCCCGCTCCGTGTAATCCGTGGGGCGGCGATGTTGGTGATGTTTTATCCTTCGCGATGCCGGACTCTTGTTCGGCTTGCCGAGATGATGATCCGAAGAAGTTGAGCTCGGCTCAACAGAGTGACGCCGTGTCTAGCGCAGGTCGGCAGCCGTGGAGTAATATTGCCGGACTGGTTTGACACCAGCATGATGTTGAAGATCATGTTCAAAAGATCTTAAAGTAAGTGGGATGTGTTCGGGAACAAAACACAATACCCCATACAAAACTTCCTTCAAAAGGGATGTCCGAAATCCCGTTCATAAAAAAGATGAACTCGGGTCGGATTCGTTTTCGCGCAGAAAACAGATCCGAAAAGTGATGCACTAATCGGAAGGTTCCCGGAGTATGGACGGTCGGATCGAGCTGAAATTTTGAGAGGTGGTAGATACGGGAATTCCGCAGCCGATCAACGGTTGGATCTTCCAAAGGACGTCTGAGCTAGAAGCTGGACACTACGCCCTAAACACATCCAAATTCCCGTCCAGATTTGACAGGGCGCTGGTATATCGTGGATTGACAGAGATTCCTCCATCGGAACTCGATGAAATTTTCCAGGGTTGTTGTAGACTCAATTCCGCACAATTCCACCAAAGCGATCGTCAAAGCGATACTCGAGAAGGTGGTGGCAGCAGATACGAGTTTGATGTCCAGAAAAACAGCACGGTCGCTTGAGGGCAATGTTGACGTTGAGCCCCCGAGCTCCATGGATGATTCCTCTGTGATCTTGATAGAGATCGGAGTTGATGTTTGATGAAGGCCCTCGTCCAAACATGGTGATCCGAACACTGGGCGCAATTCTTGGTCGAACCAAGGTGACCAGTCGAGCTGGTGACGAAGATGCCGAAGTCGCAGTTGATCTGCAGGCGAGCCATCGATCCTTTTGTCGATCACACAGCGGAACTCTCAATGAAAGCACCAATGTCGGTGTCAAAACCGGCGGATCTTGGGTAGGGGGTCCCGAACTGTGCGTCTAGGCGGATGGTAACAGGAGGCAAGGGACACGAAGTTTTACCCAGGTTCGGGCCCTCTCGATGGAGGTAAAACCCTACGTCCTGCTTGATTAATATTGATGATATAGGTAGTACAAGAGTAGATCTACCACGAGATCAAGGAGGCTAAACCCTAGAAGCTAGCCTATGGTATGATTGTTGTATATTGTGTATCGACTAGCCTGGCCTCGGTTTATATAATGCACCCGAGGCCTAGGATAACAAGAGTCCTAGCCGAATACGCCGGTGAGGGGGAGTCCTTGTCTTGATCGCCAAGTCTTGTGGAATCTTCCTTGTATGCGGCAGCTGTCCGAACTGGCCCAGGAGTATACGACCATGGGGGTCCTCGGCCCAATCTGTCCAGGACACCGTCAATCACCGTCACGTGCCGTGGGGCGCCCGCGCGATCCGTAGATCGATCTTGTTTGCCTTGCCTTGCCTTGTCCTCCAGTATATCTCGCAGGTCTGGTGCGTTTTCCCGTGCCTTAGCATGTTTTGAGCGGCGTCGGGGCATGGCTTGACTGGAGGGCTTAGAGGCCTCTCTGTCGCGGCTACGAGGTGGCCGGTCGGCCATGTCATGCGCTAGTGATGTAGGTGTTTCCTCCTCTAATCAGGGTAGCAGCCTGCACTTTGGGTAACGCTTGGAGGGGTGTTCGAGTTCATACTCTTCGGCCGCAAGGACTTCAGTCCATCTGTCAGCTAGCAAATCTTGATCAGCTCTTAGCTGTTATTGCTTTTTCTTAAGGCTGCTTGCCGTGGCTAAAAGCCTGCGTTTGAAACGCTCTTGTTCGGCGGGGTCTGATGGTACGACGAATTCGTCGTCGTAGAGGCTTGCCTCGTCTTCGGAGGGAGGCATATAGTTATCGTCCTCAACCTCTCGGTCTGCCGCCCTCTCATGAGGGCTGGCTTCTTCATCTTCCTGTGCCGAATCTTGCTGGAGGGGGTGTTCTTCAGCGGTATCCGGAGTAGTATTATCTCCGGTGCCGGAATCACCGTTTTTGCTTTGGCGGGATTTAGAGCGGCACCGCTGACGTCGGCGTTTGGATGTTTCTTAGAAGTACCATCCCCCGCTTTTCCATCGCCATCTCCATCTTTTGGAGCATCCACCATATATATGTCATATGACGAGGTGGCCTTCGAGTGCCCTACAGGTGCTGGTTCCTGTTCGTCTCCTGCATCGTCGTCCATACTGTCGATGTCTTCGGAGTCGAAGTCGAGCATGTCGGTTAAATCGTCGACAGTGGCTACAAAGTGGGTGGTGGGTGGCTTTGAATTTCTTCATCGTCCGTATCCCATCCTTGCTGACCATAGTCCGGCCAGGGCTCTCCTGATAAAGAGAGAGACTTTAGTGAGTTCAGGATGTCGCCGAAGGGCGAGTGCTGAAAGATGTCCGCGGCGGTGAACTCCATGATCAGCGCCCAATCGGATTCGATCGGCAGGGACGCGGGGGGTTCGGAGTCTGGAGGGGAATCCGGATCCTTGGAGTCACGGGTCATGCAGAGTGTGGGGCTGGTGTTTGGCTCGATCGCCTTTGAGATCGCAGCCCCTGAGGTGGCGTCCAACCGCTCATCCTCGATCGGCGCCGCAGGTTCCGAATTAAGGGTCGGAACCGACGCGCGTGCGGCCTCCAGGACACTGTTCGGCGGCAGAGCTAGATCATGCCCACCGAGACAGTGTGGCGCGCTTGGTTGTGGCTCGAATCCGTCGGAGATCAAGTCCCCGCGGATGTCAGCCGTGTAGTTCAAACTTCCAAACCTGACCTGATGGCCAGGGGCGTAGCTTTCGATTTGCTCCACGCGGCCAAACGAATTGGCCCTCAGTGCGAAGCCGCCGAAGACGAAGATCTGTCCGGGGAGAAAATTCACCCTGGACCGCATCGTCGTTGATGATCAAAGGAGCCATCGGGCCTAAAAGTGACGACACAGAGGAACTCTCAATGAAAGCGCCAATGTCGGTGTCAAAACCGGCGGATCTCGGGTAGGGGTCTCGAACTATGCGTCTAGACGGATGGTAACAGGAGGCAAGGGACATAATGTTTTACCCAGGTTCGGGCCCTCTTGATGGAGGTAAAACCCTACGTCCTGCTTGATTAATATGGATGATTTGGGTAGTACAAGAGTAGATCTACCACGAGATCAAGGAGGCTAAACCCTAGAAGCTAGCCTACGGTATGATTGTTGTATGATGGAGTTGTTGTCCTACGGACTAAAACCCTCCGGTTTATATAGACACCCGATAGGGTTAGGGTTACACAAAGTCGGTTGTAATGGTAGGAGATCTAAATATCCGCATCGCCAAGCTTGCCTTCCACGCCAAGGAAAGTCCCTTCCGGACACGGGACGAAGTCTTTAATCTTGTATCTTCATAGTCCTGGAGTCCGGCTGAAGGTATAGTTCGGATGGCCGAACACCCCCTAATCCCGGACTCCCTCATCATCCCCATGGACCTACCATCGTCTCATCAAGAGCCAAGAGGACCCATGACACAAGCACGAGCTAGAGCTCTCGAGAACAAGGTGACTTCCTTCCTTAGTGATATCACATATGATCCACGCAAGACATGGCTACTACCTAAGTCCGAGATGTTGTGCATGATTAGGTGTCAAGAGGATCCCGAAGATGCTCGTGAAGACGGACAAGCCGCCAAGTTCATGGATGAGGAGAACCAACGGAAGGAGTCAAGTACAGCTCCCAGGACCCGAACATCCGGCCAGGACCCCGGACATCCGGCCACTTGAAGCGTCACCAGCATCAAGGAGCCAACGGCCAAGTCTATAGGGCCCGGACATCCGGCGACCAGCCCGGACATCCGGCCTCCGGCCCGAAAATCCGGCCTTCCCCCCGGACATCCGGACAAGCCCATCCAGAGAACAGAAGACCTGGCCCTTCAGCCCAGACATCCGACCAATGGCCCGGACATCCGGCCTATCCCGAACTCTCGGACATCCGGCCCATCGCCCGGACATCCGGTCCCCGTCTATCCAGAGAGCACCGAGGCTGACCACGCCAGCCCGGACATCCGGCCCCCAGCCCGGACATCCGGCTCCTCGTGAAGGCCCGGACATCCGGCCCCGTCTGTCTGCGCACAGTAAAGGGCCGAGGCCCATGTACCCCTTCGCCCACCTAGACTATATATACTCCTCCTCCTCCTCCCTCTTTCTAGGGTTAGCATTGGTTTAGCTCATATGTGAGATAGAGCTTTGCTCATCCATACGGATCTACTCCTTGGGAGGCCCCATCAAGACCTCTAGGAGAAGATCCCCCTTGGATTCAAGACCCCCTCTTGGGAGGCCCCATCAAGACCTCCTCTAGGAGAAGAACCGGTTACCTTTGTATCGTCCTTTGTTGACCGTGGATCTTGTATCTCCTCTCGTATTTCGAGGATCTAGCATATGTGTGACTATATCTTGTTGGTTTGAGTGATTCTCTTGTGTTTTCCCTCGTGTTTCCCCTCGTGTTCTTAGTTGGGATCCGCTCCTTTCGTGAAAGATCGGTCATCTAGGGTTTCACCCTACATCAACTTTTATGTAGGGTCACTCCATTTTAGGAATCGATTTGGTCCAACCATCGTTTGCTCCACTAAATTTTAAAGGATCAGTTAGAGATGCTTTTAAGATTCATTTCCGGTAGCCACACAAATCAGTCTCAAACCACCAAACAATATGGTTGATTTTGTGCCAAACTTATGAGTACCCCCTTTCTTCCTTCGTCACAGCGGTAGTACCGTCATGAAGACCCCGTTTTATGTTTATGGGAGAAAAGTCCGTGGTTCTATGAGTTTCGGCTCTTGGCTTCCATGAAGGCTGATTTTTGGAAAAATTCGAAATTCAAAAAAATCTGAAATTTTGTGTACAAGTAAACAAGGATGTGAGGCATATGTGTGTAAAATTTCAGGATGAAATACGTTGAAACGTCACCGGTACAAAAAAAGACAAATTCATGGTCTAGAAGTATGAATAATATCACGTGTTAAAAAGCTCCAGATTTACCTCATTTCAACGTATTTCGTCCTGAATATTTATACACTTGTGCACTATGCCTTCATCTATCTTTTATTGAGTTTTGCATTTGGAGGCCTCCATGAAGCTCGGCCTCCAAAAGCAATTTCCCGTGGTTCTATATTCAACAAAAGCAGAAAAGCAGGGAGAAAAGAACAAAGTCAGCATACGTACGCAGACACGCACCGGACTGCTGGGGCACACGTGAAACCGTACTCGCCCCCTCGATGCCAAAAGAGCACAGATCACGCAACTCAATGGAGGAGGCGGTAGCGCAGCGCCCACGCGCTCGGGGACGAGACGACACGCGTGCATGGGCGTGCCCGACGAGAACAGCCGCATGCATGCACTCGGTGCCATCGATCACGCCATGCATGGCCATGAGGCTACAACGTGCAGGCGTACCGCCAACGGCGCCTAGCGCGGCAGGCTAGCTGCCTGCACCATGCGTGGAGGCCGCATGATCAGCATGGGTGCAGTGCAGAGACGCACGCAGTTGGCGGTGAACAGGGCTCCACTAGTTGTTGCCGTGTGTGCTCTGCGGTCGCGGCCATTGGCCCGTCGTACGTGGACCGTGGCTGGACGCATCCAGCTGTGCCGCACGAGCACGGTCGATGATGCGGTTTGGAAGCATGCGCATTGCAGGGCCCTCCAGGCTCCAGGCCCCATGACGCACTTCTGAATTCTGAACATGGTTTTGGATATGGCATGTCGCTTGCTGGCTCTTGCTTCTGTTTGGCCCGGCCCGTCGTTGCCGTGGGCTCCGTCAGATCATAGTGGTGCGCGCACAGGCAGGGCAGCGTACGTGCTCGCGAATATCGATGACATTCTTTGAGATCTATTGGCTGGCTGTTACTAGTCCTGTCCAGTACTAGTACTATCTCGACGCTATTTTTTTATCGTGCATGATGAGGCGCACTACGGTTTGGCAAGCTAAAAGCTGCAGCAACCATATCCGGCGGCATACATACATGGCATTATCAGTGTATATCGAATCTGAATCTTCATATCTTCGGAATTATGGAGAGAGGGACGGCCACAGCTTTACCATCTGTTGGAATCTTGCTTACGGATTGGGAGGTACACCGGAGTCCCTAGTGGAGATCTCATCTTAGAGCAACTTCAAAGGACCGACTCATTTTGTCCACCTGCGTCCGTTTGGGTCGGCGCGGACAAAAGTGGCGGCCCAACGCGCCGACCCAAACCCAAATCACGTCCGCGTCGCGTCCGCGCAGACGCATTTGCGGCCCAAATTTGCGCCCAAAATGCGTTGACGCGGACGCCGAACGGACGCTTCGCGCGCCTTCTCGCTATCCATCGCGTCCCCACATGGCGGCCATCCAACTACCCGCTGCCTACGCGGTCAGCTTAATTTATGACGACGGGCCCACGCGTCAGCGACGGCGCTCGTCTTTTTTTAAGCCGACCGTGCGGCGGGGTCGTCCTCATCCAAACTCGCCGTCCCCATCTGCCCACCCTTGCTCCCTCATCGCCGGCAAACCCTAGCCACCGCAACCACATCGACGATGAGCCTCTTCTCCGGCGCCAGCGGCAGCAAGGCCAAGGGCAAGTCCCCGGCCACCCCTTTCCCCTCCGAGTTTCTCCCACCCCTGTCGGCGCCTCACCGGCAGAGGCAGCGCGTCAACGTGCCAGTGCATCAGGCGGAGTGGCACTAGCAGAACCGCCAGCCTCTGCCGTATCCGGACGTGACGTTGCCGCACGACTGGCATCTGGATCCAGATAGGATCCCAGTGCCGGCGGCGCCGCGGTCGGCTCGTGCTCACACGGAGGAGGTGCGACACCGGCAGGCGCTGCTGACGGCGGAGCAGCGCCTCGACAAGGCCTACGCAACCGACTCGCCCAACTGGGCGAGGTGGTTGGCCTTCGAGCACGAGGAGGCGAGGCGCCGGGGCATGCGCGAGGTCGACCGGAGGCCAACGCCGCCGGTCGTCCGCGAGGAGCACCAGGCGGCGGAGGACGCCTACCAGGCGGCCCTTGCGGCCGTCTACCGTGAGAGCGAGGAGGTGAAGGAAATATGCCCTAGAGGCAATAATAAAGTTATTATTTATTTCCTTATATCATGATAAATGTTTATTATTCATGCTAGAATTGTATTAACCGGAAACATAGTACATGTGTGAATATATAGACAAACAGAGTGTCACTAGTATGCCTCTACCTGACTAGCTCGTTAGTCGAAGATGGTTATGTTTCCTAACCATAGACATGAGTTGTCATTTGATTAACAGGATCACATCATTAGGAGAATGATGTGATTGACATGACCCATTCCGTTAGCTTAGCACACGATCGTTTAGTATGTTGCTATTGCTTTCTTCATGACTTACATATGTTCCTATGACTATGAGATTATGCAACTCCCGTTTACCAGAGGAACACTTTGTGTGCTACCAAACGTCACAACATAACTGGGTGATTGTAAAGGTGCTCTATAGGTGTCTCCGAAGGTACTTGTTGGGTTGGCGTATTTCGAGATTAGGATTTGTCACTCCGATTGTCGGAGAGGTATCTCTGGGCCCTCTCGGTAATGCACATCACTTAAAGCCTTGCAAGCATTGCAACTAATGAGTTAGTTGCGGGATCATGTATTACGGAACGAGTAAAGAGACTTGCCGGTAACGAGATTGAATTAGGTATTGAGATACCGACGATCGAATCTCGGGCAAATAACATACCGATGACAAAGGGAACAACGTATGTTGTTATGCGGTCTGCCCGATAAAGATCTTCGTAGAATATGTAGGAGCCAATATGAGCATCCAGGTTCCGCTATTGGTTATTGACAGGAGACGTGTATCGGTCATGTCTACATAGTTCTCAAACCCGTAGGGTCCGCACGCTTAACGTTACGATGACAGTTATATTATGAGTTTATATGTTTTGAAGGAAGTGGGCCCAAGTAGGCTATTGGGCCTTATGGGCCCAAGTGGAGGAAGAGGAGAGGCGGGCCAAGGAGCAGCTGCGCGCCCCTCCCCCCCTCCTCAGTCCGAATTGGACAAGGAGGGGGGCGGCGCCCCCCCCCCTTTCCTTTCCTCTCTCTCCTCCTTCCCCCCCAAGTCCTAATCCAACTAGGAAAAGGGAGGGGAGTCCTACTCCCGGTGGGAGTAGGACTCCTCCGGCGCGCTTCCTCCTATGGCCGGCCGCACCCCCCTTGCTCCTTTATATACAGGGGCAGGGGGCACCCTAGAGACACAACAATTGATCGTTTGATCTTTTAGCCGTGTGCGGTGCCCCCCTCCACCATAGTCCACCTCGATAATACTGTAGCGGTGCTTAGGCGAAGCCCTGCGTCGGTAGAACATCAACATCGTCACCACGCCGTCGTGCTGACGAAACTCTCCCTCAACACTCGGCTGGATCGGAGCTCGAGGGACGTCATCGGGCTGAACGTGTGCTGAACTCGGAGGTGCCGTGCGTTCGGTACTTGATCGGTCGGATCGTGAAGACGTACGACTACATCAACCGCGTTGTGCTAACGCTTCCGCTTTCGGTCTACAGGGTACGTGGACAACACTCTCCCCTCTCGTTGCTATGCATCACCATGATCTTGCGTGTGCGTAGGAATTTTTTTGAAATTACTACGTTCCCCAACAGTGGCATCCGAGCCTGGTTTTATGCGTTGATGTTATATGCACGAGTAGAACACAAGTGAGTTGTGGGCGATATAAGTCATACTGCTTACCAGCATGTCATACTTTGGTTCGGCGGTATTGTTGGATGAAGCGGCCTGGACTGACATTACGCGTACGCTTACGCAAGACTGGTTCTACCGACGTGCTTTGCACACAGGTGGCTGGCGGGTGTCAGTTTCTCTTACTTTAGTTGAACCGAGTGTGGCTACGCCCGGTCCTTGCAAAGGTTAAAACAGCACCAACTTGACAAACTATCGTTGTGGTTTTGATGCATAGGTAAGAACGGTTCTTGCTAAGCCCGTAGCTGCCACGTAAAACTTGCAACAACAAAGTAGAGGACGTCTAACTTATTTTTGCAGGGCATGATGTGGTGTGATATGGTCAAGACATGATGCTAAATTTTATTGTATGAGATGATCATGGTTTGTAACCGAGTTATCGGCAACTGGCAGGAGCCATATGGTTGTTGCTTTATTGTATGCAATGCAATCGCCCTGTAATGCTTTACTTTATCACTAAGCGGTAACGATAGTCGTAGAAGCATAAGATTGGCGAGACGACAACGATGCTACGATGGAGATCAAGGTGTCTCGCCGGTGACGATGGTGATCATGACGGTGCTTCGGAGATAGAGATCACAAGCACAAGATGATGATGGCCATATCATATCACTTATATTGATTGCATGTGATGTTTATCTTTTATGCATCTTATCTTGCTTTGATTGACGGTAGCATTATAAGATGATCTCTCACTAAATTTCAAGATAAAAGTGTTCTCCCTGAGTATGCACCGTTGCCAAAGTTCGTCGTGCCCAGACACCACGTGATGATCGGGTGTGATAAGCTCTACGTCCATCTACAACGGGTGCAAGCCAGTTTTGCACACGCAAAATACTTAGGTTAAACTTGACCAGCCTAGCATATGCAGATATGGCCTCGGAACACGGAGACCGAAAGGTCGAGCGTGAATCATATAGTAGATATGATCAACATAGTGATGTTCACCATTGAAAGCTACTCCATTTCACGTGATGATCGGTTATGGTTTAGTTGATTTGGATCACGTGATCACTTAGAAGATTAGAGGGATGCCTTTCTAAGTGGGAGTTCTTAAGTAATATGATTAAATTGAACTTTAATTTATCATGAACTTAGTACCTGATAGTATCTTGCTTGTCTATGTTTGATTGTTGATAGATGGCCCGTGCTGTTATTTCGTTGAATTTTAATGCGTTCCTTGAGAAAGCAAAGTTGAAAGATGATGGTAGCAATTGCACGGACTGGGTCCGTAACTTGAGGATTATCCTCATTGTTGCACAGAAGAATTACGTCCTGGAAGCACCTCTGGGTGCCAGGCCTGCTGCAGGAGCAACACTAGATGTTATGAATGTCTGGCAGAGCAAAGCTGATGACTACTCAATAGTTCAGTTGCCATGCTTTACGGCTTAGAACCAGGACTTCAACGACGTTTTGAACGTCATGGAGCATATGAGATGTTCCAGGAGTTGAAGTTAATATTTCAAGCAAATGCCTGGATTGAGAGATATGAAGTCTCCAATAAGTTCTGTAGCTGCAAGATGGAGGAGAATAGTTCTGTCAGTGAGCATATACTCAAGATGTCTGGATATAATAATCACTTGATTCAACTGGGAGTTAATCTTCCCGATGATAGCGTCGTTGACAGAATTCTCCAATCACTGCCACCAAGCTACAAGAGCTTCGTGATGAACTATAACATGCAAGGGATGGATAAGACGATTCCCGAGCTCTTCACAATGCTAAAAGCTCCGGAGGTAGAAATTAAGAAGGAGCATCAAGTGTTGATGGTCAACAAGACCACTAGTTTCAAGAAAAAGGGCAAAGGGAAGAAGAAGGGGAACTTCAAGAAGAACGGCAAGCAAGTTGCTGCTCAGGAGAAGAAACCCAGGTCTGGACCTAAGCCTGAAACTGAGTGCTTCTACTGCAAGCAGACTGGTCACTGAAAGCGGAACTGCCCCAAGTATTTGGCGGATAAGAAGGATGACAAGGTGAACAAAGGTATATGTGATATACATGTTATTGATGTGTACCTTACTAGAGCTCGCAGTAGCACCTGGGTATTTGATACTGGTTCTGTTGCTAATATTTGCAACTCGAAACAGGGACTACGGATTAAGCGAACACTGGCCAAGGACGAGGTGACGATGGGCGTGGGAAATGATTCCAAAGTCGATGTGATCGCGGTCGGCACGCTACCTCTACATCTACCTTCGGGATTAGTATTAGACCTAAGTAATTGTTATTTGGTGCCAGCGTTGAGCATGAACATTATATCTGGATCTTGTTTGATGCGAGACGATTATTCATTTAAATCATAGAATAATGGTTGTTCTATTTATATGAGTAATATCTTTTACGGTCATGCACCCTTGAAGAGTTGTATATTTTTGATGAATCTCGATGGTAGTGATACACATATTCATAATGTTGAAGCCAAAAGATGCAGAGTTGATAATGATAGTGCAACTTATTTGTGGCACTGCCGTTTAGGTCATATCGGTGTAAAGCGCATGAAGAAACTCCATACTGATGGACTTTTGGAACCATTTGATTATGAATCACTTGGTACTTGCGAACCGTGCCTCATGGGCAAGATGACTAAAACGCCGTTCTCTGGTACTATGGAGAGAGCAACAGATTTGTTGGAAATCATACATACAGATGTATGTGGTCCGATGAATGTTGAGGCTCGTGGCGGATATCGTTATTTTCTCACCTTCACAGATGATTTAAGCATATATGGGTATATCTACTTGATGAAGCATAAGTCTGAAACATTTGAAAAGTTCAAAGAATTTCAGAGTGAAGTTGAAAATCATCGTAACAAGAAAATAAAGTTTCTACGATCTGATCGTGGAGGAGAATATTTGAGTTACGAGTTTGGTCTACATTTGAAACAATGTGGAATAGTTTCGCAACTCACGCCACCCGGAACACCACAGCCTAATGGTGTGTCCGAACATCGTAACCGTACTTTACTAGATATGGTGCAATCTATGATGTCTCTTACAGATTTACCGCTATCATTTTGGGGTTATGCTTTAGAGACAACCGCATTCACGTTAAATAGGGCACCATCGAAATCCGTTGAGACGACGCCTTATGAACTGTGGTTTGGCAAGAAACCAAAGTTGTCGTTTCTTAAAGTTTGGGGCTGCGATGCTTATGTGAGAAAACTTCAACCTGATAAGCTCGAACCCAAGTCGAAGAAATGTGTCTTCATAGGATACCCAAAGGAGACTGTTGGGTACACCTTCTATCACAGATCTGAAGACAAGACATTCGTTGCTAAGAATGGATCCTTTCTAGAGGAGTTTCTCTCGAAATAAGTGAGTGGGAGGAAAGTAGAACTTGATGAGGTAACTGTACCTGCTCCCTTATTGGAAAGTAGTTCATCACATAAACCGGTTTCTGTGACACCTACACCAATTAGTGAGGAAGTTAATGATGATGATCATGAAACTTCAGATCAAGTTGTTACTGAACCTCGTAGATCAACCAGAGTAAGATCCGCGCCAGAGTGGTACGGTAATCCTATTCTGGAAGTCATGCTACTAGATCATGATGAACCTACGAACTATGAAGAAGCGATGGTGAGCCCAGATTCCGCACAATGGCTTGAAGCCATGAAATCTGAGATGGGATCCGTGTATGAGAACAAAGTGTGGACTTTGGTTGACTTGCCCGATGATTGGCAAGCAATTGAGAATAAATGGATCTCCAAGAAGAAGACTGACGCTGACGGTAATGTTACTGTCTACAAAGCTCGACTTGTTGCGAAAGGTTTTCGACAAGTTCAAGGGATTGACTACGATGAGACCTTCTCACCCGTAGCGATGCTTAAGTCTGTCCGAATCATGTTAGCAATTGCCGCATTTTATGATTATGAAATTTGGCAGATGGATGTCAAAACTGCATTCCTGAATGGATTCCTGGAAGAAGAGTTGTATATGATGTAACCAGAAGGTTTGTCGATCCAAAGGGAGCTAACAAAGTGTGCAAGCTCCAGCGATCCATATATGGACTGGTGCAAGCCTCTCGGAGTTGGAATAAACGCTTTGATAGTGTGATCAAAGCATTTGGTTCTATACAGACTTTTGGAGAAGCCTGTATTTACAAGAAAGTGAGTGGGAGCTCTGTAACATTTCTGATATTATATGTGGATGACATATTACTGATTGGAAATGATATAGAATTTCTGGATAGCATAAAGTGATATTTGAATAAGAGTTTTTCAATGAAATACCTCGGTGAAGCTGCTTACATATTGGGCATTAAGATCTATAGAGATAGATCAAGACGCTTAATTGGACTTTCACAAAGCACATACCTTGACAAAGTTTTGAAGAAGTTCAAAATGGATCAAGCAAAGAAAGGGTTCTTGCCTGTGTTACAAGGTGTGAAGTTGAGTAAGACTCAATGCCCGACCACTGCAGAAGATAGAGAGAAAATGAAAGATGTTCCCTATGCTTCAGCCATAGGCTCTATCATGTATGCAATGCTGTGTACCAGACCTAATGTGTGCCTTGCTATAAGTCTAGCAGGGAGGTAACAAAGTAATCCAGGAGTGGATCACTGGACAGCGGTCAAGAACATCCTGAAATACCTGAAAAGGACTAAGGATATGTTTCTCGTTTATGGAGGTGACAAAGAGCTCATCGTAAATGGCTACGTTGATGCAAGCTTTGACACTGATCCAGACGATCTAAATCGCAAACTAGATACGTGTTTACATTGAACGGAGGAGCTGCCAGTTGGTGTAGTTCTAAACAAAGAGTTGTGGCGGGATCTACATGTGAAGCGGAGTACATAGCTGCTTCGGAAGCAACAAATGAAGGAGTCTGGATGAAGGAGTTCATATCCGATCTAGGTGTTATACCTAGTGCATCGGGTCCAATGAAAATCTTTTGTGACAATACTGGAGCAATTGCCTTAGCGAAGGAATCCAGATTTCACAAGAGAACCAAGCACGTCAAGAGATGCTTCAATTCCATCCGGGATCTAGTCCAGGTGGGAGACATAGAAATTTGCAAGATACATACGGATCTGAATGTTGCAGACCCGTTGACTAAGCCTCTTCCACGAGCAAAACATGATCAGCACCAAGGCTCCATGGGTGTGAGAATTATTACTGTGTAATCTAGATTACTGACTCTAGTGCAAGTGGGAGACTGAAGAGAAATATGCCTAGAGGCAATAATAAAGTTATTATTTATTTCCTTATATCATGATAAATGTTTATTATTCATGCTAGAATTGTATTAACTGGAAACATAATACATGTGTGAATATATAGACAAACAGAGTGTCACTAGTATGCCTCTACCTGACTAGCTCGTTAATCGAATATGGTTATGTTTCCTAACCATAGACATGAGTTGTCATTTGATTAACAGGATCACATAATTAGGAGAATGTTGTGATTGACATGACCCATTCCGTTAGCTTAGCACACGATCGTTTAGTATGTTGCTATTGTTTTCTTCATGACTTATACATGTTCCTATGACTATGAGATTATGCAACTCCCGTTTACTAGAGGAACACTTTGTGTTCTACAAAACGTCACAGCGTAACTGGGTGATTATAAAGGTGCTCTACAGGTGTCTCCGAAGGTACTTGTTGGATTGGCGTATTTCGAGATTAGGATTTGTCACTCCGATTATTGGAGAGGTATCTCTGGGCCCTCTCGGTAATGCACATCACTTAAAGCCTTGCAACTAATGAGTTAGTTGCGGGATGATGTATTACAGAACGAGTAAAGAGACTTGCCGGTAACGAGATTGAACTAGGTATTGAGATACAGACGATTGAATCTCGGGCAAGTAACATACCGATGACAAAGGGAACAACGTATGTTGTTATGCGGTCTGACCGATAAAGATCTTCGTAGAATATGTAGGAGCCAATATGAGCATCCAGGTTCCGCTATTGGTTATTGACCGGAGACGTGTCTCGGTCATGTCTACATAGTTCTCGAACCCGTAGGGTCCGCACGCTTAACGTTATGATGACAGTTATATTATGAGTTTATATGTTTTGATGTACCGAAGGTTGTTCGGAGTCCCGGATGTGATCACGGACATGACAAGGAGTCTCGAAATGGTCGAGACATGAAGATTGATATATTGAAAGCCTATGTTTGGATATCGGAAGTGTTCCGGGTGAAATAGTGATTTTACCGGAGTACCGGAGGGGTTACCGGGACCCCCCGGAGGCTATTGGGCCTTATGGGCCCAAGTGGAGAAAGAGAAGAGGCGGGCCAAGGGGCAGACGCGCGCCCCTCCCCCCAAGTCCGAATTGGACAAGGAGGGGGGCGCCCCCCCCCTTTCCTTCCCTCTCTCTCCTCCTTCCCCCCAAGTCCTAATCCAACTAGGAAAAGGGAGGGGAGTCCTACTCCCGGTGGGAGTAGGACTCCTCCAGCGCGCCTCCTCCTATGGCCGGCCGCACCCCCCCTTGCTCCTTTATATACGGGGGCAGGGGGCACCCTAGAGACACAACAATTGATCGTTTGATCTTTTAGCCGTGTGCGGTGCCCCCCTCCACCATAGTCCACCTGTAGCGGTGCTTAGGCGAAGCCCTGCGTCGGTAGAACATCAACATCGTCACCACGCCGTCGTGCTGACGAAACTCTCCCTCAACACTCGGCTGGATCGGAGTTCGAGGGACGTCATCGGGCTGAACGTGTGCTGAACTCGGAGGTGCCGTGCGTTCGGTACTTGATCGGTCGGATCGTGAAGACGTAAGACTACATCAACCGCGTTGTGCTAACGCTTCCGCTTTCGGTCTACGAGGGTATGTGGACAACACTCTCCCCTCTCGTTGCTATGCATCACCATGATCTTGCGTGTGCGTAGGAATTTTTTTGAAATTACTACGTTCCCCAACAGGAGGACGAGCGGCGCAGAGTGGAGGCCGAAGAGAAGGCCCGCTACGAGGCGGCAGTGGCGCATGCCCTTGCCCTCTCCGTGGCGAGCGACAGCGTGGTGCCGCCGGTGGCCCCGCCGTCCCCCATCAAGCCGGAGCCCGAGCCCGAGCCCATCGCGCGCTTCTCCTGGAATGGAGTGGTGCGCGAGTGGGTGTCCGCCCCACCGGTTTGGCTGGGGGCGACGCCGGCGCAGGAGCAGGCCTACCTCGAGATGTGGCGCCAGCGCCGGCTGGCAGAGGAGCGCCGGCAAGGCGAGTACGAGGAGATGCTCGAGCGCGACCTCGAGAAGGAGGCGCGCGAGACCGAGGAGGAGGCGCGCCAGGCCGCGGCTGCACAGGCGACCGCACAGCCCCCCGCCCCGACACTGCCTGCGTCGGCACAGCCCGACATGGCGGCGCTCTGGAACACGGCGTTCGCCTGGGCTGGGCCGGCGCCGACGCTCATCGACCTCATGGACCCCGAGGACAACGACGACGCCTAGGGCAGCGCGCCGCCTCGTAGTTTAGGCTGTTTTTTTATGCAAATGTGAACGCGTGGACTCTCGCCGGCTTTAATGTTTAATTAATGCAGTTTCTCTTTTTTTAAATATGCATGCGTTCATTTTTTTTACGCCGTCTAAATGGGTCGCAGGCCAACGTTGGGCGCAGGCGCCGACCCAAATGCGGAAGCGGGCATCCGTGTCCGTCTGGCCGACCCAAACGGACAAAAAGCGGACGAAATCGCCGTCCGTTTGGTCGGCCTGTTGAAGTTGCTCTTAGGCCCTGTTTGGTTCCAAATAAGTCACCAACTTATATAAGTCAAAAAGTGAAAAAAAAAGTGACTTATTTTGCCAAACAGGCCCAACTTATAAGTCACCCTAACTTATAAGTCATAAGTTGCTCCACCCCAACTTAAAACTTATAAGTCACCTCTTTTTGCGTGCGTCCCATCACCTTTACATAAAAAAACAAGATGAAAAGATGTTGTCAGGTGACTTATAAATCAGATGACAACCAAACAGACGTGACTTATAAGTCACTGATTTTAAGTCACGTGACTTATTGAAACCAAACAGGCCCTTAATCCACAATACATTAGCATCGGATTCCGACATGGCATGCGTGTGCGTGCTTGCGTGCGTGCGAGCAATTATGCACCCAAGTGGACCGTACGCGTCGTTCTCAGACGTAGCACAAAGCAGCACGTAATTGCAATGCATACGTCGGGATATGGAATCCTTATGCTCGGCGATCATATTCGCCACTTGCAGGCAGCATGGGTGCATGGTGAGAGCAGAGGAGAACCTTTTCTTAGGGGTGGAGATCACCTGGTCTCCCCAGAAACAGAGCGCGATTTTGACCTCTGCTCACGACAGCTTCCACAAAGCTTCAGGGGTCACGACTACGGGACCGCCGAAAGCTTGTAATCAACTAAATTAGGAACACTAGTTGCACTGGATGGACAGCACCATGAGCTTCAGCCCGAAACTTTTCAAGCGCAGGGCTGCGTGGCAGTGGCGCTGATGCAGAACAATCGTGTGGTTCTGATCGATTTGCAGGCGTTGATCGACAGGGACATGCACCAGGGCGCGCCTCAGCTAGCTAGAGTGCGGCTGTGATGTCAACGTTGCCGAATCACTAATTAACCACGGACGTGGCCACAATGCGCTACCGCCATGAACCTAGGAGTACGTATACGTAGTAGTAGTAGGGCAAAGTGCTGGATTCCACCACGCAACCTGGCAGTGCACGTAGCACCAAAATTGCATTCATACTGTTACCCGAGAAAAATAGATGGCACACGTCGGTCTATTATTGCATCGATCAAATTACCAGTCAGTGAATAAATCACCTTTGGCGACTCCGTAAAATTCAGAAAACCTTGCAGTGAAATCGTCTGGTGCGTTGCTTACGGATTACGGGGACAGGTCAACCACTAATCCGACTGGTCACCAGCCTCCACTGATCACACTTTGATCGGCCAAAGCAAGCTGTACTATCCATGCATGTTTTTTTCTTTTTTTATTGATTGATGAGGCGATGCATGTTTTTTTAGCGCACAAAGAATACAAATCGCGTCCACTGACAGCACGCCCCAACGTATGTAGGCCCAAGGTGTCATCGACCATGCGACTCTGAAAGTGTCAGGCCAACTCCACCGCGTCCGGTTTGGCCGAATTTTGTCCATTTGGGGCGCCGATGGGTACGCCCATGTCCGCGTTTGTCCGATGGGTCGCGGGTGCGCCCAACGCGCGGCCGCACCCCAAAACCTGTCCCGGATGGATGTGAATAAAATTTTCTTAAAAACTTAAATGAAATGACTAAAAAAGTAAATAAACATAGTGAAAAGACATCAAACATATATATAGGGGTTACCGCCATAAAACGGTCCAGTTTATCAGTCCACTTAAACGGCCCAGTTCGTAATTAACATAAAACAAAAAAAATGTCTCCCGCGCGCTCCTGCCGCGCCCGTCGATGCCGTGGCCCACGCCGTCTTCATTGGCCGCCGGTGTCGTCGTCGTCGCTGACCAGGTCGACGTAGGCCAGCGGCGTCTAGAGGTGGCCCGCGGTGCATGGTAGACGGGGGCGGGCTGGACGGCGGGAGGTGCCTGCACCACCTCCTCCCGTGGCGACGCGTCCCGCTCGGATGACCACAGCGGCGTCGGGCGCCAGTTCACGCCCACGGCGTCGGCCATCTCGTCTGTCGTGCACGACCAGCCCCACCCTTGGCCCACCAGGGCCGGTGGAACGCGGCCACCAGCGGCTCCTCCTCCACCTCCTCCTTCGCCATCATCTCCAGCTCGGGGATGGCGACCTCGCCGACGGCGGAGCGGGCCATTATCTCCTCAAGGCCCTCCCACTGGCGCTCGTCGTGCGTGCGCATGGAGTCCTCCATGACGCGCGCAACGAGACGGGCCTCCTCCTCCGTCATGCGAGGAGGTGGTGGTGGCGATGGAGACGGCGAAGGCGAGGCGTGGGCGTGACACCGCACACCCGCCTACGCCCGCGCTACTGGGGAGCAGGCGTTGCGCGCTCCTGTCGTGGCCGCCGCGGCCCCGTCAAGGTGCCGGCGAAGAACGACGCGCGCCTAGTGTCGTGCTCGTCACGAAACCAGGTGTCCCGGAGCCTGGAGTCGGGGGTGTACCTGGCGTCGTAGAAGAGGTCATCGGGGAGGAGGCGGCGGTGGCGCTCGATCTCCTCGTCGCGCGCACGGCCGCTCGCGGGACCGGTGGGATCGGGACCCGGTCGGCGGAGAGATGCCAGCTATTGGGGAGATGGACGTCGCTCTAGGGGAGCGGCGTCCTCGTCTCCCAATAACGGCGGCACACCGACGCGCGGATGTAATGCCGGTCGCGCTCGCCGGCGGACGTGGGAGCGATGGAGAAGGCGGGCGGCACGGGGGCCCGCGCGTGGTGGCGATGGCGACGCGGGCTCCTCTTTCTTCACCGAGCCGCGGCGGCGTCCCGACGAGGAACCAGCCTCGCTGTCGTGCTTGCCTTTGCGGCCGTAGTTCTAGAGGCCCATGGCTGCGGGCGGCCGGCCGGCGAGTTCTTAGCTAGGGTTTGGGAGCAGAAGTTGTCGGGTTTCGAGGAGGCCGCGGGGTGGCGTGAGGCAGTGTGGACGACGACCCGTCCACGCTTCCCACTTAAAGAAGGACGACAACCGTTCGACATGCGGATGACAGGTGGGGCCGCCCGCTCGTGCGCATTGATCTGGGCGGGTGGGAGGTAGGTGGCCGCCTGCCACGCGGCCCCGACACGGATGAGGCTCGTGTCCGTTTGGCGTCCGTCGCGACCCAAACCCGGCGCAAGTTTGCGCTTGAAATGGGTCGGCCCGGACACAAAACGGATAAGATGGGTCCGGACCGTCGCGAGCTGGGCCGCCTCTTTTGTCCGTTTTACACGAAACGAACGGGTCCGGACAGGATAGGATCGTGCGGTGGAGTTGGCCTCATAGATTGAGTCCACGCTTTTTCCAGGCCTGGGCCCTGACTGCGGACGTGGCCTGTCAGCGATAATGCAGGCATGGGGCCCAGGATGACGCGGAGCCGTCCAGCGAGGGAATAATCCCAGCGGGACTCGTGGTACAAACTACTCTAAAATACTTTCTCTGTTCTAAAATATAGCGCGTCCTCGGTTTTCGTGCTTCAACTTTGACCATTAATTTAACCAACGAGATCGACTGCGGCGGGCGAAAAAATTATACCAATGAATTCGTATTCAAAAAAGTTTTCAATTATATAATTTTTTATCTCGCCGCAGTCGGTCTTGTGGGTTAAATTTATGGTCAAAGTTGAACCTCGAAAGCGTGGGCGCGCTATATTTTGAAACGGAGGGAGTACACACTACAGCAAACATTAACAATCCCTAAAAAAAACATTAACAAAAAAGTAGAGTATGACTCGAGAGTGACCCGCTTTGACAATGTGTGAAGAAATTCAAGGCCACATTGTTCGGTGCGTTGAACTATAAACAAAAATCTAGTGCATTGTCCTGTGACGAAGGCCGGGCTGCGGGGCGAGTGGGCAACAGCGAGCCAGCCGGTGACATGACTGACTAGTGCGTGTTCCTATCATATCATGCATACCCGCACACTCCTATCACGACGCCCTCTTATCTTACTGTACCCCAACCAACATGGACGGACGCCTTCATCACAAGCCAGACCTTTTGAGACCCCTGCCTATCTGATTTCCACAACACCCCTAAAAAAACTGATTTCCACAAGTCTGTCGTCCTATTTTTACCCCCAAGCGATGGGCTACAGTGTCTGGTTAAAACATTGATGCCAAAATGGAGAATAGAAACCTACTACTACTTCTTCGATAGACGATGCAGGGTTTAGTAGCAAGACACCAAAAGTTCCGTTTGGCATCCATGTCTCCCATGTGTTCGAGCCAAGTAAAAGTGAGCAACCCTTTCAAAGGTGTCATAAATCAGTCCCCCACAAAATATGGAAAACTGAAACTGTAGACATATCCCTTTGTTTGACAAGTCAAAGGGTATTACATATAGTGTACTCCCTCCGTCCGCGAATAAATGTACTTCTAGCTTTTGTTTTAAGTCAAAATTTTAAAATTTTGACCAACTATATATAAAAGAGTAGTAACATATATGACATCAAATTGATATATTATGAAAGTAAAATCCAAAATGTATCCAAAATGGATCTAGTGATACTAATTTAGTGCCATAAATGCTGCTACTTTTTCCTATAAAGTTGGTCAAAGTTTTAAAACTTTGACTTAAGACAAAAGCTAGAAGTACACTTATTTGCGGACGGAGGGAGTACACCAAAGGCTACAAGTCAAAGGGTGTCATAAATCAGTCCCCCACAAGGCCCGGTGTACACTATAAGTAGTTAGTAGAACATTTACAGTCGGGCGTCCCAAACCGGCCTCAAACGCCTGGACAGCTCGCTCGGTCACTGACCGGTCATGAAAATCTGATAGAGGCGGGCGCCTCAAACGGGCCTCGAACGCCCGGGCTGACCGGCACCCCTCATATTCATCCAAAATATGAGGTGGATATGGGACACCCGGGCGCACCTGCCACATAGGACTGATGATGGGGTCTCACGCGGAAATGTCCCGAAACTCGGCGCGGGCCAAGTCCGACTATTTAAGCCGGTCGACGTCCCCCAACCCTAGCCCATCCACCTCCTCCCTCTCCGCGCCGCCACCCAAGCCCGTCCGCCTCCTCTTCCTCGCTCTCCCACGCTGTTCGGCATCGTCATGGTCCGGCGCAAGATCACGACGTATGCTATGCTCAGGACGAAGCGCTGGAGGTAGATCGCGGAGGAGACCCAGGCAAGGCGCGCCGCCCGCATCGTTGTCGGTCTGCCCTCGTACTCGCCGGAGCCAGAGGGATCGAAGAGGAGCAGCCGGAGGAGGAGGAGGAGGAGGGAGAGCAGCTACCGGAGCCGATGGAGGTGGCGGATCTGGAGGAGGAGGAGGCGGAGCTGTCTGCTCGAGGGTTAAACATGGCAATGGCGGGGGCGGAGTTTGCCGTCGCCCAAGCCGCGAAGATGGCGGAGCAGCAGACCATTCTGCAGCCCATCCAGGATGAGGCCTATGTGGAGGCCAACCGGTAGTTCCTCCACAAGGAGTAGGCAGCGTCCCATGCGCTCTTCGTCGAACTCGACGCAAAGATAGAGGAGGAGAAGACTGGAGCGGAGCAGCTGAAAGTGCAACTATCCCTAGGTGGTTTTGGTAATTCATAACAACATATAGCTCATTGAGCTAATGATATTCCAAGATAACTATTTCAGGAAAGCTCAATGATTGGCATGGCATGAATGGTGAAAGTGGAACCCTTAAAATACTAAGGACAAAGGATTGGCTCAAGCTCAAAAGCTCAAGACTTTTCATTTTACATTTTAGTGATCCAAGATCACATTGAGTCCATAGGAAAAGCCAATACTATCAAGGAGGGATGAGGTGTTGCTTAATGAGCTCTTTGCCTTATGTGCTTAATGATATGCTCCAAAATCCTCAACTACTTTCCCATATCCACATATGACCTAAACCCTAAGCCAAACTCGGTCATACCGATTCTTTCTATCCGGCGCCACCGAGTCTTCATATGTCATAAGCCACTGCCAAAACCCTAGCAAATCGGTTTCACCGATAGGGATCTCGGTCTCACCGAGATGGGATTGCAATCTCTCTGTTTCCTTTTCGTAACTTTTCGGTCTCACCGAAAGAGCGGATCGGTCCCACCGAGATTGCAATGCAAACTCTCTGTTTCCTTTTCGTAACTTTTCGGTCTCACCGAAAGAGCGGATCGGTCCCACCGAGATTGCAATGCAAACTCTCTGTTTCCCTTTTGTAACTTTTCGGTCTCACCGAAAGAGCAAATCGGTCCCACCGAGTTTGCCTGACCAACTCTCTAGTTAGCTAATTACCAAATCGGTCTCACCGAGTTTGTGTAATCGGTCTCACCGAGATTACGTTATGCCCAAACCCTAACCATATCGGTCCTACCGAGATGCATGTCAGTCCCACCGAAAAGCTCTAACGGTCACTAGGTTTACCTTTTCGGTCCGACCGAGTTTGTTGATTCGGTCCCACCGAGATTGGTAAATTGTGTGTAACGGTTGGATTTTAAGTGGAGGCTATATATACCCCTCCACCTCCTCTTCATTCGTGGAGAGAGCCATCAGAACACATCTACACTTCCAACTCATATGTTCTGAGAGAGAACCACCTACTCATGTGTTGAGACCAAGATATTCCATTCCTACCATATGAATCTTGATCTCTAGCCTTCCCCAAGTTGCTTTCCACTCAAATCTTCTTTCCACCAAATCCAAATCCTGTGAGAGAGAGTTGAGTGCTGGGGAGACTATCATTTGAAGCACAAGAGCAAGGAGTTCATCATCAACACACCGTTTGTTACTTCTTGGAGAGTGGTGTCTCCTAGATTGGCTAGGTGTCACTTGGGAGCCTCCGACAAGATTGTGGAGTTGAACCAAGGAGTTTGTAAGGGCAAGGAGATCGCCTACTTCGTGAAGATCTACCGCTAGTGAGGCAAGTCCTTCGTGGGCGATGGCCATGGTGGGATAGAGAAGGTTGCTACTTCGTGGACCCTTCGTGGGTGGAGCCCTTCGTGGACTCGCGCAACCGTTACCCTTCGTGGGTTGAAGTCTCCACTAACGTGGATGTAGGATAGCACCACCTATCCGAACCACGGGAAAAACATCCGTGTCTCCAATAGCGTTTGAATTCTCCAAACCCTTCCCTTTACATTCTTGCAAGTTGCATGCTTTACTTTCCGTTGCCTATATACTCTTTGCATGCTTGCTTGAATTGTGTGATGATTGCTTGACTTGTCCTAAAGTTGCTAAAATCTGCCAAGAACTAAAATTGGGAAAAGGTTAAGTTTTTATTTGGTCAAGTAGTCTAATCACCCCCCTCTAGACATACTTCCGATCCTACAAGTGGTATCAGAGCTTTGGTTTCCATTTTCTTTGATTTCCATAGCTTTTGATGGTCATAGCCTTGGTTTCACAACCTAGGAGAGTATGGCGTCTAGTGAGGGAAATTATCACTGTAGAGGTCCTTACTTTGATGGTACCAACTTTGCTAGTTGGAAGCATAAAATGAAAATGCATATTCTTGGACATAACCCAGCCATTTGGGCTATTGTGTGTGTTGGCTTGCAAGGTGACTTCTTCGACGGGAAAGAACCAAACCGTGAAGCTACCGCGGATGAGTTGAAGATGCTACAATACAACGCTCAAGCTTGTGATATTCTCTTCAACGGATTGTGCCCCGAAGAATTCAACAAAATCAGCCGTCTTGAGAATGCAAAGGAAATTTGGGATACTTTGATTGATATGCACGAGGGTACCGACTCCGTCAAGGAATCCAAATTGGATGTGCTTCAAAGTCAACTTGACAAGTTCAAAATGAAGGATGGTGAAGGTGTCGCTGAAATGTACTCTAGGCTTGCTCTCATCACAAATGAGATTGCCGGCTTAGGGAGTGAAGAGATGACCGACAGATTCATCATCAAGAAGATTCTAAGAGCCTTGGATGGAAAATATGATACCGTGTGCACATTGATCCAAATGATGCCCAATTACAAAGATCTCAAGCCAACGGAAGTCATTGGAAGAATTGTTGCTCATGAGATGTCACTCAAGGATAAAGAGGAACTTCACAACAAATCAAGTGGTGCTTACAAAGCCTCATGTGAAGCCCCCACATCATCAAGTGAGAAACAAAACTTCAATGAAGAACTGAGCTTAATGGTGAAGAACTTCAACAAGTTCTACAAGAGTAGAAGCAAAGATAGAAGCTCCAAGTCAAGATCCTACAATGACAAAAGATCTTCTAGTCGAGAGCGAAACTACTACAATTGTGGAAGACCCGGACACTATTCCAATGAGTGTACGGCTCCCTACAAAAGAAGAGAAGATTCTCCAAAAAGAAGAAGCAAAAGAGAGGAATCACCATCACGAGAGAGAAGGAGTAGAGATGATCGTTATGAACGAAGATACTCACGGAGAAGCAAGGATTCGGAAAGGAAGGAAAAATCATCAAGAAGCTACACAAAACGAACACATCAAGCTCATGTTGGTGAATGGGTATCCGGCTCCGACTCCGACAACCACTCCGAGAGAAGTTATCACTCCGACTCCGAATATACTCAAGATGAAGGTGTTGCCGGTCTAGCACTTGTGTCAACCAACTTCTACGACATATTTGATTCACCAAATTAAGGAATTGGAAGATGTTTCATGGCCAAAGGTCCTAAGGTAACTCATCCTGAGTATGTAGATTTTAATAGTGATGAAGATGACTTGTTAGGCGATGATGATTTACTTGTTGACAACTCTAGTGATGAATCCTATGATGAAACGTCAATTAATCATGCTAAAACGAATGACAATGATAAGGAGAAAATTGAGGCTCTAACTAAATAACTAAACACTCGTAGGTTAGCTCATGAAACTATCTTCGAAGATCATCGAGAACTTTTAAGGGCTCATGAGAAGTTACGCTTTGAAAAGCTCAATCTTGAGCAAGAGCATGAGCCTTTAAAGGCAATCAATGATGATCTCCGCAAGAAAAGTTCTTCTTACATTGCCAAACGTTTACTCTTATCCATGTACATGCCTCAAGTCAAGTCTAGTAACAAGAACAAGAAAGATTCTTCTTCTAGTAGTAACAATGATCATGTTAAATCCAATATTGTTGCTTCTAGTAGTTCTCTTGATTCCACTAATGATTCTCTTAGCCAAGTTACACTTGAGCAAGAAAATAGCATATTGAAGGAAATCATAGAGAAAGGAGTGTACAAAAGCCTTGCCGGAAGTAAGCAATTCGAGGAGATTGTACGCAAGCAAGGAAGGCACCGGAAGAATCAAGGTGTTGGTTTTGAACGAAAGTTTAATGCCAATGGAGTTGAGTGGGAAGAAGATCAATACCCCAAGACAAAGTTTGTTCCTCAACAAGAGAAGTATGACCCAACTTCTTTCAAGGGGACACAAACTCAAGATGATCTTCCACCACAAGACTACAAGCAAAAAGGCAAGGACAAGCTTCAAGAGGAAATAGATGCATTTGAAGAAGCTCCTAAGACCTTAGTCAAGTGTATTCCCAAGACTACTTCAAGTTCCACTTCATCAAGTACGACTACAACTCCAAGGATTCCCATCAAGATGGTGTGGATCCAAAAGAAGAAGAACTAGAGAGTTCTTGAGGGTGACTCCGCCAACAAACTTCACTCTTATCATTTTGGCAAGAACAAGTGCAATCAACTTCCACATCTTGCACTAGTTCAAGGAGTCACAAACCCTCTTGTTGGTAAGTCAAGGGACAAGGTAACCTAAAAGCTTTCATAGACATCATCTTGTATGTGCATCACTCTATGTCTATGTATATACTTGCTTGTTCCTTGTGGGACTAACCCATGTAGGTATTGAAAGTGCAATTCACTCAAAAGGATAGCTCCAAGTGATCTACATCAACATTGAGCATCCACATCTTCAACATCTACATGAAGTCATCATCGACAAAACCCAAGGTTAGTTCATCCCTCTTCGGGGGGATATCACATCTAGGGGGAGCTTTACTCTAAGACTTGAGCTAAAGCGACTCTAATGATGTGAACACAACAATGCTTTATGTTAAAGTGGTAACCCCACTTGAGCTTAAACGATGAGTATGACCTATGATCAAATGTTCTCATTTGACTCCTAAGTCAATATACTCATATATAGATGACCTAGTCATCGCCAATTGCTTGATAGATGCTAGAAGTGGTTGTGCATGTTTTGTCAGATATTTCAATTGCCATTTTATTGTGTGAGCATGTTGGTTGCATATTTTACTCATTCGAGGACATCCACTTGTTGTTTTGATTGTTTGGTTTTATTGTTCTTTTGCCAAGTGGATGGACAAGAATGCCTAAGAACCCCCTCTAGCTATCTATGCTTTTCTCGTCTCAAACTCTATTCATGCTACATCACAAAATTGATCAAGTCAGATTCGAACCACTCTGTGCGAGGAGCACTCGGAGTCCCCGATTCGTCATAGACTTAAACTTCCAAAACCTCTTTGTGATTTTCGGTCTGACCGATACCCCACTTTCGGTCCTACCGAGATCATCAAGTTGATCTAAGTTTTTAATCTCGGTGCAACCGATTTGAACTATTCGGTCACACCGAGTTGCAATAACTGTACACAGTTTTGCATCTCGGTGCCACCAAGTTGTTCCACTCGATCACACCGACAGGGTCGGGCTATATATAGACACGGGCAAAATTTTGGAAATTTCTCCGAACCTCTTCGCCCGTGCCATAGCTCGCTCTGCCGACGTGGTCTCCGGATCGTCTCCTCGCCGCCAGCAGCCTCCAGTCGCTGGTCTCCATCACCGTCAACGGGAATCAACCCCGCCGTTGCCGCCGTAGCGAGTCTCCACCGAACTAGGGTACGGACTCGATCTTTGTGCTATTCCCCAATCCGATTCCTAGCACATTGTGATCATAATGATTCTTGCCACGTTTGATAAACTTCTATCCAGTCAAAGAACTCGTAGATTAGTTTTGATTCGAAAATTTTAGGGTTAGGTTTCCGCCGAAACCATCTCGGACCCACCGAGTTGAAAAACTCGGTCCCACCGATTTGGCCTATGCCATTGCACAAGTGAAATTCGGTCTGACCAAGTGTAACTAATCGGTGTGACTGATTTTTGAACTTTGTGAAACCCTAGCAGTCTCGGTGCCACCGAACTGTGACTCGGTCTGACCGAGTTCACTAGTTTAGGTTCCAAAAACTGCTTCGGTATCACCGAGTTTAAACATCGGTAGATCCGAGATGCTTTCTGTGGGAAACTAAAACTATGTTTTTGAATCATTCTTTTTGCAAAAATCTCTGCATTTTGTGATGCTCATCCACCCTACCTCATCTATAAACTATTCACAGCAGTCAGCAGTCAGCTTGTTCATCATGTCAGATCAAAGTGATAGTCAGAATCAGTCAGAGCAGCTTGTGCACATGAGTGAGGGCACTAGTCCCTCCAGTTCCTCAGACGATGGCAGCAGGAGCACCCCTAGCAATCTGCCAAAAGCTGCCACAAGATAGAGAAAGAAGAGAACTTCAGACTCAGAGGATGAAGATTATGTGGCAGAGGAAGAGGCAACTTCCAAGAGAGTTATGCTGAAGAAAGAATATGGCTCAGCTGCAGCCAACAAGCCAGGCTTAAAGGTCAAAAGGCCAGTAGGCAGGCAGCCCATGCCAAAGGCCAGAGCCTCAACAAAGATTCCTGAGAAGCCTGCACCCAAAGAGCCAGTTGCAGCTGAAACAAAGAAAGAAAGGAAAAGAGGCAGATGGTGCAAGAAAGTAGATCCCATGGCTGAATTTGAACAACATTCTTCTGATGAAGAAGAAGAAGAAGAAGAGGAAGGTGCCGCACCAGCACCTAAGGCACCCAAGCTGATGGGTGATGCCATTAGATCAGGAGCAGCCGCATCTAAGCCAAAGGAAGCCCCCAAGTCTGCTTCCAAGGCCAAGCCAGCTCCGAAGCCAAAACCAAAGAGGAATACTAGGAGCATCCCAGCTGCTGAAAAAAACAAGGCCCCAGTGCCTGAACCTGCAGAAGAAGAGGAAGGCCAAGTGCTGAGAAAGTTGAAGCCCAAGATCCCAGACCACAATGATGCTCATCCTGTGGCTGAGGATATGAAAATCAGGAGAGACTCTGTATTGATAAAATGGAGAGCAGAGGATCCCTATGCTACCAGGAGAAGGACTGCTGTAGACTACAGGTTCCATACTAAGGAACGGCAGGACTTCTATGAGACAGTCTTGTTAGACAAGAAGCCCATTGTATGTGACATGAGATGGGTCGATTGGCAATACATCAAGGACAACGAAGAGCACTACCCTGGAGTGCATGACAGCTTTAAGGCGTGTGGAGTAGCAGACTTTGTTGGGCAAAAGCTCACAAAGTGGAATGAGGAACTTATCATGCAGTTCTACTCCACAGCACACTTTTACCCAGATGGAAGGATCACATGGATGTCTGAAGGTACAAGGTACCACTCAACTGTTGAGGAATGAGCAAAGTTGATCAATGCCCCAGAGGAAAATGAAGATGACTTGGATGTCTATTCCAAGAAGAAGATGGACCACAACTCCATGATCAACATGTACAAAGAGATCCCTGACAAGGCACTTGAAACTTTCAAGTATGGATCTGTACACTATCTTCTGTCAGGATTGCCAACCATCAATTGGATCTTAAGGCACACTCTGTTGCCCAAGTCAGGTGATCACAAGATGATCAGAGGCCATGCAATCAATTTGCTTCATATCTTTGATGTGCCTCAGAAGTTCAAAGTCATGAGCCTTATGATAGAAACAATCAAGAGGACTGCAGCAGACCAGAAGAGGAGCTGTGGATATGCCCCTCAGATCCAGGAACTGATCAACTCCAAGATGGGCACTGGCATATATCTTTTGGATAAGGAACATCTGCCTATTCATCCTGATTTTGAAGACAATGAGGTTGTGATGAACAAAGATGAACCATCTTCAGCCCATGCACAAGCACAGAAGGAGAAGGCAAGGAAGGAGAAAGCTGCAAGGATGCCAACTCAAGAGGAGGCATCTGAATACTTCTTGAAAACCAAGCAAGAGCAGCTTAGTTACCCGATTGCATCCACCCTGCGGATTGAGAAAGGTTTGGCCAACCTAACTCAGAACCAGGCAAGCTTAGAGAGAATCGTAGAATAGGAGTTCTATGACTTGGATATCAAGGTGACAGAGATTCAGACTGCAGTGGAGCAACTCCAAGATGGCATGCAGGAGAGGAGAGGGAAGACAACCACAGATGCATTTGCCAGAGTGCCACGAGGTCCAAGGTCGTCTCAAGTGTCAGTTCCTGACACAAGAGCAACCGCCTCAGCACCAGCCGCAGCACCAACCCAACCTGCTCCAGCATCCACTTCAGCTCCAACTCCAACAACATCTACGTAAGCCTTCGTCCTTGGAGTGATCCAGACTCGACCACCACCTGAAGATCAAGCCTGAGTGTCGATCTAGCACTATGCATTTTCTAGGAACTTTTTGGTAACTTGTTGCCAAAGGGGGAGAAAAATGTATAGATCATAGGCTTCGAGAGAGAGTGTTGCTTTTATTCTCTCTTGCTTTTATTTGGTGGTTCTTAAAACATTGTTTGCTTTTGGTTGAGATACTTTGATATGCTTGTGAGACATTGATGATCATGTGTTTGATCATAAGCTACACTTATGCATGCTTGATATATCTTATCTATCTTATGTGATCATTCACTTTGCCTTGGTGATGAGTGCATGTATTTCATTATTAATCATTTTGAGCGCTCCACCAAGATGTATGTGACATGGAAGAGTAACCCATAATTCTAACTTCTTGTGCATTTGCAGTCCAAAGCAAATTTTAAATATGCACAAATTTAGGGGGAGCTCTTACTTATCACATACTTCTCAAAGCGACGATGTAATTCATTCTTATTATCATTTGTCAAAGCTTTGATCTATATGTTGTCATCAATTACCAAAAAGGGGGAGATTGAAAGTGCAACTATACCTAGGTGGTTTTGGTAATTCATAACAACATATAGCTCATTGAGCTAATGATATTCCAAGATAACTATTTCAGGAAAGCTCAATGATTGGCATGGCATTAATGGTGAAAGTGGAACCCTCAAAATACTAAGGACAAAGGATTGGCTCAAGCTCAAAAGCTCAAGACTTTTCATTTTACATTTTAGTGATCCAAGATCACATTGAGTCCATAGGAAAAGCCAATACTATCAAGGAGGGATGAGGTGTTGCTTAATGAGCTCTTTGCCTTATGTGCTTAATGGTATGCTCCAAAATCCTCAACTACTTTCCCATATCCACATATGACCTAAACTCTAAGCCAAACTCGGTCATACCGATTCTTTCTATCCGGCGCCACCGAGTCTTCATATGTCATAAGCCACTGCCAAAACCCTAGCAAATCGGTTTCACCGATAGGGATCTCGGTCTCACCGAGATGGGATTGCAATCTCTCTGTTTCCTTTTCGTAACTTTTTGGTCTCACCTAAAGAGCGGATCGGTCCCACCGAGATTGCAATGCAAACTCTCTGTTTCCTTTTCGTAACTTTTCGGTCTCACCGAAAGAGCGGATCGGTCCCATCGAGATTGCAATGCAAACTCTTTGTTTCCCTTTTGTAACTTTTCGGTCTCACCGAAAGAGCAAATCGGTCCCACCGAGTTTGCCTGACCAACTCTCTAGTTAGCTAATTACCAAATCGGTCTCACCGAGTTTGTGTAATCGGTCTCACCGAGATTACGTTATGCCCAAACCCTAACCATATCGGTCCTACCGAGATGTATGTCAGTCCCACCGAAAAACTCTAACGGTCACTAGGTTTACCTTTCCGGTCCGACCGAGTTTGTTGATTCGGTCCCACCGAGATTGGTCAATTGTTGAGACCAAGATATTCCATCAGAACACATCAGAACACATCTTCTTCATTCGTGGAGAGATCCATCAGAACACATCTACACTTCCAACTCATATGTTCTGAGAGAGAACCACCTACTCATGTGTTGAGACCAAGATATTCCATTCCTACCATATGAATCTTGATCTCTAGCCTTCCCCAAGTTGCTTTCCACTCAAATCTTCTTTCCACCAAATCCAAATCCTGTGAGAGAGAGTTGAGTGCTGGGGAGACTATCATTTGAAGCACAAGAGCAAGGAGTTCATCATCAACACACCATTTGTTACTTCTTGGAGAGTGGTGTCTCCTAGATTGGCTAGGTGTCACTTGGGAGCCTCCGACAAGATTATGGAGTTGAACCAAGGAGTTTGTAAGGGCAAGGAGATCGCCTACTTCGTGAAGATCTACCGCTAGTGAGGCAAGTCCTTCGTGGGTGATGGCCATGGTGGGATAGACAAGGTTGCTACTTCGTGGACCCTTCGTGGGTGGAGCCCTCCGTGGACTCGCGCAACCGTTACCCTTCGTGGGTTGAAGTCTCCACTAACGTGGATGTAGGATAGCACCACCTATCCGAACCACGGAAAAAACATCCGTGTCTCCAATAGCGTTTGAATTCTCCAAACCCTTCCCTTTACATTCTTGCAAGTTGCATGCTTTACTTTCCACTGCCTATATACTCTTTGCATGCTTGCTTGAATTGTGTGATGATTGCTTGACTTGTCCTAAAGTTGCTAAAATCTGCCAAGAACTAAAATTGGGAAAAGGTGAAGTTTTTATTTGGTCAAGTAGTCTAATCACCCCCCTCTAGACATACTTCCGATCCTACAGCAGCCGGAGTTACAACTGCGCCCATGTACCCGGAGTCGGGCACAGAGATTATTGACATCTCCGACGAGGAGTACCTAGATCATCTACGTAGTATGTAGTTTTTTTAGTTTGCATGCTTTTGCATGGATTTATGAATCAAGTATGAGATGTCCGCATGCAGTTGTGTCAATTTAAGAAGTGCCCGATCACTGCCCTCGGACGCACGTGTATATCCACGGGCGTTTGAGGGTTCATATTTATCATATGCGGCTGTATATGTTCTTAAACCTTTTTTTAGAATGAGAAGTAACTTAAACTGAAAAGCTCCTAGGACGCTATGAGGCAATCTGTCGGGGGTTGGGTGCGACATATGCCAAAGGATGGCTTATCATGGTGGGAGCGAGTAGAACGTCGCCGGTGCCTGGAAGCGGGGTAAGGCATAGACACGAACGCCGGCGAACTTTACCCAGGTTCGGGGCTCTCCTAGGAGATAACACCCCTAGTCGTGCTCTGCGGGGTCTCCGCATGATCACTAAGGCAAAGTGAATACAAGGTCGCTCCTGGAGCTGTTTTCTGGAGGTAGGAGAAGGCAAGGCTAGCTTTCTCCTCCCTATACGATCTGGTCTAAGGCTAATGGATTCGAACCCTTTGCATGGGTGCTCTGGGGGGTTTATATAGGCCTACCCCCAGGGGTACAAGGTTTATATAGGCCTACCCCCAGGGGTACAATGGTAATATGGCTGGGCGCAGGGCCCAACCGCCAGTCTCTTTGGTCGCCGGCTTCTCCGCCGACTGGTCCGGTACGAAGCCGACAGGCCGTGTCCACCGCTTGCGGGTCTTGCCGGCTGCTGATTACTGTAGCCGTGCCTCTAATGACGCAGACTTGGTCATGGGGTCGTGGCTACAGCCCCGCCGCCTAGCGGGCAATTACTGTAGCCACTTCCCATCTCGTCTGGTTAATGGCGCGTGGGACCCGTGGGAGGGGCTGGCCGACTCCCAACGGGTCCGACTAGTAGCGCTCTCGCCGTCTTCTGGACTCACGCTGACTGGTGGGACCCGTCGTCCCTAGGTCGTACAGACAGGCCGTCGTGGGTGCAGGACTCCGCCCACAGGTGCTGATGTCAGGGCTGGCATGGCAACAGCGCCGCGCCGGACGGAGGTCTTTGTAGGTACGGTGCACTGCGGCCATGCCAGCCCCCGCGAAAGGGGAGGGAATGGGCTTTACTGTGGCCACTCCCCGTCCCATCCCCCTTGGTGAGGGCATGGGCATCCGTTGGTGCTGTGGGCCGACTCCCCGTGGTCGGCTTCTCTGGAAGCCGCCTGACAGGAGTCGGCTTGTCTTGAATTCTCCTTCTGGACTCAGCCGTCTTCGGGTAGTCGGCTGTTCCTTCGGCCGGCCACCAGAAGGCGGCCTCTCATCGTGGCGTTTTGAGGGGCGCAGTCAGCCCTGATGTCTTGAAAGGTTCTGGTCCTCGGGATAGCCTAACCGTGGCCCATTACTCCGACAGTAGTCCCCGAAACTGGTAAGGCGTCGTGGATGATCAGCCGAGGAGCCTCAGCAGTTTCTTTTTCCGAGTGCTTGAGGTGAAAACCTTGTTCGACTTCTGCCGGGCCGACTGGCAGGAGTCGGACTTGCCCAACTTGACTTGTCCAAAATTTTTGAACGCCCCGGCGGGATCCAAGTGGCATGCTAGCTAAGCTTCCAGGCCACCGCCCGTTTCGGGCCTGTCACATGGCAACGTGCGGCCGGGCCAGTCTGCCCACCCATGCTCATGACGGGACAGGCCCTTGGGCGGGGCCCGCCACTACCGCACCTTGGCGCGTGTGCGGATATGCTGCGGCCGTGGCGGACGGTTGAGGTTCTCACGGAGTTACTGCGTGCAGTAACTCCGTGCGATAAACGTGGGGGTCGTGGGGTCGTGGCGCAGTAAATCCCACGACCGCCCCCTCGGCTTCGCAGCCATGGGCCTATAAGTAGGGGGAAGAGGGGGAGCGGCAGAGCTCGCCCCTCCTCGACGCTACTCTTCCCTCTTCTTCTTCCTTGTACCGCCGCGCCTCAAGCCTCGCCGAGCGCCACGGTGATTCGCTCACAATGAGCTCTTCCTCCGCCGTCGCGCCCCCCTCGGTGCACTCCGGCACCTGGGATGGCTTAGAGGTCCATGACGACCACGTCGAGTTCCTCCGCAAGACGCGTCGGCTCCCCGGCAAGGACTATGTGTGGGTCCGCCTGACGCCGCGGGAGGAAATCTCACCGGTGCCGCAGGAGGGCGAGCGGGTCATCTTCCGATCGCACTGCCTACGTGGCCTAGGTCTGCCGGCGAGCGGCTTCTTCCACTCCTTCCTTGAGTTCTACGGCCTTCAGCCGCACCACCTTACACCCAACACGGTGGTGCTGCTATCCGCCTTCGTCACCTTATGCGAAGGCTTCCTTGGCGTCCTCCCCACCGTCGAGCTCTGGGGGGAATTCTTCTTCTCCAAGCTTGGCACCCAGGCTGCAGGCGTGCCGGCTCAGTGCGGCGCGTTCGTCGCCATGCAGAGGTCGGGGGCCGACAACCCGTTCCCCCTCATCAAGATGATAAAGTCGGTGAAGATGTGGCAGCGGTCGTACTTCTATGTGAAGAGCATCTTCACGGAGGGCGACTGGGTCAATTTACCGCCCTATGTAGCCTGCCCGCTGGCCGGGAGGCAGCCGAACTGGTCACATCGGGCCAGGACGCTGTCGCCCGCAGGAGCCGGCGCCGTCTCGCGACTCCGAGTCCTGACGGAGGCGGAGGGCCTGACTGGGCCAGACTTGCTGGCCGCCTTCATGGCGCGCCGAGTTCTCCCGCTCCAAGGTCGCCCCCACATGATATGCCAGATGAGCGGGCATCGGGACCCAAGTCGGATGTGCACCAAGGAGATGCCTCATGAGGAGGTGGCCTACATGGTGAACTACCTTGGAGACTGCAAGCTCCTGGAGGACTGGCAGTTTGGCAAGGAGCCATACTCGCGAGCCAACCCTCCACCCGTGGTGAGTTGCTTTCTTTCTCTTTTTCTTTATCTTTCTTGACTTTTTGTCGCCGAGTCCGTCTTGTCTATTCTGACCAGTCGGTTTTGGTCAGAATCCCCTCCTCCATCCAGCAGCCGCACCACGGGGCCGACCCGCGAATTCCTCGCCGACCGGGCGGAGAGAGACGTCGATGACCCCAATCTAGGGGCGGCGGCTTTGGAAGACGACGCCGAGGGAGGAAGCGGCCCACGACTTGGGGCCAGTCTCGAGGACTGGCCTGACGATGACGAGGAGGTCGCCCCCCGCCATCAGCCAGGAGTCGGCTAGCCCGGTGCGAGCTCTTCCACCACGCCGTACGCTCAAGGCGGCGCAAGGAAGCGCAGGGCCACGCCGAGTAAGTTCGGCAGCCGGTCGAAGAAGCCCGAGGGTTCGGCCGCGGCGACCAAGCGGGACGAGGCGGCCGCTAAGGCCATCCGCTTCCGCAAGGAGGTGAAGAAGCCGCTGCTGGTCTCCGCGTGAGTGCTCCCACTTCTCGCCTTTATTCTTTCTTTGTAGATCTTGTCTGAGTCCCTACTGGCTTCCCTTGGTCCAGGGCTCCCCTTACTCTTGAGAGGGTCGCAGTCACCTCCGTCATGGGGTCGGCGGAGACGTCCGCCACCACCTGGCGGGTTGACCCCGCCACCGACCTTCGGGAGGCGACGGAGCAGAACGCGCGAGAGAAGCGCGAGGAGGAAGAGGCCGCCCGCCTGGAGAAGGCGGAGGCCTCCGCCAAGAAAAAGTTGGCAGAGGCCGAAGCCGCCGTCGCGGCGGGAAGGCAGGCTGAAGAAGCCGCACGCCGCCAATCGGCGATGTTCGTCACCCCCTGAACTCTGCGCCGCCGCAACCGGGGTTCACGAGGCAGACTGGGGGGGTCGGCGGCGAGTACCCAATCATGGAGAGGGAAGGCGGCGACGCCTCCATGCCGGACGTGGTTGTGCTGCCGCTGCCGTCGTCTGGAATCGCGTAAGGTGAGCAGCCGGCGGGTCCGCCGGTGCTGCCGACTGAAGACGAGGTTGAGGCGGGCCTGCTTCTTCAAGTCGGCACGCCAACGCGCCGCTGCCTCGCGAAGGCGACTTCAGCGCCGCGCCCTATGGAAACCGGCGCCGCGAGCTCCACAATCCCAGACGCCAAGGCGACGAGCGCCGCGCCCACTGGGTGGGTGCGGGGAGGCGGGACGGGCCCGTTGAACCAGGCGCTTCTGGACGTCTAGGCCAAGCTCCGACTTGAGGGCGACGCCATCCAGAACTGCTCGAAGGCGCATCTGGCGTCGCGGACAGCCATCCGGGTAGGTCTCCTCCTTCTTGCTTTGTTTGTTTTTCCTTTTCCTCTCTGTGGGGGCGCGCCAGCGCACCCACTGGGTGTAGTCCCCGAGTTTCGGGCCGGCTGCTGAGCAGGCGGCTTGGAACTCTAAACGACAAGTTCCAAGTACTAATCGTTTGTCTGAAATGTTTGTCACAAGACTATCACAATATTCGCGCGACCGCCTTCAACCGCAACGTCAAAGAATTGGGCAAGCGGACCGCCGACTTGTCGGAGAGCCAGAGTGAGTCTTCTTTTTTCTTTGCGGGGGCGCGCTGGCGCACCCGCGGGCTGTAGTCCCCGAGATTCGGGCCGACTGCCGAGCAGTCGGGCCGGATCTGCCCGATGACCTTTTTGTTGACGACTAACGCCTCCTTTCTTCTTTTTCTTCAGAGGCCAACGCCACCCTGCAGCAGCAGTTGGGCAAGGCCAACACCGCGCTGCGTGCCAAGGAGGAGGAGTGCAACAAGCTGGCCGCGGAGTGCGACCTGCTGGTTGCGCAACTGGCGGAGCAGAAGGAGCTGCTGAAGAAGACCCGGGATGAGGCGGAAGAAAAGGAGACCGTGCTCATGGCTGAGTTCGCAAGCGAATGCTCCTCCTGGACCGACAAAGAGGCGCTGCTGACCTCCGGCTTCCATGAGATCGAGGATCTTGTCGACGGTGAGTTTCCTCATTTTTCTTCTTTGAGTTGCCGAGTATAGGTCGAGCCGGTTTCTAGTTTTTGACTTGTTCTTCGCTCTTTCGTCTTGGCAGACTTCTTCCCAGGCCACTCGCAGGCCGTGAATCAAGCCATCGAGGCTGATCGCGAGGGGCGGAGGGTGGATGGCGCGGAAATCGCCGCCGATGCCCCCCGAACCCTTGATGAGCAGATCCTGAGCATTGAGGCTCGCCTGCGGCCGGCCCACCGGATGCTGCGCTGGCTTCAGCGTGTCGACGCCCAGGCGATCGCCGCCCTGTGGCCGGATATGCAGGCTCCGCGCACTCCTAGTCGGACTGCCGACTGGCTGGAGGTCGCGGCTGGCCGTCTTGAGGCCTGGAAGGGCTCCTCGGCCCGGGCTGGGGCGCGCCGGGCCTTGGAGTTCGTCAAGGCGTGGTATCCTGGGTTGGATCTAGACCGGCTAGCCACACTCCGGTCAGAGGCCCAGGCGGAGCTGGCAGCTGCGGAAGACGCCCTCGTCAAGCGCACGGCGTCGATCACCGAGTACACCGACACCAGCATCTTCATCCCCAAGCGGGCTGAAGACGGCGAGGAGGCACCGCCGGAGTGGTTCGGGATGAATCCAGACTACGGCGAGGACTCGGCGGAGGTGATCGGCTCCAGTGCCGAGGAGGAAGGCGAGGCGGAGGACGGAGGCGAGATGGAGGCACCAGAAGATGGAGCGGACGGCCAGCCTCAGCTCGACCGTGCCTCCAGCAACGAGTCGCGCCCGACCGAGCCGGCTGCCGCCGGAGGTGATCAAGCCGAGACCGACCTGCCGGCCGCCCTAACAACTAGCGCCGCCGACTCCTCCGACCCTCCAAACCCGTCTGCCACTTCCTAGGCTGCCACTTTATCTTTTTGCTTTTCCTTCTCAACAGTCTTGAAGAACTTGCTAATTCGCACAATTCCACCCGCGGGGTGTATTTTGAACTTCTGTTCAAAGGTTCGGCCATGGGCCTCTGCTATGTAATTATTCATCCGAGTTCTATCTCTTCTTGTTTATTGCTCCTTTGGCTTTTTCTTTGCCGCCTTCCCTTAGTTGTCGTCTTGCCAGTCAGACAGCCGCTCTACGGACTATTGCTGGATCTAATACCTGGCTACTTTGGGAAGGCAAGTACTTAGCCGTTTAGAGTTTTCTAGCAAGTTGGATAGAAATGGCAAGCCGGCTGCTCAAGAGCCGGTTGCAAAGGGATGGAAGCCGGCTTAAGCTATGTTCATGCTTTGAGTCCTTAGCCATTTTTCGTGTGGACACCCATTCTACCTTACTCCTACCCACCAGTCAGTCGCTCTGTGAGCTGCGGCTTCTGACAGAAGACGGCTTAAGTGCCGCACGCTACTTGTCGAGCTGCAGGAAGCATTTCATAGCGCAAGTCAGCGAGTCCCCGGGCCGACTAGTCGAACCCGGTGCCAAGTGACATAACAACGAATAACATACTCGTAGGCATAATTCTTATCATATAGGTAAAAGAGGGCAGTCCCCGAGCTCTTCTCGAGGGGCCCGAAGTCTTGGTACTTTAATACAAAAGGTAGTGTGGTACATACTGCATCAACTGTAAAATCTTCGAAGGAGATTTGCATTCCATGGCCGCTCCGTCTCTTTGCCGGAGTCGTCTTGCGTGCTGGGGGCTTCTGAGCGTCGCTCAGGTAGTAGGAGTCGTTGCCCAACACTTTGCTGATGATGAAAGGGCCCTCCCAAGGTGCCGAGAGCTTGTGCTGGCCGTCTGTTCGCTGGATCAGCCGAACCACAAGGTCGCCCTCTTGGAAGGATCTCAGCCTGACCTTCCTGTTGTAGTACCGACGCAGACTCTATTGGTAGATGCTGGACCGGCTGAGTGCCAACAGCCGGCTCTCTTCCAGCAGATCGACGCCGTCTTGACGTGCTTCTTCTGCTTCCTCCTCGGTGTACATGGTGACTGATACGTCTCCAATGTATCTATATTTTTTTATTGCTCCATGCTATATTATCTACTGTTTTAGGCAATATTGGGCTTTATTATCCACTTTTATATTATTTTTGGGACTAACCTACTAACCGGAGGCCCAACCCAGATTTGTTGTTTTATGCCTCTCTCAGTGTTTCGAGGAAAAGGAATATCAGACGGAGTCAAAACGGAACGAAATCAACTGGAGAAGTTATTTTGGAAGGAAACCTACCTGATAGACTTGGACTCTACGTCAGAAGATACGGGAGCTGCTCACGAGGGTGGGGGCACTCGTGGGCCCCCCGCAGCTCCACCGACGTACCCCTTGCACCCATATATACCTACATATCCTAAAACTTCCAGAACAGAGATTAGATCTGGAGTTCCGCTGTCGCAAGCCTCTGTAGCCACCAATAACCTCTCGGGACCCTGTTCCAGCACCCTACCGGAGGGGGGGATCCCTCACTCGTGGCCATCTTCATCATCCCGACGCTCTCCATGACGAGGAGGGAGTAGTTCACCCTCGGGGCTGAGGGTATGTACCAGTAGCTATGTGTTTGATCTCTCTCTCTCTCTCTCTCTCTCTCTCTCTCTCTCTCGTGTTCTTGATTTGGCACGATCTTGATGTATCGCGAGCTTTGCTATTATAGTTGGATCTTATGTTTCTTATCCCCTCTACTCTCTTGTAATGGATTGAGTTTTCCCTTTGAAGTAATCTTATCGGATTGAGTCTTTAAAGATTTGAGAACACTTGATGTATGTCCTGCCGTGCTTATCTATGGTGACAATGGGATATCACGTGCCACTTGATGTATGTTTTGGTGACCAACTTGCGGGTTCCGCCCATGAACCTATGCATAGGGGTTGGCACACGTTTTCGTCGTGATTCTCCGGTAGATACTTTTGGGCACTCTTTGAGGTTCTATGTGTTGGTTGAATAGATGAATCTGAGATTGTGTGATGCATATCGTATAATCATACCCACAGATACTTGAGGTGACATTGGAGTATCTAGGTGACATTAGGGTTTTGGTTGATTTGTGTCTTAAGGTGTTATTCTAGTACGAACTCTAGGGCTGTTTGTGACACTTATAGGAATAGCCCAACGGATTGATTGGAAAAAATAACTTTGAGGTGGTTTCATACCCTACCATAATCTCTTCGTTTGTTCTCCGCTATTAGTGACTTTGGAGTGACTCTTTGTTGCATGTTTAGGGATAGTTATATGATCCAATTATGTTATTATTGTTGAGAGGACTTGCACTAGTGATAGTATGAACCCTAGGCCTTGTTTCCTATCATTGCAATACCGTTTACGCTCACTTTTTCCGCTTGTTACCTTGCTGTTTTTATATTTTTAGTTTAAAAAAACCTATATCTACCATCCATATTGCACTTGTATCACCATCTCTTCGCCGAACTAGTGCACCTATACAATTTACCATTGTATTGGGTGTGTTGGGGACACAAGAGACTCTTTGTTATTTGGTTGCAGGGTTGCTTGAGAGAGACCATCTTCATCCTACGCCTCCCACGGATTGATAAACCTTAGGTCATCCACTTGAGGGAAATTTGCTACTGTCCTACAAACCTGTGCACTTGCAGGCCCAACAACGTCTACAAGAAGAAGGTTGTGTAGTAGACATCAAGCTCTTTTCTGGCGCCATTGCCGGGGAGGCTAGGTAAGTGAAGGTATATCTTTAGATCTTGCAATCGAATCTTTTTGTTTCTTGTTTTAGCACTAGTCTAGTCTATAAAAGAAAACTACAAAAAAATGTAATTGAGTTTGCATCATACGCTTCATCTTTTTAATATGTTTCATGAGTATGATGGAAAGGAAAATTGTGCCAAAGTGTTAGAAGAAGAAATCTATAAAATGTTTGGCACTAAATATTTGAATGATGAGCATGATTGCAATATTGTTAGTATGAATTCCTTGAATATCCATGATGCTAATGATATGCAAAGCCACAAGCTTGGGGAAGCTATTTTTGATGAAGATGATGTTTTTTGTCCCCCAAGCTTTGATGAGAAAATTTACTATGATGGAAGCATTCCTCCTATCTATGATGATTATTGTGATGACACATATGCTATAAAGAATAATGATAACCATGAAACTTGTCATCTTGATCTTAATTTCCAATCACATGATAGTTATTTTGATGAGTTTGCTCCTACTACTATTGATGAGAAGAATTTTGCTTATGTGGAGAGTAATAAAAATTTCTATGCTAGTAGATCATGAGAAGAATGATTTAGGTGCTGGTTATATTGTTGAATTCATTCATGATGCTACTGAAAATTATTATGAGGGAGGAAAATATGCTTGTAGGAATTGCAATAATATCAAGTTTCTTCTCTATGTGCTTAAAGTTTTGAAGTTATGCTTGTTTTACCTTCCTATGCAAATTGATTCTTATTCCCATAAGTTGTTTGCTCACAAAATCCCTATGCATAGGAAGTGGGTTAGACTTAAATGTGCTAGTCATATTCTTCATGATTCTCTCTTTATGTTTCAATTCTTATCTTTTATGTGAGCATCATTGAAATCATCATGCCTAGCTAGGGGCATTAAACGATAGCGCTTGTTGGGAGGCAACCCAACTTTATTTTAGTTTCTTGCCTTTTGGTTCTGTTTAGGAATAAATAATACATCTATCTTCTGTTTAGATGTGGTTTTATGTTTTAATTAGTGTTTGTGCCAAGTAGAACCTTTGGGAAGACTTGGGTGAAGTCTTTATGCTCATGCTGTAAAAAATAGAAACATTAGCGCTCACGAGATTAGCTAGAAAGTTTTACTGAAAAGTGCTATTTAGTTGATTCTTTTTGCAGATGATTACTAGACAAATTCCTCAGGTCCACCAATTTATTTTAGAATTTTTGGAGTTCCATAAGTTTGCGTTAGTTACAAATTACTACAGACTGTTCTGTTTTTGACAGATTCTGTCTTCATTGTGTTGTTTGCTTATTTTGATGACTCTATGGCTAGTAAAATAGTTTATAAACCATAGAGAAGTTGGAATACAGTAGGTTTAACACCAATATAAATAAAAAATGAGTTCATTACAGTACCTTGAAATGGTGTTTTGTTTTCTTTCGCTAACGGAGCTCACGAGTTTTCTGTTAAGTTTTGTTTTGTGAAGTTTTCAAGTTTTGGGTAAAGATTCGATGGACTATGGAATAATGAGTGGCAAGAGCCTAAGCTTGGGGATTCCCAAGGCACCCCAAGGTAATATTCAAGGATAACCAAGCATCTAAGCTTGGGGATGCCCCGGAAGGCATCCCCTCTTTCGTCTTCGTTCATCGGTAACTTTACTTGGAGCTATATTTTTATTCACCACATGATATGTGTTTTGCTTGGAGCGTCATTTTATTTTCTTTAGCTTTGCTTGCTGTTTGAATAAAATACCAAGATCTGAAATTCTTAGAATGTTAGAGAGTCTTCACGTGGTTACATAATTATACAACTACCCATTGATCTTCACTTATATCTTTCGGAGTAGTTTGTTGTTTGCTCTAGTGCTTCACTTATATCTTTTAGAGCACGGTGGTGGACTTGTTTTAAAGAACCTATTGATCTCTCATGCTTCACTTAGATTATTTTGAGAGTCTTAAATAGCATGGTAATGTGCTTAATTCTAATATGCTAGGCATACAAGACTAATAAAAGAAAAATTCTTATGAGTGTGTTGAATACTAAGAAAAGATTGAAGCATGATAATTGTTTTGAGATATGGAGGTGATAATATTAGAGTCATGCTAGTTGAGTAGTTGTGAATTTAAAGAATACTTGTGTTGAAGTTTATGATTCCCGTAGCATGCATGTATGGTGAACCGTTATGTAACGAAGTTGGAGCATGTGGTGTTTATTGATTGTCTTCCTTATGAGTGGCGGTCGGGGACGAGCGATGGTCTTTTCCTACCAATCTATCCCCCTAGGAGCATGCGTGTAATACTTTGCTTTGATAACTTCTAGATTTTTGCAATAAGTATATGAGTTCTTTATGACTAATGTTGAGTCCATGGATTATATGCACTTTTCCCCATCCTTCCACCATTGCTAGCCTCTCTAATACCGCACACTTTTCGCCGGTATCATACACCCACCATATATCTTCCTCAAAACAGCCACCATACCTACCTATCATGGCATTTCCATAGCCATTCCGAGATATATTCCCATGCAACTTTCCACCATTCCGTTTATTATGACACGCTCCATCATTGTCATATTGCTAGCATGATCATGTAGTTGACATCGTATTCGTGGCAAAGCCACTATTCATAATTCTTTCATACATGTCACTCTTGATTCATTGCATATCCCGGTACACCGCCGGAGGCATTCATATAGAGTCATAATTTGTTCTAAGTATCGATTTGTAATTCATGAGTTGTGAGAAAATAAAAGTGTGATGATCATCATTATTAGAGCATTGTCCCAGTGAGGAAAGGATGATGGAGACTATGATTCCCCCACAAGTCGGGATGAGACTCCGGACGAAAAAAAAGAGGCCATAAAAAAAAGAAAAAGGCCCAAACAAAAAAAACAAAAAAAATGAGAGAAAAATAAAGAAGGGGCAATGCTACTATCCTTTTACCACACTTGTGCTTCAAAGTAGCACCAAGATCTTCATGATAGAGAGTCTCCAATGTTGTCACTTTCATATACTAGTGGGAATTTTTCATTATAGAACTTGGCTTGTATATTCCAATGATGGGCTTCCTCAAAATGCCCTAGGTCTTCGTGAGCAAGCGAGTTGGATGCACACCCACTTAGTTTCTTTTGTTGAGCTTTCATATACTTATAGCTCTAGTGCATCCGTTGCATGGCAATCCCTACTCACTCACATTGATATCTATTGATGGGCATCTCCATAGCCCGTTGATACGCCTAGTTGATGTGAGACTATCTTCCCCTCTTTTTGTGTTCTCCACAACCACCATTCTATTTCACATATAGTGTTATATCCATGGTTCACGCTCATGTATTGCGTGAAGATTGAAAAAGTTTTGAAAATGTTAAAGTATGAAACAATTGCTTGGCTTGTCATCAGGGTTGTGCATGATTTAAATACTTTGTGTGGTGAAGATGGATCATAGCCAGACTATATGATTTTGTAGGGATAAATTTCTTTGGCCATGTTATTTTGAGAAGAAATAATTGCTTTATTAGTATGCTTGAAGTATTATTATTTTTATGTCAATATGAACTTTTGTCTTGAATCTTTCGGATCTGAATATTCATATCACAATTGAGAAGAATTACAATGAAATTATGCCAACTAGCATTCCACATCAAAAATTATCTTTTTTATCATTTACCTACTCGAGGACGAGTAGGAATTAAGCTTGGGGATGCTTGATACGTCTCCAACGTATCTATAATTTTTGATTGCTCCATGCTATATTATCTAGTGTTTTAGGCAATATTGGGCTTCATTATCCACTTTAATATTATTTTTGGGACTAACCTATTAACCGGAGGCCCAGCCCAGATTTGTTGTTTTATGCCTATTTTAGTGTTTCGAGGAAAGGAATATCAGACGGAGTCAAAACGGAACGAAATCAACTGGAGAAGTTATTTTTGGAAGGAAACCTACCTGATAGACTTGGACTCTACGTCAGAAGATATGGGAGATGCTCACGAGGGTGGGGGGCGCGCCCCCCTCCCTAGGGCGCGCCCCTGCCTCATGGGGCCCTCGCAGCTCCACCGACGTACCCCTTGCACCCATATATACCTACGTATCCTAAAACTTCTAGAACAGAGATTAGATCTGGAGTTCCGCCGCCGCAAGCCTCTGTAGCCACCAAAAACCTCTCGGGACCCAGTTCCGGCACCCTGCCGGAGGGGGGGGTCCCTCAACGGTGGCCATCTTCGTCATCCCGGCGCTCTCCATGACGAGGAGGGAGTAGTTCACCCTCGGGGCTGAGGGTATGTACCAGTAGCTATGTGTTTGATCTCTCTCTCTCTCGTGTTCTTGATTTGGCACGATCTTGATGTATCACGAGCTTTGCTATTATAGTTGGATCTTATGTTTCTTCTCCCCCTCTACTCTCTTGTAATGGATTGAGTTTTCCCTTTGAAGTAATCTTATCGGATTGAGTCTTTAAAGATTTGAGAACACTTGATGTATGTCTTGCCATGCTTATCTGTGGTGACAATGGGATATCACGTGTCACTTGATGTATGTTTTGGTGACCAACTTGCGTGTTCCGCCCATGAACCTATGCATAGGGGTTGGCACACATTTTCGTCGTGATTCTCCGGTAGATACTTTTGGGCACTCTTTGAGGTTCTATGTGTTGGTTGAATAGATGAATCTGAGATTGTGTGATGCATATCGTATAATCATACCCACAGATACTTGAGGTGACATTGGAGTATCTAGGTGACATTAGGGTTTTGGTTGATTTGTGTCTTAAGGTGTTATTCTAGTACGAACTCTAGGGCTGTTTGTGACACTTATAGGAATAGCCCAACGGATTGATTGGAAAAAATAACTTTGAGGTGGTTTCATACCCTACCATAATCTCTTCGTTTGTTCTCCGCTATTAGTGACTTTGGAGTGACTCTTTGTTGCATGTTTAGGGATAGTTATATGATCCAATTATGTTATTATTGTTGAGAGGACTTGCACTAGTGATAGTATGAACCCTAGGCCTTGTTTCCTATCATTGCAATACCGTTTACGCTCACTTTTTCCGCTTGTTACCTTGCTGTTTTTATATTTTTAGTTTAAAAAAAACCTATATCTACCATCCATATTGCACTTGTATCACCATCTCTTCGCCGAACTAGTGCACCTATACAATTTACCATTGTATTGGGTGTGTTGGGGACACAAGAGACTCTTTGTTATTTGGTTGCAGGGTTGATTGAGAGAGACCATCTTCATCCTACGCCTCCCACGGATTGATAAACCTTAGGTCATCCACTTGAGGGAAATTTGCTACTGTCCTACAAACCTGTGCACTTGCAGGCCCAACAACGTCTACAAGAAGAAGGTTGTGTAGTAGACATCAGTGACTCGTGGGGAGTCGAACTCTATGTCCGTTGGGATGACGGCTTCGGCACCATAGACGAGGAAGAAAGGCATGAAGCCGGTTGACTTGTTTGGAGTTGTGTGCAGACTTCAGAGGACGGCTGGCAACTCGTCGAGCCAGCAACCAGCCGAACGCTCGAGAGGCTCGACCAGTCGAAGCTTGATGCCGGACAGGATGAGGCCGTTTGCTCGCTCTACCTGGCCGTTTGACTGCGGATGGGCAACGGACGCTAAGTCCAGTCGGATGCCCTGTGTTGCGCAGAAACGGGCCAAGGCACCTTTGGTAAAATTTGTGCCATTGTCGGTGATGATACTGTGTGGTATGCCGTACCTAATTGTGATGTGGGAGATGAAAGTCACGGCGGTCGGACCATTCAGCTTCTTGATCGGCTTTCTTCTATCCACTTGGTGAACTTGTCCACCGCGATAAGTAAGTGAGTCAGGCCGCCTCGTGCCATCTTGAATGGTCCCACCATGTCCAGGCCCCAGACAGCAAAGGGCCAGGCAATGGGGATGGTCTTGAGTGCAGAAGCCGGCTGATGCGGCTTGGAGCGGAACTTCTGGCACCCTTTGCATTTTTGGACCAGGTCCTTGGCGTCTTCCAAAGCAGTCGGCCAGAAGAAACCATGGTGGAAGGCTTTGGCGACGAGTGCTCTTGAAGCCGCGTGGTGGCCACACTCGCCTTGATGGATATCTTTGAGAATTGCTTGGCCCTGATCCGGCTCCACGCAGCGCTGGTAGACGCCCGTGACACTGCGCCTTACAAGCTCTCTGTTGACTATGGTGTAGGCTGCTGCTCGGCGTTGCACTTGCCGAGCTAGGATCTCGTCAGTTGGCAGCTCTTTGATCACCAAGAATTTGAGGATGGGCTAGGCCCATGAGGGTGCTGCGATTTCTTCGACTGTCAGAACTGCGACCTGGACGGGTGGATGGGCCGGGAGGCGGCGGGTTGGAGTCGGCAGCCGCTTGCTGGATCGATGAAGTCCCCGGGCCGACTGGTGTAGTCCCCGGGCCGAGTTCTGAAGTCTCCGGGCCGACTTCGACTGCTGCGGTCCCGGAGCCGCCTGTCAGGATTCTTGTGCCGTCTGCTGGAGCTCTTGAGTCGGATCCGACTGCTTTGGGTGGAGCCGGCACAAAGATAGAATCTGATTCTGGTGAAGGCTTGACAGACGGCTTGAGGAGGCGCTGAAGGGCGACGCCGGACAATATTGCTTGACGAGTAGAGCCGATTCTTGCCAAGGCGTCAGCTTAGTCGTTGTCGTTTCTTGGCACATGGAGAAACTCACACCCCTCAAAATATCCACTGAGTTGCTGCACGAGGAAACGGTAGCTCGCCATATTTGCATCTTTGGCGTCCCAGTCGCCGGACGACTGCTGGACCACCAAGTCAGAGTCACCATAGCACAGGATCCGGCCAATGCCGAGCTCTTTTGCAAGCCAGAGCCCGTGAATGAGTGCCTCGTATTCGGCGACGTTGTTGGAGGCGGCGAAATGGATTTGCAGCACATATTTGAGCTTGTCGCCTTTGGGAGAGGTGAGGACGATGTCGGCTCCCAAGCCGGTGCGCATCTTGGAGCCATCGAAGTGCATCCGCCAATGGGTGGAGTCAGGCGCTGGTGGCAGGTACTGGGTCTCGGCCCAGTCGACGAGGAAGTCGGCCAGCGCCTGTGACTTGATGGCGGTGCGAGGCTGATAGTAGATGGTGTAGGGGGCCAACTCTATGGCCCATTGGGCCACCCGGCCTGAAGCATCTCGGCTTCCGATGATTTCGTCTAGTGGAGCTGTGCAGACCACAATGATTGGATGCTCTTGAAAGTAAGGCTTCAACTTCTTGGCGGCAAAGTGCACACCGTAGCACATCTTCTGGTAGTGGGGGTAGTTTTGCTTGGATCGACATCACTTCGCTCAAGTAATACACTGGTCTCTGGACCGGCAGTGCCTTGCCTTCCTCCTTGCGTTCTACCACAATAACTGTGCTGACTACTCGGCTGGTGGCGGCGATGTATAGGAGCATTGGCTCCTTAGGAGTCGGAGCCGCCAGAACAGGCGAAGTAGTCAACATCTTTTTTAACAGGAGAAAAGCTTCGTCCGCCTTGTGGTTCTACTCGAAAAAAGTGGTCTTCTTCATCAGTTGGTACAGGGGAAGGGCCTTCTCGCCCAGCCGGCTGATGAATCTACTGATGGACGCCAAATAGTCGGTGAACTTTTGTACGTCCAGCAGTCGGCTGGGTACTTCCATCCTCTCAATGGCCTTGATCTTCACAGGGTTGCACTCTATGCCGCGCTCAAAGACCAGGAAGCCGAGAAGTTGGCCGACTGGTACTCCGAAGACGCACTTCTATGGGTTGAGCTTGATCTGAAATCGGCGCAAGTTCTCAAAGGTTTCCTTGAGGTCTTCCAGCAGCGTCCCACGCTTCTCCGTCTTCACCACCACATCGTCCATGTAAACGTGGGCGTTTCTGCCGAGTTGCTTGAGGAGGCACTTCTGCATGCAACGTTGAAAGGTGGCGCCGGCATTCCTCAAGCCGAACGTCATGGTCAAGTAGCAGAAGGCTCCAAATGGCGTGATGAAGGCGGTCTTCAGTCTGTCGGTCGGGTTCAGCTTGATCTGGTGATATCCCGAATATGCATCTAGGAAACTCAGCAGCTCGCATCCGGCTGTGGAGTCTATCACCTGATCAATCCTTGGCAAAGCGAATGGGTCCTTGGGGCAAGCTTTGTTGAGGCTAGTGTAATCAATACACATTCGCCACTACTTGTTCTTCTTCAGCACTAGGACCGGGTTGGCTAGCCACTATGGAAAGAATACCTCCATGATGAAGCCGGCTGCCAGAAGCTGGGCTATCTCTTCTCCCACGACTCTTCTCTTCTCCTCTGATAGGCGGCGCAAGGGCTGCCTGACTGGCTTCACATCAGATCGGACATGTAACTTGTGCTCGGCGAATTCCGTCGGAACACCTGGCATGTCTTTGGGGGACCATGCGAAGATGTCCCGATTCTCACGGAGGAAATCGATGAGCTCACCTTCCTATTTGCTGTCGAGGTTCGCACCTATGACAACATACCTCTCTGGGTGCTCCGGGTCCAAGGGTATCTTCTTCGTCTCTTTGGCTGGCCTGAACGAACCTTCAGCTTCCGACTCCTTGGGGTTGGGCGACATCTTCGGCTGCTTGCCGACCATCGCCACAACCCGGTCAAGGAGCCGCTTCTCAGCCGCGATCACCAGGGACTCGGCCAGCCGACTGCTCTCAGCTGCGCAGGCGGACGACTTTCTGTAGTCGCCGGCTATAGTCAGAATACCCTTGGAACTCAGCATCTTCATCTTGAGGTAGGCGTAGTGGGGGACGGCCATGAACTTGGCCAGGGCAGGCCGGCCAAGAAATGCATGGTACGGGCTTTCGAGGTCCACCACTTCAAACCAAACTGACTCTCGGCGAAAATGGTCCTTGTCTCCGAAGAGGACATCTATGAGGATCTTGCCGATTGGTGAGCAGGAAAGGCCAGGAACTATGCCATGGAATATAGTCCGGCTGTTCTGAAGCTGTCTTTGCTTGATCCCTAACTTCTCCATGGTGTCCTTATACAGAATGTTGATGTTGCTGCCGCCGTCTATCAGGACTCGGGAGAAACGAGCAGCTCGCTTGTCTGTGGCAAAGGTGGCATCCAAGACCAAGGCGTAGGAGCCTGGACTCGGCATCACCTCTGGGTGGTCAGCTCTGCTCCAGTTGATGGGTTTTTCAGACCAATGCATGAACTCTGGTGTCTTTGATGCTACAGCGTTCACCTCTTGTTGCTGCAGCCGCCTGCTACGTCAATCATCGGCCATACTGGTGAACACCACATAGGCCCCGTGCTCTTCTGGGTACTCGTCTTGTACTGCGCCGACTGGTCTGATAGCCGGCTGCTGAGGCGGAGGAGGAGGCGGCTGTCCAGCAGGCGGAGGAGGCACGAGGCCGTCTCCCTTGGCGATCCTGGTGAGCCAGTGGCACTTCCGAGTAGTGTGCTTGGACGGCTTCGCACCACTGTGGAACTTGCAGGGACCATCCAAAGTCTTCTCATAGGAGAAAGCCGGCAGCCAGTTTGGCTTGCCTCCCTTCTGTCTTTTGGCCGGAGGTTGCCCCTCCGGCTGCTGGTCTTCGACCGTCGCCACCTGCCGACTGCTAGAAGCCGGCTGCGGGGCCTTGCGCTTGTGGTCGCTCTGCTGCTGTCGCCGACTGGCCTCTCCAGACGGGGTTCTAGGAGCCTGAGGAGCCACTTTGCTAGTCGCACTAACTTAAATCTCCGCCTTCATGGAGGAGTCGGCCGTGGCGTACTTGTCGGCTATGATCAGCAGCTCGTAGAGGGTCTCGGGCTCGTCGCAGAGGAGCTTGTGCTTGAGGAGGGTGCCTTCTCTGCACCCGGCGGTGAAGTACTCGATAGCCTGCACCTCGTGCACGCCCTCACAAGAGTTCCGGAGCTCGGCCCAACGCGTGAGGTAGTCGTGAGTTCACTCGTTGGGGCATTGCACGCACAAGGAAAGTTGGCGAGGCTTGGGAGGTCGCTTGTATGTGCTGGTGAAGTTGCGAACGAAGGGGTCGGTGAAGTCGACCCAGCTGTTGATGCTGCGGGGCTTCAGGCTGTTCAGCCATGTCCGGGCCGTGCCCTGGAGCATGAGTGGAACGTATTTCACGGCAACACGCTTGTTGCCGTTCGCGATGTTGACGGCTGTGGAGTAGTCAACTAGCCAATCTTCCGGCTTCATGGAGCCGGTGTACTTGGGCGTGTCTTTTGGGAGCGTGAACCCTTTGGGAAAGGGCTCGTCTCGAATGCGGGGACCGAAACACGGCGGACCCAGCTCGTCTTCCTCTTCCAGCGCCAGGGATCGGTGGAGTCTGTCGATCCGGTGGCGGGCGTCGTTCTCTTCGACTCCTTCTCGGCGGCCAAGGCGGCCACCGAGCGTCGGGTGATCAACATGCGGTGGGGAGACTCGCCTTTCCCTGCGAGGGGGAGGAGGCAGACAGTCGTCCCGTTGTTCCACTGCTATGGGGCGGCCGTCTTGGTCGCGCTCGATGGTGAGGCGGGTCCGACTGTGACTAGCAGCCAGCTCCTTGTCCTTTCTTCCGTGGACTCCGTCAGTCGGCGTCCGAGACGTCGCGCCTTGGTCTCGGCGAGGAGGCGGGTCGTCGTTTTGCTGTTGTGGCGCATCAGTGTGGCAACCAGCCTCGTTCTGCTCAGCAGCCGCGTTCAGGAGTCGCTGGACGTGCTCCATCATCAGGCGACGTTCTTCGCCTTCGAAATTGTCCAACTCGTCAGCCGCCGCCTGGGCGGCCCGGATGTTCTCTGCAGGCGTGGCATAAACGAGGCGATTTGCCCCGAACAGGTTGGCGATGGCCACGCCGCGCTGCCAGACCGCGCCGAGGCGGCTAGGCCTAGCTGGGGCTGGCGAGCTGCCCACAGCGTGATCCATCTCGCGCTGGTAGGCCTCGGACATGCGTCTCATGCTGGCCAGCTTCTTCATGCCTTTGATGAGTTGAAGGCGGCGTGCCTCCAACGTCTCGGCGTCGGCGTCTTCAGGAATGGCGCGGTTAGGTCTTGTAGCGCCGCGTCAAGCGGGTCATGAGCTCCTCCACCGGAGTGCTCACCATGACCGATGACAAGTACCTCCGTGACGGTGCTTCTGCCGCTCTCCGCGCGAGGGAGCGTCTCGTCGTAGACCACCATGTTGGTGGGGAACGCGTCGAGCGACGCGGTGTCAGAATCGACCAACATCGGGTCGGTGGAGTCTACGGACTCCAAGTCCAGAGCTGGCTCGCTGGCGATGTGGAGTTGATCGAGGAGGCCCGCGAGGAGGCTCTCGGGGCCGCCTGTGCCCGCGTCGGAGGCGGGCTCGTCGGAAAGGCGAACCTCACCGACAAGATCGGCGAGGCAGCTGGCCGCGCAGGGGATCTCAGCGCCGTGCAGCGCGTCGGCACAGACTCCGTCTGGTGTGCCGGGCTGGCTGCGCTCGCGAGGGAGGAAAAGGGTTCCCGTCCAGAGCAGATCTCTGGACGACGATGCACCTCGCCCCATGGTGGGCGCCAAATGTCGGGGGTTGGGTGCGACATATGCCAAAGGATGGCTTATCATGGTGGGAGCGAGTAGAACATCGCCGGTGCCTGGAAGCGGATAAGGCGTAGACACGAACGCCGGCGAACTTTACCCAGGTTCGGGGCTCTTCTAGGAGATAACACCCCTAGTCCTGCTCTGCGGGGTCTACGCATGATCACTAAGGCAAAGTGAATACAAGGTCGCTCCTGGAGCTGTTTTCTGGAGGTAGGAGAAGGCAAGGCTAGCTTTCTCCTCCCTATACGATCTGGTCTAAGGCTAATGGATTCGAACCCTTTGCATGGGTGCTCTGGGGGTTTATATAGTCCTACCCCCAGGGGTACAATGGTAATCTGGCTGGGCGCAGGGCCCAGCCGTCAGTCTCTTTGGTTGCCGGCTTCTCCGCCGATTGTCGGGGCCCACCGACTGGTCCTGTATGAAGCCGACAGGCCGTGTCCGCCGCTTGCGGGTCTTGTCGGCTGCTGATTACTGTAGCCGTGCCTCTAATGACGCAGGCTTGGTCATGGGGTTGTGGCTACAGCCCCGCCGCCTAGCGGGCGATTACTCTAGCCACTTCCCATCTCGTATGGTTAATGGCGCGTGGGGCCCGTGGGAGGGGTTGGCCAACTCCCGGGGGCCGACTCCCAACGGATCCGACTGGTAGCGCTCTCGCCGTCTTCTGGACTCTCGCTGACTGGTGGGACCCGTCGTCCCTAGGTCGTACAGACAGGCCGTCGTGGGTGCAGGACTCTGCCCACAGGTGATGATGTCAGGGCTGGCATGGCAACAGTGCCGCGCCGGACGGGGGTCTTTGTTGGTACGGCGCACTGCGGCCACGCCAGCCCCCGCGAAAGGGGAGGGAATGGGCTTTATTGTGGCCACTCCCCGTCCCATCCCCCTTGGTGAGGGCATGGGCATTCGTTGGCGCCTCCCCGTGGCCGGCTTCTCTGGAAGCCGCCTGACAGGAGTCGGCTTGTTTTGAATTCGCCTTCTGGACTCGGCCGTCTTCAGGTAGTCGGCTGTTTGTTCGGCCGGCCACCAGAAGAAGGCCTCTCATCTTGGCGTTTTGAGGGGCGCAGTCAGCCCCGATGTCTTGAAAGGTTCTGGTCTTCGGGTTAGCCTACCCGTGGCCCATTACTCCGACACAATCATCGGGATATATGGCCGGTCCAGTCCATATCAAGCATTGCAGAATCTTCGAGATAGGCAGCACCTTACAAAAGGCTAATGACAAATTGAGTTTTTGCTCTAGCTAGCACAATAACCCAACTTAATAATCCCTAAAAACTCAACTTAGTAATCAAGGAGTTGGTTGCGGGTAGGAGCACAAACAATGCCTATTATTGAGTTTCTCGCAAAGAAAAAAGACCACTATTGAGTACTAATAATAAAGCTACCGGCATCGGTGAGATGAGAATGCAACTGTGCACAAGGATGAATGATGATAAGTCGGCCTTCAGCTCCCGATCGATCGACCGATCCTTGTCACGGGGCATCCGTGCTCCATCGGTGCTCTCACTCTCACGGCTCACGTCCTCACACGTCCTCACACGTACTTACGTGCTACCACCAATTAACTTTTGCACTGTAATTAATCATCAAGCCCGATGGAAAAGATTCGCCCACCTTTAAGTACACGCATGCACGCAGTACTGCCCGCCCTGCTTTGCCATGCTGCGATATTCCTCTCTCGGTACATGCCAATCAGCAGAGACAAAAGTGCTTTCCTGCCGCAAGAATATCACCAGTACAAGTTGCCCTTTTTCTAAAAGAAAAATATATAGAGAGAAAACAAACCAGCTGCTAAGTACCGGTACCAATCATTCGCCTAAACTAATCGAATAATCCCTATTGCCCTCATGTCATGTCCACGCGATTTGTTGGTGAAATCGTGACCATGATCCGTAACTTAACTTTTTTTTGAGCTTATCCGTGACTTAATTGATGGTGTACGCCCCACGCAATGCACGCACTTTAGTACTGTGTAAGTGCGAGTACATTACATCGTACTAGTATAAAAAATATATATACCTCGAAAGACGCCGGGGAAATGCGTGACTGCATGGATCGATGAGTGGAGTTTCTGTTGGGTATCCCGCAAGCTATAGTTCATAGTCGCCTTCCATTTTTATTTACTCCGCATATTAGCTTTAGTCAAAGTCAAACTTTATAAATTTTGACAAAGTTTATAGATGAAAATATTAACATATTTAATAAAATATCAATATCATTAGATTTATTATTGAATACACTTCCACATCATATAGGTTTGCTACTGTGAATGTTCATATATTTTTCTATAAATTTGGTAAAATTTTATGAAGTTTGACTTTAGTCAAACCTAATATGCAGCGTAAATAAAAACGGAGGGAGTACCTCATTGATCGTAGATACACTCGTTTCAGCGACGATTAATTACGTATGAAGGCTACAGAATATTTCCCACCACGCCATCAGTATCCACCAAACGTTTAACTTCATTCGCCATCTTAGATGTAGTAGTGGACTTAAGGAGTTTCTTTGTGTGTATCGCCAATGAGTAACTTATTCTAGAATACAGAGGATCAAAATAAAATTTGACTTTTCCCACAAAAAAGGAAATAAAATTTGACTTTAAATGGGCATAATCACCTAACTTGTGTTCCTTTGCAACCGCAACCACCATATGTATTTGAGTATTGGGAAAGGTTTAATCATAATTAATTATCTTAGAATATAGACATATTTTAGAATATAGATTCACTCATTTTGTTCTGTATGTAGTCTGCATTGAAATCTCTAAAAAAAACTTACATTTAGAAACGGATGGAGTACACGACTACAAGACAAGTAATTTAGGATGAAAGAATAATTGATAAACATTTCAACATTTTTTCCCCTAACGGCCATGCCATCGCCGAAGCGACGGTCAGGGTACGGTTGCGTGTGCATCTAGCTGAGCGAATAAGCCGGAAGTATCCTGAATCCAGGCCAGCCCACCCACCCATATCGCACGCCCGGTCACCTTTCCCCTCGCCTTTTATAAATGCACGTGATCCCCCCGTCGCCTCGCTCTACAGAACATCCGACGCCCACACCCCAAACCTCTCCCCACCGCCACCGCCACCACTCCGGTGTGAGCTAGCCCGGCGCACGATCCTCGGCTCTCTCGCTGAGAGGACGCACGGGCTCCCGAAACCCTGGCCCGATCCCGTAGAACCCCCCCTAGACGCGGAGGCCCTGACGCGGGGGAGTGAGAGCGGGAGCGGGGGGAGGACGAAGGCGCGGGGAGGCGGCGGCCTGTGCTGTATGTCAGATCGTGGGATCCGGCGAGGCGGAGACGGCGGAGGAGACTACGGACACGGTCAGCTCGCGAACCCGCTCCAATGGCCTCAGCTCAGGAAAAGGCGGCGCTCTGCTGCGGGGGCCCCGCGCGCGATGCCCCCAGGGCGGCGATCGCCGCGCCCGGGAAGGCGGTCTCCATGTCCGCGGCCGCCGGCGGCGGTTCCGCTGCCGGGGGCGGCGCCGTGATGGACGACATCGCGTCCGCGGCCCAGCCCACTACCGCCAAGGCCTCCTCTAAAGGTATATATTGGGAACCCGGGCATAGCCACCTCCCTTTTTCCCTCTCTCGCTGCCTCTCACTCTCTCTCGATCGGGTTGGATCATGCGACTGATTTGCGAGGGGCGAGGGTATATGATCGATCTGTGTGAGCGGGCGCGGTCGATCGGGTCATGGGAAATGGGTGCCGTGCGGCGCATGGATGGCGGAAGCTGGCGCTGGGTAAGGCACGTGACGGTGTTTGTGTTGATCACGATTTCTCGTGGGGTCATATGCCACTGTGTGTGAATGCAACCCAGTAGTGGTGGGATCTGTATAGAGTGCGTAGCTCTCCACTTCCCGTTTGCATGCAAGCGCAAAGATGAAGAAGGATCAGCCAATTATTGTTCTAGGACCAGATTCGAGATGCAGGAATTGAAACCAAAATGCGATTTATACAATTATTCACATATTTCTGGTGTGTATGCAATCGGGATATGCAGATAGCCATGCATTGTGTTGTACCAGGGGCATTGTTCATCAGCATCCGATTAGATCTTTTAGTGAAATACTAATCGACCAAATCATCAATTTTTTTTTTGTGCTTTACAGTATCTTATTTAGGTAACCTGATAATTGAATAGTTGGGGCATGACGTGCTGTTGCCTGCCTACTGTGGGCCGTGTTGTCACAAACATTTCAAGTTTTCGTTTTGTTGTTCGCTATTCTGGCTTTTGTGCTCGATAGTTGATAGTTGTTGGGGCTTGAACTTTTTCTCTGATCACTAGTAGCAGTGATCATTTTGATTTCCTCTCACTTTTTGGTTGATGCTGAGGTTTCGTATAGGGAAAGCTGGGAAAGTGCGAGGGATATATATATAATGATGTTACTTGTTAGTTGACAATAGATGGACCAAAAAGCTTCTTGATTATTTGAGTGATGGGGCCAACACAGTTTTTTTTTACTTTGGCATTCACACTTTTTGGATGCGCCACTAGGCACCATGGACAAGCTGATCAGGGAATCTGATCTGCCTGGCCCGCAGAGTTGGCGGTGAACATATTATCTCATTGTAGTAGTGATTGTCGGGGGCTGCTAATCATGCACAATAATATATCGGGCTCGGTTGGCAATGGACATGCTTAAAGCAGTGTTTGTGGGGAAAGTTACGGCTAAGCTCCCATGTAGGTACATGCTTTATCTGCGCCGTCCAACTGCATCATTTGCAGTGTGCACACGTTGAACACTCGATAGTTGTCTGATGAGACCCATTCTAGCTGGTCTTTCAAGTTTTTCTTACTCTAAGATTTGTTGTTTTTTGTGGTGTCTGACAGGATCTGAATATGTAATATAAACCAAGATTATCATTAAATATCAGACAAATCATTCTTGCCCATCTCTTCCATTTAGGAAATTGACAAGCACCCAGTTTCATTTTGGCTGAACAGATATCTCCACGAAAAAAAACATTTGGAAACGGACATAATTTAACCTTGGTAGCTTATCTCTTCAGTTTAGGAAATTGGCAAGCACCCTGTTTCATTTTGTCTGAACAGATATCTTAATGAAAAAAACATTTGGAAATGGACATACTTTAACCTGATCGTAAGAAATGTCTATGTTTCAGCTGTCAAACTTTGATTTGTGTATTATCTAGTGAGAGGATTGTACATAATTGATGCTATTATTATGTGCTTTGTATAATTAGATAACACTGTTTTCTGATTTAGTCTACACAATTGTTGTTGGTAAAAACGATGTGTATTTTCATATCTATGTTTATATTATTTCTTCTAACTAAGAACCTACAAGAAGGAATGTTAGTGGATGGAACAATATTATAAGACTTGCATTCATACAGTATGGTCCATGTCAGTGCAGTTTTTTAGTTGCTTATAGGAGAGAGGTCAACAACAGCCATTTCTCTATCAAGTGCCCCTTTTGCCATCCTGATATGCACATGGAGCATGGTGCTCTTGACCTGCCAAATTTTCTATTCTGAATGCTTGACTATGTCATTGAAGAGTCATGTATATCCGTTGCTCTATGATTGGTGTATGTGCCTTACGTGTTAAAATTTGTTGGAAGTTATTTGAGTGAGTCCACTAAGGGATCAACTATTATATTAGTTTGAAATGAAATGTATGCCTTGTCTTAGCTGAACTATATCATACTATTCATTCCATTCCTAATGTTCTGCTGGGTGAAAAACAATGCAGGGATACCCATAATGACCAGAGCTCAAAGATTCCACCCTTTGGACCCATTATCTGCTGCCGAAATTGCAGTGGCTGTTGCGACTGTAAGAGCCGCTGGAAAATCTCCTGAGGTTTGTCAACAAGAATCTTTCTGATACTTCTCTGGTTCTCCCTGTACAACCTTGAAAAATGATTTGACAAGCAGCATTCTAAAATTATAGGAACGCGACAGCATGCGTTTTGTTGAAGCTGTGCTACTGGAACCAGAAAAGAATGTTGTAGCATTAGCCGATGCCTACTTTTTCCCGCCGTTCCAACCATCACTGCTCCCTAGAACCAAAGGCTCTGCCGTCATTCCGAGCAGGTTGCCTCCCAGGAGGGCTAAGCTTGTTGTCTACAATAGACATTCAAATGAGACTACCATTTGGATAGTAGAACTATCCGAAGTGCATGCAGCTACTAGAGGTGGACATCACAGAGGAAAGGTGATATCATCTGAAGTTGTTCCAGATGTGCAGCCTGCAATGGTAAGCCTACTTAATTTGTTTAAGTTTCATCGTCTCAAATTCCAATTGTTAATCTGCGAACCAGTTTCTCCATATAATAGTATGCAATGATATGCAACCATTATACCACTATTGATTGCTGCCAGATAACAGTTCTTTAGTTCTCCAATATTTGCGCCTACGCATCTGCCAGAACAGTCTCTTTTGACATCCTTTTGAACCTTATGCAGCATTTGAAATATTTTCTTGCGATTTTTTAATCATTATATATCACAGGATGCAATGGAATATGCTGAGTGTGAAGCTACTGTCAAAAATTATCCTCCATTTGTTGAAGCTATGAAGAAAAGAGGTGTGGACGACATGGAACTTGTCATGGTAGATGCCTGGTAAGCTCGCTGCCGAAATATTATTCCATCGCATTTTCCATTGTGGGTTATCTTTCAGCTTACATCATCATGTTATTTGATTTGAACCTCGCTCATAAACCGTCAGGTGTGCTGGCTACTACAGTGATGCTGATGCTCCCAGTCGCAGACTTGCCAGGCCTCTAATCTTTTGCCGAACTGAGAGTGATAGTCCCATGGAGAATGGTTATGCTCGTCCTGTGGAAGGGATCCATGTTGTTGTTGACATGCAGAATAATATTGTCATAGAGTTTGAAGACAGGAAGTTTGTTCCTCTGCCCCCACCAGATCATTTGAGAAACTACACTCCTGGAGAAACTAGAGGTGGTGTTGATCGAAGTGATGTGAAACCTCTTATTATCAATCAGCCTGAGGGCCCAAGCTTCCGTATTAATGGCTATTTTGTGGAATGGCAGAAGGTACATAGTTGCTTAATGTTTAACCTATCATACCAGTATTAAAAAACTTGTCACCTAGAGTTAATAACACTTCTAATGGTGTTGAGCAGTGGAACTTCCGTATTGGCTTCACCCCTAAGGAGGGTTTGGTTATCTACTCTGTTGCATATGTTGATGGTAGCCGTGGACGTAGACCTATAGCTCATAGGCTGAGCTTTGTTGAGATGGTTGTTCCTTATGGAGATCCAAGTGAACCACATTATCGCAAGAATGCTTTCGATGCTGGAGAGGATGGACTTGGCAAAAATGCACATTCTCTTAAGAAGGTCATTTGCTCAGTTCTAGACGTTTTTTTCCCTTTTATCAGTTTGAGTTTCATCTGACTAATATTCTCTATCTTTTTTGCGTGTATAGGGGTGTGACTGCTTGGGCTACATCAAGTATTTTGATGCACACTTCACGAACTTTACCGGTCATGTGGAGACAATTGAGAACTGTGTGTGTCTGCACGAGGAGGACCATGGAATCCTTTGGAAACACCAAGATTGGAGAACTGGTTTAGCAGAAGTTAGGCGATCAAGGAGGCTCACGGTGTCATTTATCTGCACAGTTGCCAACTATGAATATGGTTTTTACTGGCACTTTTATCAGGTAACTATTCGAATAGACTATTTGAGATTTAGTACATTAATATTTTGAATCCAGCTCTTCTATTGAATGGCATGATGCATCTATGTTCTATGATTTAGTTATTGTAATGTAACTATTAGTTTTTTCCTTGGTTACAGGATGGTAAGATAGAAGCTGAAGTAAAACTTACTGGAATTCTGAGTTTGGGAGCTCTGATGCCTGGGGAATCAAGGAAATATGGTACAACTATTGCTCCTAGTCTGTATGCACCTGTCCACCAGCATTTCTTTGTTGCCCGTATGGACATGGCTGTTGATTGCAAACCTAACGAAGCTCATAATCAGGTGGGTCCCTTTTTATGCTTTTTCTTATTATCAAAATGCCATGAGAAACTAGTTCAAGAAATGGACCACTGCATGCATCTACTAAATGGAAGTTGATTGCTAGCTTCATGCCTTTTGACTATACTGGCCTTGTAGAATAACTTTGTATTCTTTTTGTACAATGCACCCTTAAATATTTGCATAGTGCATTGACGCGCTTATTTCTATCACAGGTGGTTGAAGTAAATGTCAAAGTCGAAAGTGCAGGCACAAATAATGTGCACAACAATGCTTTCTATGCTGAAGAAAAAATACTGAAATCCGAGTTGCAAGCAATGAGAGATTGTGACCCTTCATCTGCGCGACATTGGATTGTAAGAGCACATACGTACATGCTTGTTTGTTCTCTTCTTTTTATCATGTCATTGTCGATTATTCATGGCAACACATCAAATCATAATCATCCATGATAACAGAGCATATCACATTGTGCATAACTGCAAATGTTACTTCAGAATTTTCTGTCATCAAGCAGCTGCATATCTCCTGATTTTCTTTAGTGTTCATGTCAGTAACGACATACCAGTTGCACAAGAAGCATGTCAAATGTTATCGACACCATGTTCACACCTCTCAGCAAAGCACTTTATTTTTTGTTTGGGGGCCTTGGGGAAGCTGATCATACTGCTTTTCCTTCCATGTTTCTTGTTTGCATCTTGATCAGGTTAGGAACACAAGGGCTGTAAATCGTACCGGACAACCAACTGGTTTCAGACTCGTGCCTGGTTCAAACTGTTTGCCATTTGCTCTGCCTGAGGCAAAGTTTCTTCGAAGAGCCGGGTTCCTAAAGCACAATCTTTGGGTGACACCATACAAGAGCGATGAGAAGTTTCCTGGAGGGGAGTTCCCCAACCAGAATCCACGTCTTCACGAGGGTTTAGCTACTTGGGTGAAGAAGGATAGACCCTTGGAGGAAACTGACATCGTCCTCTGGTACACATTTGCCTTGCACGCTGATACCCCAGCATTGTTTCTTCAGTTCGTAGTTCATGATCGTTACAACTGAAATTCTGCATCTATAGGTATGTATTTGGGCTCACCCACATCCCAAGGCTGGAAGACTGGCCGGTCATGCCGGTGGAACACATCGGCTTCATGCTCATGGTACCACAGTCTGAGCCTTCCAAAATCCTCCTTCTGTAGCTTCGATTGCAGAGAGGAAATCGTCAGGTTCTGTTATTACTTACGATCTCAGCTGAAAGTACGCTTGTTTTTTTCCTTTACAGCCACATGGATTCTTCAACTGCTCGCCTGCTGTCGATGTGCCTCCTGGCACTTCTGATGCCGCCGATGTCAAGGAAGCAGAGTCGCCTAAGGCCATCCAGAACGGGGCCCTTGTTTCCAAGCTCTAAGCTTGGCAGCTCTCCTCAAAAGAACAAACTGGAAATAAAAGTTGTTATCTCGTGGTCTGTTTCGTTTTCTGTAATATGTTTGTTTGCTGCACTGATTGATTGTGAATGTTGAGTTGCACAAGTAGCATCTAATAATGTCTGGACTGGCATAATGCCTGCATAAATAAAAGTGTGTTCTTATGCCTTCTCTTGGGGCCAATGATTATTATGTTACCAATCATTTTTTTACTGGACTGGCGTAACCATGAGAAACTAGTTTCACATCTTCTCGCAAACCGATTGAGACGTCTGAATTTCTGATCAAACACCTCGAAGACCAACAATGTTCAAACTTCAAAGGAGAACGCCGCAAAGGTACTACTATAGTGAAGTGTAACCGTATATAGGCAACGGCCTTGCCAATGGCAACAGAACTAGGCTGTACAAGAGGCAAGCACAATGTCAACACTACCACGAGTCAACTGACGCAATGAATAGACGTAGTCATCTTATGCCATGCATGTCATTTAGACGTAAAAAAAAAGTGCTATACAATGGTTACTGTTATCTCCTAAATTTGTGGGGGAAATATATAACTAAGAGATGACATCTTGTACAATCGATAGAATTGTCTGGCTTGTTACTAAAAGATCAACTCAGCAATTCTATTAGTAACAAGCCAGACAATTCTATCGATAGAATTGTCTGGCTTGTTACACAAACCTTTCCTTGTTTTTGATTTCTCGTTTTGCTTAACTCAGCAATTATCATAGGTGGCATTGCTAAGGTAAGCACAATTGTACACGGGAAATACCCTGGTGACAGTGCACCCAACATGCACAAAATAATTTAGTAGTCATACAAAAAGTCAAATCTTTTCTGGAAACAAATATGATCACGTATTGAACTCGTGTAAAAAGTTTTGCCAAGAAATAATTCGCATTGACTTCAGGGGAAAAAGGAAAAAAAAAGGACAAATAGCATGAACAACTTGTATATAGCGGGCAAAAAGAAAAAAACGAGGACAAATAGCATGAACAACTTGTAATATTTCATTCGATTTGTTTTTTTCCGCCCACAATACTATTGAAGTCATTCCTTGGCAAAACTTTGTATACAAGTACAATACTTGATCACATCTGTTTCCAAATTAGTTTCGTTTTTTTTACTTTTTCTGCAATTACGAAGTTATTTTGTGCATGCACTGGCCTGATCGCCGTAAATTCCCTTCCCATTGTACACGCCATTATGGCATCAACACTGGCACGCTTCTCCAACATTGCCCAAATCTTGCTCATGATGGCAGTTCTATTGACAAGACATAAGCACATTTGCAAGCATATTATTGATCTTCAACATTTCCTCAATCACCAAAACAAAGATGTGATGCAATTCTAGTTTGCATCGTTTCTTTCGACTGTGATACAACACTATCAGGACTGAGCACTATACCTTCGGTGACTAAAGAGTAGTACTTTCTCCATAAAAAAATATAAGAGCGTTTGAATCACTAAAGTAGTGATCTAAACACTCTTATATTTCTTTACAGAGGGAGTAGCACCCAATTGTTTCTACTGATCACAAAGATGCAACGGTTCAGTCTTCAGGTCACCTGAACCAAGCCATTTTTAGGCTGTACTATACAGTCTTATCCAGCACTCCGCTGCTTCGAACCCTTCATTGCCATTTGACCAACTTCCCCATCACAACTGCAATGGTAGGTTTTATAAAAGGAGAAGGGCATGAAGATGATTTTGATGTAGATACCCTTTGGGAAGCGCCTGCCTTGGAAACGATGTAGTCAATGACCAGCTCCATAAAGGGGTTGCTAGTATTTGGAAGGAACCATCTGCTCATCTTCTGGCAGAGAGACATTTTGGTCGCCATCTATCAGCATCTGAAAGAGCGCGTTGGGCAATCGCAGGCGAGAGTGATTCGAGTATTACATCTCTCATATGCGAGGCGGCACTTTCTCCATGGCGTGTTGCCAGCTCTAGATACATGAGAGACCTGACCTTGTCTCCTGCCTAAACAACACAGGCATCATCATTAGAAGGATGTAACAAGAAGATACAGGTAATGCATGACTTAGAACACTGAAGAACCAGTCATTAAAATGTAAATGTTACAGACAGTGCATCTGACCTTTCTTTTCAGAGAAGAAATAAAGATAAGAATGGTTGGCATATCACAAAGATTATGTGTGTCAATGGCTCAGCTTGTTTACGATGCTGACCTTCATTACCAGTGCAGGCACTGTACCATAGTTGCTTGTTCACAATTTTCCTTAATCCACCCGCAAAAAAATAAAAATTCCTTAAACCAACCATCTTGACAAAGATATTATATACTGCTGCTTTCGTTTCTGTCTACCTAGGTCTTTTTTGTGAGAATATATCTATGCCAAACTAAACCAACATCAAAATGGTGTGGTTTGGTGTAGGTCCTAGGTAGAAAGTCAGCTGCTCCTTGCTCCTACAATTGTATGCAGCCTGAGGACTTCCAAACTAAAACAACAAAGCATCACACCGTGGGCAACGATTATGCATTGATAGATGATTAGATGTAATGGCACACAATGCAGGATGGCAGGAAAAAATAAGTACATACAATGAACGCATCATTTCTTCACAAGAAAACCATTCCAAAATGAAAATACGATATCAGTTTAAGATAATACTCCCTCCGTTCCAAAATATAAGTCTTTTAAAAGATTTTAATATAGACTACATATGGAGCAAAATGAGTGAATCTACACTCTAAACTACGTCTATATACATCCGTATGTAGTTCATATTGAAATCTCTAGAAAGACTTATATTTAGGAACGGAGGGAGTAGTTCAGATATGTAATACATGCATTCCCGAGGAATGAAAGGAAAAGGGATGACATACCGCACAGAGTTTAATACCAGACTCATAAAGAGCCTTTCTGTGACCACAATCAGCAGCTAGTTGCAGCCACTTCTTTGCACGCACTGGATCCTGTGTAAACCCTTCACCAAAGCTGTAACACAAGGAAACATTATACATGGCTCGTACATTCCCTCCTTCTGCAGCTCGTAAGTACCACTTTGCCTGCATTTACAAGTTTCTGTCAGTTTGAAATGTAAAGGTAAGAACCTTAACATAAATGCTACGGAGGGTAATCTTGTATCGACCAGTTCTTTTATTATGATGGATCCGGGTGATATAATCCTGATAACCTTGGTAGGGTGTCAAGATCAATGAATCCGTTCTCTAAGCGAAATTCAACAACTAAAAGCATGAAAGCACAACAAATCAGCTTCAAAATCCCCATAGAGCCAAAAATAAGAACACCTAGACGCTGGCTAATGCAGAATTAGTTCACACATGAGATGCGCTACCAATAAATCCCACAGAAACTAGATATCAAAACAATGAAACTGGTTCCACTTGTAAGCATCAGGAGTAACTAATTACTTTGATTTGGGGAAAAAATTGAAAATCACAGCTGTGTAACACAGAGCTGGTATCTTACAGCTTCCCGTTGATTACGCTTGATTCCTTTTCCATTCTGCAAGCAGAGGGCTAGGTTGTACTGGGCACGAACATTGCCTGCGGATGCAGCTGGATAAAACCATCTAACAGCTTCCTCGGCCTGGGGTGGATCAGCTGTAGTGTAAAGAGATTTGGCAACATTGTCAATTCTGAATTTCTAATGCTCCGAGATGAAGAGTTTGATTGAAAACAAGTTGGTAAAATACATAAAAGGTATCTCCTCTGCGAGTTAGGTATTTATCACTCTTTAGAGGTTATAATCAGACTGAAAGAACCCGAGACTTTACTTAAAAGGCCAGCAGAACCCCAGAGTTCTTTTTAACACTCAACCCCCTTTTATTAACTAGGATCACAGTAGCATCAAATACAAGCAAAGAGGTAATAATGGCACTATGGGCATCATCAAACCAAGTACTAGGAGAAGAAAACCTAGCCATTCTAGCCAACTCATGCGCTACGGCATTTCCTTCCCTATGACAGTGCTCGAAATGGACCTGAATAAGATCCCGAGACATATGGTAGCAGTTATCAAAGATTGCAGCCGCCGGTCCTGAGAAATTGCCACCGCCATTCATTGCGTTGATCACGTCATTACTATCGGAGTTTATGATCAACCTGGAGCAGAGCCTCAGAGTTTACTTAAAAGACCCAGCAGAAGGCAAACGCCAGAGCCAGAACAATCAATAATTCCCCCTATAAAAGATAGTCTCGGACTGCGCGGCAAACAAATCTGATCACGCCTGCCAATCTAGGATAGTATGGGACCAGACAAATTCCTCCTAATAAGATTGTACTACTAACCATTTTGCTACCAGCTCGAACAACCCTGAAATATAAGCCAAATCTACGATACCTTCGAGGTAGGACACTCCGAGATTGCACATGCCGACAGGGTGTCCCAGCTCCGACGCCGCCTGGTAGTACCCCACCGCCTCCTCCCGTTGCCCCTCCTCCCAGCACATCAGCCCGGCGTCCACCATCGCAGCCGCGGACCCCAGCCTCGCCGCCCGCTTGAAAAGACCCAGCGCGCTCTGCCTCGCCGCCTCGCGCCCCTCACCGTCGAGGCCGGCGGGAAGGGCTGAGCCGTGCTTGAGGCGGCGCCCGTGCGCGTGCAGCGCCGCCGCCTCGCGGAGCGGCTGCAGCGCGTCTCGCCACGAGCGGCACGCACGGCTGGCGGCCGAGACGTCGGCGGCGCCTACCGCGGACAGCGCCCGGTGGAGGAGCTCCGGCGGGAGGGACTCGAAGTCCGCGGCGGAGCAGACGGGGGCGTTCTTGGGCGGGGGAGCCGGCGGCTCCGGCTTGGGCTTCTTCGAGTGGCGGCGCCGGCGCCGGCGTTGGGGGTCGGAGGACACGCGGAGCCGGGAGGAGAAGGGCGCCGGCGAGGGGTTGGGCGGCGGCCAGGTGCGGCTCGCGGCGTCCATGAGGGGATGGGGGCGCGTTGAGCCGCCCGGCGTTCGGGGGAAAGCGGTTTGGAAAGACGGGATTGCGAGGGTGGGGTGTGCACCAGCACCAGTGCGGTGGCCGGGGAGGTCAATGGATTGCGGTTGGGCTAAGCCGGTTTGGTCTTGATGACCGGTGGGGCCCACGTCGAAGCGGCCACGTAATTGGCCCGCTGACAGTGACACGTCGCGGTCGGCTGCCAAGGTTTCATTTTTTTAGGAATTTTTTTAGGAGTCCATTACCCACCTACGTTTGGACAAGTTGCGAACAAAAATAATCTGATTAACGTGATCCCGAGTCGTCCAATCTTTAGAGGAGAAACCCCTCTCTACTTGAAACATCTCTCTTAAATAAGTTTGCAACATCAAAAACATCTTCGGCACGAACACAACTCAAGCCGGCAGACGGGTCAGGTTTGGCCGGGTCAACCTCTACCAGACCCGTCCGCCCGAGACCCACGCCCCTACCCATGGGTCTGGATGTTAACAACCTAGTACTGTATTGCCTCAACTAGTAAGCATTCAGAGATTACAAGCTACCTGTGGAGGAATTGAAAGTTATCTAACGAAGTTCATGGAGGGGACAAAGGGAAGAAGACGAGGAACAGAAGAGAGGAGACGCACACCTCGCTAGCCAAAAGCTAAAGCCTATCTGTCCAACCCATCCATTCTATGGTCCTTCCTAGTCGTTTTATAGTGCCTGATCCTACTATCATCTTGGTTGGGCCTCTTGCGACGATGATGGCCCACCGAGTGAAGGTAAGGGTCGCTGACAATCCCTCCCCCATAAGATTCTACTTTCCCTCAAGTCGATGTTGTATAGCGGCACCAGGTTCCATGGTCGACGTGAACTTGACATTGTTGGAAATATGCCCTAGAGGCAATAATAAAAGCATTATTATTATATTTCCTTATTCATGATAATTGTCTTTATTCGTGCTATAATTGTGTTAACCGGAAATCGTAATACATGTGTGAATAACAGACAACAACATGTCCCTAGTGAGCCTCTAGTTGACTAGCTCGTTGATCGACAGATAGTCATGGTTTCCTGACTATGGACATTGGATGTCATCGATAACGGGATCACATCATTAGGAGAATGATGTGATGGACAAGACCCAATCCTAAACATAGCATAAGATCGCATAGTTCGTTTGCTAGAGTTTTCCAATGTCAAGTATCCTTTCCTTAAGACCATGAGATCGTGTAACTCCCGGATACCGTAGGAGTGCTTTGGGTGTGCCAAACGTCACAACGTAACTGGGTGACTATAAAGGTATGCTACGGGTATCTCTGAAAGTGTCTGTTGGGTTGACATGGATCGAGACTGGGATTTGTCACTCCGCTTGACGGAGAGGTATCACCGGGCCCTCTCGGTAATGCATCATCACAATGAGCTCAATGTGATCAAAGTGTTTGATCACGGGATCATGCATTACGGTAACGAGAAAAGTGACTTGCCGGTATCGAGATTGAACGAGGTATTGGGATACCGACGATCGAATCTCGGGCAAGTAAAATACCGATTGACAAAGGGAATCGTATACGGGATTAATTGAATCCTTGACATCGTGGTTCATCCGATGAGATCATCGTGGAGCATGTGGGAGCCAACATGGGTATCCAGATCCCGCTGTTGGTTATTGCCCGAGAGCCGTCTCGGTCATGTCTGCATGTCTCCCGAACCCGTAGGGTCTACACACTTAAGGTTCGGTGACGCTAGGGTTGTGAAGATATGTATGTGCAGTAACCCGAATGTTGTTCGGAGTCCCGGATGAGATCCCGGACGTCACGAGGAGTTCCGGAATGGTCCGGAGGTAAAGAATTATATATAGGAAGTGCTATTTTGGCCATCGGGACAAGTTTCGGTGTTATCGGTATTGTACCGGGACCACCGGAGGGGTCCCGGGGTCCACCAGGTGGGGCCACCTGCCTTGGGGGGCCACATGGGCCTTAGGGGGTGCGCCTTGGCCCACTTGGGCCAAGGGGAACCAGCCCCAAGGGCCCATGCGCCAAGGAAACTTGGAGGAGGGAGAGTCCAAAAGGGGGAAGGCACCTCCGAGGTGCCTTGGGGAGGATGGACTCCTCCCCCCCCTCTTGGCCGCACCCCTTCCTTGGAGGAAGGGGCAAGGCTGCGCCCTCCCCCCCTCTAATGCACCTATATAAAGGGGGGCAGGGGAGGGGGGCAGCGCACCAATTTGCCCTGGCTCCTCCCTCCTCCCTGCAACACCTCCTCCTCCTCCCGTAGTTGCTTAGCGAAGCCCTGCCGGAGTTCTGCTGCATCCACCACCACACCGTCGTGCTGGATCTTCCTCAACCTCTCCTTCCCCCTTGCTGGATCAAGAAGGAGGAGACGTCTCCCGTCCCGTGCGTGTGTTGAACGCGGAGGTGCCGTCCGTTCGGTACTAGATCATCGGTGAATTGGATCACGGCAAGTACGACTACCTCATCCACGTTCACTCGAACGCTTCCGTTGCGATCTACAAAGTGGTATGTAGATGCTATCTAATCTGAATACTCGTTGCTAGATGAACTCATAGATGGATCTTGGTGAAACCGTAGGAAAATTTTTAATTTTCTGCAACGTTCCCCAACAGACATCGATTGAAGAAGTGAAGGCTTGTCGAAGAAGACATCTATGTGAGCTTGGTTGATGATGACGACTTGAGCCATGACATTTCTTCATTCACTAAAGGCCACTTCCCACACGTCAGTGCCATGCATATATTGCTCTCAATTGAACACCGAAGATCACATAGCACTGCAAGTCTCAATGGTGCCGGTGTCATAGAAATCTTTTGTCTGGTTTGATTATCAAGAGATAAGGACCCAAAGCCAATGGACCATCACTACTAGGGATAAGCCTAGCAGTAGCGCGGGTATTTGGTGTATCAATAGCGCGGGTACCCGCGCTACTGATACGGCGCTACAGTTAACATGTAGCAGTAGCGTGTGTTGGCCCACGCTACTGTTATACATGGGTAGTAGTAGCGAGCTTTGGAGCAAGGCGCTACTGCTAATAGCTGCAGCGCTTTTAATTAAGCCGCGCTACTGGTAAGAGCTCGCTGCTGCTAACTTTATTCCCCTCGCTACTGCTAGTTTTATTAGTCTCTGTTTTTTCTGCATATTTGTTTTGTATTTGAACAGGCTTTATACAATAATCTTTAGCATATCATACACATACAAATGTATACCAAAGCTGTCGGGACCCCGATCCTAAGTCACACCGATCTAGCATGTAACACATCATATCACTTTGCGGCCTCACGCACGGTATTCCCACGGGTGCCACCTTACCTGGCCCGGGACCGTTTGCGCCTTTTGGCTCACGTATATGATAGTGTCGCTAGCATCCATATGACAAAGAACCCGGGCCGACATGGCTAGTCGTGAACCCCAGGCGGCACTAACTCATGAGGACAGGCATACATGAATCACATCGAGCATGTCGGTCAACAACGTATAAATCCGGGCTATAGCACTGGGCTAACAGGACTCCGGTAACCCGGGCTGTAGCAGGCTAGGCAGGACTCCGGATAACACCGCGTGACATTTGTTTGGTTTAATGCTGTCGGGACCCCGATCCTAAGTCACACCGATCTAGCATGTAACACATCATATCACTTTGCGGCCTCACGCACGGTATTCCCACGGGTGCCACCTTACCTGGCCCGGGACCGTTTGCGCCTTTTGGCTCACGTATATGATAGTGTTGCTAGCATCCATATGACAAAGAACACGGGCCGACATGGCTAGTCGTGAACCCCAGGCGGCACTAACTCATGAGGACAGGCATACATGAATCACATCGAGCATGTCGGTCAACAACGTATAAATCCGGGCTGTAGCACTGGGCTAACAGGACTCCGGTAACCCGGGCTGTAGCAGGCTAGGCAGGACTCCGGATAACACCGCGTGACATTTCCCCGAAGGGACAGACACAGGAACGACGTGAAACACATGCCGGCCAGTCAAGTGTTCCGAGCAGTAGTGCTGGGCTAGCAGGACTTTCCAGGTGATATGCAGCATAGATGACCTTGTCACCTTCAGCTACGTTCGTAGAACGGAGCTTGTGTGTGATACTACGGAGCCAGTCATCTGCATCGAGTGGTTCAATGGAATGATGGAAGGTGGGTGGTTTCAGACGAATGAAATCATAGATGGTCGCTGACTCTTTACATTGGGGTGCGGTGTTCTCCTCGATACGTGCCAACAAGCGGTTAGACTCACGCTTGTTCTTCTCCATCTCTAACATGAACTCTGCCAATGAAGACTGGTCGGGAGGATCCTCATCCCCACCATCTCCGTGGTTCCGGCTATGAGCAACAGAACTTCGGTTAACTGACGACATCCTGAGAAGTGGAACCAAGGACGAGGTCAACAACAACTATAGGATGTAATATGTAACACAAGGGAATTTAGTATCTGTCAAACTCCTAGGACAATTCCGGCAGCATAACGGCAGTAAAATGCTCAGAATGAGACATTCTGCAAAAGATGGGGTAGCACCATACTCAACATCATCACTCAAGGTTCTGAAATATTACTAAACAGGCTACACCGGAAGTACTCAAACTGGGATAAGACTCTGATCAACCAATCCTAAGAGACTACGGAGTAGTAACACGTGATCCTGATAGACAGAAGAGAAAGCCTAGTTCCTTAACCCCGTAGGAAAGATAGGATGACTCAGATCAGAAGGGCATGAGGTATAAGGAGTAAAAAGAGCCTTACGTTCCCTTCCACAATCAATTCCCCTACATAACTAAAGCATTTCTAGACTCAACTTCGACCAGGCTGGCTTGGAAATCCTACAAGCAGTCAGGCTCTGATACCAAAGCTGTCGGGACCCCGATCCTAAGTCACACCGATCTAGCATGTAACACATCATATCACTTTGCGGCCTCACGCACGGTATTCCCACGGGTGCCACCTTACCTGGCCCGGGACCGTTTGCGCCTTTTGGCTCACGTATATGATAGTGTCTCTAGCATCCATATGACAAAGAACCCAGGCCGACATGGCTAGTCGTGAACCCCAGGCGGCACTAACTCATGAGGACAGGCATACATGAATCACATCGAGCATGTCGGTCAACAACGTATAAATCCGGGCTGTAGCACTGGGCTAACAGGACTCCGGTAACCCGGGCTGTAGCAGGCTAGGCAGGACTCCGGATAACACTGTGTGACATTTCCCCGAAGGGACAGACATAGGAACGAAGTGAAACACATGCCGGCCAGTCAAGTGTTCCAAGCAGTAGTGCTGGGCTAACAGGACTCCGGTGAACCGGGCTGTAGCGGACTACTATCGCTCAGAAAGCACTAGACTACATTTCCCCATATGATAGGCTGCCAAGGATAAACAACTAGATTGTCGGATCCCACACATAGCAATACACGTCACACGTACGCATAACATGCAAGTATGTGCTGTACAACATGGCATCACAATATAACGCAAACTTATATAGACAAAGGCCCAAAAGAGCCACATAGCATTAAATACAAGCAAGGGTCACATGACCCATCATTCAGAGCATACAAGCAACAAGCGGAAGCATTACATGTCTGAGTACAGACAACTACAAAAGAAAAAGGCTGAAGCGCCTGACTATCTACAACCTCCGATCAAGATCGTAGCTGAGGTGGCAAGCTACTCGTCGAAGTCCAAGCGGAACTACTAGTGAGACAGATGTCTCATCTGCAAAACATAAATAACGCAAACGTGAGTACAAAGGTACTCAGCAAGACTTACATCAGATCCTATCATACATGCATTAGTATCAAGGAGGTAATGTGGGGTTTAGTTGCAGCAAGCCAGATTTGACTCTGTGGCTATCCTGTTCTACGACTGCTGGTAACTCTTTTGAAATGGCGCACACGAGTCCACTAATCACCACATCAATACACTACTATGGATTCATCCCCGTCTCACTACGAGAAGGCCATCCATAGCACTCACACTTATCTTGAGCATTTTTGGGTAACCACTCTAAGTTGTCTATGTACAACGTAAGCATCCAAGAAGTCCATAACCGAGGACACGGCTATTCGAATAGATCATGATAACCCTGCAGGGGTGTACTTCTTCACACACGCTCTCACCACTTATCACCATGTACACGTCATGTATCTCGGCAACCTTCAAGCGGAAGCCTGGCGAGGGTGTCGACCACGACCTGACTAACCACACAAGACTCTAGTCCAGGTTTATCGCCTATTCGGGTTCCATCCGCAAGGAGATCCGGCCGGGGTGTCGAAACGCTGTCAGGACCCCGATCCTAGGTCACACCGATCTAGCATGTAACACATCATATCACTTTGCGGCCTCACGCACGGTATTCCCACGGGTGCCACCTTACCTGGCCCGGGACCGTTTGCGCCTTTTGGCTCACGTATATGATAGTGTCGCTAGCATCCATATGACAAAGAACCCGGGCCGACATGGCTAGTCGTGGACCCAAAGCGGCACTAACCCATGGGGACAGGCATACATGAATCAACCTCGAGCATGTCGGTCAACAGCGTGTGAATCCGGGCTGTAGCACTGGGCTAACAGGACTCCGGTACCCCGGGCTGTAGCAGGCTAGGCAGGACTCCGGATGTCACCGCGTGACATTTCCCCGAAGGGACAGACACAAGAACGAAGTGATTCACATGCCGGCCAGTCAAGTGTTCCGAGCAGTAGTGCTGGGCTAGCAGGACTCCGGTGAACCGGGCTGTAGCGGACTACTATCGCTCAGAAGCACTAGACTACATTTCCCCATATGATAGGCTGCCAAGGATAAACAACTAGATAGTCGGATCCCACTCATACCAAGCATTTCAATCATACACACAATATGCCCGATATGAGTAAATACAACATGGCATCACAACATAACTCTACGACTCCAATATTTATTCATTAGGCTCCGAGGAGCGAGATATTACAAACATGGGTCTCATGACCCAACATTCAGAGCATACAAGTCAAAACACATGCGGAAGCTTAACATGTCTGAGTACAGACATCTACAAATGAAAAAGGCTGAGAAGCCTGACTATCCTCTAGATCCTGCCGCGGGCACAAGATCGTAGCTGAGGTATCAAGCTAAACGTCGAAGTCCAAGCGGTACTACTAGCGAGACTGAAGTCTCTCTGCAAAAACATAAATAGGCAAACGTGAGTACAAATGTACTCAGCAAGACTTACATCAGAACTAACTACATATGCATCAGTATCAAAAGGGGGTAGTGGAGTTTAACTGCAGCAAGCCAGCTTTGACTCGGTGGCTATCCTGAACTACGACTGCAAGTAACTCTTTTGAGGTGGCGCACACGAGTCCACATATTCACCATATCAATACACCACTATGGATCCGCTCCCGTCTCCCTACGGGGACGCCATCCATAGCACTCACGCTTATCTTGCGCATTTTAGAGTATCCACTTTCACTTGTCTATGAACTGTACAAGGGGTCCAAGTTTCCATATCCGAGGAATCCGGCTATTCGAATAGATAATGATAACCCTGCAGGGGTGTACTTCTTCACACACGCTCTCGCCACTTATCGCCCTGTACACGTCATGTACCTCGGCAACCTTCAAGCGGAAGCCGGGCGAGGGAGTCGGCCACGACCTGACTAACCACACAAGTCTCTCGTCCAGGTTTATCGCCTATTCGGGTTCCATCCGCAAGGAGATCCGGCCGGGGTGTCGCTCACGGCCCCAAACGATGTGTACAGGGTTCCAAGCCCACCAAACGGGCGGCGCTCGGCATACCCGGCCACGGTGCCTAGTCTGTCCCAAGCCCACCTGTACAGGGTGCCACTTGGTAGACTACTAACACTACCTACAAACACCATAAACTAGTTGCAACTCCTGGACAGAGATCAAGTTGATTAATAAGTCGAGAGGGGCCGAGTTACCGGAACCCAATGTGTGGTAGTAACTGTTCATGGATCACAAACACAGAACTCAGTTCCTGAGGACGGCTGCAATGAGACAACCCACCATGTACTCCTACATGGCCTCTCACCGCTACCTTTACCAAATCGTGTTCACACACTTAGCTCTCAACAGTAGGACATGTTCACCACATTCCAATTCATTCCCGATGAATCAGACCTGACTCAACTCTAAGCAGTAGCAGGCATGACAACAAGCATGAATGAGTAGGCACAACAGGGCTCAAACAACTCCTACTCATGCTAGTGGGTTTCATCTATTTACTGTGGCAATGACAGGTCATGCAAAGGATAAAGGGGTTCAGCTACCGCAGCAAGTAACACATGAATCGTTGTTGTCCTAATGCAATAAAAGAGAGCAGGAGCGAGAGAGTGGGATTGTATCGGAATGAACAAGGGGTTTTTGCTTGCCTGGCACTGCTGAAGATAATATAGTTCTTCATCGGTGTCATCGAACTCATCGTCGGAACATCGTCTATCGAGAGGGGACAATCACCGGCAATAGAGAAATAATACAATCAATGCAATGCGACAATATGATGCGTGATCATGACATGGAAATATGCTGTGATTTGAGCTAATGCCTCTATCTATGATTTAAATGAAGTTGGTTTGAATACATGATTCAAATTCCAACTCCATATATGATTATTTAAATGCCCTTTATTTGTTTTGTCCAAAACAGAGGACAAACATTGTTCAAACATGCATGAAAATGGTACAGATGGATTCCTTGAATTTTTCTGATAATTTTTCATATATAAATTATTTCATTCTGAGCTACGGTTGATTTTATATGAATTTTTGAAGTTCAAATCATTTTCTGGATTTTCTGGTATTTAGAATTAAACAAAATCCAGTAAATGATTTACTGCGTCAGCATGACATCACGCTGACGTCAGCGGTCAACGGAGCGGCCCGGGTCAAATCTGACGAGTGGGGTCCACTGGTCAGTGGCTGGGGCTGGTTAGTGTCTCTGACTTGTGGGGTCGGGTCAACGGCCATGTCAGCATAGTCAACACTGACACGCGGGCCCACTGGAGTTAGATTAAACTTAATCTTATTTAGTTAGCCGGTTAGTTAGGCAGTGGGGCCCGGCTGTCTGTTTCACTGGAGGTTAATTAGTGGCGCGATTAGCCGCTAATGACGGCCACGTCGGCAGTCACCGGAGCCTTGCCGGCGGTGACCCAAACGACGGCGGCGCGGCTCGGATTTGTGCCACGGGCGATGGTTTGGCGCGCGGTTTGCGGCTACGGATTGCTGGCACACGCGCGCATCCATTCCAGCAAGCAGCAGCAGCTGGGATGGACGGAGCTCGCCGGAACAGAGCTCGCGGCGGTGGCCGGAGTTCGGACCTCGGCGAAAACGGCGTTGCGGAGCACGGGCGAGTGAAGTAAAACGCTGCGCAGCCTCCTGGGGTCACCAGGGGCTCGGTGAGGTGTACGGGCGTGACTCGTTCGAGCTCAGGCCACGGCGGCGACAAGGCCGGGCGGCGGTGAGCTTCTAGCATGGCGGGGATCGATGGCTGCGGCACGAATTCATCAAGGGAAGCAGGGGGCAAGTGGTCAGGGGCTCACAGCGATAACGAGGGAATGCTCGACGAGGTCGGGGACGGTCCGGAGCCGACGAATTTGACGGAGATGGCCGGCGGTCCCGAGGTTGAAGAAGGCAACGATGGCGGTGATGCAGGGCACCCGACGTCTCGTGGCTCGGCGATGAGGAAGAGGACGGCGAGGCGGAGCTCTCACGCAAGGTGGGGAGGCGAGGGGAGGCCGCTAGGCACGTCGGCGGTGAGCTGCGTGCTGCGGGTGTGCTCGGGCGGCTGCGGAGAGAGGGCCAGAGCGGTGGGGAGAGGCCAGAGAGGCGGGGAAGTGGGCGAGGGGGTGCTGGGCGTCTCCAGGCGCGGACAGGCTCGTAGGGGAGGCCGCCAGCACGAAGCAGGAGGTGGAAACCTCAGGTGCGTGCGCGGGCGACACGGCGTCGTCCTCCTGGCAGGAGCTAGGAGATGACTGGCAGAAGGCCAGGTGGGCTGGGCTTTGCTGGGCCGAACCAGTAGGCGCCAGGTAAGTTACAGGTAAGTTTCTGTTCTTTTATATATATTCTGTTTTGTTTATTTCTTTTGCCACTGTTTTGAATTCAAAACAATTCAAACAATGCCAAAAACTCCTCTGAATATTTTTATTTTGCTAGATGGACTTTTCCAAGAGCTCATAAAATATTTCAGGGGTATTTGAAATTATATTCTAATTGTATGAATATAATTCAAATTCAAATAGTTAATGATTTAAATTCAAAGTCCCAAAATTAAGTCCTTAAAAATGTTCAATATTTTTGGTTGGGACCAGAACCCTTTCCAAAAATATCAAACATATAAGAAGAGCACTTTGGAAACAAGTGAATGAGATTTTAGGGTTTTTGCCCTTCTTTTATTTAAGTTTTTGAGGATTACAAAATTCCTCAGTTCAACTTGAATAGAATTTAAACATGATGCAACAAAATGAAGACACCAGGCAGTACCAGAAGCTAGGGATGTGACAATCATAGCATATACATACAAATAGTCTCATCAAATCATGTTATCATCATAATCATCATCCAACACAAAGTGGTCTCTCGTCATCATCTTGAAAATAGCAATACAAGTCTCGAATACTTGCAACTACATCGTCATCCATCTAAACAATGATATATGCGAGAAGAGCTATCACTATGAGTGAGAGTGGAACTATGCAGCACATGAGGCAGCGGTTATGAGTCCTCTCTCGCGCTAGTGTGAACCTCAAGTAACTAGCTTTTGCTTCTTGTCTGCTTTTGAAGCCTTTATGGCTGGCGCCCGAGACCCCCTCCACTTGCGCCTGACACTCAGGCCACTCGCCGTACACTCCCGGAACCTTCCCTTTGTACACGACATAGCACTACTTCTTCGCCATCAAGAATTTAGGTACCTGTTAGAGATACATCTTCATCAAGAGAATGTACAATCATATGCAACCAAATATACTTGAGCAACACGAAAAAGAAAGGGTTAGCAAATAGATGCAACATATAGTAAACATACAAATAATCAACACAATTTCATTGTACGCAAACTAATTAACTAGAGGTACGCAGGTCATTGTACCCAAACTAACAAAGTAGCGTTACGCAAGTTCGGCAGGGACCGTGGACATCACAAAGTTTTATCACTACAAAAACTATCAAGTTCAACCGACACGTATCATCGTCACCGGCATCGTAAATCACTAGAAGTTCCATCTACCCATGTCATCGAGGATGGACCCTAGCTTCTTGAACGGTGTGAGGTCCTGACGTTGCATGCCTATGTGATTCTGGACGTCAGCTCACGATATAGGGCCGTGGTGGAACATCCCCTTCTCTTCGACATCTTTCATGATGATCGTCGCAATGTCCCTCTAGATGCGAAAGAAGTCATCTCTAAGTTTATAATCCGCTTCTCCATGAGATTCTACCCACTTGCGGATATGATCATCATTTCTGCTTGTCATGCGAAGCTTTTGGTGATCCGTTCTGAACTCCATCATGAGATGGAGGAGGTAGAATCCATCATTCTTGCTTGGTTTTGGGACATGGATGCAGCAGAAGTTAGTTTTATGCGAGAAACCAGTCTTCGTGTTCCTTTGTTTCCTGATCTGCAGGTGGCCACCACTCAAGCTGAAGCCTTGGAGAACATCATCTAGAATACTCATTACGTGGGTGTAGTCCTTCTTCTCGTAGTTTCTTGTAGGGTCGAAATACACGGCATGGGAGACTTGCGGGTAAAGAACGATAAGGATGACACGCCCGTTGCTGTGGGGAAAAGACGCCTCAAATTATTCTCCATATGAGCGAGAAGGAATGATTGAAATGTATGACAGGGTTGTCCGACACTGACTTACTTTGGATGATAAGGCAGGAGGACAATTTCCTGGTCCTTATTCTGTACCATGAAGTTTTCAAGGTACTCCCTAGCAATTTTACACTCAAAGTCTACGAGATTGAAGAAGGACGCATGCATGTAGTATGGATCCACCATACAGATTTGCGAGACTTCTTCTCTCTTCATGACCGAGCTCATATGTAGCGCAAAAAGGCGGACGATTGTACAATCGAGCCGCCTTGTCAGAAACATCTCAAAGATATGCTCAAACCGCAGGAAGAACACCTCCGCGGGCCGTGTGTCGACGTAGCACTTCCCCTCAGGCACACGAGCCGCGTATGTCGGATATCCTGGATCCTTCGAGGCTAGTAGGCTTTTCTCAGTCGACAGCACATGGTCGTGTAGTTTCCTGAGATCCCCTGATATTGCCTCCAGTGGTTTTGGTGGTAGCATTAGCTTGCCCATGACATGGAACATGGCCGCACCTTTGACAGGTACACGCTCTTCAAAATCCGTCGTTTGGCTGCTATGTGCTCTAGCTTGTTTGTAGGAAGCAAAGCCTCTCTTGCCCGGTTTCTTCCTCTCCTTTTTCTTGGGCCGACCTTCCATCCTTAACCCCTGCCCTAGTGTTGTCTGGCTAAGCACTGTACGACGCTCGGCTAGTTGAGCCTGTGTTGAGGCGGCATCTTCAGGCGTGTCCTATGAGGATTGCATGAAGAGAGACTTCTTGCAATCCCTGCTAGGACGTTCCTGCCTGGGCAAATCATCCATATCCTCATCAGCATGCTGATAGCCCGAGTCGTCATATGGCTGACTCATCATATCTAAGTCACCGTCATAGGCGCATGTATTGAGGAACCGAAGAGGGTCCTCGTCCATCTCATCATCCATTCTTTGTTCTGCGGGGGCGATTACATCAGCCACTATTAGACCCCCTTCATCACATCGTCCGTCGCTTTCACCCGGCACTACAGGCGCTGGTAATTGCGTAGGAGGGGTGGTGGTGTTCATACCTGCTTGTTGATGTGTGGTTATTGGTGTGCTCTCGGCCGGCTATAGACGAAGAAGATTCTTCGACCATAGCAGCACCCAGCCCTTGCAGTTTCCAAGACGTGGCGGGGTCTCGTCGTCCTCTCCCCCAAGCCTTACTAGAAGAGGCAAATCCCCGTGCCCCGGTTTCACACTCGACATGGTAACCCTGAAGTGCCCACCGGGCATCGGCTGGCCATGGAACGTGAGTTCCAAGGGCTTCGTTATCACCGCCTTTCCCACGTCCACCTTTTGGCCTTTGATCAAGTAGAGTACGGTGCACGGGGTTTCGTCGGCCTACAAACACATGTCTGCGGCGTAAAACATCTGAAAGGCAACGAAAATGAAATATTCTAGATATATGTTGGTGCAACATGTAATTAGCGTGAGGGCGTCGAGCTCAGCCAAAGAAGAAGGCCCGCCTAGTGCGCCAGAGACTGAGGACGGGCTGCTATGGGTGGGTGCCGGTGCGGGTGCCGGTGCGGGAGCAGGCGCGGTTGCGTGGCAGGTGATGGTGCAGTGGTGTTCACCGAGTTGCTCCCGACGAAACTAGGCATGGGGAAATCATCTACCGTCTCGTCTGGATTTTCCTTCGTCCAGTTGATGATAGCCGGGATCAAGTTAGTAGGGAAATCATTTCTGCAGGCATCTACAGCTGCGGCGACTGCCTGCTGTAGCAACTCATTTTTCTCCTCGACTGTTTTTTCGCGTCCTCAGTTGCTTTTTTCTCGAACGCAAGCTTCACCTTCTCGCCGATGTCTTCCTGACTAAACTTCTTTTTATGCTTCTTGGCCTCCGGGCCCTCGTTGTAAAAGACCTTCCACGTGGTGTCGTCTCCGGCGCCGTGCACACGTCCATATTGCGGCCGCTGGTGCAAAGGGAGTCCCTTAAGTCCGTTCAAGGCCCGGTTGAGAGGGGTGTCCCACTTGGGCCTCATCGACGAAGACTGGCTTTCGGCTGCAAGCTGGTGTTGCTTCTCCTACAGAAGGAACGTGAACCGTTTACGAATGTGTAGTCGACTTGATCAGAAGCTAAATGTAAGGTGGTAAAAGAATAATTACCAGTATTCTAATCAATTTCCTCGTGATCGGGTCCATGTAGAAAACCGTATTTTCCTTGTCCCACTTGTAGGGGCCCTGATGAAGTCACACTCCAAGGAGTTGGTGAACTTCGTGAAGGGGTATGGGAGACCCGCGGCTTCATGTTCCGCGTCCTCCTTATCCCATATGGGCCTTTTGCCAAGGTAGCCACGACTTCCAAGGCATTGGTTCCCCATGTTCCTTTGCTGAAGGCTCTTGAATTTCGCAGTCTTAGCCTTGGTTGCCTCGGTAGCGCAAGTGTCCTTGAACTTTTGGAACCCCTCTTTCGTAAGTGTCGGATTTTCCTCCAGAATCTTGGACAGGGGTTTCTTAGCATCAATAGCTCATTTCACCCTCCCTTTCCGGGAGGCAAAATCATTGCTGAACATGCCCATGGCGAGATTGTTAATCTTTTTCATCTTCGAATCATCCCAAGGTTGTTCTATGCTATCATCCTGGTCGGGGAACTTGAATCTCTTGTGCAACTTCGTCAGGAGCAACTGCCTCAAATGTTCTTTACTCCTTAAGTCATCGCCGTTCATGCTCGCGCATTCCCGTAGGATGCATCCTACTTGGTTCCCATAGCACTTGCGAGGTTCTTCCGGCTCTAATGGCTCAAACTTGCCAGGGGCCATCTTTGTGATCACCAGTCGTTTGATGCCGAATTTGTTAGGTTTTCGTATCCTCTGCTTCTTCTTTTCGGTAGTGGCTTCAGCGCCGGTACCTTCCTCGCTGGTATCTTCCCTGCCGGTACCTTTCTCGCCAGTCTCGGCGCCGCCATCGATGCCAGCACTGTCGGTGTCGATGTCGACGTCAGTACCATCATCGAGGCCGCCCTCCAAACCTTGACTATGCTTAGCAGACAAAAAGTCGAGGTACTGTTGTTCACCCTCATAATCCATCTCGTCTGCATCTTGGTCAGAAGGCCCGGTTTCTTTGTTGTTCGACATGTTTCCTATGATTAAGTCTCTTCGTTTAATTCTAAAACTATAATAAAATGAGAAATGACATAAAAAAGGGCAATGGTTTGCAGAATGTCGTTTCAGTCCCGTCGCAGCTGTGACGCCCTCGATTCAATCGTACACTAATCATGCACGCAAATGTGTACGATCAAGATCAAGGACTCACGGGAAGATATCACAACACAACTCTAGACACAAATTAAAATAATACAAGCTTTATATTACAAGCCATGGGCCTCGAGGGCTCGAATACATAAGCTCGAATACACAAGAGTCAGCGGAAGCAACAATATCTGAGTACAGACAAAGGTTAGACAAGTTTTCCTTAAGAAGGCTAACACAAAAGTAACAACGATTGAAAAGGCAAGGCCTCCTGCCTGGGAGCCTCCTAACTACTCCTGGTCATCGGCGGCCTCCACGTAGTAGTAAGCATCGGCGGTGGCATCTGGCTCCTGGGCTCCGACATCTGGTTGCATCAACCGGAAAGAAGAAGAAGAAAGGGGGAAAAGGGGAAGCAAAGCAACCGTGAGTACTCATCCAAAGTACTCGCAAGCAAGGATCTACACTACATATGCAACATTATCAAAGGAAGGTTGTATATGTGTACTAGGCTGCAGAAATGCCAGAATAGAGAGAAGGCCTAGTCCTATCGAAGACTAGCATCTTCTGGAAACCACCATCTTGCAGCAATAGGAGGGAGTAGAGTAGCATAAGGTAAAGTAGTAGTAGTGTTATCAACCTCGGCCGGAGATCCTTTCTCGACTCCCTGCGAGAAAGAAATCCCAGAGCCATACTATCCAGTTATCATCACAATCCATTACTCATCACCATCCAGTTCTCATCTCAAGTCTCCAGTTCTAGTTGTATCGATCGGGATACAACTCCAAGTGTCCGTTACCGTAGGACAGGCTATCGATAGATGTTTTCTTCCCTGCAGGGGTGCACCAACTTACCCACCACGCTCGCTTAACTCCGGCCGGACACACTTTCCTGGGTCATGCCCGGCCTCGGCCAAACAATACGCCGCAACCCGACCTAGGCTTAATAGAGAGGCCAGCACGCCGGACTAAACCTATGCCCCCAGGGGTCATGGGCCATCTCCCCGGGAATTCCTGCACGTTGCGTACGCGGCCGGTGAGCAGACCTAGCTACCTCCTTCAACAAGGCAGGCGCTTACGCAGTCCAACCCGGCGCGCGTCGCTTAGTCGCTGACGTCTAGTAAGCTTCGGCTGATGTATACGACGCAGAACGGCCATACTATGCCCACGTGATGGTTAGTGCTATCAGGCCAGAGGCCCCTCGGATCAAATATCCAAATCGTAGTGGATTAGGAACGCGCGGTAACAAGCAGAGACTCACGAAAGATGTGACCCCGTTGCCCCGTCTCGAGGACTTGCGGCAAGGGCTAGGAATGCCCGGCCACGCCTCGTAATTATCTCGCGGGCACCTTCCAGGTCCGCCCGACTCCACCTCACTCGCAATTAAGCTCGCGCGGGTACCCCTCAGGGTCGACCCGTCTTTCCAAGTAATAGTGGTAAAGTCCAAGTATCCGTGTGTCCAAACATCAAGGGGAAAACCCGAGGAATCACCCCCGATGAATTCCACTAGATGTAATCACCAAGGTGAACATAAGAGGAATCACCCCCGAGGTTCACACTTGAGGGGTTGCACGACAGAGTCGTATCGGGAGTGGTTAAGGAGGAAATCACCCTCGATGACCACGACCGAATGACTACACTACAGGGTTAACATCAGAAGTGCTGAAGAGGTTCACCCTCGGTACTCGATAGTAACCCAGTAGTGTCGAGCAACTAAGGGGAAGTGATGTGCGGTGTCGGGGCCTGGTCTTCGATCCCGTTGATCGGGTCTTCGATGATGAAGCGGGGGCAACAAGGACAAGGCGGGGGGTCACTGATGGGTCTCTAACCAACCTATACTAAGCAGTTTAGGATAAGCAGGTAGGTAACAATAGCAGGTTACAATAAACAGGCTATGCAGCAGAATAGGAGCAAACAATAACAGTAGCAAAATCTAGTGCAAGCATGAGAGAATGGAATGGGCGATATCGAGATGATCAAAAGGGGGGGCTTGCCTGGTTGCTCTGGCAAGGAGGGGTCGTCGTCGACGTAGTCGATCACACAGGGGCGACATCGGTCTCGGGGTCTACCGGAGAGAAGAGGGGGAAGAAACAGTAAATATAAAGCAAGCATAGCATCACAAAGCATAACATGGCAATAAGCTGTGCTGGGTGTGACCTAACGTAAGGCTACATGATATAGGAGAAGGGGAAATACAACCGGGAATGTTCTCTCGATTCCGGACCTGTGTTAGACAGATGACCGGAGGGGAAATGTTCCATGTTCAGATAGTTAGAGGCATCTGACATGTATGTGGGTAGCGTATTCGGGTTCGTCTCGTCGTTCTGAGCAACTTTCATGTATAAAGTTTTTCGATCCGAGCTACGGTTTATTTAATATGATTTTTTAAAGTTTTAAAACATTTTTAGAATTTATTTAAATAATTCAACATTATCCAGAATAATACATGATGACGTCAGCATGACATCATGGTGATGTCAGCAGTCAAATAGTCAGTTGACCTAGTCAAACTGACATGTGGGTCCCACTGTCATTGTCTAAGACTAACTAAACAGGTTTAAGAGTTTAGTTAGTTGATTAGGTTAATCTAATCATGATTAATTAAGTTAATTAATCAATTAATTAATTAATTAATTTTAATTCCTTTCTTTAAACCCTTTTATTTTCGTTTTTACAGGGACTAGGCCCCACGTGCCATAGGCATAGGGGCCTAACGGGCGGTGGTTAACAGGGCGGGCGGGCGCCCGAACGGCCACGGGAGTGCGGGCGCGCCTGGGCGCTGGCGGATGGCAGCAGCGGGAGTTGGGGCTCGGGCGCGCACGGCGGGGCAGAAGATTCCGGTGAGCGGTGGCCTGCATGGGCAGGCGGCGCGAGCGGCCTGGGCGCCCGGCAGAGAGCAGTGGGGATAGCCGGGCGTCAATAGAAGGCGGCGGCGCAGGCAGGGCACGCGGGTCGGCGAGCAGCGGGGAGCAAGCACGCGGCGCGGCCATCGGCGAGCAAGGCGAGCGGCGGCCGCGGCGCGAAGCAGCAGCAGGCGTGCAGCAGCGCGAGTGGGGAGGCAGAGGAAGAGCAGCCAGGTGCGGGTCGGCTTGGTTTGGGCGTGGCCAGGCGCGTGCGGGGCCGCGGGCCTGAGGCCACGGTGTGGACGGGGCGCTGTGGACGGGGCGCGTGAGTCCTTGCGCTCGGGCGGCGCAGGGTGCGGCCGGGCGTGGTAGGTGCGGCGAGCGAGGCCGCGCGGAGCAACGACGGGGTTGCGGGTGAGTGACGAGGGCATCAGGGCGCGAGTGGCTTGGCGTGGACGGTGCGGGAACGCATGGGAGCGTGGATTGGGTGTCATCGGCGACGGAGAGGGAGAGGGGAAGGGGATGAGGGCTCACAGGGCCCTGTAGAGGTGCTAAAGCATGCTCGGGGAGGGGCCGGAGTTGCGGTTCCGACGTCGGGGCGGCGGGTGGCGCCGTTGGGTGTCCTTCCAGATCCAGGAACGGGGAGCAGGACGGGGCCGCGAGGAGGAGGTCGAGGAGGACGGCGGCGGTCCGGTGACGGGGTCCAGCCTGTCGATGCAGCGATGGCGACGTTGGTGTGGGTAGCCGTCGGGGTCATTGCCCCGATCCAGAAGGGGATCGGGGGAGTGGGGGGAGTGCGTGGGGAGTGGGGGGTAGCGGTTTAGGTCACGATGGTGGGAGCGGATAAGGAGGCGACGGGTGGGCCAGCCTGTAAGGGGTGTGGCCGACTCGGACGGCGGGATTGAGGCCCGGTGGGGAAAGTGGGGGGTGTTGGCCTTTCACTTTTTGTTTTATTTTTATTCTATTTGCAAAATCTGTTTGCAATATTTTGAGCTGCCAAATGGTCTTTGTAAAAATGTGCAACTTGGTCACAAAAATACATTGCAATATTTGGCACTACCACAAAAAGTTTGGGAGGAGTTTGAATTGATTTGATTTTTTCACAAATGGAAAAGTATAAGAAAAAGCTGATTTGGAACTGTTTTAATTTCCAAAGGAAATTAAATATCTCAAGTGATGTTGAACCATTCATGACAATTTGTTAGCGAATATCTTCAACCCATCGAACATTTTTGCTCGACAGTTTGAAGAAATAAGAATTTGACTTATTTTTGGAATTTGAATTTGACCTGTGTTTGAAACAAGGGAGGATTAGCAACTTCATTATGATGACATGGCATCATCAGGCATGAGATTGCTGTAGCATGATACTGGGGGTGTTACAAGTCTCCTCAACTACAAGAAATCTCGTCCCGAGATTTAAGATGGTGGAGTAAGGGGGAAAGACTCGGGAAGGATGAAGCTCAACACAAAATAGGTACGTGGGGACTACCTTAGTGAACGTAGCATAGAGGTATCTCTCGAGTTGAAATTCAAAAAGTCATCGAGAGTAAGGTGAGGTGCAATAAGAAGCTTCAACCGGGTAGACAATCGGCCGTTGCCTGAAACAAGGGGTGAAAGGGGTTCAGAGCATCGAGGATAAGTATGGCGTCTGATACCAGAATAGATCAATAGGAATGTGGCTCGTGAATTACATACGAAGTCAAGCGCAAGGAATAACTTTGGCAACAGGGGTGTACAGGAGAGTCAGGTTTCGATCCTGTGGAACTGTGGGTTATGGGGCCACCATGTGGGTTAAAAAAATAGGGAAGGTGTTGACATCTTGCACGGTCATGATAGCAAGATATGTCAGGGAATAGTCTGTCAGTTATGTCGGCAACAACACCGGTACCAAGGGCGAGGGACAAACAGAACCATTTTCCTGCTCGTTGAACGAGGCGGACCAATCGGCAAGGTTCGCGTCCATCGGTGGTTACCGGAATGTAATCAACAATAGTAACAGGGTCTGACTGACAAGGATATACATCGGGGCGTTTTATAAGCAGGGAATAATTTCTTCTTATAATATATAGATCACAAGAAGGTTAAACAAAACAATGGAGAGGAAAATGTGGTTATTAGTTTAACCGGACCAGTGGAAAGGAAAAGGTGCTTATACAAAAGTATTAGAGTATATGCTTTCAAGAACAAACAGAGCATGATATACATGATAGGACATCAAGTACTTATCCATTTAGTTAATGGGGCAAGGAGAATCATGATGTTTACCCATACAGCGGTGTTTGGATAAGTGATCAAGAAACAATTAGTATTGCACCTCAAATGTTCTTAAGGATGTTCGGAGTACCACAATCATGCTTCAGGATAGCATTGACATGGTTTCCAAGTAGGGTTTGGAGTTGAAGATCACAAGAAATACTCAAGGAACAATTACAGGAATAGCAAGGAGTCCAAGGTATAACCAATACATGATAAAACATGTGTTGGAAAGAAGACAAGGGGGTTGTCGATGATAACTTAAATCATCGAAGGTCAAGGATGGTATTTCTCACCATGAATTCAATTTTCATCTCAACAGAAGTTAAAATGTGGATGTTGATCACGACACATTTGTCCAGAGGCTCAATGAAGATGCCATCGAGCAGCGACGACATCAAGCAAAAGGAAGGATGAAGTGAAAGGCTATGAGAACCACGGATTCGTCACAAGCTCGAAATCAAACTTGTTGTTCGAGATGAAATGATAGGATGCGGAAGATCGACACAAGCTTAGCCCGTCGTCAGGAGTTGTGCTCCGGGAAGAAGGACTGGGTAGCACAGTTAAAATTAGCACGATAATGATATAGCCGATCAGGCTAGGAATGATGTGACGGAGTATCACTCCAATTAAGAATTAACAAGAGGTAGTGCAATGACACAATATCATCGAGATAACATGAGGCAATACTTGAAGGTAGATCAAATTAGAGGTTGGACAGGTGAAATGACTTGCAGGAGACAAGTATTTTAACTTGTCTGGGAAATGGAATTAAGGAGAAACTATGGTCAGAACCACGATTATGAATGATCAAACCACCGATACAAGATGAACTTATAACAAGGGGTAATTATTTTTACGAGCAGATTCCATGATAAGTTCTACACCGGTTCCATGGGCATGAACACAAAGGTTCAAGGTCGACTCCCACTTCTTCAATGCATAACCTTTCATTCACTCCTCGTTTTCGAAGAATTTGTAGTGCGAAAGATTTATCTGGTGAAGCACTAGAAGAGTATGACTCACATCTCTTTCGAGTTCACACGGATTAGGGAAGGCATAGGTTCAACCCGTAGGGGTATCTTAGGAACATATACCACTAACTTCAGGATTAAAATATACCAGCTCGAAAGCAAAGCATGGTTGACAAAAGCAGATGATAGTATTTACCAAAGGCATTTATGTGTCAGGGCAAAACTGACAAGTTTAATGAATAAGAAGGACATCGTCGGACAATAATCCAACAAAGAATTCTGCGGTCCTCAATGGATCTGATGTGAGTATCAGTACTAAATCAAAAGAAGGAAAGGATGCAAAGGCGTCAGATTATAGAAACAGCTGAATAATTCGACGTTCAAGTTGAAGGGAACTAGGTGGACAATCAATTACAACATGATTGGCCGAGATCCAACTCATGTCCAGAATGACGTATGAGCAGGAAGGTTAAATTTCAGGGTTCGATTGATGATTGCGAGCAATCGCAACATAATGAATCAATAGGCTCAAGATGACAATGACAAAGGATGTTAATGAATATTGCCGGACATATGGATTTAACCATAATGCGGGCAAACAAGACTTTCGGGAGCACTAGGCTGTAGAGGATCTTCGGGAGACCGAATTGCATTCGAAGAATTTTGTGAGACATATGATCAACTGGGGATGAACGAACCCCCGATAAGTGTGAGGAATTATTCGTAGGGTTATTCAGGCGGAATAGAGCTGTAAGGCAGTCGGAAAAAGGATTCTAGAAAGTCGAAGAATACTTTCGGGTATCTTGTAACAAAAAGAACGACTAGGGATGGAAGTAAGAACGACGAGGGTACACGTTTATCCATAAGGATTCAACGGTGTTAAGGGATTGCAAAAGAAATGAACACAAGTTCTCGGGAGTAGATCAGAGAGTATCTTCGGATTCTGCTGGTGAAGCAAGCGATCATGGCTAATGTCGGGGCTCTCCGGGAGGAAGTGGGTACGAGAACCTAATGTCAGAGTTAGTAAAATGTGTAACCCGAATAGAAGAGAGATCAGAGTCCCAGAGTATAGACAAGGAATAAAAGATCCTAATACCACCCAATGGCGACGTGGGCCCGTAAGCCACACAACCAATGTTAGTAAAAGTTTTTGAGTGACTAGACTCAACTTCGGCCAAGGAGTTGGAAAGGGGGCTACCTATAGGCAGTCGGCTCTGATACCAACTTGTGACGCCCTCGATTCAATCGTACACTAATCATGCACGCAAATGTGTACGATCAAGATCAAGGACTCAGGGGAAGATATCACAACACAACTCTAGACACAAATTAAAATAATACAAGCTTTATATTACAAGCCATGGGCCTCGAGGGCTCGAATACATAAGCTCGAATACACAAGAGTCAGCGGAAGCAACAATATCTGAGTATAGACATAGGTTAGACAAGTTTGCCTTAAGAAGGCTAACACAAAAGTAACAACGATCGAAAAGGCAAGGCCTCCTGCCTGGGAGCCTCCTAACTACTCCTGGTCATCGGCGGCCTCCACGTAGTAGTAAGCATCGGCGGTGGCATCTGGCTCCTGGGCTCCGACATCTGGTTGCATCAACCGGAAAGAAGAAGAAGAAATGGGGAAAAGGGGAAGCAAAGCAACCGTGAGTACTCATCCAAAGTACTCGCAAGCAAGGATCTACACTACATATGCAACATTATCAAAGGAAGGCTGTATATGTGTACTGGGCTGCAGAAATGCCAGAATAGAGAGAAGGCCTAGTCCTATTGAAGACTAGCATCTTCTGGAAACCACCATCTTGCAGCAATAGGAGGGAGTAGAGTAGCATAAGGTAAAGTAGTAGTAGTAGTGTTATCAACCTCGGCCGGAGATCCTTTCTCGACTCCCTGCGAGAAAGAAATCCCAGAGCCATACTATCCAGTTATCATCACAATCCATTACTCATCACCATCCAGTTCTCATCTCAAGTCTCCAGTTCTAGTTGTATCGATCGGGATACAACTCCAAGTGTCCGTTACCGTAGAACAGGCTATCGATAGATGTTTTCTTCCCTGCAGGGGTGCACCAACTTACCCACCACGCTCGCTTAACTCCGGCCGGTCACACTTTCCTGGGTCATGCCCGGCCTCGGCCAAACAATAAGCCGCAACCCGACCTAGGCTTAATAAAGAGGCCAGCACGCCGGACTAAACCTATGCCCCCAGGGGTCATGGGCCATCTCCCCGGGAACTCCTGCACGTTGCGTACGCGGCCGGTGAGCAGACCTAGCTACCTCCTTCAACAAGGCAGGCGCTTACGCAGTCCAACCCGGCGCGCGCCGCTTAGTCGCTGACGTCTAGTAAGCTTCGGCTGATGTATACGACGCAGAACGGCCATACTATGCCCACGTGATGGTTAGTGCTATCAGGCCAGAGGCCCCTCGGATCAAATATCCAAATCGTAGTGGATTAGGAACGCGCGGTAACAAGCAGAGACTCACGAAAGATGTGACCCCGTTGCCCCGTCTCGAGGACTTGCGGCAAGGGCTAGGAATGCCCGTCCACGCCTCGTAATTATCTCGCGGGCACCTTCCAGGTCCGCCCGACTCCACCTCACTCGCAATTAAGCTCGCGCGGGTACCCCTCAGGGTCGACCCGTCTTTCCAAGTAATAGTGGTAAAGTCCAAGTATCCGTGTGTCCAAACATCAAGGGGAAAACCCGAGGAATCACCCCCGATGAATTCCACTAGGTGTAATCACCAAGGTGAACGTAAGAGGAATCACCCCCGAGGTTCACACTTGAGGGGTTGCACGACAGAGTCGTATCGGGAGTGGTTAAGGAGGAAATCACCCTCGATGACCACGACCGAATGACTACACTACAGGGTTAACATCAGAAGTGCTGAAGAGGTTCACCCTCGGTACTCGATAGTAACCCAGTAGTGTCGAGCAACTAAGGGGAAGTGATGTGCGGTGTCGGGGCCTGGTCTTCGATCCCGTTGATCGGGTCTTCGATGATGAAGCGGGGGCAACAAGGACAAGGCGGGGGGTCACTGATGGGTCTCTAACCAACCTATACTAAGCAGTTTAGGATAAGTAGGTAGGTAAAAATAGCAGGTTACAATAAACAGGCTATGCAGCAGAATAGGAGCAAACAATAACAGTAGCAAAATCTAGTGCAAGCATGAGAGAATGGAATGGGCGATATCGGGATGATCAAAAGGGGGGGCTTGCCTGGTTGCTCTGGCAAGGAGGGGTCGTCGTCGACGTAGTCGATCACACAGGGGCGACATCGGTCTCGGGGTCTACCGGAGAGAAGAGGGGGAAGAAACAGTAAATATAAAGCAAGCATAGCATCACAAAGCATAACATGGCAATAAGCTTTGCTGGGTGTGACCTAACGTAAGGCTACATGATATAGGAGAAGGGGAAATACAACCGGGAATGTTCTCTCGATTCCAGACCTGTGTTAGACAGATGACCGGAGGGGAAATGTTCCATGTTCAGATAGTTAGAAGCATCTGACATGTATGTGGGTAGCGTATTCGGGTTCCTCTCGTCGTTCTGAGCAACTTTCATGTATAAAGTTTTTCGATCCGAGCTACGGTTTATTTAATATGATGTTTTAAAGTTTTAAAACATTTTTAGAATTTATTTAAATAATTCAACATTATCCAGAATAATACATGATGATGTCAGCATGACATCATGGTGATGTCAGCAGTCAAATAGTCAGTTGACCTAGTCAAACTGACATGTGGGTCCCACTGTCATTGTCTAAGACTAACTAAACAGGTTTAATAGTTTAGTTAGTTGATTAGGTTAATCTAATGACGATTAATTAAGTTAATTAATCAATTAATTAATTATTTATTTTTAATTCCTTTTTTTAAACCCTTTTATTTTCGTTTTTACAGGGACTGGGCCCCACGTGCCATAGGCATAGGGGCCTAACGGGCGGTGGTTAACAGGGCGGGCGGGCGCCCGAACCGCCACGGGAGTGCGGGCGCACCTGGGCGCTGGCGGATGGCAGCGGCGGGAGTTGGGGCTCGGGCGCGCACAGCGGGGCAGAAGATTCCGGTGAGCGGTGGCGTGCGCGGGCGGGCGGCGCGAGCGGCCTGGGCGCCCGGCAGAGAGCAGCGGGGGTAGCCGGGCGTCAATAGAAGGCGGCGGCGCAGGCAGGGCACGCGGGTCGGCGAGCAGCGGGGAGCAAGCACGCGGCGCGGCCATCGACGAGCGAGGCGAGCGGCGGCCGCGTCGCGAAGCAGCAGCAGGCGTGCAGCAGCGCGAGTGGGAAGGCAGAGGAAGAGCAGCCAGGTGCGGGTCGGCTTGGTTTGGGCGTGGCCGGGCGCGTGCGGGGCCGCGGGCCTGAGGCCACGGTGTGGACGGGGCGCGTGGGTCCTTGCGCTCGGGCGGCGCAGAGTGCGGCCGGGCGTGGCAGGTGCGGTGAGCGAGGCCGCGCGGAGCAACGACGGGGTTGCGGGTGAGTGACGAGGGCATCAGGGCGCGAGTGGCTTGGCGTGGACGGTGCGGGAACGCATGGGAGCGTGGATTGGGTGTCATCGGCGACGGAGAGGGAGAGGGGAAGGGGATGAGGGCTCACAGGGCCCTGTAGAGGTGCTAAAGCATGCTCGGGGAGGGGCCGGAGTTGCGGTTCCGACGTCGGGGCGGCGGGTGGCGCCGTTGGGTGCCCTTCCAGATCCAGGAACGGGGAGGAGGACGGGGCCGCGAGGAGGAGGTCGAGGAGGACGGCGGCGGTCCGGTGACGGGGTCAAGCCTGTCGATGCAGCGATGGCGACGTTGGTGTGGGTAGCCGCCGGGGTCATTGCCCCGATCCAGAAGGGGATCGGGGGAGTGGGGGGAGTGCGTGGGGAGTGGGGGTAGCGGTTTAGGTCACGAGGGTGGGAGCGGATAAGGAGGCGACGGGTGGGCCGGCTTCTAGGGGGGGTGGCCGACTCGGACGGCGGGGTTGAGGCCCGGTGGGGAAAGTGGGGGGTGTTGGCCTTTCACTTTTTGTTTTATTTTTATTCTATTTGCAAAATATGTTTGCAATATTTTGAGCTGCCAAATGGTCTTTGTAAAAATGTGCAACTTGGTCACAAAAATACATTGCATTATTTGGCACTACCACAAAAAGTTTGGGAGGAGTTTGAATTGATTTGAATTTTTCACAAATGGAAAAGTATAAGAAAAAGCTGATTTGGAACTGTTTTAATTTCCAAAGGAAATTAAATATCTCATGTGATGTTGAACCATTCATGACAATTTGTTAGCAAATATCTTCAACCCATCGAACATTTTTGCTCGACAGTTTGAAGAAATAAGAATTTGACTTATTTTTGGAATTTGATTTTGACCTGTGTTTGAAACAAGGGAGGATTAGCAACTTCATTATGATGACATGGCATCATCAGGCATGAGATTACTGTAGCATGATACTGGGGGTGTTACAAGTCTCCTCCACTACAAGAAATCTCGTCCCGAGATTTAAGATGGTGGAGTAAGGGGGAAAGACTCGGGAAGGATGGAGCTCAACACAAAATAGGTACGTGGGGACTACCTTAGTGAACGTAGCATAGAGGTATCTCTCGAGTTGAAATTCAAAAAGTCATCGAGAGTAAGGTGAGGTGCAATAAGAAGCTTCAACCGGGTAGACAATCGGCCGTTGCTTGAAACAAGGGGTGAAAGGGGTTCAGAGCATCGATGATAAGTATGGCGTCTGATACCAGAATAGATCAATAGGAATGTGGCTCGTGAATTACATACGAAGTCAAGCGCAAGGAATAACTTTGGCAACAGGGGTGTACAGGAGAGTCAGGTTTCGATCCTGTGGAACTGTGGGTTATGGGGCCACCATGTGGGTTAAAAAAATAGGGAAGGTGTTGACATCTTGCACGGTCATGATAGCAAGATATGTCAGGGAATAGTCTGTCAGTTATGTCAGCAACAACACCGGTACCAAGGGCGAGGGACAAAGAGAACCATTTTCCTGCTCGTTGAACGAGGCGGACCAATCGGCAAGGTTCGCGTCCATCGGTGGTTACCGGAATGTAATCAACAATAGTAACAGGGTCTGACTGACAAGGATATACATCGGGGCGTTTTATAAGCAGGGAATAATTTCTTCTTATAATATATAGATCACAAGAAGGTTAAACAAAACAATGGAGAGGAAAATGTGGTTATTAGTTTAACCAGACCAATGGAAAGGAAAAGGTGCTTATACAAAAGTATTAGAGTATATGCTTTCAAGAACAAACAGAGCATGATATACATGATAGGACATCAAGTACTTATCCATTTAGTTAATGGGGCAAGGAGAATCATGATGTTTACCCATACAGCGGTGTTTGGATAAGTGATCAAGAAACAATTAGTATTGCACCTCAAATGTTCTTAAGGATGTTCGGAGTACCACAATCATGCTTCAGGATAGCATTGACATGGTTTCCAAGTAGGGGTTGGAGTTGAAGATCACAAGAAATACTCAAGGAACAATTACAGGAATAGCAAGGAGTCCAAGGTATAACCAATACATGATAAAACATGTGTTGGAAAGAAGACAAGGGGGTTGTCGATGATAACTTAAATCATCGAAGGTCAAGGATGGTATTTCTCACCATGAATTCAATTTTCATCTCAACAGAAGTTAAAATGTGGATGTTGATCACGACACATTTGTCCAGAGGCTCAATGAAGATGCCATCGAGCAGCGACGACATCAAGTAAAAGGAAGGATGAAGTGAAAGGCTATGAGAACCACGGATTCGTCACAAGCTCGAAATCAAACTTGTTGTTCGAGATGAAATGATAGGATGCGGAAGATCGACACAAGCTTAGCCCGTCGTCAGGAGTTGTGCTCCGGGAAGAAGGACTGGGTAGCACAGTTAAAATTAGCATGATAATTATATAGCCGATCAGGCTAGGAATGATGTGACGGAGTATCACTCCAATTAAGAATTAACAAGAGGTAGTGCAATGACACAATATCATCGAGATAACATGAGGCAATACTTGAAGGTAGATCAAATTAGAGGTTGGACAGGTGAAATGACTTGCAGGAGACAAGTATTTTAACTTGTCTGGGAAATGGAATTAAGGAGAAACTATGGTCAGAACCACGATTATGAATGATCAAACCACCGATACAAGATGAACTTATAACAAGGGGTAATTATTTTTACGAGCAGATTCCATGATAAGTTCTACACCGGTTCCACGGGCATGAACACAAAGGTTCAAGGTCGACTCCCACTTCTTCAATGCATAACCTTTCATTCACTCCTCGTTTTTGAAGAATTTGTAGTGCGAAAGATTTATCTGGTGAAGCACTAGAAGAGTATGACTCACATCTCTTTCGAGTTCACACGGATTAGGGAAGGCATAGGTTCAACCCGTAGGGGTATCTTAGGAACATATACCACTAACTTCAGGATTAAAATATACCAGCTCGAAAGCAAAGCATGGTTGACAAAAGCAGATGATAGTATTTACCAAAGGCATTTATGTGTCAGGGCAAAACTGACAAGTTTAATGAATAAGAAGGACATCGTCGGACAATAATCCAACAAAGAATTCTGCGGTCCTCAATGGATCTGATGTGAGTATCAGTACTAAATCAAAAGAAGGAAAGGATGCAAAGGCGTCAGATTATAGAAACAGCTGAATAATTCGACGTTCAAGTTGAAGGGAACTAGGTGGACAATCAATTACAACATGATTGGCCGAGATCCAACTCATGTCCAGAATGACGTATGAGCAGGAAGGTTAAATTTCAGGGTTCGATTGATGATTGCGAGCAATCGCAACATAATGAATCAATAGGCTCAAGATGACAATGACAAAGGATGTTAATGAATATTGCCGGACATATGGATTTAACCATAATGCGGGCAAACAAGACTTTCGGGAGCACTAGGCTGTAGAGGATCTTCGGGAGACCGAATTGCATTCGAAGAATTTTGTGAGACATATGATCAACTGGGGATGAACGAACCCCCGATAAGTGTGAGGAATTATTCGTAGGGTTATTCAGGCGGAATAGAGCTGTAAGGCAGTCGGAAAAAGGATTCTAGAAAGTCGAAGAATACTTTCGGGTATCTTGTAACAACAAGAACGACTAGGGATGGAAGTAAGAACGACGAGGGTACACGTTTATCCATAAGGATTCAACGGTGTTAAGGGATTGCAAAAGAAATGAACACAAGTTCTCGGGAGTAGATCAGAGAGTATCTTCGGATTCTGCTGGTGAAGCAAGCGATCATGGCTAATGTCGGGGCTCTCCGGGAGGAAGTGGGTACGAGAACCTAATGTCAGAGTTAGTAAAATGTGTAACCCGAATAGAAGAGAGATCAGAGTCCCAGAGTATAGACAAGGAATAAAAGATCCTAATACCACCCAATGGCGACGTGGGCCCGTAAGACACACAACCAATGTTAGTAAAAGTTTTTGAGTCACTAGACTCAACTTCGGCCAAGGAGTTGGAAAGGGGGCTACCTATAGGCAGTCGGCTCTGATACCAACTTGTGATGCCCTCGATTCAATCGTACACTAATCATGCACGCAAATGTGTACGATCAAGATCAAGGACTCAGGGGAAGATATCACAACACAACTCTAGACACAAATTAAAATAATACAAGCTTTATATTACAAGGCATGGGCCTCGAGGGCTCGAATACATAAGCTCGAATACACAAGAGTCAGCGGAAGCAACAATATCTGAGTATAGACATAGGTTAGACAAGTTTGCCTTAAGAAGGCTAACACAAAAGTAACAACGATCGAAAAGGCAAGGCCTCCTGCCTGGGAGCCTCCTAACTACTCCTGGTCATCGGCGGCCTCCACGTAGTAGTAAGCATCGGCGGTGGCATCTGGCTCCTGGGCTCCGACATCTGGTTGCATCAACCGGAAAGAAGAAGAAGAAATGGGGAAAAGGGGAAGCAAAGCAACCGTGAGTACTCATCCAAAGTACTCGCAAGCAAGGATCTACACTACATATGCAACATTATCAAAGGAAGGCTGTATATGTGTACTGGGCTGCAGAAATGCCAGAATAGAGAGAAGGCCTAGTCCTATTGAAGACTAGCATCTTCTGGAAACCACCATCTTGCAGCAATAGGAGGGAGTAGAGTAGCATAAGGTAAAGTAGTAGTAGTAGTGTTATCAACCTCGGCCGGAGATCCTTTCTCGACTCCCTGCGAGAAAGAAATCCCAGAGTCATACTATCCAGTTATCATCACAATCCATTACTCATCACCATCCAGTTCTCATCTCAAGTCTCCAGTTCTAGTTGTATCGATCGGGATACAACTCCAAGTGTCCGTTATCGTAGAACAGGCTATCGATAGATGTTTTCTTCCCAGCAGGGGTGCACCAACTTACCCACCATGCTCGCTTAACTCCGGCCGGTCACACTTTCCTGGGTCATGCCCGGCCTCGGCCAAACAATACGCCGATACCCGACCTAGGCTTAATAAATAGGCCAGCACGCCGGACTAAACCTATGCCCCCAGGGGTCATGGGCCATCTCCCCGGGAACTCCTGCACGTTGCGTACGCGGCCGGTGAGCAGACCTAGCTACCTCCTTCAACAAGGCAGGTGCTTACGCAGTCCAACCCAGCGCGCGCCGCTTAGTCGCTGACGTCTAGTAAGCTTCGGCTGATGTATACGACGCAGAACGGCCATACTATGCCCACGTGATGGTTAGTGCTATCAGGCCAGAGGCCCCTCGGATCAAATATCCAAATCGTAGTGGATTAGGAACGCGCGGTAACAAGCAGAGACTCACGAAAGATGTGACCCCGTTGCCCCGTCTCGAGGACTTGCGGCAAGGGCTAGGAATGCCCGTCCACGCCTCGTAATTATCTCGCGGGCACCTTCCAGGTCCGCCCGACTCCACCACACTCGCAATTAAGCTCGCGCGGGTACCCCTCAGGGTCGACCCGTCTTTCCAAGTAATAGTGGTAAAGTCCAAGTATCCGTGTGTCCAAACATCAAGGGGAAAACCCGAGGAATCACCCCCGATGAATTCCACTAGATGTAATCACCAAGGTGAACGTAAGAGGAATCACCCCCGAGGTTCACACTTGAGGGGTTGCACGACAGAGTCGTATCGGGAGTGGTTAAGGAGGAAATCACCCTCGATGACCACGACTGAATGACTACACTACAGGGTTAACATCAGAAGTGCTGAAGAGGTTCACCCTCGGTACTCGATAGTAACCCAGTAGTGTCGAGCAACTAAGGGGAAGTGATGTACGGTGTCGGGGCCTGGTCTTCGATCCCGTTGATCGGGTCTTCGATGATGAAGCGGGGGCAACAAGGACAAGGTGGGGGGTCACTGATGGGTCTCTAACCAACCTATACTAAGCAGTTTAGGATAAGCAGGTAGGTAACAATAGCAGGTTACAATAAACAGGCTATGCAGCAGAATAGGAGCAAACAATAACAGTAGCAAAATCTAGTGCAAGCATGAGAGAATGGAATGGGCGATATCGAGATGATCAAAAGGGGGGGCTTGCCTGGTTGCTCTGGCAAGGAGGGGTCGTCGTCGACGTAGTCGATCACACAGGGGCGACATCGGTCTCGGGGTCTACCGGAGAGAAGAGGGGGAAGAAACAGTAAATATAAAGCAAGCATAGCATCACAAAGCATAACATGGCAATAAGCTGTGCTGGGTGTGACCTAACGTAAGGCTACATGATATAGGAGAAGGGGAAATACAACCGGGAATGTTCTCTCGATTCCGGACCTGTGTTAGACAGATGACCGGAGGGGAAATGTTCCATGTTCAGATAGTTAGAGGCATCTGACATGTATGTGGGTAGCGTATTCGGGTTCGTCTCGTCGTTCTGAGCAACTTTCATGTATAAAGTTTTTCGATCCGAGCTACGGTTTATTTAATATGATTTTTTAAAGTTTTAAAACATTTTTAGAATTTATTTAAATAATTCAACATTATCCAGAATAATACATGATGACGTCAGCATGACATCATGGTGATGTCAGCAGTCAAATAGTCAGTTGACCTAGTCAAACTGACATGTGGGTCCCACTGTCATTGTCTAAGACTAACTAAACAGGTTTAATAGTTTAGTTAGTTGATTAGGTTAATCTAATCATGATTAATTAAGTTAATTAATCAATTAATTAATTAATTAATTTTAATTCCTTTTTTTAACCCTTTTATTTTCGTTTTTACAGGGACTGGGCCCCACGTGCCATACGCATAGGGGCCTAACGGGCGGTGGTTAACAGGGCGGGCGGGCGCCCGAATGGCCATGGGAGTGCGGGCGCGCCTGGGCGCTGGTGGATGGCAGCAGCAGGAGTTGGGGCTCGGGCACGCACGGCGGGGCAGAAGATTCCGGCGAACGGTGGCCTGCGCTGGCGGGCGGCGCGAGCGGCCTGGGCGCCCGGCAGAGAGCAGCGGGGGTAGCCGGGCGTCAATAGAAGGCGGCGGCGCAGGCAGGGCACGCGGGTCGGCGAGTAGCGGGGAGCAAGCACGCGGCGCGACCATCGGCGAGCGAGGTGAGCGGCGGCCGCGGCGCGAAGCAGCAGCAGGCGTGCAGCAGCGCGAGTGGGGAGGCAGAAGAAGAGCAGCCAGGTGCGGGTCGGCTTGGTTTGGGCGTGGACGGGCACGTGCGGGGCCGCGGGCCTGAGGCCACGGTGTGGACGGGGCGCGTGAGTCCTTGCGCTCGGGCGACGCAGAGTGCGGCCGGGCGTGGCAGGTGCGGCGAGCGAGGCTGCGCGGAGCAATGGCGGGGTTGCGGGTGAGTGACGAGGGCATCAGGGCGCGAGTGGCTTGGCGTGGACGGTGCGGGAACGCATGGGAGCATGGATTGGGTGTCATCGGCGACGGAGAGGGAGAGGGGAAGGGGATGAGGGCTCACAGGGCCCTGTAGAGGTGCTAGAGCATGCTCGGGGAGGGGCCGGAGTTGCGGTTCCGACGTCGGGGCGGCGGGTGGCGTCGTTGGGTGCCCTTCCAGATCTAGGAACGGGGAGGAGGAGGGGACCGCGAGGAGGAGGTCGAGGAGGACGGCGGCGGTCCGGTGACGGGGTCCGGCCTGTCGATGCAGCGATGGCGACGTTGGTGAGGGTAGCCGCCGAGGTCATTGCCCCGATCCAGAAGGGGATCGGGGGAGTGGGGGGAGTGCGTGGGGAGTGGGGGGTAGCGGTTTAGGTCACGAGGGTGGGAGCGGATAAGGAGGCGACGGGTGGGCCGGCCTGTAGGGGGGTGGCCGACTGGGCCGGCGGGGTTGAGGCCCGGTGGGGAAAGTGGGGGGGGGGGTGTTGGCCTTTCACTTTTTGTTTTATTTTTATTCTATTTGCAAAATCTGTTTGCAATATTTTGAGTTGCCAAATGGTCTTTGTAAAAATGTGCAACTTGGTCACAAAAATACATTGCAATATTTGGCACTACCACAAAAAGTTTGGGAGGAGTTTGAATTGATTTGAATTTTTTACAAATGGAAAAGTATAAGAAAAAGCTGATTTGGAACTGTTTTAATTTCCAAAGGAAATTAAATATCTCAAGTGATGTTGAACCATTCATGACAATTAGTTAGCGAATATCTTCAACCCATCGAACATTTTTGCTCGACAGTTTGAAGAAATAAGAATTTGACTTATTTTTGGAATTTGAATTTGACCTGTGTTTGAAACAAGGGAGGATTAGCAACTTCATTATGATGACATGGCATCATCAGGCATGAGATTAATGTAGCATGATACTGGGGGTGTTACAGCAGCAAATCCTGGCACTCGAAATGAATCAACACTCCGGCAAAACATAGGCCACTCAGTTCATTTACACTGCACATAACCATCATTTTCCAAATATCACATGTCCACGTCAAATATGTCCAAATCACATGTCCACATATCATATAGGGTTCATATCGCAAGAATAGCTTTAACTAAAAAAATCAAATAGCAACAATTCTGTTTTTCTTTAAATACCAATAAAAAATCCTTAAATAAAATTTGATACCTAGCTAAATACCAAATTAACCTACTAGTTTGATACCTAGCTAAATTCATAACTAAATTTGATACATAGGGTTCATAACTAAATTTGATAAATTCATCACCGCAAAATTCATAACTAGGGTTCATACCTAACTAAATTCATAACTAAATTTGATACCTAGCTAGGGTTCATAACTAAATTCATCACCGCAAAAAAATAACTACCTACCGCCCTAACTAAATAGATAACCTAATTAACCTACAAACCTAACTAAATAGATAACCTAATTAGCCTACTGGTCTAACTAAAGCCTATGTAAATTAACCGAAGAATCATAGCCAGAACTCTAATGGCAGAGAGAGATGAGCGGTGGGGGCTTACAGAGGGTGCAGGGCGAGGAGGCAGGCCCAACGACGGCCGAGGTTGGGAGGGGAGGAAGCAGAGGAGGGAGGCGTGGCGCGTCGGGGTCGGGGCCGGGCGACGGTGACGGAGGCGTGCGGCGTCATGGTCGGGGTCGGGGCCGAGGGAGGAGGCGTGCGGTGTTGAGGTCGGGGCCGGGCGATGGCGAGGGAGGCGTGCGATGTCGAGGTCGGCGTTCGGGCTCCGGCTCCGGCGAGGGCAGGGGTGACAAGGGGAGAAGAGAGTGGGGGAATTGGGGGAGAAAGGAGAGGAGGGAAGCCCGCGCAAGGGCTTATGTGAAAATAGCAGTAGCGCTTTTCTTGAAAACGCGCTATAGCTATTAGCTATAGCGTGTTTTCAAGAAAAGCACTACTGCTATATGAAGTAGCTATAGCACATTTCTGGAACAGTGCTACTGCTACATAACGTAGCTATAACGCTTTTACTCAACCAGCGCTCCTGCTATTGTTTTCATTTTTATTTTCCTTTTCTTTCTTGCTTATTAATTTTGCTTACTTTTTTTCCTTTTCTTTTCCATTTTGTTTCTTTTGCTTTCTTTTCCTTTTCCTTTTTTTCCGAGAGCCAGAACGAAGGAAAGGTGGTGCAATGTATATAACTAAGGCGATATATATTGCATCATTTGACCCATAAAGGTTAAGTGTGCATGCAAAATAGGAACATATATATTGCATCATTTGACCCATAAATGTTAAGTGTGCATGCAAAATAGGAACATATATATCACATCATTTGACCGATAACGGTTTCTCAGCGTAGACGTTTTCGTTTTTGAGTGAGCTTCTTCCCCTTCTTGCTCGTTGATGAATAATTGAGCCCCTCATTGTGACTTTTCCTTTTCCATGGATTACGATCTTTCTTAGGTAATGTAGTATTGATTCTTATTTTGACGTATACTTCATCGTCATCGTCATCTTCTCTCATCGGGGTTTCGTACTGGTCATAGTCTTCCTCGTTGGCGACTCCATCCATTCCAATGATGTTCCTTTTGCCTCTCCTCATGACAACATGGCTGGGTTTGCTCGGGTCGGTTATGAAGAAGCATTGTGTCACGTGCTTAGTGTGTACCCATGGCTCGTTTTTCGCGATGGCATTCAAGGTAGCGCTCTTGGCGTTGGGTATAGTCATGGTAGTGAAATACCGGTTTTATCTTTCGACATTCTTAGCCCATCTGACACGGAACATCGTCGTGTTGTGCAGTCTAGAGTAGTCAAGCTCCCAGATCTACTCGACCCTTTCGTAAAATCTCTCAGTTGCGTCGTTGTCGCTGTCGGTCATGCATTTCATCGTCAACCCTGAGTTCTAAAAATCACTGTTCATATCTTTGGCCTCCGTGTAGAATGCGTATCCGTTGATATCATATGCCTGATAGGTGAAGAGGTTGGGCGAGGGGCCATGTGCTAAGGCATATATGAGTGATACGTCTCCAACGTATCTATAATTTTTTATTGTTCCATGCTATTATATTATCCATCTAGGATGTTTTATATGCATTTATATGATATTTTATATGATTTTTGGGACTAACCTATTAACCTAGAGCCCAGTGCCAGTTTCTGCTTTTCCCTGTTTTTGAGTATCGCAGAAAAGGAAAACCAAATGGAGTCCAATTGACCTGAAATTTCACGGAGCCTATTTTTGGACCAGAAGAAGCCCACGGAGTACCGGAGATGGACCAGAGGAGTCCCGAGGCCACCACGAGGGTGGGGGGCGCGCCCCCTACCTCATGGCCGCCTCGGGGAGCCCTCCTGACTTGTTCCCAACTCCAACACTTCTTATATATACCCAAACTTCCAGAAAGAAACCTAGATCGGGAGTTCCGCCGCCGCAAGCCTCTGTAGCCACCAAAAGCCAATCGGGACCCTGTTTCGGCACCCTGCCGGAGGGGGGATCCCTCATCGGTGGCCATCTTCATCATCCCGGCACTCTCCATGACGAGGAGGGAGTAGTTCGCCCTCAGGGCTGAGGGTATGTACCAGTAGCTATGTGTTTGATCTCTCTCTCTCTCTCTCTCTCTCTCTCTCTCTCTCTCTCTCTCTCTCTCTCTCTCTCTCTCTCTCTCTCGGGTTCTTGATTCGGCAGGATCTTGATGTATCACGAGCTTTGCTATTATAGTTGGGTCTTATGATGTTTCTCCCCCTCTACTCTCTTGTAATGGATTGAGTTTTCCCTTTGAAGTTATCTTATCAGATTGAGTCTTTAAGGATTTGAGAACACTTGATGTATGTCTTCCTTGTGCTTATCTGTGGTGACAATGGGATATCACGTGATCTACTTGATGTATGTTTTGGTGACCAACTTGCGGGTTCCGTGACCTTGTGAACTTATGCATAGGGGTTGGCACACGTTTTCGTCTTGACTCTCCGGTAGAAACTTTGGGGCACTCTTTGAAGTACTTTGTGTTGGTTTGAATAGATGAATCTGAGATTGTGTGATGCATATCGTATAATCATACCCATGGATACTTTAGGTGACATTGGAGTATCTAGGTGACATTAGGGTTTTGGTTGATTTGTGTCTTAAGGTGTTATTTTAGTACGAACTCTTGAATAGATCGATCACAAAGAATAACTTTGAGGTGGTTTCGTACCCTACCATAATCTCTTCATTTGTTCTCCGCTATTCGTGACTTTGGAGTGACTCTTTGTTGCATGTTGAGGGATAGTTATATGATCCAATTATGTTACTATTGTTGAGAGAACTTGCACTGGTGAAAGTATGAACCCTAGGCCTTGTTTCCTAGCATTGCAATACCGTTTACGCTCACTTTTATTACTTGTTACCTTGCTGTTTTTATATTTTTAGATTACAAAAACCTATATCTATCATTCATATTGCACTTGTATCACCATCTCTTCGCCGAACTAGTGCACCTATATAATTTACCATTGTATTGGGTGTGTTGGGGACACAAGAGACTCTTTGTTATTTGGTTGCAGGGTTGTTTGAGAGAGACCATCTTCAACCTACGCCTCCCACGGATTGATAAGCCTTATGTTGGGGAACGTAGTAATTTCAAAAAAATTCCTACGCACACGCAAGATCATGGTGATGCATAGCAACGAGAGGGGAGAGTGTTGTCTACGTACCCTCGTAGACCGAAGCGGAAGCGTTGACGCAACGTCGAGGAAGTAGTCGTACGTCTTCCCGGTCCGACCGATCCAAGCACCGTTACTCCGACACCTCCGAGTTCTTAGCATACGTTCAGCTCGATGACGCTCCCCGGGCTCCGATCCAGCAAAGCTTCGGGGATGAGTTCCGTCAGCACGACGGTGTGATGACGATGATGATATTCTACTGACGCAGGGCTTCGCCTAAGCACCGCAACGATATGACCGAGGTGGAATATGGTGGAGGGGGGCACCGCACACGGCTAAGGAACGATCACGAAGATCAACTTGTGTGTCCATGGGGTGCCCCCTGCCCCCGTATATAAAGGAGCAAGGGAGGAGGGGGCGGCCGGCCTAGGAGGGGCGCCCCAAGGGGAGTCCTACTCCCACCGGGAGTAGGACTCCTTCTTTCCTAGTCCAACTAGGAGAAGGGGGAAAAGGAGGGAAGTGGAGAAGGAAGGGAGAGGGGGGCCGCGCCCCAAACCCCTTCTCCAATTCGGACTGGGCTTGGGAGGGGCGCGCGCCACCTCCTGGCTCGTTCCCACTAAAGCCCATTAAGGCCCAATACTCTTCCCCGTATTCCCGTAACTCCCCGGTACTCCGAAAAATACCCGAACCACTCAGAACCTTTCCGATGTCCGAATATAGTCGTACAATATATCGATCTTTACGTCTCGACCATTTCGAGACTCCTTGTCATGTCCCCGATCTCATCCGGGACTCCAAACTCCTTCGGTACATCAAAACTCATAAACTCATAATGTAATTGTCATCGAAACCTTAAGCGTGCGGACCCTACGGTTCGAGAACAATGTAAACATGACCGAGACACGTCTCCGGTCAATAACCAATAGCGGGACCTGGATGCCCATATTGGCTCCTACATATTCTACGAAGATCTTTATCGGTCAGACCGCATAACAACATACGTTGTTCCCTTTGTCATCGGTATGTTTACTTGCCCGAGATTCGATCGTCGGTATCCAATACCTAGTTCAATATCGTTACCGGCAAGTCTCTTTACTCGTTCCATAATACATCATCTTGCAACTAACTCATTAGTTGCAATGCTTGCAAGGCTTAAGTGATGTGCATTACCGAGAGGGCCCAGAGATACCTCTCCGACAATCGGAGTAACAAATCCTAATCTCGAAATACGCCAACCCAATATCTACCTTTGGAGACACCTGTAGAGCTCCTTTATAATCACCCAGTTACGTTGTGACGTTTGGTAGCACACAAAGTGTTCCTCCGGCAAACGGGAGTTGCATAATCTCATAGTCATAGGAACATGTATAAGTCATGAAGAAAGGAATAGCAACATACTAAATGATCGGGTGCTAAGCTAATGGAATGGGTCGTGTCAATCACATCATTCTCCATGTGATCCCGTTAATCAAATGACAACTCATGTCTATGGCTAGGAAACATAACCATCTTTGATCAACGAGCTAGTCAAGTAGAGGCATACTAGTGACACTCTGTTTGTCTATGTATTCACACATGTATCATGTTTCCGGTTGATACAATTCTAGCATGAATAATAAACATTTATCATGAAATAAGGAAATAAATAATAACTTTATTATTGCCTCTAGGGCATATTTCCTTCACCTTAGGTCATCCACTTGAGGGAAATTTGCTATTGTCCTTCAAACCTCTGCACTTGGAGGCCCAACAACGTCTACAAGAAGAAGGTTGTGTAGTAGACATCAAGCCGTTTCTGGCGCCGTTGCCGGGGAGGTGAGCGCTTGAAGGTATATCTTTAGATCTTGCAATCGAATCTTTTAGTTTCTTGTTTTATCACTAGTTTAGTCTATAAAACAAACTAAAAAAATGGAATTGAGGGTACCTCATATGCTTCATCTTTTTAATATCTTTCATGAAAATAAGGATTCCGATAATTGTGCCAAAATGTTAGAAGAAGAATGCATTAGAATGTTTGGCACTAAATATTTGAATGATGAGCATGATTGCAATGTTGTTAGTATGAATTCTTTGAATATCCATAGTACTAATGATGATTGCACTAGTCATGATGAAAATGTCTCTTATAAGCATGTCAACTTTTGTGGAATACATAGAGCTTGTAAGTACAACCAAATAGGGAAGATAGATTTTGCAAGAGGCATAAGTATTTGGAAACTAAATGGTTGCAAGAAAGGCTAGATGATTGTGCTGAAAGATTCAATATTTATCGCCATCCTTGTGAACTTTGCAATGAATATGGTCATTTAAAGCTCCAATGCTATTTGTTTCATGATCAAATCGTGTCCAAAAATTATGATAACTTGATTACCCTTGAGCATTATAAAGAGCTTAGTCTTTTTTTGGGGTATGAAGAAATGAAACGTATAACTGAGGGTATTCCAAAATTTAATCTTGATAGATTTCTTGATTTTGATCTAGAAGAAATTTTTATGTATTGTGCGGTGAATTGCATTGAAAATCCTTATATCGCCAACTACATAAAGACAAGAAAACAAATAGAAGATGAAGGGAATACTAATGAAAGGGAAGAGACTTCCCAATATCTTCCTATTATTTCTTATGATGAATCAGGTAACGAGGGGGAGCCTTCTATTCAACCAATCTCATTAATAAGGAGCTCCAATTATAGGATTTAACCCACACATAATGCGAAGAAGAAAAAGAAAATACGGAGAAGCAAAGGTGAAAAGCCCTCCCAAATGATGTTGCTCCTATTACTCATTGTTATGATGATAATGGCTATACTATCGGTGCTATCCATACTATTAATGATGAGAGTGATTATGCTTATGATATGAAAAGGCCCAAGCTTGGGGATGTTATGTTTGATGAGAATGACATGTTTGAGAATTTATTTGCTGTAATTAATGTTTGTCCCAAGCTTGGGGATGCTATGTCTAATGAAGATGATATTTTTAGCCTCCCAAGTTTTGATATGCAAATTTGTTATGATGATAGCATGCCTCCTACTTATGATGATTATATTGATGAAAGTGGATTTGTAGAGGTCATGACTTTATTTAGTAATGATTCCACTATCTTGGAAGAGGTTTCAATTGATTATGATGAGAACAAAGTTGCTACTTATGATGATTATTGGGATGACACTTACGCTATAAAAAGTAGTGATGATTATATTTATAAAACTTGTCATGATTATGATTACCCTTTTTCTTAACATTACTCTTTTAATTTGGAAACAATTTATAGTATTCGAGTTTCTTATGATACTCCCACTATTCCGAATGAGAAGAATTTTGCTTATGTGGAGAGTAGTAAATTTTGTATGCTTGTAGATCATGATAAGAATGCTTTATGTGATGGTTATATTGTTGAATTCATTCATTATGCTACTGAAAATTATTATGAGGGAGGAACATATGCTTGTAGGAATTGCAATAATATCAAGTTTTCTCTCTATGTGCTTAAAGTTTTGAAGTTATGCTTGTTTTGCCTTCCTATGCTAGTTGATTATTGTTCCCATAAGTTGTTTGCTCACAAAATCCCTATGCATAGGAAGTGGGTTAGACTTAAATGTGCTTTCCATGTGTTTCATGATGCTCTCTTTATGTTTCAATTTTTATCTTTTATGTGAGCATCATTGAAATCATCATGCCTAGCTAGGGGCATTAAACGTTAGCGCTTGTTGGGAGGCAACCCAATTTTATTTTTGTTCTTTGCTTTTAGCTCCTGTTTAGTAATAAATAATTCATCCAGACTCTGTTTATATGTGGTTTTATGTTTTAATTAGTGTTTGTGCCAAGTAGAACCTTTGGGAAGACTTGGGTGAAGTCTATGCGATCTTGCTGTAAAAAATAGAAACTTTAGCGCTCACGAGATTAGCTGCCATTTTTTTACTGGAGAGAGATTTTAAGTTGATTATTTTTGTAGAATATTAATATACAAATTCCTCAGGTCCACCAATTTATTTCATAATTTTTGGAGTTACATAAGTATTCGAATGATACAGATTCAGAAATCCAAACTGCAATTTCACATACATGTAGTAGAGAGCAGATGATTGATTCAGAAGAAAACATGCACAGGAGTTAATATCGACAACAAATATAATGAGTAGCTCACAGATATAGACCACAGTACCTAGGCGCCAATGAACTACCCACATGTACACAACAGCCTAAAATGGCATCCAACAAGGCATTAACCTAAAATGTTAACCAAGCTCATGATTTAGAAGTGTAACTAAGCAACGGTATAAATCATATGTGCAGAAAATCGACAGCGGCTCACCTCGGCTCCTATTGAATGCTGAGGCAGAGAGGTGCCCACAGCATAGCAGGGTGAATCAGACGCGGCCCATCTCAGCTCGACTTCCTCGTCCTCCTTCTGCCCAGCGCCCAGGAGTAGAGGCAATTAATGTTTACTCTGCAAAAAAATGAATCTTGAGCGGATGAACAGAAATCCGACAGAAAGAGGGGAGGAAACTATGGAGAAGGGGGCTTACCTTAAGAGGAGCATGGCAGTGGCAGTTGGCGCCGTAGGATGGAGCATGTTGCACCCCGGTGGCCATCTCGCCATCGGCCAGCACGGATCCGGAGGGAGGCACGTCTTGTCCACCACCACACGCACACCAACTTCGTCGTCGGGCCTGGGAAGGGCAGAGGAGCGCGACAGTGTGCTGAATCCCGGTAGCCACGGCTGGATCTTGCCGTATCTAGCCACCTGGCTGGGCGGAGGAGGCGTCGGGGTTGCAGCCCCGCATCGTACCGTGCGGCGGCGGCCCGCGCTCCTGCCGGCATAGGGGAGGAGGAAAGGATGACGGACCAAGCTCGGCGGGGAGAGGAGGCGGCGGCCAGTCCGACGGGGAGAGGAGCGGCGGCCAGCTCGGTAGCAGGAGAAGAACGTCGAGGGGGAGAGGACAGAGCATGGCGCGGAGGAACGAAGAAGAAGGGGAGTGGCGGCTAGGGTTCAGAATCGGTCGCCCTCCTCACTCCTATGACCTATCCGTCCCCTGGCCACACACGGTACGCCACGTAAGCCCAAAGGTGTGAAATCCCAGAACCGCCCTCGGCGGCCACCAAAATTTACAGGCCGTGGCCCGAGCTGAAATGGCAAAAATGCCCTGGTGGGGGGATGGATATTACATTCTGTTGCCATTGAAATTTTATCCGACGGCCGAGGTTGATTGGGTAAATATCCAACGACTCACAGCAATCTGGATCGAGATCCGACGGCCTGTGTCGCGAGGAGATTCCGATCCGACGGTCCAGAATCCAAACGCACGGGAGAGCTCCATTTTGGAATTTTGGTTCGGTCTCTAACAAGGGGATTTGGGCCATCCTACCAGCCCGAGCGATTTTGGACGGTACGGAATATACCCGGGCTCTGTTAAAGACTAATTGGCCTGGGCGAACTAAGTTCGGAAAGACTAGGTTTGGGCCATCGCCATCGGATCGATCTAGGGTTTAATTACCTGCAAGGGCCACCGCCCCCGAGCGATTTTGGGCGGTACGGAATATACCCGGGCTCTGTTACAGACTAATTGGCCTGGGCGGACTAAGTTCAGAAAGACTAAGTTTGGGCCATCGCCATCGGATCGATCTAGGGTTTAATTACCTGCAAGGGCCACCGCCCCCTAGCTAAGCTTTGCCGCTGAACCGAGAAGCATGCCGCTGAGCGTTGCCGCCGAACCCGAAAGAGCATGTTGGAGTGCCATCTTCTGCTCTCTGCAGGTATTACACATCCATCCACCCTTTTGATTTTGTATCTGCTAGCTAGACGAAATAGTTTACCCAAAATCGATCTGATCGATGGAAGCATGATTTGATTACTGTTATATATCTCTTTCTTTTTCATTATTTACAATACTCGATCCTCTCCTGAAACAGGCCTGCATCTCTGAGCCCATTAGATTTATTCATTACGGGACTCTCGATGTTGTTCGACGGCTTTTTTTTAGTAGAGGTGTAAGGGAAAGGGCAAGGGGAACGGGAACGGGAGAAGAAACTGTCAATCCTGCTGATGAGCAAACGGGAGACAAAAATTCTCCTGCTGCAGATGATGATTACAGCGAGCAGCTTGCTGAATACGGCCACAATAGTGATCGCTACGATGGCAGTAACTGTGGCGACTACTATGACACAGATGGCGACTGGTCTGAGATCGGTGGATATGATGACTACTACAGAAAGGATATTCCACCGAGTCTCAAAATTGGCTATCACGGAGACAGCATTAATGTATCGATGGCTTACAGCTTATCTCGGGACTTGGTGGAGCTGTTATCTGTGCGTCCCCGATTTCCCTTCGTGGGCACCTTCGTTGCTTTCAACGATCGTTGCCATTACTACTGCAACTCAGAGAATGGACCACTTCATCGTAATGTTGATTCACAGGTATATGTAATGCACCCTCTGTTTCATACTAGAGCGCTTCTTATGGCTTATTCGATTCAAAGATATTTCATATGGTTTTTGTAGGACTTAGATCCTTAGAATGTTTCCTCGTGGGATTAGAACTTTAAGACAATTTCCCTTATGATTCATTTGCAATCTATCTTGGAGTTATAGATATAGACTGACACAATCCAATTCAACATTTTGTTCATTCAGGTTTGATTGTGTCAATAGTTTCTATAGCTGGAATTTGGTTTATCGTTGGATGAACTGCATTCCTAATATTGCTACCAAGAAAAAAAAATAGTAGCTACACCTAGTCCATGAGTAACCAGCCATCGCATTGTAAAAATAGGATAGGTTTGATCTGTGGTTATTTAGGCCTCCTAAAAGGATCTACGAATTCGTCGATTTGTTATGAAGAAACAAAACGGTCGTTTATTAATGGAATTCTTTGTCGGCGTTCCGTGAAATACTCGTTTGGCCGAACACTTCGAAACACGTCATAAGCTAAACCCGTACTAACAAATAACCAACCTGCAATGAACAGGGAAGGTATTACATTCAACCTTCCGTTAGGATCCCTTTGTTTCTTCTACCTTTTCAAACACTCTTGCATCTCAATTTTTAGGGCCAATTTCATTCAAAAGAATTCGTGTGGAATTTTCTCTATGTTGGTTGTTTGATTTGTAGGATTACAATTCATATGAAATTTACTTCAAAAATTTCCATATGGTTTTCGTGTGCATGATCAAACATCCATACAACTTTGTAGTACTCCATTTGTTCCTTTATGTTAGGCGTATTTGTTTTTTTTTACTATATTCTACTCCCTCCGTCCGAAAATACTTGTCATCAAAATGGATAGAAAAGGATGTATCTAGAACTAAAATACATCTAGATACATCCTCTTTTATTCATTTTAATGACAAGCATTTCCGGACGGAGGGAGTACAATTCGGCTTTAACTCCTCCACCATCATGTACATGGCAACCTCACGATAAAATCAAGCCAACCTCCCAATCGGTTGGTTGAACAAAAAAAACTCCCAATATTTTTATTTTGGTTTGTATGCAATCCTTCTTTCGGGGGATGCCTTGCGTGGCCCCATGGTGTTAGAGTTATATTATAAGTCATGTACCCCTTTGTATTTATCCCGTTGTATAAGGGGTTTCCTGCATATGTTTCGCATCTGTACATGTATATATATCGGCCTATGGCCTCATGGGAATACAAGTTGCTTTCCTAACATGGTATTAGAGCCCCAGGTTTAGGGTTTTCTTTTTGGCGCCGCAACTCGCCCTCCCGATCGAGTTCTCCTCTCGATCTCCACGTCTTGGCTCGATTCGTTCCTAGCTCCCGATCTGATCGATCTGGTGAGCCGGTACCTCAGGTCCAGCCAGCGCCGGACCGCCCGATCCCGCTCCAGAAGCCAGCGCCCGTTCTCCCGACGCCGCTCCGAGGCCCCGCCCGATCCCCCCACTCTGGTCGCCCGATCCAGTCGCCCGCCCGCTCGATCCCGCTCCAGGAGGCCCCGCCCGATCCCGATCCAGCGCCGGACCGCCCGTTCCCGCTCCAGGAGGCCCCGCCCGATCCCGATCTCGATCCTCCGACGCCCGCTGATTCCCCCGCTCTGGTCGCCCGATCCAGTCGACCGCCCGCTCGCGCCTGATTCTGTTGCTGGTGGTCTGCTGTTCCTGTCGCTGGTGCTCTCGTCGGATCTCTAAAAAAAATTTCTGCTGCATCGGGCTATGTTGCTGTCCCTCGTTGCCCTGTGATCTTCGATGGTACTAACTACACCGAGTTCACTGGCTTCATGTGCATTCACATGCGTGGCATCCGTCTCTGGGGTGTTCTTTCTGGCGAGGTCTGCTGTCCGCCACGTCCGGTTCCTCCGGTGGCCCCTACTCCGCCGACTCCACTGGTTCTTGCTCCGGATGCTAATCAGGCCGCCAAGGATGCGGCTAAGCTTGCTGATGAGGCTGCTGATCGTGCGTATGATGAGCAGGTTTTGGCTTATGAGGAGGCTCTTCAGATTTATCATGGTGCTCTGTCTGCTTACACCCAGTGGCTTGATGATGATGCTCGTGCTGCCGCTGTTCTCACTGCCAGTGTTCTGCCTCAGTTTGCTTCTGAGTTTCTGGGTCTCCCTACTGTCTTTGAGATGTGGACCCGTCTTCGTCAGCGCTATCAGCCCTCTGGTGATGCCTTATACCTTTCTGTGGTCCGTCAGGAGCATGCTCTTCAGCAGGGTGACTCTACTGTTGACGACTTCTATGCACAGAGTTCTGCTATCTGGCGCCAGCTTGATTCTCTCCGCAGTGCTGGTTGTCGTACCTGCCCCTGTTGCCAGGCTGTCTAGGCCAATTTGGAGTTTCATCGTGTCTATGAGTTCCTGTCTCGGCTCCGTAAGGAGTTTGAGCCCCGGCGTGCTCAGTTGTTTGCTCGTGGTCGTATTTCTCTCATGGAGGCGCTTTCTAAGATTCGTGCTGAGGAGACTCGCTTACGTGGTGCTGGTTTGCTGGAGGTTCCCTCTGTGCTCGCTACTCGTGCTCCTACGCCACCTGCTGCACCGACCCCTTCTCGCTCGAGTGCTCCGCCGCTCTTGCCCACTCCTTCTGGAGGCTCAGGTCGCCCCCGTCCACATTGCGACTACTGCAACAATGATGGTCATCTTGAGTCTCAGTGCTACACGAAGAAGAAACACCTGCGCAAGGCGCGATCATCATCTTCAGGGACTTCGTCATCTACCTCGACAGCTTCAGCCATTGCTTTGACTGAGCAGGATATTCTGAGACTTAAGCGTCTGCTCGCGGCTTCAGGTTCTTCCTCGACGGGTACTGCTGGTTCTGTGACTGATGCTTCCCGCACTGAGCAATCACCCTCTACACAGTCAGGTACATCCCCATGGGTTCTGGACTCTGGAGCTTCTTTTCATATGTCTTCTCATTCTTCCACTTTGTCCTCTCTTCGATCACTGGATTCTCCTGTTCATGTCTTCACTGCTGATGGTACTCCACTTTTTGTTGCTAGTAGAGGCCATCTTACCACTCCTTATTCTGTTCCTGATGTTGCTCACGTTCCTCGACTTACCATGAATCTGTTTTCTGCTGGTCAACTTACTGATTCTGGTTGTCGCGTCATCCTTGACGTTGACTCTTGTTCTGTCCAGGACCGTCGCACGCACACTCTGGTTGGGGCTGGCCCTCGCCGCCGTGATTCTCAGGGTCTTTGGGAGTTGTACTGGCTTCATGTTCCTTCCGCTGCCACCACCATCGCCAGTTCCTCCGCTTGAGTCGCCTCCGTTACTGGTTCCTTCAAGCAGTGGCATCATCGACTTGGTCATTTGTGTGGTTCTCGGTTGTCGTCTTTAGTTCGTCGAGGTCTTCTGGGGTCTGTCTCAGGAGATGTCTCTTTAGAGTGTCAGGGTTGTCGTCTTGGCAAGCAGATTCAGTTACCATATTCACATAGTGAGTCAGTGTCTAAGCGTCCTTTCGATTTAGTCCATTCTGATGTATGGGGTCCGGCTCCTTTCGCTTCCCAAAGATGGTCATAAATACTATATTATTTTCATAGATGATTTCTCTCGTTACACATGGCTTTATTTCATGACTTCTCGTAGTGAGGTGTTGTCTATTTATAAGCGTTTTGCTGCCATGGTTCAGACTCAGTTCTCTTCACCCATTCGTGTCTTTCGTGCTGACTCCGCTGGCGAGTATATCTCTAAGATGTTGCGTGGTGTTCTTGCTGAGCAAGGAACTCTTTCTCAATTCTCTTGTCCTGGTGCTCATGCTCAGAATGGTGTGGCTGAGCGAAAGCATCGACATCTTCTTGAGACGGCTCATGCATTGATGATTGCTACCTCTCTCCCGCCTCATTTTTGGGCCGAGGCCGTCTCCACCTCCACCTATCTTATCAATATACAGCCTTCCGCTGCTCTACAGGGTGGTGTTCCTTTTGAGCGTCTTTTTGATCGTTCTCCCGATTATTCGATGCTTCGCTTGTTTGGTTGTGTTTGCTATGTTCTTCTTGCCCCTCGCGAACGCACCAAACTGACCGCTCAGTCTGTTGAGTGTGTCTTCTTAGGCTACAGTGATGAGCATAAGTGCTATCGTTGTTGGGATCCTATCGTCGTCGGATGCGTATCTCTCGAGACGTGACTTTTGATGAGTCTCGTCCCTTCTACCCACGCCCATCTTCCTCGAATTTTTCAGTGGAGGATATCTCTTTCCTCACTTTTCCTGACTCACCTATCACCCCCGTCGAGCCTGTGCCTCTTCATTCCACTCCTTCTGCTTCTCCTCCTCCAGTCGATTTGCAGCCACTGTCTTCCTCGGTCTCCTCGCCTAGCATGTCACCGGATTCTACACCTTCATCTCCGGTGACTTCTTCGTCGCCACCCCTAGTGATTCCTCCTTCTATTGTTCCATCTTTTCCTCAGCATTACACTCGTCGTTCACGACCTGTGGATGCCTCTGTGGATGAGTCGTCATCTTCCTCTCAGCCTACTTATGGCTTGCGTTCTCGTCCTCGTCCGCCTATTGATCGCTTTGGATTTCCCACCGCTGGTGCTGCTGTTCTTGAGCCGACTTCTTATCGTCAGGCTGTTGTTCATCCTGAATGGCAGTTTGTGATGGCAGAGGAGATTGCTGCTCTTGAACGCACTGGTACCTGGGATCTTGTTTCTCTTCCTCCTGGAGTCCGTCCCATCACTTGTAAGTGGGTCTACAAGGTTAAGACTCGCTCCGATGGTTCTCTTGAGCGTCATAAAGCTCGTCTTGTGGAACGTGGTTTTCAGCAGGAGCATGGTCGTGATTATGACGAGACTTTTGCTCCTGTGGCCCATATGACCACTGTTCGTACACTTCTTGCCGTTGGCTCTGCACGCCACTGGTCTATCTCTCAGCTTGATGTTAAGAATGCCTTTCTTAATGGTGAGCTGCGTGAGGAGGTGTACATGCAGCCACCACCTAGGTATTCTGTTCCTGATGGCATGGTATGTCGTCTTCGTCGCTCTCTCTATGGCCTTAAGCAAGCCCCCCGTGCCTGGTTTGAGCGTTTTGCCTCTGTGGTCACTGCCGCTGGTTTTTCCGCAAGTGCTCATGATCCAGCATTGTTTATTCACCTTTCTCCCCATGGTCGGACTCTTCTTTTTCTCTATGTTGATGACATGATCATCACTGGGGATGACCCCGAGTATAGTGCCTTTGTAAAGACTCGTCTTAGTGAGCAGTTTCTTATGTCTGATCTTGGACCCCTTCGCTACTTTCTTGGGATTGAAGTCTCTTCTACCTCTGATGGCTTTTTTATATCCCAGGAAAAGTATATCCAGGATCTTCTTGCTCGTGCTGCTCTTACTGACGAGCGCATTGTTGAGACTCCTATGGAGCTTAATCTTCACCTCCGTGCTACTGATGGTGATCCTCTCCCTGACCCGACGCGTTATCGTCATCTTGTTGGCAGTCTTGTCTATCTAGCTGTCACTCGTCCGGACATCTCTTATCCGGTTCATATTCTGAGTCAGTTCGTCTCTGCTCCCACTTTAGTTCACTATAGTCATCTCCTTCGTGTTCTTCGATATCTTCGGGGCACGATCTCTCACCGTCTATTCTTTCCTCGCTCCAGTTCTTTACAGCTTCAGGCCTATTCGGATGCTACGTGGGCTAGTGATCCTTCAGATCGCCGTTCACTTTCTGCTTACTGTGTTTTTCTTGGTGGTTCTCTCATTGCCTGGAAGACGAAGAAACAGATTGCAGTTTCCCGTTCGAGTGCCGAGGCTGAGTTGCGAGCAATGGCTCTTTTGACGGCAGAGGTGACTTGGTTACAGTGGTTACTTCAGGATTTTGGTGTTTCTGTCACTACACCGACTCCGCTCTTATCTGACAGTACAGGTGCTATTAGCATTGCGCGTGATCCTGTGAAGCATGAGCTCACCAAGCATATTGGTGTTGATGCTTTCTATGTACGCGCTGGTATGCAGGATCAGGTTATTGCTCTTCAGTATGTGCCTTCCGAGTTACAGTTGGCGGATTTCCTGACGAAGGCCCAGACTAGAGCACAACATGGCTTTTATCTCTCCAAACTCAGTGTTGTTCATTCACCATGAGTTTGAGGGGGGGTGTTAGAGTTATATTATAAGTCATGTACCCCTTTGTATTTATCCCGTTGTATAAGGGGTTTCCTGCATATGTTTCGCATCTGTACATGTATATATATCGGCCTATGGCCTCATGGGAATACAAGTTGCTTTCCTAACAGCCCCATGGTTTTTGAGCCGAACTACTAAAAGTTGGCCCTGCCTGTCATTTTTTTTTCCATTTGCTTGCACAATCCCCCCATGAAACCTAGATCGCCCCAGAATTCCCCGCGACCCAAACCTATCCTGGCTTACGCGACCCTCTCCCTTGGCTGCCGCTGCCCCCACAATCCTGCCGACCGGCACCGCCGCAAGCTGGTCTGCTCCTCCCCTGGTTGCTGTTGCTGCTGGTCTGCTCCTCCCCTAGTGCTGCGGCTCCTCCCTTGGTTGCCGCTGACTATTAATAAGTATATACATTTACTATGGTAATTTTTTTGTACAGTCAGGACTAATCAAGAGTCGCTACCCCAGAATGACTCGTTGACTCAAGAACATTGTGTGACCCATGCAAGTAGAGTAGGAGATCATGTATGCGGGCGACTTCGCTATTGCGGGCCACCGAATCGACTTGCTTCCATCTGAAGCGGATTCCAGCTTGTGTTTCCGGTCTTTTAATCTTTCCATCGAAGGGATTAGCAAGGTGTACTTCAGACCCAATCGCTCCTTAATTATGTCTCTTGGTTATTATGTCAAAAATAATACATCTTAGATAAAGAACGTGATGAGTATAAGATGGCAATGCCATTCTATTCATGTGTTTTTCCTATTCATGCATTTTATAATTCTTGCAAATAAAGAGGCCCTTAGTTCTGTAACCCTAATGTAATTCTAATATGTTTTTCAAGTTCCTGGGCTCAAGAATCCTGTGAATAGAATAAGCTCTAGCTTTTATGTTTCTTTTCTCCACATTACAACGCGTCTTATAAAATAGAGACACGTCGAGCCTATGCATGCAACAACATATATGACCAATGGCCCTATGAGTTGATGCATTCAGACTAAACAACCTATCTTTAACTTATTGAAATGAAGGTGGTATATCTTTATTTTTGTTTTTTTGCATCTTTTGAATCATTTTATTCCATTGCCATATGCGCAGGGTAATTTGATTCTCAGGGCAGAAGGGGCTGCGCTTGAGGACTATGTCCGCATTAAAGTTGAAATCCCAGAGGGATGATAACCGGATTGACACTGCAAACTACGTCTTCTATGTGGACCCGTACTTATGTAACAGTGTCATTGTCCACACAATGCCAACAAGATATTTCCGTAATATAGACGTGTTTTTCGTGCCGATGTATCGTGCTATACAGGCCAGCTTGTGTGTCAACCTTGATCTCGCATCTGGCAGTGGCTGTAGCTATGCATATGGCGAAATCACGGCGCACCATGAGTTCTGCGGCGACTTCAACGTCCTGCTTTTTCAGTGTGCAGAAGATGATATGGCAGAGGTTGTTGATGGCAGACTTCCATTGTTGCGGACTTGGGCAGCTGTTCCGATATACTTAGAGCCGCTCTTGATAATCAAGCTGAACCTTAGTGTTTTTACTAATTCTGACCATGTTAATGACGGTCATGCCATCTCCTTCCAAGGTGATCTTACCTTCTACCATGACGAGTATGAAAAGACAATCTGCAATGCTGACCATGGTACAGTTGAAGTGCAGATTGGGTACCGTTAATTGCCCAGCAGGGGGATGCTATCCGTTGTAAACTAACCTTTTATATGTATGATATTGCTGTATGGATCAGCTGGGTTTATGTCATATATCTCTCTGAATGGCTGGCCGGTTATCATGTCTTTTTTGGCGTTCTGGTATATTATGTTGCCGCTGGATGTCTACCGGTGATATTTTTTCTGAAGTGTTGTGTCGTAATATGTCGACCCGTGGAAATGGTTTTACAGTTCTGAGACGTGTCGTGTCTATGGCTACCTCTCACGTTTATATGCCGCAATTTGGCCACAGAAGATTCGAAGCCTGGGGCACACAGGTTTGTGCACGCTGTGTCGGGGGCGGCAGAACGGACCATGTACTTCTCCGGATGCTTTTACACCATGGCAAATTCATTGTACTCACCATCGCATTTTTATTTATAGTTACCATGGAAGAAAAATCTTCACCCGCAAAAAAAAAATCTTGTACTTAGCATGTCATTTTTATTGTGCATATCATGCCAAATTCTTTTTGTGCACAGCATATGTAAAAAATCTGCGATGTCCTTTACGAAACAGGTCTTTGTCTTTGCCAATTTGTTTCGCCGTGATGTTTTAGTGAACATATTATTTCTTTAATTTTGACATGGAACATGACAAATTTATGTTTATATGTAGCTTAACCATGGCAAATTTACTGTACAAACCATGACAAATTTATTTTAAATACCATGACAAAATTTCCAAAACTTGCCATGTTTTTAGAGAACAAATTTCCTAAATTTACCATGTGTCCATGGAAAATTCTTACATTTGTCATCTTTTTAAAGAAACAATCCCAAACTTTGCCATGTGTCCATTACAAATTCCCAAAAGTTGACATGTGTTTTTAGAGTACAAAAATTGTAAATTTTGCTATGTGCCCATGAAAAAATCCTGAATTTTCTATATTTTGAAAGACCATTGTAAATTCTTTTTATATACTATCAGATTTATTGACATGGCAAATTTTCGCCTTTACACAAGCACACACTTTTTTTGCAACACAAGAATTAGCCGTGTGAACACTATGATTTATTTTTATAAATTTGCCATGATTTTTACAAAAATAAGAATTTTTTTCTTAATCAGCCATGTTAAAAATCCACTTTTTTATTTTTGCCATGATTTAGATAAATATTTTTCTGTTAAAGTTGTCATCGGAACATTCATATTTCGTTTATAAATAGTAATAATGCCTGTGGATTGCAACGGGAGAATAAAAGTCACATTACTCAACGTTGGAGCTTCAACTGGTGGATGAGCAATCGATGGTGGAAAAGATGAAAAATATATCCTAACAAAAAGATATAGACATATAAAATAGCAAAGGGTATTATGAGAAAACTATAAAACTAACTTATAACACCATATGAAGTGACCCTTGTAGAATGGATACAAACGTAATCCAGCCATCCATTTTGTGATGATATGTTAAAAAAACTTTAGTTGTGATATTACTAGCTCATGTTTCAATTGGTAAATACTCCCTCCGTCCCAAAATAAGTGACTCAACTTTGTACTAGGCTTAGTACAAAGTTAATAGAAACTTGAGTCACTTATTTTGGGACGGAGGGAGTAAGAAACTTAATGACGCTGCGTGTCGTTTCAGGATGACAATTATTCTGCCCCCATGGAAGAATTGTTTCAATTCTTTAAAGAGAGAACCATACAACAAAACCTGCCAAACTCAAGTGGTCAACATAGTCTGAATCAGTTCATACACTCTGAAATATAAATTCATGCCATATACATTCAGTTTCTACTACAAAAAAATTGTAGTTGGAAACCTAGCAAGTATTACACTTCAAAGACCAAAAGCTTGAAAGTGGCATCACTTGTTAGCCCGAGCACCATCTATATATGGCAACTGTATCGGTTGTACATACTTTCTTTCTGGGCAAACGTTCTACAATCTATACTTACAATGTGATAAAAGCAATCGATCACCATTCTCTGCTCATCCTCTTTCTCCGGACCAGAGCAAGCACACCGCCGATCAATCAACCTTATATAATGCCCTATTGAAAAGTAAAAATTGGGAACAAAGAGCATCACTACAATAGTTAGTATTCTTATGTAAACTAGAATTAAATTCATGACTTTAGTAACAAAAACAAAAGAAGTCAATACATCAATGGTGTTTTGTGTGTCACTTTACTATTAATGAAATACAAATTTTATAATACATCTTTCCCATCTTTAAAAACTCACGAAGCTAGAAGTGAAAATTTTCAAAAGGAACCCTCTCTAATCTGGTGTAAGGATGCAGGCAATGATGTTAATTATTAAGCGAAAGAGATTTCAGCAATGAATCTGCTCAATTTTGGAATGAACATCATGCTGCTCCTTTTGATCTTGATTGTTCCTTCCAAATAGCCTATTCTCAGAGCATTCTCTTCTCTATAGCAGTAGCAAGATCCTATATACATCTAATCCAGTCAAACACATACGTCGGAAAACAATAATCCAAATACACATTCCAAATCATAAGAAGCATACCTTTTCCACAAATAGGTCCTATGCAACCTTGGACCTTCAAAGATTTTGCTAGCATTTCTTGAGCTTTTTCTAACAGAAAAAATCCTAAGCTCATCATTAGTCCTGCTCGAGCCCCGGCAGAAGGACTCTCGCGTGGCAGGCAAAGAGGATGAGTCGGGGTTCCGGGCGGAGAGAACACCCATCTGAGCTAGTAAGGGAGGGAGGTGGGACTACTAAATATATGAATCGGTGGGACTACTATTTATCATGCATGTAAGGGAGGTGGGACTACTAAATATATGAATCGACCTTCATTTTTACAGACAATATGAGCTAGCTGAGTTGGCCATGACATTATACAATGGGTGATAGGTTTTGAGTTCGACTATGCTCACAAGCAAGTTTTTTTTGCTTCAAACGGGATAGGTGGGCTAGCAAGTATTCAGGATAGGTGGGTCGTTCTGTTATTCTGGCTCGCACGAACGACGAAAGAAACTTGGCTCTACGAATTAGTACCACCTTGTGTATTTTTAATAGGAGACGGATGAAAAATCGGGTGAAATGCACCTTGCTTTATTAATAGGTATAGATTAGCGCAATGCTATTTTAATTTTTAAGATAACATGGCACATTTATTCAATATACCATGGTAAATTGTTAAATTAGAGGATGAAATTTTAATAAATATAGCATTACAATTTTCTTAAATTACGGCATGCCATTTAGTAAATTTGTGCTTTATGCCTTTTATGTATCATCATTTTTTCCTGATGGCAATTTTTATTTCTTGCAAGAAGCAGTTAAGTAGGCCTAGCCCTTTTTTCCTCCCTGTTCTCTCGACTTGCATGGGGGCTCACGATGGAGCCCGCTAAAGCGAACATTCAACAAAGAGAGATTGGTTCACACGATCGAGAGCGATGATGTCTTGCTTATAGTTGGACCTAACATACGCTTGCGTCAAGGATGCACCGGTGGGCCGGCCTAGTATTTCCAGTTGTGACTAATGGGCCAGCCCAACTTCCAGGTTAGTTATTTTTGTTTATATTTTGAACATATATTAAACACATATATTCTAAACTTTAAAATCAAGAATTTAAGAAAAAATGTTAATTTAGCGTAAATGTTTTGTTAACGTAACTTAAGAAAATGTTGATATATTTGAAAAAGTAGACATCAAAACATATATTTGAAAAAATGTTAAATATGTATATAGGAAAGTTAAACCTGGATAAAAAATGTTTTAGATATATACCAAAAAAGTATAATGTGCATGAAAACAATATACGTTAAAACATATATTCAAAAAATGTTAATCATGTAACTAAAAATATATTAAACGTGTAAACAATTTTTTTTGGATATATAATAAAAATATATGATGTGTACGAAGAAAACATATGATAATCGGGAAAGAAACAAAGAAACCCAAAGAAAAAGAAAAAATGAAACCGAGGAGAACTAGTAAAAAAGAGAGTGAAAAACAAGAAAGAAACAAAGAAAAATATGAAAAAAAAGAAAAATCAGAAAAACCATAGAAAAGCAACCAAATAATATAGCTAACGACCTTCTTCTTCCGAAACCCGAGCGAGCCGCCAGCGTACAGAAAAGAAAAGGTAGACCGGGCAATACCTACGCGAGGGACTAAAAACTTCACCCAGGGGAGCATGTATCTCGCTATAAGCTTTATATGGCTCCCGCACGCTCGGTGGTCCATAATCTTACACTCCCTCCAATTGCATAATGTAGTGTGTATAGTTTTTCTTGAAAAGTAAACCTTTTGAAAACGTTGATCAAGTTTATAGAGAAAACTATTTATATATACAATACCAAATATATGAAAGATGAAACTACGTCTTACGATGAATCTAATGGTATATGTTTAATATTTTAGATGCAAATATTTTTCTTGACAAACTTGGTCAAAATTTGTGAGGTTTGAATCTTTAAAAAAAATACATATCCACTAAATTAGATATGGAGGGTGTATGTTTTAGCGTGGCGCTGGATAAGCTTTGAAGAAGACTAAACCTCGAATGGTTTCTTCTAAATTGAGACAATCGTGCTGTAAACAACCCCTAAAAAAATGGCAGTGGTTGACGTACACGGATATGTGTCGGCTGATTGTCTCACCAACCTCGGTACACAGCAACGGTTGTCCCGACAAGCGGCGGCGCGACTCGCCGCCCTGCCCCCTGCGTCCCTCTCACGGCCGGCCTCTAAATACTACTCCTACATCACCGCGGCCGCCCCCCTGCAGTAGATCCCGCAGGCAAGCCAGCGAGATCGGCGCGTCGCGTGACTCCGCCCAGCTAGTAAAGCAGCGCAGATGGTGGAGATCCCGGTGGTCGACCTGCGGCTCGCCGGCGCGCAGCCGGAGGAGTCGGCGCGGCTGCGGGACGCGTGCGAGCGCCTGGGCTGCTTCCGCGTGTCCGGCCACGGCGTGCCCGCGGCGCTCCAGGCGGAGATGAAGGCCGCCGTGCGCGCACTCTTCGACCTCCCCGACGAAGCCAAGCGCCGCAACGCCGACATCATCGCCGGCAGCGGCTACGTCGCGCCCAGTCCCGCCAACCCGCTCTACGAGGCCTTCGGCCTCCTGGACGCCGCGGACCCCGCCGACGTCGACGCCTTCTGCGCGCGCCTCGACGCGCCGCCCCGCGCCAGGTCGGACCAAATCGGCCGCGCCTCTCTTGGCACCAAATCAATTTCGGATCCTCCAATTTTGATCTCAGCACGCGCTAATCTGTCGCAGGGGGACCGTCAAGAGCTACGCCGAGGCGATGCACGAGCTGATCGTGGACGTCGCCGGCAAGGTGGCCGCGAGCCTGGGGCTGGAGGGCCACCCGTTCCAGGACTGGCCGTGCCAGTTCCGCATCAACAGGTACAACTACACGCAGGACACCGTGGGCTCCTCGGGCGTGCAGATCCACACGGACTCCGGCTTCCTCACCGTGCTCCAGGAGGACGACTGCGTCGGCGGCCTCGAGGTGCTGGACCCCGCCACCGGCGAGTTCGTCCGCGTCGACCCCGTCCCCGGCTCCTTCCTCGTCAACATCGGCGACGTCGGCACGGTACCATCGAGCATCGATTTGTTTCAGCTGGAAATTCTTGGGAGTATTCGTTTCCGTCCGGTGCGCTGAGCCTCTGAGTGAGCACCATGTTTTGTGTTTCAGGCGTGGAGCAACGGGAGGCTGCACACCGTGAAGCACCGGGTGCAGTGCGTGGCGGCGGTGCCGCGCATCTCGATCGCCATGTTCCTGCTCGCGCCCAAGGACGATAGGGTGTGCGCGCCGGAGGCGTTCGTCGACGCGCAGCACCCGCGCCGCTTCAAGGCGTTCGACTACGATGACTACAGGAAGCTCCGGCTGTCCACCGGCGAGCGCGCCGGCGAGGCGCTCGCTCGAATGGCGGCCTGAGAGGCGTGACGTAGCTATTTGGCGGGGCCTCTGCTTGTTGGCTCGAGAGTGTAACTCTGAGCTTTTCAGAGAGAGCTAAGCTTCAGTCGATTATTGACGGTTGAACCAAGTGAGGCTGTGAATTGTCGTTGTTTTCATCTATCAATAAAATCTTGTACGAATTGCAAAAGTGAAAACTGCAAAAGGTGCAAACACGACGGCAATCTTTTTTATTTTTATTTTTTCAGCCAATTATTATTCTTAGAGCAACTAGTGGTCACGTGGGCAGCCCACCATGTTTTTGAAGCTTGCACGCAAGCAAATACAAGTCATCGTTGTTTGCAATCATCTGAAGTGCTGTGCTTACCTTTTTAGTGGGTCATCCATCCTCAAATTGCTCCAGATTAAGCACGTTTAACTTTAAGATTTCTTTTGGGTGAGCTCATGAAAAAAAGTGCAACTTGTTGATATGAGTGGTCTATCATTCCTATTAAGTCGGGATGTCACGTCCACCATCAAATCTATCTACACAGAATGTGAATCCTATGTCGTTTATGAGCCGCTAAACAAAATATACAGAAAAGTTCGGAGAAATTTACCTCCAGGGAAGCTGCCGGACACCTTGAGGGCTCGCGGTCTAAGGGATGGCGTGGCCGGACTACTGGAAGAAGTTGCAAAGCTGCGAGGAAGTGTGGGAAGTCCAGCGACGTCTCAGCGGTGGCGATTGGGGACAAATCATGGCAGTTCGGGCGGCAGAGTGGCACCAAACAAAGGCGGTGTGGGGATGTGGGCGGTGACAGAAGGGAGCACTCTGAAATGTCTGTGGCACCAATTTTTAGGTGGATGGAGTGCACACGTCTTGCCCAATCTTCTAATATGGAGGTTCGCGAGCTGGATTTGGAGCACCCACAAAAATTATGGCGATAGAGGACGGGATGAAACTCTGCTAGATGGGCCTTTATGGGAGAACTTGGCATAATGATAGTTTTTATGAAGATCAGGCCGATATGTTGACTTTGCTAGAGTTGCCCTTACCTCACGTCCCCTCGATGGTGGGAGGTGGTGGCGGGACAACAAGGTTCTGAACGGGGATATAGGTGGCGGTCAAATCAAGAATGGACGCGGACACATGTGTGGGGCTAGTACTGTTAGAGATATATTTGGTAGTCTAGGATTTGTAATCCGTCTCTTACCTTATCTCTAGAGGAGGTTTCTTACTCTCCAAGCCTGCACTCCTACATATCCTCGTCCGTGAGGCTCAATACAACATCCATCATATTCCACCAGTCTTCTCTCTATTCTCTTCTAACTAGTACGACTCTAGGCATGACGGGATATATTGGCGCCTGTGGTGACAACGTGGGGTGGCGGTCAACGCCAAAATGCCAAATATGTATTGATAATTAAATTTTATGATGCTACAGTGGTTCCCAACAATTAAGAGAGGCAACTTTTTATCGGTTTACTAAAAAAGAATCCACAATAACAACACACTTTATACTAACCAACACCCTCGCTCGAAAGGGCGATGTACGCAGTCACCACAACCAAATATCGTCAGATCAGATGCCCAATGAGACATAGGGGCCAACTGCCTCCGGACGCTGCCGACTGAAGCATCACCAGGATGGGGGAGAAGCAAGATCATCTTATTCCAACGCGGCGGCGCCCCCACCACTGATGCAATGCTTGTAAGGAAGACCAGGCCTGACCTAAGTGCTAGTTGGAGCGAAATTGCCGTGGTCCACGGCCTCTCCCGTCTCCGGAGCGGCAGACGAAGGATCTCGACAAGTTGAAGATTAAAGAGGAAGAGAAGTGCGGCTCAGATAGTGTGGCAAAGTAGAATGTATTCTTTTCATCAGTAGAAAAGTATTGGCCTGATTTTGGTTAGAAGTTTCAGCTGCAGGGCAAAATGTTTCCGTTGTAAGAAAAAAAAAGGTTCATATATTCCAATAAGAAAAACAAAATTCAGTGATTCTTTTTCCTCTCTCCCTGATGCGCACCTCATCCAAAACTACCGTACTTCCGCCGCCGCACGGCGATGCTCTCCTCGTCGCTCGCCTTCTCACCCCACCGCCTAGCCCCTTCCCCCTCTGCTGTTCGCCGGAGCACATCTTCCACCATCACGATGCGGGACCGGGGCAAGAACCGAAAGCCGATGCAGCGGGGGCGCTACCTCAGCACCGAGGCCATCCAGGCCGTCCAGTCGCTCAAGCGCGCCACCCTCTCTGGAGCACCCGCCGGCGGCGCCGTCGCGACGGACCCCAAGCTGCGGCGGCTGCTGAAGGCCGACATGGTCGCCGTCTTCCGCGAGCTCGCGGCGCAGGGCGAGGCCCACCTGGCACTCAAGGTATAGTCTAATTTGTGTGTGCACTACTGGGAGCAGAGTGAATTGAGCTAGGATTCATAGTTGTTTAATTCTGAGCACAGAAGTTACTGATGATTCAGCTAGATATTTTCACATTTGTTAATCAGCCCTGCTGTGTACTCACAGTTGCTGATTATGAGCCGTCCTGGACATTAGGGTGGATGGGTTGTTTTTCTGGCCTGATCCACCAATTTGCACTGATTTATCACTACAGGAAACCTAGGCTATTCATGAACTGTCTGTTCAGATCATCTGCCATCGTTCGGAAACAGCTTTGGCCACTTATGAGTCACAGCTCTCCAAATTGTTCCTGCGTTGTTCTGAACCAAGGTTATTTCATTATATGGCTGCAGTAGGTGAGCCATAGATGACATTTCCACTGCATACCAGCAGGAATGAATCTGTGAAGTGATGAATGTGGGTATAGTTCCTTATCATTGTTGCAACAAGAACCTTAAATAGCAAGTTTGTTTTAGTCTACATTAAGAATGATGCACGCGCAAAATTTACACGAGTGATAAATTTTACTCGAGCAACCGCCAACCAGCATGGGATGGTGGTCATCTTTTTAGACGGAACATGCCGAAACCCCATAAAACACGCTAACTACTGATATTGCGGCCCACACAAGGCGCTCGTGCTGTGAGCCTGCTGGTGCTGGTCATGAATACTGATAATCCATTGGCAGTAAACGGGGATGCCGAGATTTAGTCTGTCCTTGTTGCCCTTTAACCATTATGAGTTTCGTAAATGCTTCCTTTTGGGGTATTTGGATTAATAGATGATGCTGGCAAGCAGATACTTCTTGACTGGAACTGAGAAATGCACACTAAGATGCCTCTTGTTTTGTCATCTATGTCAGGTCTTTGAGGAGATTCGAAAGGAGCACTGGTACAAACCTAGGTTGTTCTGGTATGTTGATCTTATTACAGTGCTTGCTAGCAAAGGATTGAGGTCCGAGGTTGGCAAAGCCTGTTCGTATCTGAAGAGGGAACAATTGGAACCTGACACGGATGGTTTCAATCTGCTTCTGAAGACACTTTTAGATGCTGAGTTCACACAATTAACAATGGACTGCTTCCGTCTTATGAAACTATGGGACACGGAACCTGACAGGACAACATACATAACGCTGGTCAAGGGTCTTGAATCCCTAGGAGAGACGGATCTATCTTCTAAGGTGAGGTTGGAAGCAGAAAGTGACTATGGAGACCTCTGGGACTTCTTTGACGAAGAGGAGAAGATTGAGACTTGAGCAGTTCTTTCTTAACAGGATGTTGTATGGCCATGTTGGAAGGGAATCAATTATAAAGTTTATTATGCAGTGTTAGAACAGAAGAATGGAAGTCTATTCTTGGACCCAGCAGAATTTTTGTGCAACAAATAGTGATTAGTTACTACCAATATCTACTTGAGATTTATGATTATTAAAGAAGGGCTACCTGCAGGCTGCAGCTTCATCAGTTCATGTTTCTTGTTAGAATAAATCCGATGCATACCGTCGATCATCCGAGGACCAAGCAATCACACGAGCACGACACCGAGATTTGTTAACGAGGTTCACTGATATGGCTACATCCCGGGGCCTGACTACGGGTGCTCCTCCCCGTGACACCGTCACAATACCGCACACCGGCCACCTAGGCGCCGGCACACGCCGCCGGCTCCCCCTTGCGCGCCTGTGTTATTATGTTGTCATAGGTTACATCGTGTGTCTACCCCGCTATATATGAGAGGCCTAGGATACAAGTGTCCTATTAGGACACGACTCCATATCCTATCTAAACACAATACAACTCCTAGTCCAACTGTAACCTACCTTGTACACAATATTCGACACAACTCTAACAAACTCCACCTTGGCGAATATTCTCCACCACCTTGAATTCGTCAATGCGTCAAACTTTCATGTACATTGGACTTGAGCTTATCCCATGAGCACCGCTGCTACTCCAAAGACTCCATATGACTCCACCTGCAACTTGTAGTCCCTTCTTTTCTTGACCACAGTCAACACTCGAGCAAAATTAAGTTCCTACCTGAACTCAACATCACCACTCCTTTCTTGACCGCCTATCTAAAGCATGAAGGAATTTCACCGTTGCTTGTAGTCATCCCGAGTCAAATTCGCAGTTGTCTCATCACATGTATGACCACCAGAGCCCTGGCCCGTCTCCATGTCCGTGCATACCGCACGCCTCGCCGCTATTACCGCGCCGAGCCTCCGCTGTCCAGGTCGAGTCTCAAGGGTCGTGAAACCACACCACTCAACCCCCACTGCAGAGTACCATCGATCATCACCGACCGATGACGAGTTTCACGCTCCCATCAGACCACTGGGCTCCAGTCCGAACTGCATGTCACTCGCTTTCTCCCCGCTGAATAGGCTTCGATTCTCTAGATCCTTACACCGTAGCCCCTCAATCCAGCTCCACCTTCAACATGACTCCATGGTAGAGGATCAGTCCACCCTGCGTCCCGTCGACTTCAAGCTCACATGCGTACGCCATCTTGAATCAACCCCGCGCCATAGTCTTGTCGAAGCCACACAAGCCCTCGGGCCTGCGCCACGTGTTTCCACGCCCCAGAAGTCGGTCACCATCAGCATCACGCTCCTATGTCGCTGTCGCCGATCCCACCACCTTCTTCTGTACCGATCGACTCGCGTCGATCCCTCAGACAATCTAGTCCGACCCAGGCTCCCAGATCATTCCACGAATTCTCATCCATCACATGATACTTCCATCTTAGCTGACATGACTTCCTGCAATATCTTCAAGCATCCATGTTACGCCAACAAATCTTTCACCCTTGTCTGCCATAATCCAAGGTTTTCAGTTTCGTGAACTTCTCCACCTCAAACCTGATACCAGTTGGCGTCATGATCCTTTGTATGACCGACCCTATGAAAGAAAATATCTGAGCTTTCCACACAATGGGCCCAAGTACACGAACCGAATCTCCACGTACTAATAGCAAAACAAACCAAAGAATCACTCTTGGCCTTCACGTGGTGTCTCCCGTGGCTCAACTCCAATGCTAGCTTTGCCTAGCTAAAGCCCTTGCCTTCCCGATGGATGAACACAATCAGCGATGAATTATTTTCTACAGATATGATCTGCTTTGCCTCGTGCCTTTGTCTCCCTACTGGCTGATATTAACCCGCTACAGAGACGAGGAGAACACGGCTCCTCCTGGGACTCGGTCCCCTTTTTTTTTCTTGTCCAAAACAAATCTCTCAATCGTCGCCTCAACGCGTGCGTACAGCAGGCTCCGGACACACCGATCCAACTTGCACACCAGCCCCCAGCATGACCTGCTTTGCGCTGCTGCCAAGCCTTGCGACTGGGCCTTCCCGCAGCCCCTGCATTGGCCCACGCCCAGCACTAGGCCGCCCTCGCGCCTGCCGCCTGCCAGGTCCAGAGCCTCCACGCGCACCTGGATCGAATCTCCGGCATGCCGACCGCTCGTGTACGCGCCGCGCCTGACGCAGCTTCTTGGACCGCCACGCAAGCCTCGCTGCTGCACTTCCGCACGGAACCGAGCAAGACCGTGCCTGCCCGTGCGCCGCCGAGAACTGCTGCGAGTCGATCTGCCTCCCGCTCCCGATTACTTTTTTTCAATCTCGCCGAGAACCACGTCGCAGCCGGGCTGTATCTCAAACTTGATATATCCTCTAGATCAACAATCTGCAGCCTCCGAATAACCTAGCTCATGATACCATTTGTTAGAATAAATCCGATGCATACCGTCGATCATCCGAGGACCAAGCAATCACACGAGCACGACACCGAGATTTGTTAACGAGGTTCACCGATATGGCTACATCCCCGGGGCCTGACTACGGGCGCTCCTCCCCGTGACACCGTCACAATACCGCACACCGGCCACCCGAGCGCCAGCACACGCCGCCGGCTCCCCCTTGCGCGCCTGTGCTATTATGTTGGCATAGGTTACATCTTGTGTCTACCCCGCTATATATGAGAGGCCTAGGATACAAGTGTCCTATTAGGACACGACTCCATATCCTATCTAAACACAATACAACTCCTAGTCCAACTGTAACCTACCTTGTACACAATATTCGACACAACTCTAACATTTCTCTCTAGGAGTATAACTTTGTTATAACTAGTTAGTTTTTCCTTTGAGAAGTTCTGTGTGTATAATCAACCACACTGTTGCTTCTAGATGTACAGTCACACTGATGTTTACAATCAAACTACTGATATCTTTTCATGATTTCATTTCAGTATGAATGGCTATGTACTTGCTTGTGAAAATGTAGGCATCATCTGCCTCACAGAAAGATAAGATGTCTTGCAACTATCTGGTAAACATAACAGTTCATCTGTTCTTGCCAATTGCAGTAATCATTATCAGTACAAGATGACCATAGAAGGGCAAACAGATCAGAATGTCATCATATGCAAAGAACAAACGGGAACATTCCTGGGAAATCTCATCTGTACAAGTTTCTTCACTTTCAGAGAGTAATGCAGTTGTCAAAAATAATCCATGCAAGGCAAATCAAAAGCTTCGTGAACGTTTGCTGGCTGCAACGGAGACGCCTCCAGAGCCAGAAGCCCAGAACCGAACCTTCCTCAGATCAATATAGTTCCTGCATTTGTGTTTCGGGCGATCAAACGAGACCTCTGCTACAGCGAGCCCGGGGCGTGAGCGGCTAGTTGTTCAGATCAATGTCGAAAACAATCCTGGGCGCATCCGAGCGTGAGCTAGATCCAGCGCCCTTCCTCGCCTGGTTCTCCTCCTCGCTCGAGCGTGCAGGCGGCGGCGGCGGTGGCGGCGTCGTGACCACCGGCTTCGTGAACACCTTGTAGACCACCAGGTCCATGTTGGCACTGGGGCCGGTCGTCTCGCCGCGGAAGGCGGTCGCGCCTTTGTGGAGCGCGTACTCCTTCATCAGCCACCGCGTCTGCTCCCACGTCACCTTGCCGCCGCCGTCCGCCCGCGCCGCGCGGAACTCGAACCTGCGGTGGCGGGCGTACACCTCCCCGCGGAACTCGTACCCCTTCGCGTCGCCGTACTGCATCCACCACCCGCCGGGCGCCCGCCGCATGCTGCTGGCGGGCTTCGCCGCGAAGAAGTAGCCCCACGCCTCCCCGTCCTCCTTCCTGTGTCTGGGCGGGAAGGGGAGCGCGTCCGGGCTCGCCGCGAAGATGTCCACGCCCTCCGCGACGAAGCCCGGGGCGGCGCGGTCGGCGATCTTGCCAGTGGTCGCCTTGGGGCCGAGGTACTCGACGATGATCTGGCGGCCGCTGGGTACCTTGTAGTTGTAGTTGCACTCCCCGGCGACGCGCGTCCACGACATGGCATTGTCGTTGAGGTTGCCGGCGTCCTCGTTTACGCCGGAGTGCGCAGGCGGGGCAAGGATCACCGGCGTCGCGGGGAGCACCGGCTTCGCGGTGACCTTAGGTGGTCGGTCCGAGCGCGGCGGAAGGGGGCTTCCTCCTGGCCGGAGCGCCTCGCCACGGCGAGCACAGGGCAGTAGCGGTGGAGCGCCCCCTCGGGCCTTGACGAACGCCGCCCGGGTTGGTTGGGCTTGGCGCGACGGAACGCTGCCTCCTACCCGCCGGGCCACCAAGCCGGAGCGGGCAGGCGGCGGCACGGGAACCGCCGGCTTGGTGAAGACCTTGCGGACCACGAAATCCATGTTGGCGTTGGGGTGGTCGGGCAGCTTGCTGCGGAAGACGGCCGCGCCCTTGTGGAGGCGGTACTCCTTCATCAGCCACCGCGTCGGCGTCCACACCACCCGAGCCCGCACCGCCCGCGTGGCGTAGAACGCGTACCTGCTCCGGTAGCCGAGGACCTCCCCCTTGAGCTCGTACCGCTTCTCGGAGCCCTGCCACACCCAGCACCCGCCCGGCGCCGGCTGGGCGCCGTCGGCGGTCGGGGCCGCGGCGGCGAAGTAGCCCCACACCTCCCCGTGCGGCCCCCTGTGTCTCGCCTGGAAGGGGAGCGCGCCGGGGCTCGCGGCGAAGACGTCCACGCCCGCCGTGACGACGCAGCCGCCGGGGATGACGGCGGCGTCGGGGAGCTCGCCGCGGAGCGCGTTGCGGCCGAGGTACAGCGTGATGAGCTGGCGGCCGCTGGGCCTGAACACCGTTCCTGGCCGCAGCGCCAGCCCGGCGGGTTGCGCCGTCGCCATGGGGATGGAGAGTTGCGAAGCGAAGAGGCCGAGGAGGTGGGGTTGTCGGGCTTGGGCCTCGGAGGGAAGAGGAGTTCGATCGAATCATGGGAGGTTTGGGATTAGGGGCTGTATATATAGTGGCACGATCGTGATGGCAGGCAGTGATGTTCTCCAAGCCAAGTCCAATTGCAAATCCAAGATTGTCCTTCGAAGTGAATAATAAGCTTCTAAAAATCCTGGGAGTAGTAGATTCTGGCCTCCTGGGACTTTCTGTAACAGCAGTCGTAGATTCCTACACAATGTGCAGTTGTGGACAGCATTTTCCTCCAACAAAAACACAGTAGGATGGTAAGTCACAGATACATGGATGATGGATCCAAGTGTGGAGATCATATTGAGCAAGTTATCTGTGCTGCCAAATCGTTTGCCGGCCTCGTTTCGAACACACAAAAAACTTTCCTCGTCATGATCTGCTGCTATTACTAATAGAAAGTGGAAACTAAATGCTCGGCAAGTGAAGTGCTACAAGGTCTACCAGTCATTGGTAAGCTCTGAACCAATTGACTAGCACAAATTTAGTTCTCTGGATCATGAATATTTCAGTCATCAGTACCATTGAAATTGGGAAACGTTTGGGGCCGGGGCACCGGCCGGCCTCCATTCCAAGCGCGCGCGATGCGACCCACTCACGAGCAACCACGTGGCGCGATGGACCCGAGACGACTAGTCCTCCTCCCTTTTCTCTTCTTCCTCTCGCACACCTCTCTCTTTCTCTCTCCCCGCTGCCATGGTCAACGCATCGCCCTGCGCCGCAGGCCTCCCAGGCGCGCCGCCGTTCAGCAGATCTGTCCGCCCTCGATCAGATCCGTGCGGATCCGCGTGCATCGGAGCTCTCCCTACCTCGCCGGACCCGGCCATGCCGGAGCTGCAACCAGCCATGGCAGGACTGCACCCCGCGGCGCAAATTTGCTGGAACCTCGACGTCACGGCGAGACGACGGATGACCATTTTTTTTGCTACAATTGTGTTTTGGTTTTGCTACTACCATAGAGATTTTTTGCTGGAACCGATGGTATTTTTTGCTTCAATCAGAGATGCGCAATAGCTGGGGAGGCTGGCGAGTGCTGCAACCGTTGACAGGAAATCTTCAACCCAAGATTAAAAATGCTTCAACCTTTTATACAGAAAGCTGTAAGCGATCAGTGCTATCGAGGAAAGCTACAACCGTCTATATAAAATGCTACAACCTTTGATGAAAAAAACTTCAACCGAACGATAGAGAAAAGCTTTCACCCAGACGCTGCTCAAAAAGAAAAAAGTTTCAATCGTTTACAGAAAAGCTTCAACCGTAGAGGGGAAAAGCTTCAACCATTGAGATAAAAGCTACAACCGTGTCAATTTTTTGCTACCACCGTCTGTGTTTTTGCTACATCCATTCAAGCGGCCATGATGCTTTTTTACGACTGAGGTGTGACTGGCGACGACGAGGGCGACATTTTTGTTGCAACATCCTCGTTTTTTGCTATCATTGGCGCTGTGTTTTGCTACATCCGATTAACATTTTTGCTACAATGGCGACGCCGATGGATTTTTTTGCTGCAACCGTTGTCTTCATTTGCTACGACTGACACGGGAAAATGCTATCACGGGGCATCTCTGTTTTTTGCTGGAACCAATCATCGGTGAGGCGGAGCTGCATCCATGGCATTCCGATGAGCAGTGGGGGCAGCGAGCGGTCGGGGCGAGCTGAGTCCCGGAGCACGGGGCGGCCCCGACGGGCGGCCGGGGCGGCGAGCGGACTGGACGAGCTGAGTCGCGGAGCTGCATCCATGGCGCTCCGACGGGCGGCCGAGGCGGCGAGCGGTCAGCTCCAACCGGCGGCCGAGGCGGCAAGCGGCCGGGGCGAGCTGAGTGCCGGAGCGTGGGGCGGCCCCGATGGGCGGTCGGCACGGCGAGCGCTTGGGGAGACGAGGACAAGGTAAAAAAAATAGCAGAGGAGTTCGGATCTGACGGTGTTGCACAGCAGATCGGGCGGCTGGGAGCATACTGGCCGAAACATTCGGCCGGTGCGCCGGCGCCTAGCGGTGCCCATTGAAATTTACTCGTTCTTCAGTTCAGTCCAATTTATAGATGGGAAAACGACTTTAAATTTGTATGTGCATTGAAAAAAAAAGGGAGTATACAAGTTTCCGCACTATGATTAGGTGATTACAACTTTTCTGTGACCAACTCTCGGAATTATAATCTCTAAACAGGTACAAGCAAATAAAATCATAGGGTTACCTGAAGGTCGAAGGATATACCTCCTGAAATATACTGGCGTTTTCTGAAATTTTGTATATTCATTATGCAAGGTGAATGTGCATCATAAGGACATAATTCAAATATAAGTCAGAAAGGCACTAATTATTTGTTGAATTAAAACCATTACTCCTTCGCAAATGCAATTGCTACAAAATCTGCTTGACTTGGCTAAAGCTCTGGAGACTGGAGAGCAATGGCTAGAAATATTTTGGACTTCAGGGTCTTGACTCTTGAGTCTAACACATCAAAGTGCTGCCAAAAATAACTCGTGCAACCCTGAAGCGATTATTGTAGGCTTGGTAGCATTCCAGCCAGTAGCATTTACGGAGAAATTTCCCTTAGCCTTAGCCTCTCAGTTCAGTCCAATTCATATATCTACAAAGAAACAGAGACCAATTAATTCTCAACCTCACCGAATTTCTGCAGCATGATTTGGTGCTTACAAATTTTCTAGTATGAACAATAAATGTGCAGAGAAAACTGTAAGTTCTCTAAAAGATATAACACCTCTGAACTGTTCTGATGGATGTTGCAAGGAAGATGGACCACATTTTTTGGATAAAGGGTGAATTTTATTGACTCGAATGAAGCATCAACCAAATACAAACACAATGAGCACAATCACAACCTCTACATAGGTAGAATACACACGACCACACCAACACACGCACAAACAAATAAATACACAGACAAATAGCAAAGTCATACAAGACCAAAGCTATGTCTAAGCGACAGAAGAAAACTCCGAAACAATGAAAACAACGATCAATGAACTAGAACAACCAATCTGCCTCAACTAGATCGAGCGCACAATCCAGAACTGAAATGAAACAAGAGGAGCAGCACAATCCTCAACAACGCTGAAGAAATGAACATGCAGCTGTGGCGTAATGCTACTCCTGCAGGAGGAGCAGCACCGCCCCTTGGTCGCCCTAGTTCCCCTCCGTTAACCTCCGCATGATCTCATCGAGTCGCGGGTACACGATGTAGCTCTCGGAGCCCTCGTCCTCGCTGGAGCTGCTGTCGGGCGGCGGCGGCGGAGGGATCAGCGGCTTCCTGTAGACCTTGTGGACCACGAAGACGACGTCCGCCGCCACACGGCCCGAGTGCGCGGCGGAAGGCGGCCGCGTTCCTGTTGAGCCGGTACTCCTTCATCCGCCAGCGCGTCTGCGATATTACCTCCCCGTCCCTCCATGTGTAGCGGTACGTGAACCTGCGCCGGAACGCCACTGCCTCCCGGCCGCCCTCGCCGCCGTAGTACGCCTTCTCCTGGCCGTACTGCTCCCAGCACCCGCCCGCGTCCGGCGTTGGGCACGTCTCGCCGGCGGGCTTTGCCGCGAAGAAGAAGCCCCATACCTCGCCGTAATCCCTCCTGTGGTTTTCCGGGAAGGAGAGCACGCGTGGGCGCAAGGACAAGACGTCCACGCCCTCCTCGATGACGCCGGGGAGGAAGAAGCCGCCGAGCCCCGCCCTGGGGATGAGGTAGTGGCCGATGAGCTCACGGCCGGTGGGTTGGAACACGCAGCCAGCTGCTGCCAGATTAGCCATCGCCGACCGATGCCGAAGTTGCAGCCTAGCTAGGAGGGGTAGGTTCTGTGGGCGACGCGAAATGTTGGGTGGATCAGGGAGTTCGATTATGCCATGGGAGAACTCAGATCCGGGGACCTGCTGCTGCTCCTCCTTTTGTAGATGGGACGGCATCATGGCAGTTGGCAGGGAAGGTTCCAGAAGCAAGTACAAATGGCACACCAGATAGAGGGTGTCAAATTCGGTCGCGTGTGCTCAGTTCGAACAAAATTCGATGACCCATTGATCAAGAGTGTCCAATCTGAAAAATGGGGTCAGACTGAATGGCCTTTTTCGTCTCGGCTTTGTTTCACAGTCGTGCTTGGCCCAAGCAAAAGCCATCGGATTAGAGTCCACCTAATATAAAAGAGGGAGGTTGATCTAGGCTTCGGAACACCTTAGCATTTCTTGGGTCCCAATATTTCCAGAGAATTGAGAGAGGCACGCCTCTCGCTAAATGGAGTTTTTAAGATTGCTTTTCCGAAACAAGTAGGCGGGAGAAGAGTAAGTTGTTGCCAAATCCGCATGACTTTCGAACAGTTGATAAGGAGGTGATTTGTGTTTTCGGAAGGAACAAAGTACCTTACATGGGCGGCGGCTTACGAGAGATGACTGTTAAACATATGTGGGTTGATTTAATTTGTCGCCGAACAATAACCAAGAAACAAATATTGACTATATTTGGAGCACGACAACCCTAGATGAGCTCGGCATGTTGGGGAACGTAGTAATTTCAAAAATTTTCCTACGCACACGCAATATCATGGTGATGCATAACAACGAGAGGGGAGAGTGTTATCTACGTACCCACGTAGACCGAAGCAGAAGCGTTGACACAACGTAGAGGAAGTAGTCGTACGTCTTCCCGATCCGACCGATCCAAGCACCGTTACTCCGACGCCTCCAAGTTCTTAGCACACGTTCAGCTCGATGACGATCCCCGGGCTCCGATCCAGCAAAGCTTCTGGGAGGAGTTCCGTCAGCACGACGGCGTGGTGACGATCTTGATGTACTACCGACGCAGGGCTTCGCCTAAGCACCGCGACAATATGACCGAGGTGGAATATGGTGGAGGGGGGCACCACACACGGCTAAGGAACGATCACGTTGATCAATTGTGTGTCCTAGGGTGCCCCCCTGCCCCCGTATATAAAGGAGCAAGGGGGGAGGCCGGCCGGCCCTGGGGCGCGCGCCAGGAGGAGGAATCCTCCTCCTAGTAGGAGTAGGAATCCTCCTCCTAGTAGGAGTAGGAGTCCCCTCTTTCCTACTCCTACTAGGAGGGGGAAAGGAAGGGGGAGAGGGAGAGGGAAAGGGGGGCGCCCCCCCTCTCCTAGTCCAATTCGGACCAGAGGGGGAGGGGGCGCGCGGCCCACCCTGGCCGCCCCTCTCTCTCTCCACTAAGGCCCATATGGCCCAATACTACTCCCGGGGGGGGGGGGTTCCGGTAACCCCTCCGGCACTCCGGTTTTCTCCGAAACCACTCGGAACCATTCCGATGTCCGAATATGGTCGTCCAATATATCAATCCTTACGTCTCGACCATTCCGAGACTCCTCGTCATGTCCGTGATCTCATCCGGGACTCCGAACTAACTTCGGTACATCAAAATGCATAAACTCATAATATAACTGTCATCGAAACCTTAAGCGTGCGGACCCTACGGTTCGAGAACAATGTAGACATGACCGAGACTCGTCTTCGGTCAATAACCAATAGCGGGACCTGGATGCCCATATTGGTTCCTACATATTCTACGAAGATCTTTATCGGTCAGACCACATAACAACATACGTTGTTCCCTTTGTCATCGGTATGTTACTTGCTCGAGATTCGATCGTCGGTATCCAATACCTAGTTCAATCTCGTTACCGGCAAGTCTCTTTACTCGTTCTGTAATACATCATCTCGCAACTAACTCATTGGTTGCAATGCTTGCAAGGCTTATGTGATGTGCATTACCGAGAAGGCCCTGAGATACCTCTCCGACATTCGGAGTGACAAATCCTAATCTCGAAATACGCCAACCCAACAAATACTTTCGGAGACACCTGTAGAGCACCTTTATAATCATCCAGTTATGTTGTGACGTTTGGTAGCACACAAAGTGTTCCTACGGTAAACGGGAATTGCATAATCTCATAGTCATAGGAACATGTATAAGTCATGAAGAAAGCAATAGCAACATACTAAACGATCGGGTGCTAAGCTAATGGAATGGGTCATGTCAATCAGATCATTCAACTAATGATGTGACCTTGTTAATCAAATAACAACTCCTTTGTCTATGGTTAGGAAACTTAACCATCTTTGATTAACAAGCTAGTCAAGTAGAGGCATACTAGTGACACTCTGTTTGTCTATGTATCCACACATGTATTATGTTTCCGGTTAATACAATTCTAGCATGAATAATAAACATTTATCATGATATGCAAGGAAATAAATAATAACTTTATTATTGCCTCTAGGGCATATTTCCTTCAGTCTCCCACTTGCACTAGAGTCAATAATCTAGATTACACTGCAATGATTCTAACACCTATGGAGTCTTGGTGCTGATCATGTTTTGTTCGTGGAAGAGGCTTAGTCAACGGGTCTGCTACATTCAGATCCGTATGTATCTTGCAAATCTCTATGTCTCCCACCTGGACCAAATCCCGGATGGAATTGAAGCGTCTCTTGATGTGCTTGGTTCTCTTGTGAAATCTGGATTCCTTTGCTAAGGCAATTGCACCAGTATTATCACAAAAGATTTTCATTGGACCCGATGCACTAGGTATGACACCTAGATCGGATATGAACTCCTTCATCCAGACTCCTTCATTCGCTGCTTCCGAAGCAGCTATGTACTCCGCTTCACATGTAGATCCCGCTACGACGCTTTGTTTAGAACTGCACCAACTTACAGCTCCACCGTTTAATGTAAACACGTATCCGGTTTGCGATTTAGAATCGTCCGGATCAGTGTCAAAGCTTGCATCAACGTAACCGTTTACGACAAGCTCTTTGTCACCTCCATACACGAGAAACATCTCCTTAGTCCTTTTCAGGTACTTCAGGATATTCTTGACCGCTGTCCAGTGATCCACTCCTGGATTACTTTGGTACCTCCCTGCCAAACTTATAGCAAGGCACACATCGGGTCTGGTACACAGCATTGCATACATGATAGAGCCTATGGCTGAAGCATAGGGAACATCTTTCATCTTCTCTCTATCTTCTGCAGTGGTCGGGCATTGAGTCTTACTCAACTTCACACCTTGTAATACAGGCAAGAACCCTTTCTTTGCTTGATCCATTTTGAATTTTTTCAAAACTTTGTCAAGGTATGTGCTTTGTGAAAGTCCAATTAAGCGTCTTGATCTATCTCTATAGATCTTAATGCCCAATATGTAAGCAGCTTCACCGAGGTCTTTCATTGAAAAACTCTTATTCAAGTATCCCTTTATGCTATCCAGAAATTCTATATCATTTCCGATTAGTAATATGTCATCTACATATAATATCAGAAATGCTACAGAGCTCCCACTCACTTTCTTGTAAATACAGGCTTCTCCAAAAGTCTGTACAAACCCAAATGCTTTGATCACACTATCAAAGCGTTTATTCCAACTCCGAGAGGCTTGCACCAGTCCATAAATGGATCGCTGGAGCTTGCACACTTTGTTAGCTCCCTTTGGATCGATAAAACCTTCTGGTTGTATCATATACAACTCTTCTTCCAGAAATCCATTCAGGAATGCAGTCTTTACATCCATTTGCCAAATTTCATAATCATAAAATGCGGCAATTGCTAACATGATTCAGACAGACTTAAGCATCGCTACGGGTGAGAAGGTCTCATCGTAGTCAATCCCTTGAACTTGTCGAAAACCTTTTGCGACAAGTCGAGCTTTGTAGATAGTAACATTACCATCGGCGTCAGTCTTCTTCTTGAAGATCCATTTATTCTCTATTGCTTGCCGACCATCGGGCAAGTCAACCAAAGTCCATACTTTGTTTTCATACATGGATCCCATCTCAGATTTCATGGCTTCAAGCCATTTTGCGGAATCTGGGCTCACCATCGCTTCTTCATAGTTCGTAGGTTGACCATGATCTAGTAGCATGATTTCCAGAACAGGATTGCCGTACCACTCTGGCGCGGATCTTACTCTGGTTGATCTACGAGGTTCTGTAGTAACTTGATCTGAAGTTGCATGATCATCATCATTAACTTCCTCACTAATTGGTGTATGTGCTACAGAAACAGATTTCTGTGATGTACTACTTTCCAATAAGGGAGCAGGTACAATTACCTCATCAAGTTCTACTTTCCTCCCACTCACTTCTTTCGAGAGAAACTCCTTCTCTAGAAAGGATCCATTTTTAGCAACAAATGTCTTGCCTTCGGATCTGTGATAGAAGGTGTACCCAACAGTTTCTTTTGGGTATCCTATGAAGACACATTTCTCCGATTTGGGTTCAAGCTTATCAGGTTGAAGCTTTTTCACATAAGCATCGCAGCCCCAAACTTTAAGAAACGACAACTTTGGTTTCTTGCTAAACCATAGTTCATAAGGCGTCGTCTCAACGGATTTCGATGGCGTCCTATTCAATGTGAATGCGGCCGTCTCTAGAGCATAACCCCAAAACGATAGCGGTAAATCTGTAAGAGACATCATAGATCGCACCATATCAAGTAAAGTGCGATTACGACGTTCTGACACACCATTGCGTTGTGGTGTTCCGGGTGGCGTGAGTTGCGAAACTATTCCGCATTGTTTCAAATGTAGACCAAACTCGTAACTCAAATATTCTCCTCCACGATCAGATCGTAGAAACTTTATTTTCTTGTTACGATGATTTTCAACTTCACTCTGAAATTCTTTGAACTTTTCAAATGTTTCAGACTTGTGTTTCATTAAGTAGATATATCCATATCTGCTTAAATCATCTGTAAAGGTGAGAAAATAACGATATCCGCCACGAGCCTCAACATTCATTGGACCACATACATCTGTATGTATGATTTCCAACAAATCTGTTGCTCTCTCCATAGTACCGGAGAACGGTGTTTTAGTCATCTTGCCCATGAGGCACGGTTCGCAAGTACCAAGTGATTCATAATCAAGTGGTTCCAAAAGTCCATCAGTATGGAGTTTCTTCATGCGCTTTACACCGATATGACCTAAACGGCAGTGCCACAAATAAGTTGCACTATCATTATCAACTCTGCATCTTTTGACTTCAACATTATGAATATGTGTATCACTACTATCGAGATTCATTAAAAATAGACCACTCTTCAAGGGTGCATGACCATAAAAGATATTACTCATATAAATAGAACAACCATTATTCTCTGATTTAAATGAATAACCGTCTCGCATCAAACAAGATCCAGATATAATGTTCATGCTCAACGCTGGCACCAAATAACAATTATTTAGGTCTAATACTAATCCCGAAGGTAGATGTAGAGGTAGCGTGCCGACTGCGATCACATCGACTTTGGAACCGTTTCCCACGCGCATCGTCACCTCGTCCTTTGCCAGTGTTCGCTTAATCCGTAGTCCCTGTTTTGAGTTGCAAATATTAGCAACAGAACCAGTATCAAATACCCAGGTACTACTGCGAGCTCTAGTAAGGTACACATCAATAACATGTATATCACATATACCTTTGTTCACTTTGCCATCCTTCTTGTCCGCCAAATACTTGGGGCAGTTCCGCTTCCAGTGACCAGTCTGCTTGCAGTAGAAGCACTCAGTTTCAGGCTTAGGTCCAGATCTGGGTTTCTTCTCTTGAGCAGCAACTTGTTTGCTGTTCTTCTTGAAGTTCCCCTTCTTCTTCCCTTTGCCCTTTTTCTTGAAACTAGTGGTTTTGTTAACCATCAACACTTGATGCTCCTTTTTGATTTCTACCTCCGCAGCCTTTAGCATTGCGAAGAGCTCGGGCATTGTCTTATCCATCGCTTGCATATTATAGTTCATCACGAAGCCTTTGTAGCTTGGTGGAAGTGATTGGAGAATTCTGTCAATGACGCAATCATCCGGAAGATTAACCCCCAGTTGAATCAAGTGATTATAATACCCAGACATTTTGAGTATATGCTCACTGACAGAACTATTCTCCTCCATCTTGCAGCTATAGAACTTATTGGAGACTTCATATCTCTCAATCCGGGCATTCTGTTGGAATATTAACTTCAACTCTTGGAACATCTCATATGCTCCATGATGTTCAAAACGTCGTTGAAGTCCCGGTTCTAAGCCGTAAAGCATGGCACACTGAACTATCAAGTAGTCATCAGCTTTGCTCTGCCAGACGTTCACAACATTTGGCGTTGCTCCAGCAGCAGGCCTGGCACCTAGCGGTGCATCCAGGACGTAACTCTTCTGTGAAGCAATGAGGATAATCCTCAAGTCATGGACCCAGTCCGTGTAATTGCTACCATCATCTTTCAACTTTGCTTTCTCAAGGAACGCATTAAAATTCAACAGAACAACAACACGAGCCATCTATCTACAATCAACATAAACAAGCAAGATACTATCAGGGACTAAGTTCATGATAAATTTAAGTTCAATTAATCATATTACTTAAGAACTCCCACTTAGATAGACATCCCTCCAATCTTCTAAGTGATCACGTGATCCAAATCAAACTAAACCATAACCGATCATCACGTGAAATGGATTAGTTCTCAATGGTGAACATCATTATGTTGATCATATCTACTATATGATTCACGCTCGACCTTTCGGTCTCCGTGTTCCGAGGCCATATCTGCATATGCTAGGCTCGTCAAGTATAACCCGAGTATTCTGCGTGTGCAAAAACTGGCTTGCACCCGTTGTAGATGGACGTAGAGCTTATCACACCCGATCATCACGTGGTGTCTGGGCACGACGAACTTTGGCAACGGTGCATACTCGGGGAGAACACTTCTTGATAATTTAGTGAGAGATCATCTTATAATGCTACCGTCAATCAAAGCAAGATAAGATGCATAAAAAGATAAACATCACATGCAATCAATATAAAGTGATATGATATGGCCATCATCATCTTGTGCTTGTGATCTCCATCTCCGAAGCACCGTCATGATCATCATCGTCACCGGCGCGACACCTTGATCTCCATCGTAGCATCGTTGTCGCCTCGCCAATCTTATGCTTCTACGACTATCGCTACCGCTTAGTGATAAAGTAAAGCATTACAGGGCGATTGCATTGCATACAATAAAGCGACAACCATACGGCTCCTGCCGGTTGCCGATAACTCGGTTACAAAACATGATCATCTCATACAATAAAATTTAGCATCATGTCTTGACCATATCACATCACAACATGCCCTGCAAAAACAAGTTAGACGTCCTCTACTTTGTTTGTTGCAAATTTTACGTGGCTGCTACGGGCTGAAGCAAGAACCAATCTCACCTACGCATCAAAACCACAACGATAGTTTGTCAAATAGACTCCGTTTTAACCTTCTCAAGGACCGGGCGTAGCCATACTCGGTTCAACTAAAGTTGGAGAAACTGACACCCGCCAGCCACCTGTGTGCAAAGCACGGCGGTAGAACCAGTCTCGCGTAAGCGTACGCGTAATGTCGGTCCGGGCCGCTTCATCCAACAATACCGCCGAACCAAAGTATGACATGCTGGTAGGCAGTATGACTTGTATCGTCCACAACTCACTTGTGTTCTACTCGTGCAAAACATCAAACCATAAAAACCTAGGCTCGGATGCCACTGTTGAGGAACGTAGTAATTTCAAAATTTTTCCTACGCACACGCAAGATCATGGTGATGCATAGCAACGAGAGGGGAGAGTGTTATCTACGTACCCACGTAGACCGAAGTGGAAGCGTTGACACAACGTAGAGGAAGTAGTCGTACGTCTTCCCGATCCGACCAATCCAAGCACCGTTACTCCGGCGCCTCCGAGTTCTTAGCACACATTCAGCTCGATGACGATCCCCGGGCTCCGATCCAGCAAAGCTTCGGGCAGGAGTTCCGTCAGCACGACGGCGTGGTGACGATCTTGATGTACTACCGACGCAGGGCTTCGCCTAAGCACCGCGACAATATGATCGAGGTGGAATATGGTGGAGGGGGGCACCGCACACGGCTAAGGAACGATCACGTTGATCAATTGTGTGTCCTAGGGTGCCCCCTGCCCCCGTATATAAAGGAGCAAGGGGGAAGGCCGGCTGGCCCTGGGGCGCGCGCCAGGAGGAGGAATCCTCCTCCTAGTAGGAGTAGGAGTCCCCTCTTTCCTACTCCTACTAGGAGGGGGAAAGGAAGGGGGAGAGGGAGAGGGAAAGGGGGGCGCCGCCCCCCCTCTCCTAGTCCAATTCGGACCAGAGGGGGAGGGGGCGCGCGGCCCACCCTGGCCGCCCCTCTCTCTCTCCACTAAGGCCCATATGGCCCAATACTACTCCCGGGGGGGGGGGGGGGAGGTTCCGGTAACCCCTCCGCCACTCCGGTTTTCTCCGAAACCACTCGGAACCATTCTGATGTCCGAATATGGTCGTCCAATATATCAATCTTTACGTCTCGACCATTCCAAGACTCCTCGTCATGTCCGTGATCTCATCCGGGACTCCGAACTAACTTCGGTACATCAAAATGCATAAACTCATAATATAACTGTCATCGAAACCTTAAGCGTGCGGACCCTACGGTTCGAGAACAATGTAGACATGACCGAGACTTGTCTCCGGTCAATAACCAATAGCGGGACCTGGATGCCCATATTGGTTCCTACATATTCTACGAAGATCTTTATCGGTCAGACCGCATAACAACATACGTTGTTCCCTTTGTCATCGGTATGTTACTTGCCCGAGATTCGATCGTCGGTATCCAATACCTAGTTCAATCTCGTTACCGGCAAGTCTCTTTACTCGTTCTGTAATACATCATCTCGCAACTAACTCATTGGTTGCAATGCTTGCAAGGCTTATGTGATGTGCATTACCGAGAAGGCCCTGAGATACCTCTCCGACATTCGGAGTGACAAATCCTAATCTCGAAATACGCCAACCCAACAAATACTTTCGGAGACACCTGTAGAGCACCTTTATAATCATCCAGTTACGTTGTGACGTTTGGTAGCACACAAAGTGTTCCTACGGTAAACGGGAGTTGCATAATCTCATAGTCATAGGAACATGTATAAGTCATGAAGAAAGCAATAGCAACATACTAAACGATCGGGTGCTAAGCTAATGGAATGGGTCATGTCAATCAGATCATTCAACTAATGATGTGACCTTGTTAATCAAATAACAACTCATTTGTCTATGGTTAGGAAACTTAACCATCTTTGATTAACAAGCTAGTCAAGTAGAGGCATACTAGTGACACTCTGTTTGTCTATGTATCCACACATGTATTATGTTTCCGGTTAATACAATTCTAGCATGAATAATAAACATTTACCATGATATGCAAGGAAATAAATAATAACTTTATTATTGCCTCTAGGGCATATTTCCTTCAGATGACACTCCACATTTTATCCCATATGAAACCATACATGCTAATTTTAAAGAGAAAAAAATAGCGAAACGATTCGCCTTCTATATGCATACATCTATCCGACAAAGCAATGATGTCGGCGCTCTAAATGTTACTTCCACTAGTAAGAGAGGGAGGGTGATCTAGGTTTTGGAACGCCGCAGCATTCCCTAAGTCCCTAATTCAGATAATGAGAGAGGCATCTCTGAATAAATGAAGTTTTTGAGCTTGCTTTTGGCGTTGTAACAACCCATAAGCCCCGGAAGCAAGTAGGCATGGGTTGTTGCCAAATCCGCATGTGTTTCGGACAATTGATGAAGAGGTTATGTGTCTTTGGAGGGAACATGGTACCTCGTATGGGCGGTGGGTCGGGAGAGGTGCATGTCGAACATATTTGCATTGGTTTAATCTTTTCTCAAACAATAACCAAGCAACAAATATTGACCATATTGAGCATGGCAGTGCTAGATGAGCTCGGCATGATTACACTTCACATTTTTTATTGCATGTGAGACCATACATGTTAATTTTAAAGGGACAAACATATATCGACAAAATTAATGACGTCGGCGCTCTAAATGTTATTTTTTAAGCTTCAAAATAATATATCTCTCAAACCATTTTGTGTGCATATCCATGGTCCGCTTTGTTTCGATGAGATCATTGAAACTAGACCCTATGTTGTTGAGCTTCGACGTTTATATCTTTCACATGTGTCATAATTTGTTTTTCTATAAAGTTGGCTTAGTAGCAAAGTTACTAGGCGGCAAACATGGAACATCAACTTTATGGACGTTCTAAAAAACATCTCTACCTCTATATCTATATCTATATATGTCTCTTCCTATCTAGAAAAAGGGAAAGGTTTTCCGTTCCGCTCCACACTTCTTCCATCCCCCCTCGCGCTGCTGTTTTGTTTCGTTACCATGAGAAAGACCAGAGAAAATTCGTCGTGTGAAAGTCCCATGCACGCACCTCTGGCTAAGTGAAGTTTTTGAGGTTGCTTTTGGCGTGGCAATAACCCATAAGTCTTGGAAGCAAGTAGGCATGAGTTGTTGCCAAATCTGCATGGCTGTCGAACAGTTAATGAAGAGGCGGTTTGTGTCTTGGGAAGGAGTGGAGTACCTTTGACAGGCGGCAGCTTGAGGTGCTTGTCGAACATATTTTTCTTGGCTTAATCTTTCCTCAAACAGTAATTGAGCAAAAATGTAGTGGAACGTTTCACACATGCATCTATCGATGATAAAAGCAATGACACCATCACTCTTAATGCTATTTGAAATTTCGAAATGATATATCTCTCGAACCATTATTAGGATTTCCAATCTATTTCCATGGCCCGCTGTTTAGACGAGATCATCAAAATTAAACCCATATGTTGTTAAGCTTTGATGTTCTTTCTTTCTTTCAAAAGTGTCGCCAAATTTTTCTATGAAGTTGCCTTAGTACCAAAGTTACAAGGTGGCAACTTTGATACCAATACAACAAGAAGTTCATTAAACGTGGGTTGAGAACTTTATGGATGGCTTTCCTTTTTCAAAATATATGCATCTCCTAAATCACTAAGCTCCATGGGGCAAAAAATCCCGGGAGCGATCGAGGCGGCCGATTTCGCTAGTGGTCTCAATTTTGGCCGTGCAGGCACGTTGAGTGGGCCCCTTTGGTTGGGCGTGCGGGGGGTGCAGGCCTAAGCATTGTGGCCATTGGGAGGGGTTTGTTTGGGTACGTGTCGCACGGTTGCCTCCCTCTTCCACGCTCTTCTTGCATCAATTATGAGAGATGACACGGTCTACAGACCCTAGTACCGCCGAAACCTCCCATCCACGCGTCGCACACTGCCATTTTCCGTGCCTTTCTTGTTCCTGTCGGGTTGCTGCCAGCTCCCAGGCCAACACCCGCCTGTTTTTCGTCGTCGTCGGCTGTCCCCGTTGGGTGCTGGACTTGATAAGCGTTGGCGGTGCATAATCTGGTCAGTATGCTCGGTGGCTCGATGGGGTGGTGAATGTGGCCGTATGTACCAGATCGAAGGCCGCACAGGGGTTTTACCCTAATTTAGGCCTCTAGTGAGGAGTAATACCCTATGTCATGCTTTGAGTTCTTATTGATGGTGGGTGTACCTCGGGCGAGGGGTTACAATGGTGGAGATGAGATTGCTAGCGAGAGTAGTCTATGAGAGTGTATCAGAATGAGAGCCCTGTAGCCCTCTCCATATATGCACGGTGAGGGCTATATCTCTACTCCTATAAAAATCTGAATTGGTGATGATGGTGTGCCTGCCATCTATCGTTTTCGACCGTCCGATCTGCATCCGACGCATAGGAGCCAACCTACTTCACATTTGCAAAGAAACCCCTCAGTCCCTTTGTCCAACTACATCCAGTCCCACCTTCTCCAATCAGCCAAGGTCGATCTTTCTAGAAAAAAATGGAAGCATCCGAAGGCACTGGCAGTGGTTGCTGTCGCGGCCGGCGCTGTCTGTCCATCCTGTTTGCCGTAGGAACCTCACTGCCCACCGCCACATGCACCTTCCCCTCCTCCCCTTCGTCTCCTCCTCCCCTACCTCGTCTCCTACGACGCCGGCATCGGCAAGTACGCTGCCGGTGCCGTCCTTCCGCCGAGTCTGCGACGCCTCTCATGCCTACTCCGATGCAGCAGACCCGCCGCCCACCACCTGTCCCTCCTCACCACCTTCTCCTCCTCCCCTACCCCTTCTCCTCCAATGATCGGCAAGTACGCCGCCGGCACCATCCGACCCTTGAGTCCCGCGATGACTCTCCTGCTTCCTCATACGAGACTCTGATGCAGGAGCCCCGCCGCACACAACCTCTCCTTCCTCCTCGCTGACCTCCATGTACCAGCAGCCAGGCAACCAAACCTTCTTACCTCCCCTGCTCACGGCCTCCCTCTAATGTGTCTTGCTGCCGCCAGCTTCCCCCAATACCGTGTCTCGCTGCCGCCAGCCTCCACCAGTATTGTGTCTAGCTGCCGCCAACCTCCCCCAATCCCTCTTCCCCTGACATGGGTGTTCCCAATCTTAGTTCAAAATTCAGATCATCATGTACACCGCCCCAATTCTCCTAGCTTCTTCATCCCTCCCCCTTCCTATGTCTTTCTTCTTCCATTATGCTCTCTGTCCGATGCCCTGCTCGCTCGCTGTCACCCGTGCCGCGTGGTGGCCACTACCGCTGCCGGTACTACTAGCTCACCCTCAATGAATCGCGAAAGCCGCAACCTCTTCAAGCGTGCTCGTTCGCCGTACTTGCGACTGTCTGGAGGCCGCACACCCTACGGGCACGCCCACTGCCCACATGCCATCACCAGACCGCATGGAGGTCACACCCCATGTGGGCGCGCTCGCTCCAGAGCTGCACCGGATTCTCAGGAGCGCAGTGCCGCCATGTCGACAAACATGTGGACGGTATGTCGTGCTCTGCTCTGATTTGCTTCCATCTGAGCGCATTGCCACTTCCTCTGTCTTACTCCTGCTGATGCCTAACTGAGTCCTTGATGAGTTAGTTCTTATAGTACTTCATAGTTAAGTGAACTGCAGCTCGTGGTTGTAGATGAATGTGTGCATGAGACAAGAATCTTGGATTCTAAATTTTATCCATGATGTTTGGACTTCTTGATTTTGAAACTTTGTCTGTTCTGTATGTGTTCTATAAAGTACGACATCTCCCTGAACATGAGCAACATGTACTTTTTAGTGCTTACTTCAAAAATTCAGTATACAGCTAAGTTCAGAAATTAGTTAGTGACAATCAAACCACTTGGCCGATAAGTGTTGAGGAGTGTACCACCGTTGTAGTTACCATGCTGAGAGTAAAGCATGAAGTTGGCAAGGATGGTGCTGGTTTATTCGTTAGAGATAATCTAATTGTATCATGTATCCATAGCATCATTTATATTTAATCATTGTTTTGTCTTCAAGTAGAGCATGATCTGCATACTACTGTTTTTAGCACGGGGTACTTTGGTCCAAATATTGCAGCTGGCGTCAAATGGATCAGAGGTAATGCAAGGAACTCATTTATGCCAAATTTCTCTACTCCTATAAAAATCTGAGTTGGTGATGATGATGTGCCTGCCATCTATCGTTTTTGACCGTCCGATCTGCATCCGACTCATAGGAGCCAACCCACTTCACATTTGCAAAGAAACCCCTCAGTCCCTTTGTCCAACTACATCCAGTCCCACCTTCTCCAATCAGCCAAGGTCGATCTTTCTAGAAAAAATGGAAGCATCCGAAGTCACTGGCAGTGGTCTAAGATGTAACATATACCAAGGCACCTATGTGATACACTGAGAGCGTGTGGTGAGTGGAGTGGAGGTATGTGGTGCACTGAGAGGGTGAAGCAGAGCCTGAAAGTTTGTTCGATTTCCTGCGCTTGGGGACGCGCTGCTTTGTAGAAAAGTTGGATACTATGATTTTGTATAGTGATGGGAGATAGTCTTTGATACTCTACTTTGTGGCGGGGGAGATATATGTCGTGTTACTGCTGTCATATTCTTGTGTGTCTAAGCTTAATAACAATTGATTAGAGTGTTAAATTTCCGTGACGCAACTTCATGACGACGCGTTTCTCGTGTCGAAGCACGTATGTTTCATGAGACTATTGGTTTTAAGAAACAAAATCATGTGATATTTTTCATTGGTAATGCAGTGCACAATAAAGACCTGATTTTAATTTGTACCACTCTATTTTGTGCATTAGATTGGTAAGGCTCACCTTTTATTTTTTTACCCTTCCTTCTTTTGTTCCCCAAAAGGACACATTACTAGGCCCCTTGTTTTCTTAAAATAAGAAATGCCTCTTTATTCATTCGTATACATCATTATAGTGTTCCTAAAAGAGATAGAATTGATGGTGGTGGTACTTCAATCCAAGAAGTAGCTTCCTTAAACGTCGGAAGACAGACCAGTTCATGGGCAATAGCATCCTCTGTTGGGGAACGTAGCAGAAATTCAAAATTTTCCTACGTATCACCAAGATCTATCTATGGAGAAACCAGCAACGAGGGGAAGGAGAGTGCATCTACATACCCTTGTAGATCGCTAAGCGGAATCGTTCAAGTGAACGGGGTTGATGGAGTCGTACTCGTCGTGATCCAAATCACCGATGATCCTAGTGCCGAACGGACGGCACCTCCGCGTTCAACACACGTACAGCCCGGGGACGTCTCCTCCTTCTTGATCCAGCAAGGGGAGAGGAGAAGTTGAGGGAGAGCTCCGTCAGCACGACGGCGTGGTGGTGGTGGAGCTCGTGGTTCTCCGGCAGGGCTTCGCAAAGCACCATGGAGGAGGAGGAGAAGGTAGGAGGAGGGAGGGCTGCGCCAGGGAAGAGGTCACGGCTGCCCTCCCACCCCTCCACTATATATAGGGGCAAGGGGAGAGGGGGAGGCGCCCTAGGGTTTCCCCTAGGGGGCGGCGGCTAGGCAGATTGGATCTCCCTAGGGAAAATCCTAGGGAGACTTGCCCCCCAAGCCAAGCAGGTGGAGGCTTGCCTCCCAAGCTAGGTGGAGGCGCCCCACCTCCCCAAGTAACATGGGAAAGGGTGTGGAGGGCGCACCAACCCTTAGTGGGCTGGTTTGCCCCTTTCCCTTTGGCCCATGAGGCCCTCCAACACTTGTCGGGCCTCCCGAAACACCTTTCGTTCATGCTGGCCATAGCCTGGTACCTCCGGAATACGTCCGGACTCCAATACCCTTCGTCCAATATATCGATCTTCACCGCCGGGCCATTCCGGAACTCCTTGTGACGTCCGGGATCTCATCCGGGACTCCGAACTACCTTCGGTAACCACATACTATTTCCCATAACAACTCTAGCGTCACCGAACCTTAAGTGTGTAGACCCTACGGGTTCGGGAACCATGCAGACATGACCGAGACACCTCTCCGGCCAATAACCAATAGCGGGATCTGGATACCCATATTGGCTCCCACATGTTCCACGATGATCTCATCGGATGAACCACGATGTCAAGGATTAAATCAATCCCGTATACAATTCCCTTTGTCTAGCGGTATTGTACTTGCCCGAGATTCGATCGTCGGTATCGCGATACCTTGTTCAATCTCGTTACCGGCAAGTCTCTTTACTCGTTCCGTAACACATCATCCCGTAATCAACTCCCTGATCGCATTGTGCACATTATGATGATGTCCTACCGAGTGGGCCCAGAGATACCTCTCCGTCACACGGAGTGACAAATCCCAGTCTCGATTCGTGCCAACCCAACAGACACTTTCAGAGATACTTGTAGTGTACCTTTATAGCCACCCAGTTACGTTGTGACGTTTGGCACACCCAAAGTATTCCTACGGTATCCGGGAGTTGCACAATCTCATGGTCTAAGAAAATGATACTTGACATTAGAAAAGCTTTAGCGTATGAACTACACGATCTTTGTGCTAGGCTTAGGATTGGGTCTTGTCCATCACATCATTCTTCTAATGATGTGATCCCGTTATCAATGACATCCAATGTCCATGGTCAGGAAACCGTAACCATCTATTGATCAACGAGCTAGTCAACTAGAGGCTTACTAGGGACATGGTGTTGTCTATGTATCCACACATGTATCTGAGTTTCCTATCAATACAATTCTAGCATGGATAATAAACGATTATCATGAACAAGGAAATATAATAATAACTAATTTATTATTGCCTCTAGGGCATATTTCCAACAGTCTCCCACTTGCACTAGAGTCAATAATCTAGTTCACATCGCCATGTGATTAACATTCACAGGTCACATCGCCATGTGACCAACATCCAAAGAGTTTACTAGAGTTCATAATCTAGTTCACATCACTATGTGATTAACACTCAATGAGTTTTGGGTTTGATCATGTTGCTTGTGAGAGAGGTTTTAGTCAACGGTCTGCAACACTCAGATCCGTATGTACTTTGCAAATCTCTAATCTATATTTGGAGCCATTTCAAATAATTGTTCTACTTGGAGCTATTCCAAATTGTTGCTCCATTATACGTATCCGGTATCTCTACTCAGAGCTATCCGGATAGGTGTCAAGCTTGCATCGACGTAACTCTTTATGTCGAACTCTTTTCACCTCCATAACCGAGAAACATATCCTTATTCCTCTAAGGATAATTTTGACCGCTATCTGGTGATCTACTCCTAGATCACGTTTGTACCCTCTTGCCAGACATGTGGCAAGGCACACATCAGGTGCGGTACTCAGCATGGCATTCCGTATAGAGCCTATGACAAAAGCATAGGGGACGACCTTTGTCCTTTCTCTCTGTTCTGCAGTGGTCGAGCTTTAAGTCTTAACTTCGTACCTTACAACTCAGGCAAGAACTTCCTTCTTTGACTGATCCATCTTGAACACCTTCAAGATCATGTCAAGGTATGTGCTCATTTGAAAGTACCATTAAGCGTTTTGATCTATCCCTATAGATCTTGATGCTCAAGGTTTAAACAGCCTAATCCAGGTTTTCCATTGAAAAACACTTTTCAAATAACCCTATATGCTTTCCAGAAATTCTACATTATTTCTGATCATCAATATGTCAACAACATATACTCATCAGAAATTCTATAGTGCTCCCACTCACTTATTTGGAAATACAAGTTTCTCATAAACTTTGTATAAACCCAAAATCTTTGATCATCTCACCAAAGTGTACATTCCAACTCCGAGATGCTTACTCCAGTCCTTAGAAGGATAGCTGGAGCTTTGCATACTTGTTAGCATCTTACAGGATCGACAAAATCTTCTGGTTGTATCACATACAACCTTTCCTCAAGAACAAGGAAACAATATTTTGACATCCCATCTGCAAGATTTCATAAATAATGCAGTACCTGCTAATTCCAACAGACTCTTAGCATCGCTACGAGTGAGAAAGTCTCATCGTAGTCAACTCCTTGAACTTGTCGGGAAACACCTTAACGACAAGTCGAGCTTTCTCAATGGTGACACTTACCATCATTGTCTGTCTTCCTTTTAAAATCCATATGTGCCCAACAGCCTTACGACCATCAAGTAGTTCTTTCAAAGTCTACACTTTGTTTTCATACATGGATCCTCTCTCGGATTTTATGGCCTCGAGCCATTTTTCGGAATCCGGGCCCACCATCGCTTCTCCATAGCTCATAGGTTCATCGTTGTCCAACAACGTGACCTTTTAAGACAGGGTTACCACTTAGAAGTTGTACACACCCTTGTCAACCTATGAGGTTCGATAGTAACTTGATCTGAAGCTCCATGATCATCATCATTAGCTTTCTCTTCAACTGAGGCAGGGGCCACAGAAACATTTTTCCTGTGCTTGCGCTACTCTCTGCCTGAAGTAAAGGTTCAACAACCTTATCAAGTTCTATCTTCCTCCCACTCAATTCTTTCGAGAGAAACTTTTCCTCGAGAAAGGACCCGATTCTAGAAACAATCCCTATTGCTTTCGGATCTGAATTAGGAGGTATACCCAACAGTTTTGGGTGTCCTATGAAGATGCATTTTATCCGCTTTGGGTTCGAGCTTATCAACCTGAAACTTTTTCACATAAGCGTCGCAGCCCCAAACTTTTAAGAAACGACAACTCAGGTTTCTCCAAACCATAGTTCAAACGGTTTCATCTCAACGGAATTACGTGGTGCCCTATTAAAGTGAGTGCGGTTGTCTCTAATGCCTAACCCATGAACGATAGTGGTAATTCGATAAGAGACATCATGGTACGCACCATATCCAATAGGGTGCAACTATGATGTTCGGACACACCATCATACTATGGTGTTCCAGGCGGTATTAGTTGTGAAACAATTTCCACAGTGCCAAACTCGTAACTCAGATATTCATTTCTATGATATATCATAGACATTTTATCCTCTTATCACGAAGATCTTCAACTTCACTCTGAAATTACTTGAACCATTCAATAATTCAGACTTGTGTTTCATCAAGTAAATATACTCAGTATCTACTTAAATCATCTGTGAAGTAAGAATATAACGATGTCCACTGCGTGCCTCAGCACTCATTGGACTGCACACATCAAAATGTGTTACTTCCAACAAGTTGCTATCTTGTTCCATCTTACTGAAAACGAGGCTTTTTCAGTCATCTTGCCCATGTGGTAAGATTTGCATATCTCAAGTGATTCAAAACCAAGTGAGTCCAAACGGTCCATCTGCATGGAGTTTCTTCATGTGTATATACCAATAGACATGGTTCACATTACTCAATCCTTTTTCAAAAATGAGTGAGTCCAAAGATCCATCAACATGGAGCATCTTCATGCGTTTTATACCAATATGACTTACACGGCAGTGCCACAAGTAGGTGGTACTATCATTACTATCTTATATCTTTTGGCATGAACATGTGTATCACTATGATCGAGATTCAATAAACCATTCATTTTAGGTGCAAGACCATTGAAGGTATTATTCAAATAAACAGAGTAACTATTATTCTCTTTAAATGAACAACCGTATTGCGATAGACATAATCCAATCATGTCTATGCTCAACGCAAACACCAAATAACAATTATTTAGGTTTAACACCAATCTCGATGGTAGAGGGAGCGAGCAATGCTTGATCATATCAACTTTGGAAACACTTCCAACACATATCGTCAGCTCACCTTTAGCTAGTCTCCGTTTATTCCGTAGCTTTTATTTCGAGTTACTAACACTTAGCAACCGAACCGGCATCTAATACCCTGGTGCTACTAGGAGTACTAGTAAAGTACACATTCACATAATGTATATCCAATATACTTCTATCGACAGCCTTCTCATCTACCAAGTATCTAGGGTAATTCTGCTCCAGTGGCTGTTCCCCTTATTATAGAAGCACTCAGTCTCGGGTTTGGGTTTAACCTTGGGTTTCTCCACTAGAGCAGCAACTGATTTGCCGTTTCATGAAGTATCCCTTCTTGCCCTTGCCCTTCTTGAAACTAGTGGTTTCACTAACCATCAACAATTGATGCTCCTTCTTGATTTCTACTTTCGCGGTGTCAAACATCGCGAATATTTCAAGGATCATCATATCTATCCCTGATATGTTATAGTTCATCACGAAGCTCTAGCAGCTTGGTGGCAATGACTTTGGAAAAACATCGCTATCTTATCTGGAAGATTAACTCCCACTCGATTCAAGTGATTGTTGTACTCAGACAATCTGAGCACAAGCTCAATGATTAAGCTTTTCTCCCTTAGTTTGCAGGCCAAGAAAATCGTCGGAGGTCTTATACCTCTTGACGTGGGCACGAGCCTGAAATCCCAATTTCAGCCCTCGAAACATCTCATATGTTCCGCGACATTTCAAAAAATGTCTTCGGTGCCTCAATTCTAAACCATTTAACATTACCGAACTATCACGTAGTTATCTAAACGTGTATGTCCGATGTTCGCAACATCCACAAACGACGTTTGGGGTTCAGCACACTGAGCGGTGCATTAAGGACATAAGCCTTCTACTGTTCGCATAATTGCTACTGTCAACTTTCAACTATATTTTCTCTAGGAACGTATCTAACTCAGTAGAACTAAAGCGCGAGCTTACGACATAATTTGCAAAGATCTTTTGACTATGTTCAGGATAATTAAGTTCATCTTATGAACTCCCACTCAGATAGACATCCCTCTAGTCATCTAAGTGATTACATGATCCGAGTCAACTAGGCCGTGTCCGATCATCACGTGAGACGGACTAGTCATCATCGGTGAACATCTTCATGTTGTTCGTATCTACCATACGACTCATGCTCGACCTTTCGGTCTCTTGTGTTCCGAGGCCATGTCTGTACATGCTAGGCTCGTCAAGTCAACCTAAGTGTTTAGCGTGTGTAAATCTGTCTTACACCCGTTGTATGTGAACGTAAGAATCTATCACACCCGATCATCACGTGGTGCTTCGAAACGATGAACTTTCGCAACGGTGCACAGTTAGGGGGAACACTTTCTTGAAATTTTAATGAGGGATCACCTTATTTACTACCGTCGTTCTAAGCAAATAAGATGTATAAACATGATAAACATCACATGCAATCAAATAGTGACATGATATGGCCATCATCACTTTGCTCCTTTCGATCTCCATCTTCGGGGCTCCATGATCATCATCGTCACCGGCATGACACCATGATCTCCATCATCGTGTCTTCGTGAAGTTGTCTCGCCAACTATTACTTCTACTACTATGGCTAACGGTTAGCAATAAAGTAAAGTAATTACATGACGTTTATGTTGACACACAGGTCATAAATAAATTAAAGACAACTCCTATGGCTCCTGCCGGTTGTCATACTCATCGACATGCAAGTCGTGATTCCTATTACAAGAACATGATCAATCTCATACATCACATATCATTCATCACATTCTTCTTGGCCATATCACATCACATAGCATACCCTGCAAAAACAAGTTAGACGTCCTCTAATTGTTGTTTGCATGTTTTACGTGGCTGCTATGGGTTTCTAGCAAGAACGTTTCTTACCTACGCAAAACCACAACGTGATATGCCAATTGCTATTTACCCTTCATAAGGACCCTTTTCATCGAATCCGTTCCGCCTAAAGTGGGAGAGACAGACACCCGCCAGCCACCTTATGCAACTAGTGCATGTCAGTCGGTGGAACCGGTCTCACGTAAGCGTACGTGTAAGGTTGGTCCGGGCCGCTTCATCCCACAATGCCGTCGAAACAAGATTGGACTAGTAACGGTAAGCATATTGAACAAAATCAACGCCCACAACTACTTTGTGTTCTACTCGTGCATAGAATCTACGCAATAGACCTAGCTCATGATGCCACTGTTGGGGAACGTAGCAGAAATTCAAAATTTTCCTACGTATCACCAAGATCTATCTATGGAGGAACCAGCAACGAGGGGAAGGAGAGTGCATCTACATACCCTTGTAGATCGCTAAGCGGAAGCGTTCAAGTGAACGGGGTTGATGGAGTCGTACTCGTCGTGATCCAAATCACCGATGATCCTAGTGCCGAACGAACGGCACCTCCGCGTTCAACACACGTACAGCCCGGGGACGTCTCCTCCTTCTTGATCCAGCAAGGGGAGAGGAGAAGTTGAGGGAGAGCTCCGTCAGCACGACGGCGTGGTGGTGGTGGAGCTCGTGGTTCTCCGACAGGGCTTCGCAAAGCACCATGGAGGAGGAGGAGAAGGTAGGAGGAGGGAGGGCTGCGCCAGGGAAGAGGTCACGGCTGCCCTCCCACCCCTCCACTATATATAGGGGCAAGGGGAGAGGGGGAGGCGCCCTAGGGTTTCCCCTAGGGGGCGGCGGCTAGGCAGATTGGATCTCCCTAGGGAAAATCCTAGGGAGACTTGCCCCCCAAGCCAAGCAGGTGGAGGCTTGCCTCCCAAGCTAGGTGGAGGCGCCCCACCTCCCCAAGTAACGTGGGAAAGGGTGTGGGGGGCGCACCAACCCTTAGTGGGCTGGTTTGCCCCTTCCCCTTTGGCCCATGAGGCTCTCCAACACTTGTCGGGGCTCCCGAAACACCTTTCGTTCATGCTGGCCATAGCCTGGTACCTCCGGAACACGTCCGGACTCCAATACCCTTCGTCCAATATATCAATCTTCACCGCTGGACCATTCCGGAACTCCTCGTGACGTCCGGGATCTCATCCGGGACTCCGAACTACCTTCGGTAACCACATACTATTTCCCATAACAACTCTAGCGTCACCGAACCTTAAGTGTGTAGACCCTACGGGTTCGGGAACCATGCAGACATGACCGAGACACCTCTCCGTCCAATAACCAATAGCGGGATCTGGATACCCATATTGGCTCCCACATGTTCCACGATGATCTCATCGGATGAACCACGATGTCAAGGATTCAATCAATCCCGTATACAATTCCCTTTGTCTAGCGGTATTGTACTTGCCCGAGATTCGATCGTCGGTATCGCGATACCTTGTTCAATCTCGTTACCGGCAAGTCTCCTTACTCGTTCCGTAACACATCATCCCGTAATCAACTCCCTGATCGCATTGTGCACATTATGATGATGTCCTACCGAGTGGGCCCAGAGATACCTCTCCGTCACACGGAGTGACAAATCCCAGTCTCGATTCGTGCCAACCCAACAGACACTTTCAGAGATACCTGTAGTGTACCTTTATAGCCACCCAGTTACGTTGTGACGTTTGGCACACCCAAAGTATTCCTACGGTATCCGGAAGTTGCACAATCTCATGGTCTAAGGAAATGATACTTGACATTAGAAAAGCTTTAGCATATGAACTACACGATCTTTGTGCTAGGCTTAGGATTGGGTCTTGTCCATCACATCATTCTTCTAATGATGTGATCCCGTTATCAATGGCATCCAATGTCCATGGTCAGGAAACCGTAACCATCTATTGATCAACGAGCTAGTCAACTAGAGGCTTACTAGGGACATGGTGTTGTCTATGTATCCACACATGTATCTGTGTTTCCTATCAATACAATTCTAGCATGGATAATAAACGATTATCATGAACAAGGAAATATAATAATAACTAATTTGTTATTGGCTCTAGGGCATATTTCCAACATCCTCCTCTCGGTAATCATGTTCAAACACCACTTTGGTAAACTCTGAAGACAAGAAATGACTATCATTGGCCACTGCTGCAGCACTGCCCGCCAGTGCAAGCCGCTATTCATGACTTCGATGACTTGGCTATTGTCCGAGCAAATAATCAATCTATTGACGAAAGTAGAAAATTAAGCAGACAAAGATAGGAAGAGAAAGTAGAAAATTAAGCTGGTTAGTGCCTGTCTCAGTTGTCACATGTATATGGACGGATTTTCTTATTGTTGCTGATCTCTGTCACCACCTCGATATAGGATAGAGCGAGCAATGAGATGAGCATGGAGAACAACAATTCTTCCCGTGAGGCAAAGATGAAGAAGAAAATGTTTGGCTTGGACGAAGAGGTTTATCGATTGGAAACCATATGTTTGATTATGCTTGATGCATACCTATCAATAATATATTGTCACTTTGATCAGTGTCTTGGTACATTTTTATTGCCATTAGTAGCATATACCAGCTCCTGACTACTCCCTCCGTCCGAAAAAACTTGTCCCTCAAATGGATGCATCTAGCACTAATTTGGTGTAAGATACATTCATTTGAGGGACAAACTTTTTCGGACGGAGGGAGTATAACTTAATCCACCTGATCATTACTTATCCCGTAGCGTAGCACGGGCATCTTGCTAGTAGTTTTATAAGAGGGAGATCCAATCATGGCTGCCACCATGCTGGCTTGGGGGGCAAGATGATCCTTGGAAGCCTACCCATTCCCCTAGGCACCTTCCTATTGCTAGCTATGTGGTCGGCCTCCTGGGCCCCTTGGCAGGTCTGTCGCGGGCTCCCTGTGGAGAAGGCATCCTTGGTGCATCACACCTTTAGTAGCCCCGAGCTTGTGTGGGGTTGGAGCTTTTTGGTTTTCGAGAACCCAAGAGAACTCCTCGTCTTTGTGTTGGATGTTAGGACTTCTTTCTAGATGCTCGACCTTGAAGACATCTGCGGGCCTGCTCACCGCGAGGACTCCGGGAACGCCTTCCATTGCGGGCTCAGGTATGGCGTGGAGCTCGCTGAAGGCCGAGGCCCCGCATTCTGAGCTATGCTATCAAGTCTTTGGTTGATTGAATCATCACAGCCAGGCCTGTGTTGTCTTGTCAAAACAGGCTCATCGACCCTTGAGGGCACTTGTTGGTTGCCCGATGACATGATGATAATGCCTGAATTCGTACGCCCACATCTCGCTGAATGGGAAACGACAGAGGATGTGGGGAGCTTGTCACACCGTGAGTCCCGACCATTCAGTTTTATTGTGTCGGCTATAAAGCGGGGAAGAAAAGGTAATTTCTCCTTCCCCTCCCTTCATCTTCATCCTCACGCATTCGCCTCCTTGCATCCTCTGCTATTACCACACATCTATAGCTCGCACAACCTTCCACCTTGATCCTCTGCGTCCGTCGAGATAGCCAAATCCAGGGATGGTCAGGGATAGACCCACGCAATACGCCGCTTAGGCGACCGTGACCGCGAAGCAAAAATGGAAGAGGGCCGCCGACGGCCCTGACCCGCAAGCCGAAGTAGCCTCGCGAGACGAACAAAACCACGGGGAAGTAGTTTCTATCGTCCGTCCGCGCTAAGGAGCTCGACCAGCTGGTGGTGGAGAAGTGTACCCCGATAGATCTGGTCCGCACGATGCCCAGGAAGGAAGCTCCACCGGCGTCGACCACCGAAGAGCACGTGCTTCATCAGGAGTTCTTCGGACAGAAGTGCGGTGATTGATATGCTTATTGTTCTTGCCAACACATGAAGTGATTAAGTTGAAGTCGCCGCCAAGCAGCCACAGACCAGCACACAACACCCTGCATCCTGGAGGTATGCCACGAAGTGCAACTTGTCGTCATCGCCTTGAGGGCCATAAACCTTCAAAAAATGAGTACAGGTTCGCCACGACAGTAGAGACGAGAGCCGTAATGTGGTGCAAGACAATGGTGAGACTGGAGATAGACACAGCTGAGCGCTGCTAGGCGAGAAGAATGCCTCGCCGGGTGCCAATCATGGGGAGGACGAAGAAGTCCTGAAAGCTTGGGCCAACTTCTTGATCACCGTGGGCAGGATGATAAGGTCCAGTTTGATCTCTTTGAGACAAACCACAGTAGAAGAGGCAACAGAAATAATAGTACGAATGGTAGCGTGTTTGGTAGGACAATTAAAACCGTGAACGTTCCAGCAAATCACACGAAGATTGTACTCATGAAGACCAAGGATGTGTCCAATGGGGGATGGGGGAGGGGGCACGACACTAGGCTACCATAGTTTGGACACTGGCAGTGGTGTGGTGCAGCCTAAAAAGCACTGTGTTAGGCATGTCCGACCCGAAAAGTAAATGGATGAACCTACTTTGGAAAACTCATTCTAAATGCCAAAAAACTCTGAAAAAGTTTCACGCATACATCTTCACATTCTATGTGCACGCATAAAGTTTTGCGGAAAAACAACTTTTTCTTTGGCATGTGCAAAAAAGACAAAAAATGCATCGTGGGACGCTTTTAGAAGCACTGAAGTTTGTCTTTTTCACAGAGGCAAAATAAAAGTGTTTTTTTCACAAAACTTTGTACTGCATACACATGTGTGCGAAGATGTATGCGTTTGTTTCGATTTTTTTGACATTTTAAAACGTGTTTAAAACGCATTTTTGAAAAGCTGGTTCATATGCCCATAAGTTCAAGACTTTCCCACTCTATCTCACCCATAGTAATCTGCAATCGCCTGGACAACGTCCTCTGCAAGGGGATGTTCAAACAGCCTGAAGTACTTGGCCAGACTCTTTCTCATCTTCTTGCAGAATGACACGACAACGTAGAACACGATTGGCCTTAGTATCGAGAAAAGCAATGCACCGGCTGCGTCTAGGCATGGATGGGGTAGCTACTAGCTAGCAACGGCAAGGGTGCAAATTTGCACGCCATGCACAAACGCATGCAAAGTGGGGTCCACCACCGAAGCCGCATGGGGGTGCAGCAATGTTTGGCTAGAAAAGATCGCAACCAAAACGTTTCTGGGGCCAGACAGTGTTTAGCTGGAAGAAATATCCAAAACGTTGCTTAGGAGGTAGTAGCAAATATTGTTTCTACACTACTGTTGTGGAATCATTTTCCCAAAATAAACCAATTGATGTCATGACGGCAAGTCACAGATATACTCCCTCCGTTCCGAATTACTTGTCGCAGGTATGGATGTATCTAGATGTATTTTAGTTCTAGATACATCCATTTCTGCGACGAGTAATTTGGAACGGAGGGAGTACATGAATATTAACAAGTATGGTTAATGTACTCAGCAAGCTATTTGAAATGCAAAATCGTTGGTTGGCCTCGGCCATGGAGCCATGGTCTGCTGCTATTGGAAGTGGAAACTAACTACTCGGCACATGCAAGTACTACAAGACCTACCTGACAAGGCTAAGCTATGGAGTGAAATGACTAGCACAAATTTAGTCCCCTGGATCATGAACATATATAGCCTTATAAACTGAAACTGCACATCCTTGCAATGATTGCCCAACACTCCAGTCAATAGCATTGACATCTGGGGGTCCAAGAAAAAAAAAGCATTGACATCTACTACTAGTTTATAGTTCAAACAAAAAATAACATCTACTACTAGTGTCTCAGTTCAGTCCAATTTACAGAGTGGCAAACGATTCTAAATTTGTATGTGCACTGAATAAAATAAGGGAGCACCAATTTTCACATATTTACAAGTTTCGGCACTATGATTAGGTGATTACAACTTTTCTGTAACCAACCCTAATTTTCTCTCTCTAAACAATTACTCCTGAAGGTTGAAGGATATACCTCCTGAACTATCCTGGTAGTTCTTAAAATGTTGTAATTACATGACTCAACCTTATTTCCCGAACTAGATGAACGAAACAAAGCTACGAACAACCCAAACATGGGAAGATACGACCAAGACTCACGTCCACATAAAATCTAAATCATAATATGAAACGATCAAGACCTGCATCGGCCCACATTGCCAAGAATCAGTTTTAAACTAATTGATGACTCTTCACAAAGGCAAGTATGTGTTGTTGAAAACCCTCTTGTTCCTCTCTCACCATATGCTCCAGATGATTAGAGACACCTAGAAATTTAAAGCCTTTCTCTTTGTGCCATGAGTTCTCGACCCGGCCTCCTGCCACCATCATGGATTGGAAGGGAAGCCGAGGAAACGATCTCGCTCAGATTTGCCCATTGCAGCACCGAGCTCCAAATGATTGAAATGAGCCGCCTCCTGTGTAGAGGTACAGAAACAACAAGTATCATTATGTGCTAAATCCCTCTTGGCAAGACGGTCTGCCGTCCAAACACGACGATGAGCCAAAGAAAAAGTTTGCACTTCAGCAGCGCCCAGAATTGCCTTATGGTGCAATCCGTACTGCAATTGATTGCCGCAGTGAAATAAGCACTATCTACTATTGCCGAAAAAACTCCTTTTGAATCCCAACTCCAGGTCCACTTATCTTCAACGCCATGGATCGTCGGGGTTTAAGAAATAATTTCCAGAAGGTAACCACCTGCAGGAAAGTGTGAATGTTGATCTCACTATTGATATCTTTGATCCAAGCTTCATTAGAAGTGGCTTCAGCAACAGTCCTGCGCGACCTGACGACCGGATATACTAATTATTTGTTGGTTTAAAATCTGCTAGGTAAGTCACAGACGCATGAACATTACAGCTTATGTCCGGCAAAGTCATCCAAAGCTTAGCTTCCAATTATTCAGATGTGAAGACATCTTTAGCTTGTTTGCTGTGACTGAAACTGGAAACCGTTACTCCCAAATACTAAAACTGAAACCGGAGTGGTATTCAAACTGATCTCTCTCTCTCCAACCATTTTGAAACTGAAACTGAAGTAGTAACCATTACTCCTAAATACCACTACAGTTCCAATTATTCGAACAAAGCGGACCATGAAGATAGATCATAAAATCTCAAATTATTCAGATGCGAAGACATCAGACCAAGACTCACGTCCACATAAAACATACATCATAAAATGAAACGGTGATAATACCTCCGAACTGTTCTGGCAGATGCTGCGAGGGAGGCTGACTACATTGCACTTCGAACGAAACAGACCAATCAATCTACCTCAACTAGATCGAGCGCACAAACCACAACTGAAATGAAACGAAATAGAAACACAACAACTCTGAAGAAATCAACATGCAGTTGCATAATTCTACCGCTTCCTCTTCAACACCATGGAGCGCTCGGAACCCTCCTCCTCGCTGTCGCTGGAGCTGCTGTCGGCAGGCGGGGGGAGCACCGGCCTCCGGTAGACCTTGTCGACCACGAAGACGACGTCCGCCGCCTCGGGGTCCGGGTGCGCGCGGCGGAAGGCGGCCGCGTCCCTGTTGAGCCGGTACTCCTTCATCAGCCAGCGCGTCGGCGACCATACCGCCCCGCCCTTCCACGTGTAGCGGTACGCGAACCTGCGCCGGAACGCCACCGCCTCCCGGCCGCCCTCGCTGCCGTAGTACGGCTTCTCCGTGCCGTACTGCACCCAGCACCCGCCCGCGCCCGGCGTCGGGCACGTCTCGCCGGCGGGCTTTGCCGCGAAGAAGAAGCCCCATACCTCGCCGTAATCCCTTATGTGGTTTTCCCGGAAGGGGAGCTCACGCGGGGGCAAGGACAAGACGTCCACGCCCTCCTCGATGAAGCCGGGGAAGATGTCGTCGCCGAGCCCCGCCCTGGGGACGAGGTAGTGGTCGATGAGCTCACGGCCGGTGGGTTGGAACACGTAGCCGGCTGTCAGATTAGGGTTCGCCATCGCCGACCGATACCGAAGTTGTAGCCTAGGAGAGATAGATGCTGTGGGCGACTCAAAATGTTCAGTGGATCTGAGAGAGAGAGTTCGATTAGCCCTGGGATAGCTCAGATTGGGAGGACCCTGCTCTTGCTTTTGTAGATGGGTTGGCATTAATGACAGGAAGGTTCCAGAAGCCAAGTACAGATGGCACAGTAGATAGAGGGTGTCTAATTCGGTCGGTGATAACATGTGCTCAATTAGAATAAAATTTGATGGGCCAATTGATCAGGATTGTGCAATCGGATTTGTTTGCACAACCGTGCTTGCCCAAATAAATGGCAACAGACTAGAGTTCACAAATATTCCTAATATAAAAAAGGGATGGTGATCTAGGCTTTGGAACACCTCAGCATGTTTTAGTCCCGAAATTTCAAGAGAAACGAATCTCAAAATTTCTAGAGAATTAAGGGAGGCACCTGTGGTTAAGTGAAGTTTTTTAGGTCGATGATGACGTAGCAACGACCCCCCCCCCCCTCCCACGCCTTGCGTGCGGAAGAAACAATGAGTTATTGGCAAATCCGCATGGCTTTCGGACAATTGATGATGAGGTGATTTGTTTCTTCAGAAGGAACGGAGTACCTTGTACGGGTGGCGGCTTGGAGTGAGTTGTTCACAAATTGAATCCGCATGACTTTCAGACAATTGACGAAGAGGTAGTTGTCGAATATATTTGCCTTGATTTAATCTTTCCTCGAACAATGACCAAGCAACAAAATATTGACCATATTTGGAGCACACGACAGCGTCAGATGAGCTTGGCATGATCACATTCCACATTTTTATCCCACATGTGAGACCATACATGCTAATTTTAAAGGGACAAGAAATATAGCGGAATGATTCGCCGGGGATATGCATGTATCTATGGGCGATAAAAGCAATGACGTCAGTGCTCCAAATGTTACTTTTGAAACATCAAAATCAGATCTCTCCCAGACCATTACTCGGATTGATGATCTATCTTCACGATCCGCTGTGTTTCGACGAGATCATCGAAATTAGACTATAGGTTGTAAGCATTGACGTTTTTCTTTCCTAAATGGTGTCGCCAAATTTTTCTATGAAAGATACAAATACAACAACAAGTTCGTTAAACATGGGCTGACAATTTTATGGATGTTGAAACTCCTAGGAGCGATCCAGTCGACAGATCTGCTCATCTGTTCCCAATTTTTACCGAGTCACGTGTAGGCTGGGCTGGCGGCTGGTGGGCCTTGGTCAACATTTGGGAGTGTGGGCCTAGGCTGTCGGCGAGGGGAATTTCGATCGGCTGTCCCCGATTTAGTACAAAATTTATTTATAATTTCAAAAAAATCAAAATTTCTTCAGAATTTCAAAATTGTTCGAGAATGTCTGCGTTTCAAAAAGTAATCAATTTGTTCACAGAAAAAACACCTTCAAAATTTAAAAAACCTTCAAATCTATGGATGTCTGTAGTTCTTAAAACTCCGCGCAACTCATTAGTAACGAAATTTTGCTCGATCCAGTCACTGGCTAGGCTCGTGCGCGTGAGAGATGGAGGTCCTGTGTTCGACCCCTAGCGAGCGCAATAATTTGTGGAATTTTTCACAATGCTCCCCCTTTTGGGCCGACCCAACTGGCTGTTTGTGTGTTCGTAGGGCTGCTATTCGCTGTGAAATGTTGTAGATAGGAGCTCACATGGGGGAGGGAGTCCTTGGGGAGGTCCTATTTCATGGGATGCATGCCGGGAGGAGGTGCAACGCGCACCCTCCTCTTACCAAGTGTGCCCTTTTGGGCCGGCCCATGTACAGGGCACCCTATTTTTTATTTTGTTTTTTTACTTTCTGTTTTGTATTATTTTTTCTTCTTTAAATAATTTAGAATTTTAAAAAAGTTCTGAAATTCTAAGAATTGAGAAATTTTAAAAAAGTAATCATGAAATCATAAAATATTCACTAATTCAAAAAAGTTTGTGGTGATTAAAAAATGTTTGCATACTCAAAAAATATTCATGGTTTTTCAAAAATGTACTAAAAATAAAAAAGGCCATGATTTTGAAGAAATATTTTTGGATTCAAGAAATGTTCACAGATTCAAAAATTATACATGAATTTTTGAAAATGTTCACAAAATTTAAAAAATGTTTGTGAATTGCAAAATGGAAAATCAATTCGAAAATGTTCGCTGATTCAAAAAAAATCATGTATTAGAAAAATAATCATGCATTTCGAAAATGTTTGTCAAAGTAAAAAAATGATCTTGAACTTCAAAAATGGTTGCCCAATTTCCAAAAATGATCCATCCCCACACGGCAGCACACGGTTTTCATGTGATCGGCCAAATAAGGTAGTCACCAGTAACCTAATAAATCTTTCATATATTTGGCAACATAGTAAATTCAGATTAACCTGTATAGATCCAACATCAGCCAATCTTTTGCTATCTTTGGCAACCCATTAAATTCGGATTAATCAGTACAAATAAATTTGGATCAATTTGTGGTAACCTAATAAATCTTTAGTATATTTGGCAACAAATTAATTCAGATCAATCGGTACAAATCAATCAACAATAAATCTTTGGCAACCCATTAAATTCATGTCAACTAGCACAAAACAATCAACAACCGATAAATCAATAGTTACACTATATTCGTTCACTGCTCCACCTCGCTCCCAAGGTTATTTCGATCTCGTCGTGCCTCCACACTGCCAAGGACAACGTCCAGCTCACGGTAACACCCCTGTAATTAAACTACAATGATCTCCCCCTAATTTTTTTGACTATAAACAGTAGGGTAAGACCCCACTGCAATTTTTATAAATTAAGAGAGCAAAGTAACAAGTAGTCTGAAAAGGCTTGAGGTAAGCCTTAAGAAGAAAAAGAAACTAGAAACTAGGAGAAAGAAAAGAAAAGAAAGAAAAAACAAAAAGCCCACTAGCCTACAAACAGAGAAATTACAAAAGGCCTTCAAGCCAAACAGAAAATTGCCTCTCATGCTTCTTCCTCATCCTAAACTTTAAAAGCTTTAGTTCCTCCAGAAATATGAACTTTCAGCCTTGAAATGAAGGGGCAATGTTTTCGAAAATCTTATTATTTCTGGTTATCCAGATGGCCCATGCTCCAAGAATGATGATCTCCATGTAAAATTGGTACCTTAGTTTGTCTTTAAGGTCTTGAAACGCTTCTAACATAGACAAGTTTGGTGTTCCTGTTGGACAATCTCCCCCTAATTATTTCCATGTCATCATGTTCTCCAGTAATGCAGGCCACTTTTCCCAAATCAAAACTCAAATTCAAAGTCCAATTACAAGTCAAAATATTATTTCTTCAGACACTAAAACAAAAATGTTGGTAATGTCCTAAATCATCCCAAAGTAATTGTCATGAAGAAACCAACCATGTTTGAATTCCCAAAATGCCCCTAAAAATATTTAAAGTGGACCAACAACAACTATTTAAGCCAATCAAATATAAACCCAAAATATAAATGTTTGCAAATGGCCTGAAACTTTGTGTGCCTTCTCAAAATATTGCATTATAATTATTTGACAAGTTTCATATTTAATTAAATTCATTTAGTGGCTAAGATCAATACAAAGAAAAAATAAATAAAAGAAACAAAAAAGAAAAAGAAAAAGGCAGAAGACTTAAGGTGTGGCTTGGTGCAAGTGCACAGTGCAGGCCCAGCCCACCTCCCCGTCGCCTCCTACCTCTATTCATCGGAGGTGCGTTGGACGCGCACGCCGCGTCCATGGCCCGGATGGCCATGCGCGGCCATCCCGCGGTCCCCTCGTGGATAAGGACCCACCACCAACTCCGTGGCGAACCCTAACCCCTATTCGCCCCTCTCCCTCGCTCCCCTATAAGATAGAGGAGTATCCGGCCAAGGAAAGCTTAGTGGTGTATTTTTACTCTACTAAGTTTTGATCTATTCTAGCTGATCCCTTAAATTTGGAGGAGTAAAACTTAAAATTGGCTTAAGTATTCTGTCTAACACTTGGCAAGCGCGCTCCAATGGTGGCAAGACGGACAAAGGCGGAGCCGTGGCGTGTGAAGCTGCGGCCGATGGTGCTCAAGGAGGGCTGCGAGAGGAGGAGGTCTTTCTCGGTGTTGGCATCGTTGCCTTGCCAGTTCATCGACGCAGAAACCTTCTTGAACTCCCGCATAGGCTCGTCCTTCCCGAAGCCTCCGCTGCTGCCGGCCCCGGTGATTTGCTCGCTGCGTGGGACTCTGCTGCCGGGCTGGACTCGTTGAGGTGCCCGGACAATCTTGAGGTCAGCCTGGGTGGCTGCGCCGTGGAGCTCGTCCGCGCGTGCGCCGGCGGCGCCACCAGTGAAGGAAATATGCCCTAGAGGCAATAATAAAGTTGTTATTTATATTTCCTTATATCATGATAAATGTTTATTATTCACGCTAGAATTGTATTAACCGGAAACTTGATACATGTGTGAATACGTAGAAAAAACAAAGTGTCCCTAGTATGCCTCTACTAGACTAGCTCGTTAAACAAAGATGGTTAAGTTTCCTGACCATAGACATGTGTTGTCATTTGATGAACGAGATCACATCATTAGAGAATGATGTGATGGACAAGACCCATAGCTCTCGAACCCGTAGGGTTCGCACGCTTAACGTTCGATGACGATCGATATTATGAGTTTATGTGTTTTGATATACCGAAGGTAGTTCGGAGTCCCGGATGTGATCACGGACATGACGAGGAGTCTCGAAATGGTCGAGACATAAAGAATGATATATTGGACGATGGTATTCGGACATCGGATGAGTTCCAGAGGTCACCGAATAAATATCGGAGTGTCGGAAGGGTCATCGGAACCACCAGAGAAGTAATGGGCCTTATTGGGCCTAGGGGAGAGAGGGAGGGGCTGCCAAAGGGCTGGCCGCGCGCCCCCCATGGGCCTAGTCCGAATTGGACTAGGGGGAGGGGCGGCGCCCCCTCCTTCATGCTCTTTCCCCCCTCCTTCCTTCTTCTCCTAGTAGGACTAGGAAAGGGGGGAGTCCTACTCCTACTAGGAGGAGGATTCCTCCCCCCTTGGTGCGCCTATGAGGGCCGGCCCGCCTCCCCCTCCCTCTTATACGTGGGGAGGGGGTACCCTAGGACACATCAAAAGTTGATCTTAACCGTGTGCGGTGCCCCCCTCCACAGATTTCCACCTCGGTCATATCATTGTAGTGCTTAGGCGAAGCCCTGCGTCGCTAACTTCATCATCATCGTCATCACACCGTCGTGCTGACAGAACTCTCCCTTAGCCTCAGCTAGATCAAGAGTACAAGGGACGTCACCGAGCTGAACGTGTGCAGATCGCGGAGGTGCCGTGCGTTTGATACTTGCATCAGTTGGATCGCGAAGATGTTCGACTACATCAACCGCGTTGTGACAACGCTTCCTCTTTCGGTCTACGAGGGTATGTGGACACACTCTTCCGCTCGTTGCTATGCATCACCTAGATGGATCTTGCGTGTGCGTAGGAGTTTTTTTTGAAATTACTGCGTTCCCCAACAGTGCCATCCGAGCCAGGTCTATGCGTAGATGTTATATGCACGAGTAGAACACAAAGAGTTGTGGGCGATAATAGTCATACTGCTTACCAGTATGTCATACTTTGATTCGGCGGTATTGTTGGATGAAGCGGCCCAGACCAACATTACATGACCGCGTTCATGAGACTGGTTCTACCGTCGTGCTTCGCACACAGGTGGCTAGTGGGTGTTTGTTTCTCCAACTTTATTTGAATAGAGTGTGACTATGCTCGGTCCTTGTTGATGGTTAAAACAGCACACTTGACGAAAAATCATTGTGGTTTTGATGCGTAGGTAAGAACAGTTCTTGCTAGAAGCCCGTAGCAGCCACATAAAACTTGCAACAACAAAGTAGAGGATGTCTAACTTGTTTTTGCAGGGCTTGCTGTGATGTGATATGGTCAAGACGTGATGATATAAAAATTGTTGTATGAGATGATCACGTTTTGTAACAGTTATCGGCAACTGGCAGGAGCCATATGGTTGTCGCTTTATTGTATGAAATGCAATCGCCATGTAATTGCTTTACTTTATCACTAAGCCGTAGCGACAGTCGTAGAAGCAATAGTTGGCGAGACGACAATGATGCTTCGATGGAGATCAAGGTGTCAAGCTGGTGACGATGGTGATCATGACGGTGCTTTGGAGATGGAGATCAAAGGCACAAGTTGATGATGGCCATATCATATCACTTATATTGATTGCATGTGATGCTTATCCTTTATGCATCTTATTTTGCTTAGTACGGCGGTAGCATTATAAGATGACCTCTCACTAAATTTCAAGGTATAAGTGTTCTCCCTGAGTATGCACCGTTGCGACAGTTCGTCGTGCCGAGACACCACGTGATGATCGGGTGTGATAAGCTCTACGTTCACATACAACGGGTGCAAGCCAGTTTTGCACACGCAAAATACTCGGGTTAAACTTGACGAGCCTAGCATATGCAGATATGGCCTCGGAACACTGAGACTGAAAGGTCGAGCGTGAATCATATAGTAGATATGATCAACATAGTGATGTTCACCATTGAAAACTACTCCATCTCACGTGATGATCGGACATGGTTTTGTTGATTTGGATCACATGATCACTTAGATGATTAGAGGGATGTCTATCTAAGTGGGAGTTCTTAAGTAATATGATTAATTGAACTTTAATTTATCATGAATTTAGTCCTGGTAGTTTTTGCATAACTATGTTGTAGATCAATAGCTCGCGATGTAGCTCCTCGTTTATTTTTGATATATTACTAGAGAAAAGCTATGTTGAAAGAGGATAGTAGCAATGATGCGGACTAGGTCCGCGATCTGAGGATTATCCTCATTGCTGCACAGAAGAATTATGTCCTTGATGCACCGCTAGGTGACGGACCTATTACAGGAGCAGATGCAGACGTTATGAACGTTTCGCAAGTTCGATATGATAACTGCTTGATAGTCTAGTGCGCCATGCTTCACTACAAAAAATATACACTTCCGTGATGATACGTGTTTGTCACAGGAGGTCGCTTTTTTGTCTGCATGTACATCCATGACAACTTTATGACAGAATCAAGATAGTCATACCTGTGCTGTCGTAGAATTGTTCCATGACATTACCAAAATTATCATCACGGAAGTGTCCACTTCCATGATGATAAATCGCGCGTCACAGAAGTGCTTTCGTCAAGGGTGACCGACACGTGGCATCCATCGTAACGGAACGCCGTTAAGCTATCGAGTCGGGTTTTGGATCCAATTACCCGTTAACAGCCCCGACCAATGGGGATTTTCCACGTGTAAAATCATCATTGGCTAGAGGAAACACGTGTCGGCTCGTCATCGGGACAGATGTCATCCACTCACTAGACAGAAGGCGCCTATGATACGCCAACACATGGCACGACCCAACAGTGGCCCATTCCTGTGAAAAGGCCAGCCCGTTTGAATTGGTCAAAAGCTGGCGGGCCGGCCCGTTTGACTTGGTCAAAAGCTGGCGGGCCGGCCCATGGAAACCCTGTTAACGGCCTGTTAGCATATAGCCCATTTACAGCCCGCTAACCCAAGGCACGTTACGCCCTATCCGAATTAGGCCCAGTAGCGTCATCTGGGCCGTCCACTATGATTCCAATCCGTTTTCACTTCTGGCCCATGTATAGCCCATGACGTCTTTCGGCCCATATGAGGCCCTTTGTAACTCTTGGCCCATTAGTGGCCTGTGCTGAAACTGGCACATAATGAACATTGTATTACTTTACACCTAGTAACGGCCCGTGGTGAAACTGGCCCGTAATGAATAGTGTATCACTTTATACCCATTAACGGCCCGTTATTCCGTTGGGCCGTTTCCAGCCCAAGTTAACTTTCGGCCTTCTAAGGGCCAATTTATTCTTGGGCTCATTTGCAGCATTCGGTTACTTACGGCCCGTTACTGTCATTTTCTTCTTGTGGGCCAAATTCAGCTCGTCGTTACAGTCGGCCCGTTTGTGGACCGTTAGTCTGTTGGGCCATTTTCATAGCATCACCAAATACGGCCTATTAACGGCCCGTTATGGTCAACCCATAAAATGTACGATTTCCATTAAAGGCCCGTCTACGGCCCATTAAAGGCCCGTACAAGTCCCATAAATGAGCCGGTGGCCCATGGATCCTACGAGACGTACAAGGCCCATGGATCCTACGAGACGTAGAAGGCCCATGGATCCTACGAGACGTAGAAGGCCCATGGATCCTACGAGATGTAGAAGGCCCATGGATCCGACGACCCGTGAAGGGCCATGGTCGGGCGAATTGGCCCCGGTTGAACGATATAGCATATTCAAAGAATTATCCTACTCAATACTATCACCTTTAAAAAGCCTACACTATTACAACAAAGAGATCAAGGCATAGAAAGGTAGAATAATCCTACACTATACAATAAAGAAATTACAACCGATTATACCCACTGGGCATTATGGTTCGACACAGGTGATAATAAAGATACACAAACAGCAAATTACATGCACTGGGCAAATACAGCTCATACATCATGGACGCGCATCAACTTAACTCCATTTGAACTATAATCTCTTCATAAAATAGGATTGGCCGGATTCAGATAGCACAAATTTCAGTCTGCAAAATCTCCAATTCCTTCATGGTTACCTCAGTGTCTTGTTCCATTTTTTTACTCCTGCATCTAATACCTGCATGTCTAGTCTCAACTTGTTGATTATACGTTGAGAATCATGTACACGTTGTCTTGCCGCCTCTAGTTGATGCTCGAGAACATCAGCACATTCCAATTCCAATCCATAATCATTCGGGAACGGCCATGCCGCACTGCTCGCAGATCTTTGTGTTGATGTCACTTCATCCTGAAATGTTTCTGTAAGTACACATGACTAGGGCAAAAATATAGTTACAACAGTGAAGCGAACAAGACACTATTTTGTACTACATGGCAAAACAGGACTAACAATAATGTTACATGTCACTTTTAAAAAAATGTTACACGTCATGAAGCATAAGCAGGTGATATTTTAAAAATTATAAAAAAGATAGTCTGTGTAGCCTGAATACAGAAATCCCTCTTAGCTCACCAGAGGAGCATGATGTTGGGGCCCAATCGAAAACACAGACAAGTTACAAGTTTAGACAACACGTTGCGTATAAATAAGCAAGCAGTTGGCCATTCTGTGCCTCAATTAAAGTCTTAGGGAGCATAATGAACAGTAGATGGTTTCATACAAACATACTACAGCAGGCAAAACTATGCAATCATTAGCGTAGTATAAACTAGATTGTGAGCCTCATGCAATAATAGTTGGTTAATATACTTCAAAGCTTCAGGCACACTTCGACAGAGTAATTAAATGGTAAGGCCTTTAATTATGTCAACTAATAGTGATACAAGTACCGAACATCAGGCATAATTATTTGGGCATCTCATTAACTGAGGACAAATAAAGCAATTGAAAAGAGAAAATTAACTATGCCTGAAACAAACAAGGAATTGAACTGTTGAGTTGCATACAGTGACTTACCTTAGCAGGTTGAAGAGGCTCAGCGCAGCTCCTACTTCTCTTGCAAGGCTCCTTCCTAACATCTTGTACTTGGAAATCCTCAATCTTATCTTCATTGCACCCCCTCTGCAAGGTGACACAAACTAGTTACTCGTCTCCTTGGAAGATAAATATGCATCCTTTCCAGTCTGTGAACACAAAAGGATGAGATTATAACAAAACAACACCACATAATGAAACATGCCGCATCTCTTGCACTTGCACACAATGAAATGAGCATTTACTATGTCTGCACTATGTAAAAACTAGGCATACCTTCGAACTGGATCTCCAGGTACTCTTGGAGAGCCTACTATAGTGTACAGCCAAACCTTTATGTCACCTATGAGTTAGACAAGGCCCCACTACAGCAACCCTTAGTGTTTAAAACGTTGACAAGCTCTGTTAGAGTGTTAGGTCAAGAACAACAAGTAACCAAAGCAAATAGTCCTAGTATGGCTGGCTGATGCAAACAAGCAATTGAACAGATGTGTGAGCAAATCTTACATATCAAGAAAAGAAGCAAAGAAGGAGGCTTAAAGACCATCACTTGACTGACCAGATTTAAGGGGCATTTAAACATCATGTGCAACGTATGAACTAACATAAACATTGCATATTCCAGATTCTACAATGGAATGCATATGTATTAGGTTATGCCATGTATGATGATGCCTAAATGTACAGATAGCAGGCAGGAGTGATTCATCATTGCACGCACAATTGAATTGCAGGTTAAGGGCCAGTTCGATTCCGCCTTTTCAGGGCATATCCTCAAAATAAGCCATAAAAGATGTAAAGAAGTCATTTTTGAGTTATGGGCTTGGGCTTAACTAATTTCGCTTTGGAGGGGGTGTTTCGGGTAGAACCTCACTAAAAATTGAAGGGTAGGGAAATAGTGAAATGACTCTGTTGTCTGCCTATATTACACTCAAAATGCAACTGCAGACGCCCGTGTCACACCTGACCCTCAAGTAAAAACAAACACGCAAGCATTCATTGCCCTGCCCGCTTGCATCTCATCTCCCCTTTCCCTCTACCTAGATCCCCTTCCTACAGCACTAGGGTTCCTCCAACGAGCCGTCGCCACTGGTCCCATCTGGCCTTGTCCTCGACGATGCTATGTCCAGTTAGGCTACATGGCCGGCGGGTAGGGGCAAATCTCCCTGGCTTCTCCTCCCTCCGGCGCCGCCCCTCATTCTCATGGTCTCCAGCAGCTGCTCCATTGTGGTTCGTCCAACGCACTACTCTGGCGGCCGCTGCACAACTACAGCTGATGCCACACTACGGCAGAAGGCACCTTATTCCCCCTCCCCTCCTCCCAGGCCATGGCCTTGAGGTGCTGTTGAAGGATGAGCTCATCCAACAAGGTGAGGATCTCCTCTGATTTTTTGCCAAATTTTCATTCTGATCCACTATACGATGAATTGCTATGAGCTGCTTCTGCTGCTGCTATATGATGCATTGCTATGAGCTGCTCCTGCTGCTGCTATATGATGAATTGCTATGAGCTGCTGCTGCTGTATGATGAGTTGCTATGAGTTGCTGCTGTTGCTATATTATGAATTGCTATGAGCTGCTGCTGCTATATGATGAGTTGCTACAAGATGCTCCTGATGCTGCTATATGATGAGTTGCTACAAGCTGCTCCTGCTGCTGCTATATGATGAATTGCTATGAGCTGCTCCTGCTGCTGCTATATGATGAATTGCTATGAGCTGCTCCTGCTGCTGCTATATGATAAATTGCTATGAGCTGCTGCTGGTATATGATGAATTGCAGACTGCTGCTGCTGTATGATGAGTTGCTATGAGCTGCTGCTGCTATATGATGCTTTCAGGTGGTGCTGCTATACGATAATAACCAGCCACTTGGACCATCGAATTTCAATAAATAATTGTTCTTCATTTAAATGTGGGTCGTGCGTTCTTCGTTTAAATTAGGCAATGGGATCTCTATGGAAAACATTGACCAAAGTAGATTGTGCCAAGTAGATGGTATCTTTCTATTTGCATTTTGAGCAAATAGTGATGGCATGTTTTCCTATCATATTAATTACTGCACTGGGTTCAATTTGTGATGTTTGCAAGTCAAATTAATTTCCATATGGGCAGCAAAATGAAAAAAATATAATGCAATCTAGACTTTCCACTGATCATACCAAAGATAAGCTGAAAACGCAATGAAAAGAACTAGTTGGCTTATTACATGGAGCTTATATTCACAGGTGCTTATTTTCTTAGGATAACTCGTAATGACTGTCCCTAAGAAACTTGGCTAATAGAACTGGCATACAAATAACATGTCAAGATGATTGCAATGGAGGAGTGACGTACCATAGCACACTGTATAGGCTCACCGCCGCCTCTCCTTTTTTTGCGATGTTCCATGAAATTGCCACATACATCTTGTACTTTTTCATTGTGTAACCCTATCTGCAAGTTGACACGGCTAATTTCAGACATCTCTACATGATACTACATTGCATATCCCTTGCGCATATTTAAACCACCAATTAACGATTGTGTGCGTACCATAAACTAGCCATGACTTTGTATGCTGGACTAGCAGGCACTCTAAGGGAGCCTAATGTAGTGCACGGAAATTCCTACATGCCACCTACGATTTTGTGTAATGTACTGCCCCTGTTCCTAAATATATGTCTTTGTAGAGATTCCAGTATGGACCAAATACAGATGTATATAGATGCATTTTTGAGTGTAGATTCACTCATTTTGCTCCGTATGTAGCCTATAGTGGAATCTCTAGAAAGACTTATATTTAGGAACGGAGGTACGAGATAGTATCATGTATGACATCTACATATCTAATTTAGCAGCCAGTAGTAGAAATCATTGTCTGCACAAAGGGATTACTGGTTGAAAATCCTAGCAAAGCACGCAGGCAGGCACAGAACAATACAATAGAGAGAGAGAGAGACACGCTTACAAGATCATAGCAATACCTCAGTCCAGGATCTTGGTTGGCCTAGCTGTTAGATCCAGAAGAAACAGCGTCCTTGTAGTTTTTGCCAGCTGCATAACAGGTAACAGCAACCGGTTAGTATATTTGAAGTACATCGGTGTCGGATTTCGGGTTCCGGCAGACCCTTGAGGTTCGAACTCTGGGGTGCGCGTGGAGATTACGCCTTCTACCTCTCCGCCTCGCAAAGATCTAAGCTAACGAAAGAACAGCACAAGGGACACAGAGTTTATACTGGTTCGGGCCACCGATCCGGTGTAATACCCTACTCCAGTGTGGTGCGGTGGATTGCCTCTTGGGCTGATCATGATGAACACTACAAGATAGAACAACCTCGCGAGGGTCTGCTCTTGGCTGAGGCGATGAACTGCTAGGAGGAGTTCAGCCTCCCTTCTCTCTCTCTCTCTCTCTCTCTCTCTCTCTCTCTCTCTCTCTCTCTCTCTCTCTCTCTCTCTCTCTCTCTCTTATTCTCTGCTTGCCCAGGTTCTGGATTGCTTGATCCTAGATCCATCCTCGATGCCTCTACCCTGGGGGTGGCTAGTCCTATTTATAGGCAAAGGCCCTGGGCCTCCTCCCAAATATTGAGCGGGAAGGACGCCAATAGTTGGCCATTTTGAAGGGGAACATCTGGTACACTTATCCTGACTAAAGTTGGTCCTCGCCTGCCAAAGGCTCTGTGGTGACGTCGTCCTGGGCTCCACAATGACTTCTTCCCTGCCGTTGGACTGGTCTTGGTCTCGTTGCACCGAAATAGATGCCTTTGCTTGATCCTCTCGCCTGCGCTTGCTCCCTTTGCACCAAAGAGGAAAGTAGGATGCTGCGCGGGCTGGCGCTCGCCTGGCACCTTGGTCGTCATGGCTTGCGTCATGGGCACCTCGCGAGGTACCCCGCCTTGATCTCTCCGCCTCCTCGTGAGCCAGCCTGATGAGGCCGCGCCTGAAGAAGCTCCGCGTCGTCCGCCCCGCGAGGCTTGGCCCCTCGCGAGGGTCTTGGGTCTTGTGTTGATGAAGATGGGCCGTGCTGGGCCCCCTTTGAGCCACGCCGCAGGCCGCAGGCAGGCAAGTCTGGGGACCCTCGTTCCCAGAACGCCGACAGTAGCCCCCGGGCCCAAGGCGCGCCCGGACTTGGTCGTGCTGAGAGGCGAAAGGGCAAGGGTGAAGCGCCGCGGGCCCTAACAGCCTGCGGCCTTGGGCGCCGCGTGGCGGTTGATTGGACGCGAGTGCTTCAGCAACTGTGCAGGTTGATAGAGGGGCGGCATCTGCCTAGGCTTTGCCTTTTCCTATCTCCGGTCGCTGCTCAGATCCCCTTTCTTGCGCCTCCCCTTTCTTCCTCCAAATCTCCAGATCTACTCCGACCGTGTGACCTAGGAAGTCATGGCGCCTCGTCAGTCCCCGGACGAAGCTTGGTACTCGTCTGCTCTGGACCTGCCGAACGTGTCGGAGGCGGGCTTTGCTCGGTTGCGCCGGATGGCGGCGGCGCAGGGCATCGACGGGGCAAAGGTGTTCAAGGCCGGCTCCGCCATCCCTGAGGTCCGAGGGAGCACCTTTTATCCTCTCTTTGTAAGCTCCATTGCTACTGGCCTGATGCCTCCCTTCTCCGAGTTCTTCTTCTCTGTTCTCCACCATTACGACTTATAGGCTCTGCATCTCCACCCCAACTCCGTCCTTCTCCTGGCGATCTTTGCCTATTACTGCGAGGCTCACGTAGGGGTGCAGCCCTCAGTGGCTTTGCTGCGCCACTACTTCTCCCTCCGGGTCTCCCGTGGTTCTCCTTCCGCGTGCGCGAGCTTCGTTGCGTACGGTGGCACCATTGCCATTTCGAAGCCCGGGAAGAGGATTGAGGGCTTCAGGAGCAAGTGGGTCTTGGTAGATGCTGGGCGCATCCACCCTCGGCTGATCTTGCCCGCGGAGCCGCCCGCGAGCTCCAGCGATTGGTGCCGAGCGGAGCTCACGGACCCCCGCGCGAGACCGGTGTTGGAGAAGATGGACGCGGACCTGAGGCCGGCAAGTATGGCGGCGGTGAAGCTGACCGGCGCGTCGCTGCTGAGGGAGTTCCTGGAGCACCAGCTGGCACCACCTCGGCAGTACTCACCTCCGATGTGGAGGCCTCATCCGAGCCCCGCGGCCTTGGGCGACGAAGATCTGGCCGCGGTCCTCCAATCTCTGGTCGGGGGCGAGGTGGCAAGGTTGGAGGGCGCGCCTACGCCTTTGTTCCTCCGCGACGACTGGGAGCGGGTGGTGGAGTCCATGCCCGTATTCAACGGGGATGGGCCCATGCCCGTGGTGGCTCCCGAGGGACTGGTGGACGTGTCCTCCGGCGACTCCGGCAAAGAGGAGGACGAAGAGGAGCGGGAGAAGGGGCCTGACTCCGAGGCGACCGACGGAGAGTCGAGGGCTCCCCTCCCCCGACGCAGGCCCCGCACCGTCCACCTTTCTTCGAGCGATGACGACGAGGATGGAGACGAGCAGGTCGGTGGGAGCTTGGTCCCGATCCCGAAGAAGGACAGGACCGGGCTGATCTCCCGTGGGTCTGCCCCCGCCCCGAGGCGGTCTGCAGACGCGCCTTCTGCTTTTGAGGTTGACCCTTCCAGCCGGCTGTCGGGCTTCAAGTTTGGCCGGAGGCTGACCGAGCTCACCGGCGACGACCCGTAAGCTCTTGATCCTTGTCTTTATTTCTTGTTCCGCCGCTGAGGCTTGACGCCCGCATCTCTTGAGTAGGCTGGCGCCCGCGGCGAAGAAGCCGAAGGGGGCTCCTAAGGTTCCATCCGCGGCAACGCCTCCGCCTGTGGAAGAAGGTGACCGCGACGCACGGGCTTCTCCTGCCCGGTCGTCCTCGCGAGGTCTGGCTGAGCTGGCTGGGGCGAGCTCAGCCCCCATGTCCCAAGTGACTCCCGAGGTGCCTCTGCCTGCTGCCGCCGCCACAGTCGTTGGGGCGCAGCAGACTCCGCCTCAGGATGCTGTGGTCTTGCCGCCGCTACCTTCTCCTCCTGCTCCACCGACTGCTGTCTCTCCAACTCCTCCTGCCGTCCTGGAGCGTGCTGCTGCTGGACTGGACCGGCTGCGGCCGGATCTTCTTGGCGCTTTCTAGCTTGCCAACTCGTACCCTTTGTTGTAGTAGCATTTGTCACGCGGTGCTATAACTATGTCGTGTTTAATTATTTTAGTTATGCAAAAATGTATTATTCAATAGGGATATGTGATGTTTAAGTATGAATTGTCCACTTCAGTTTCACGAATGGCTATATTTGGTTGTTTATAGTGAGTAGATGCCTTGTTTATCTGTGCTTGGTTGTTAGGTTGGTTGCAGTGAGCATTTTTCTAGTTATCAAGCAAATGCCTTGTTTATCTGTATTTGGTTGTTAGATTGCTTTTTTAGCATTAGTCCAGTTTTCAAGGAGATGCCTTGTTTATGTGTATATGCTTGTTAGGTTGGTTGCAGTGAGCATTTGTCCAGTTTTCAAGCATATGCCCTTTTTATCTTTATTTGCTTGTTAGGTTGGTTGCAGTGAGACTCTGTCCAGTTTTCAATGGCTATATTTGGTTTTTATACTGATCATTTATGTCTTGTTTATTTCAGTCATTCACAATGTGTTGTTCATTATGTGCAAGTCAGAACTGTGCCGCTCGACTGCATCAATATAGTTTGAACAGCTATATTTGGTTCCAGTTATGCCTGGTGTAGTTAACACATGCCCTTTATTTCAGTTTTACACATTTATCCTGTGTGATGTTTAAGCATTATCTACGTTCTATTCATTTTGAACAATACCAGTTTGATTTGACGGCTGTTAAGCCTGCTGTCGGTAACATTGCCTTCCATTTTATATATGCTTTAACAGCATGCTGAAACCAACACATTCAAGCTATCATTTGGAGATGATGTTGTTTACCTTTGCTATATTCGTTTGATGTTAAGGTTGATGTACTTATCATGCCTTTCCACTACTTATGTAGGACAACAACGGGAGTGGCCACCATTTTCCGCCGAGGTTAGCTTCATCCCTCGGCTTGTACTCCCTCGTTGTTCCATAATGTAGTGCATATAGATCTAGGCCTGGACACTTGTTAGCTTCTAATATTGACTTGTTGCTTGTAGGTACATATGCCCTTGGCAAGGATCCACGCATCGACTCTTTTTGTGTATGGGGCAATGAGATATTCATGAACATGCATCAAGTGAGAAAACTAATAAGGATTATTAGAAAAAAAGATACGAATGGTGGCAAGCAAACTATTTGTTTATGCTCTATCCAACACAACAGTGAGCTGTAGGATGGTAACTACAAACTCTGCAGCCTTCTCTTTTTACTGCACGTAATGAGTTGTTAGACAACAATGTCTGAAACTTTTTCGTTCGCAGTGGTTCCCGAAGCAGTTCACTCAAGATTACCTTGCAAAGTACATGATTGGTGGACACGCAATGAAGGTTAAAGTATTTCATCCAGACTACAGTGAGCATAGAGAAGTCGTAATGAAGACAGTGAAGGATGGACGGGCAGCCATCACAACGGGTTGGCCTAGAGTCATGCGTGCATTACGCATGGAGGAGGGCACAATATCGGCATTCCGCTTCAGCTTCTCCAGCAACCAGAATGTCTTTTGCCTCTCTCTTTACAGTCTTTAGTACAACTGTGCTTCATCATTCTTTACTTGGTGCTTCTGTAGTTCTTCAGTATATATACCTGTGCATCGAATTATGCATTCGTGGTTGAAGCTATATTTGTAATAAACATGATTGGATATGAAATAAGTGATTGTCTACTATCAAATTCAAAACATATGATTTTTAAATTAGGGATTAATTAGAGATTACACTGCACACGGTTGGCGAAAGCGAAACATCTATGATAGACATGGAGATCAGACATGTTTCTAGGATCCGCTACGTGTGCGATCAATCTCCACTGCACACACGATCAGCCAAGAACAAAGCATGTGTGATCAATCTCCACTGCACACACGATCAGCCAAGAAAAAACCTGTGCGATTAACAACAGCATCGCACATAGTTCTTTATTATTAAATGTTTGTGATAGTCACCTTATCACAGACGCTTCGAAATTATAGACTGTTTGTGATGTTGTGCGCATCACAAATGTTTGGTACATCTTGGATAACTGTGTGGGATGTACATACTAACGAAAATGTATTCCTTGGATGGACTGTGTGGAATGTACATACGAACATAAACATTTAGTGGGGACTGGCTTTGTGGGATGTACTTACGACCGGAAATGATTTGGCTTGTATAATTGTATTTTTTAGCACTACTGTACGTATAGCCGTATTTGAGCGCTCGCCGGACGCACACGACCTCATTTTGCTGAGCGTCTGTGCCAAGAGGGCATATCCCCGACGGTTTCTGGGTCGTGTGGGAAGGACCCCCCTATCGCAGTCACTCACTTGGCGACGGTTCCGAACGCCGTCGCGGAAAGGGGTTAAAACCGTTTGCATAGCACCGATGCGTACCGCTGAGAGGAGGTAAAATGACTCGGGATCCTCTATATCCTGAAGGTAATCCTAAGAGAATTGAGCAAGATTCTCAGGTAATTAATAACGATGCACCTAGTTCATCTAAGAAGAAAAATAAAAAGGAAAATGGTAGAACTTTACATGCTTGTAGTGAACCTCTGGTACAAAAACCTTCTGAGAATCATAATGGTGTTTCCATTTCTAATGATGAGACACAATCTGGTAATGAACATCCACCTAGTGATGATGATAATGATAATGATGTTCATGTTGATGCTCAACCAGAAAATGATAAAGAACCTGATAATGAGGTAGAAATACAACTTGTTGTTGATCTTGATAACCCACCCCCTAAGAATAAAAGATATGATAAAAGTGATTTCATTGCTAGAAAATATGGTAAGGAAAGATATCCATGGGTTCAAAAACCTATGCCTTTTCCAACTAAACCTCCAAAGAATAAGGATGATGAATATTTTGAATGCTTTGTTGAAATGCTTAGGCATGTATTCTTGCATACTCGTTTGACTGATATATTGAAAATTCCTCCATATGCTAAATACATGAAAGATATTGTCACTAGTAAAAGAAAGATACATGAAGCTGAAATTTCCACCATGCTTGCAAATTATTCTTTTAAGGGTGGGGTACCTAAGAAGTTAGGAGATCCAGGAATACTCATTATACCACGTTCTATTAAAAGAACTCAGGTCAAAACTTCTTTATGTGATATAGGAGCCGGTGTTAGTGTTACGCCTTTCTCTTTATATAAAAGACTTGATTTGAATAAGCTCACACCTAATGAGATACCTTTGCAAATGGCTGGTAAATCTACTGCTATACCTATTGGAATTTGCGAGGATGTGCCTTTTGTTGTTGCATATGTTACTATCTTTACAGACTTTGTTATACTTGATATGCCCGAGGATGAAAACATGTTAGTTATCCTTGGTAGACCCTTTTTCAATACTGCAAGGGTTGTTATTGATTGCAAAAAAAGCGAGGTTAGTTTTCATGTCAATGGTAATGAGCATACGTTTCATTTCCCGAGGAAACAAAGTTCGGTGAATAGTATCAACATTATTAAAAAAAATTGCTACAATCGCTATTGGAGGTTTTGAATTTCCTCTCCCATCCGTCAAAAAGAAATATGAAACTCTTATTGTTGGGGATATGCATATCCGTTGAGGTAACTTGGTGTTATACAAAGATTCTTCGGTTTCATGTTACTCAAAAATAGTTTGATAATAAGACTTGATCAACCTTATTAATTAATTCTTTTTTAGGGGCATGAGGTCGATGAATTTAGTAAGCACAACCTACTATACCTACCTTTTAATCTCTGTTATTTAAAGTTTAACAAAGTAGAATGCCATGATTATCCTATTTTCTAAATTATCCATGCAATAAAAAATGTCCCAAAAATAAAAGTTCTCGGAATGATCTAAAAATTTAGTATGATTTTTCTACAATATTTGAGAATTTTTGGCACTGAACACACCCTAGGGGGGTGAACCTGTGAGCCACAAGCTCACATGGCGTGCCATGTGGGCTTGTGGGTCCCATAGGGAACCCCTCACTTATTCCAGCCACCCGCTACCTTCTTCCACCTCCAGAAAAAATCACCATTGCTTTCAAACCCATGTTCTTGCTCATTTGCCCACAAATTATGATCTCCTTGCTCAGAACTCTGTTTCTAAAACTATTTTGGGGGATTACTCCTCAGTATGAAGCTCCTCCATTGGTCCAATTAGTTTTTGTTCTAGTGCTTTATATTTTGAAATTTTTGCTGCTGTGGTGACCATATTTTTTATCTTGCATGTTGAATTTGTGTGGTCCAAAGTAGTTTTGATGCATGATATAGCCTCTAGACACTTGTAGAAATAGTTGCAATCAATTTGGTTAAGTTTTGTTCACTTTTATTTTGATTCACTAAATTTCAGAAAAAGAGAATGCTCAAGTGGAGGTTAAGAGCTTCTTCAAGCTGGAGTACTGAAGAGACTCTAAAGCCCAAGTACAACCTTCCTAGCGCGGCAGAGGAGCGGCCGTGTGAATGGCCATGTGGCACGTTCTTGAGGGATGTGGGAATTTTCAACGACTTCTATCATTTGGCTGACAATGCTGGCATTATCCCCTTCCTCGAAGATAAGTGTGACCAATACGTCCTCCTCACAAATACTTCCATGCAAAACTTCCATTTTCACTCTAGGATAGATATACCCACTGTTTCATTCCACCTATATGATATTCCTAGAGAAATGACACTTGAGGAATTTTGTGAAGTTTGCATGATTCCCTATGACTGCAGCCCTATTGAGCAACATCCTAGTGACGTATCAGATTCATATCTGAGGTAACTGTTGGGGGCGAAGAGGAGTTTCGGAGGCTAGAGTTGCTAGTTTACATTTTCCTGTTTTTCATTACTATTCATTATTTGTCGGGAGGTGTTTGACTGGACGGTAGGAGAGTGCAATGCTTAGCTCACCTGATCTTGCTATTTTACACCATGCATTTTATCATGATAGAACTTTTAGTTTGGGTGCTATGATTGCTCGAGGTTACACATAAACCATTCTAAGGGCGTTATTTATCGTGGTATTTATGCTTCCCGCCTCGCTAAACATTTTGAGATTGCTATTAGGCATGACGAGGCAGAAGAGAAGCTTTTACCCGTCAGATATCTTGATTATGCTAGTATCGTTGAGCACTATTTTATTGAAAGTGCCCCTAGGAGATTTCAGTATAACTTGGTGTTCAGTAAAGACACCCGTGAGATTATTACCTTGCATGCACCTTCTTTTTTCGATCTATCTTCAGGCAGGTACACCATTATGCCGAAGGACATTTACGCTTATTGTGGCTTGGCACTGCACCAAGCAGCTGAGCCAGAGCCAGCACCTGAGCTTGAGCCTGTCGAAGAGCCCATCTATCAGTGGGAGCCGCAGGAGCCCGCTTATGGGAGCCTCAGGAGCCTCAATATTACCCTGGAGGGGGATATTTTGACCCATGGCCGTAGACCACCTTAGGCTAAAAGCCTAAGCTTGGCGGGTACGTATTTCTCACCAACATTACATTCATGTACCACACATTCATTCTAGTTGTCAGTGTTCATCCTTTTTCATTGTATATCCATGTTAGTTTTATTTTTGCTTTCTTCTTGTGTGTTTGAAAAACTTCAAAAACCAAAAAATATGTCTTGCTTCTTTTCGGGTTTTTTTTTTCTGGTTTAGTAGTTTGTAGTATGAAAAGAAAACCCAAAAGGATTTCTCGTTCTTCTTTTGTTTGTTGGGAGTTTTCCCGTGAAAATAGTTTTTCTCGTTTTCGTTATTCCTGTGTTAATTTGCTTGCTTCAGGAAAAACGAAAAACTCCAAAAATATTTCAGTGTGTTTCTCTGAAATTCTTTTCTTTTCTTTGAGTTGTTGAAAGGAGAAGACCACAATGAAAATGTTGAGTGGCTCTCATATGCTTTACTGTTGATCTTACAAAGAGCCCATATTACCTTGTCTTCTCCTTTGGATAAAATGTTTGTAGATCCCAGCTTAGTCCATGGCACACTTGAACTATTATCATTTTTACATCATTTGGTAGTGGAAGTGAAGGCAATAATGAAGATGATTTGGTGAAGTGCTTGCGGTGAAGGAAAGCTGGTATGGACTCCTCTTGTATTTGTTTTTGTAAATATGTTTAGCTCAATCGATCTTGATTCAGCATATTATGAGTAAACCATTTGTGATGACAATCAGAGATTATAGTTGCTCATCCCATGCTTAAACAGCTAGGAGTGGATAATGATTTATCTTGAGTGTCAACATGCATTAAAAGGGTTGTGATGTAGTATGTTAGTATGGTATCCTCCTGTGAACAATTCAGGTGGCTTGACTTGGCACATGTTCATACATGTACTTGATTCAAAACCAACATAGCCTCCATGATATTTATGTTCATGGTGTTTATATACTCGAAGCACTAGCCATGTGAACCAAAACAGAAAAACAAGATTCTAAAATTGTTTGCAAATTTGCCATGATTGAGGCACACATTTTGTGAGAAAAATGCCATGGGATTGAACAAACTTATGCTAAAATTTCCAATCACATGTCGCACATCATCTAAAATTGCCTGGTTACCTAGATTGAAGGAACAACCTCTCTAAAAAATTGTAGGTTAACTGAAGGAACAAATGTAGCAAAATTACCATGGGTCGCGGGTATGCCGAACCTGGAATTCCTTGCCCTCTCTGCATGTCACTGTTGCAAAGGCCTGATCGAGCTGCTTCTCCCTCTCCTCATCATCTGTGGGCATGGAGAGTAGGAAATTAGGAGAAAACAAAGGGTACGAGGCACATGGCGGGACCTCACCGGTGAGTGGCGGCAAGTAGGCGGCTGCTGCAGAGGTTGGAGGCAAGCGCCCGTTGCTTGGGTGTGGCTGCGGGACCAGTTGGCGTGGACTAGGAAAGCGGCAGTCTGGTGCTCGTCGTCGGTGAGGAGTGCTCGAATGGAGGCGTCCTCGACGCCCGCCACGGCAGGGTGAGTAGGCGATGATCGACTCCGCCTACGATGGCACCTTCAGGTTTTAGCTGGCCAAGATGCTCGGTGCTCGGCTTCGCCCACGACGGCACACGCATGGCCTGGTGCTCAGCCTCAGTTAAGAGCAAGTGGAGGGAGCCGGGAAGGACGCTTGCCGCGACAGCCGCGAGCGAGCAGGCAGCATGACCTCCACCTCATCATCGGGGATGTCAGTGGATGATAGGTCCACGACTACCAGTGTAGTTGTCGACCCTATTGTTGTCGAGTGCCAAAATATGCAGCTTATACACCAACGTATTTGTCCATTACTTACAATGATGCAGAGGATTTACTACCAAGTACTACAGACCATGTTACTGTTTTGCACTGTTTAGGCATGAGAAAGACCATGAACCATGCACTAGGTATGCAGGAGATGTCTAATAATGCATGCATTCGTACTGATGTTTTGTGCAAGGACCAAGCAGTCATTGATGTGCGAGCAGATATAAAACAAGTTTAGCTGCCACCAATTTTTGGTTGGAGTCTAGATGGTGTTCACTTTGAATATTTATCTATATTGTCATGGACACCGAAACAGGATCCGTTCGTGTATAGGAAGGAGTCCAATAAAGCTACAGGTCAAGCTTACCTATCCAATCTTGCATGCTACGTAAGGATCAAAACTACTAGGAGTAGATCCTTTCTGTTTTTATTTCTGCCATGCAAGGAAGAGATCAACAAAAGGACTACATTTATTTGGGAGTTTTTAAGCCTAAGAGATGTCGGGTGGGGCCCTCCTGATGTGCACAAGTCGAGAGCGCATGTACCAAAATTACTAGGCCAAGTATTTTTAATGAGAGTCCAGATTTGTTTAGGAGTTACTTTATTTTTCTTTTGTGCGTGTACGAGGTCAAGGTTTGGTCGGCTACTATATAAAGCCATGATACGAGGCATTGTAGGGCAGGTTATTTTTATATGAAATAGAGATGTGTTTTCGAGGGTAGAAACCCGTATCAAGTTTTTGAGGTAACTTTAGAAAACCTCTTTGTTGCGATTTCTGCAAGGAAATTGTTTTGCGCGTGAGGTGCCGTCGTACAGATTGTTTCTCTCGTGTTGAGCCGCAAGGTTCAAACCCTCTACTTTGTGTACATCGTGTGCGTGGGCGAGAGGTTACTACTGGTGGTGGTGGTGTGTCATGAAAGATCGGGACGCAACAACAGATCGGATCTTGCCAATGAGGTTCGGTCCACATCAGGTGGTATTCAGAGCAACGTTGTTCACGGCACTGTGCAGAAGATGACTAGTTTATCATGGAAGCTAAGCTATGGATTTCAACTGGATGAGGAAGGCCGATGGGATGGACTTTTTCATACTCGTGTTGTGGTAAAAGAGAGGTCATGTGCTATGACAATCGACCACATGAGTTTGATCAACGCAGCAAGCATCGAGATAGTGGAGAAGTTGAAACTACCGATGACGCCACACCCACAACCATACTCGTTCCGTTGGGGTTATGAAGAACTCAGTGTCACACATCAAACCGAGGTACCGTTTTTGTTGGGAATTTTTTTTTGCACTGTTTTGTGTGACGTGATTCCAGCACCGATGGTTTCATGTCACTTGTTGTTGGGCAAGCCATGGTACAAAGAGCACGATGTTGCGTATGATTGTCAAACACACACATATACCGTCAAGAAGGGTAAGAAGTACGACCTAGTGCCCATGGGTCAGGAGCGTTTTAATTCTTGGAGGAAAGAACATCTTGCGAAGATGAAAGAGCAAAAAGAAGAAGAAAAGAAGAAGGTTGAAGCTACTCAAATTTGTACGGGCGTTGTTCAGTCCATAGACCAAAGTATTGCTGAAAAGACTGATTTGAAACTGAGGACGGTTTTGTTTCAAGGAGGAGAGGATGATAGGTCCACGACTATACCAAATACCAGTGTAGTTGTCGACCCTATTGTTGTCGAGGTTGTGCCAAAATATGCAGCTTATACACCAACGTATTTGTCCATTACTTACAATGATGCAGAAGATTTACTACCAAGTACTACAGACCATGTTACTGTTTTGCAATGTTTAGGCATGAGAAAGACCATGAACCATCCATTAGGTATGCAGGAGATGTCTAATAATGCATGCATTCGTACTGATGTTTTGTGCAAGGACCAAGTAGTCATTGATGTGCGAGCAGATATAAAACAAGTTCGGCTGCCACCAATTTTTGGTTGGATTTCAGATGGTGTTCACTTTGAATATTTATCTATATTGTCATGGACACCGGAACAGGATCCGTTCGTGTATAGGAAGGAGTCCAATAAAGCTACAGGTCAAGCTTACCTATCCAATCTTGCATGCTACGTAAGGATCAAAACTACTAGGAGTAGATCCTTTCTGTTTTCATTTCTGCCACGCAAGGAAGAGATCAACAAAAGGACTACATGTATTTGGGAGTTTTTAAGCCTAAGAGATGTCGGGTGAGGCCCTCCTGATGTGCACAAGTCGGGAGCGCATGTACCAAAATTACTAGGCCAAGTATCTTTAATGAGAGTCCAGATTTGTTTAGGAGTTACTTTATTTTTCTTTTGTGTGTGTACGAGGTCAAGGTTTGGTCGGCTACTATATAAATCCATGATACGAGGCATTATAGGGCAGGTTATTTTTATATGAAATAGATATGTGTTTTCGAGGGTAGAAACCCGTATCAAGTTTTTGAGGTAACTTTAGAAAACCTCTTTGTTGCGATTTCTGCAAGGAAATTGTTTTGCCCGTGAGGTGCTGTCATACAGATTGTTTCTCTCGTGCTGAGCCGCAAGGTTCAAACCCTCTACTTCGTGTATATCGTGTGCGCAGGTGAGAGGTTACTACTGGTGGTGGTGGTGTGTCATGAAAGATCAGGCCGCAACAACAGATCGGATCTCGCCAACGAGGTTCGGTCTACATCAGTGGACTGGGCTACAGGGTGTGTCACCCCTCTTGCCAGATCCGGCACCTCCCACCCTCGCCTCGGGCCAACGCCTAACGCATCCAAGCTCGGTGCCCACCCCAGCAAACGGATACGATAAAGGAGATAGGGATGGGAGTGGGCGGATAAGGGCATCTCCAATGACGACACGCAAACCTCCCGCATACGTCTAGACCATGGAAGCCATCCGACATGGGCCTGTATCGTTCCCCAGCCTGGTCTGGAAGTGATTTCTCCTACAAACCAAAGACAAACATGGGGGCTTTGCGGGATTCCATACCACTCCCACGCCCGCTTCTAACCGCCCTAGCCTACCAAAAAATCCCACACCCCCCTCCCGCGCCTTCCATCTAATGCGCGCGCTGCTTTCCGCGCCGCATTCATATTGGCCTAGAGCATGCAGCGGCCGGCATTGATGTCGCGGTGTGAATAGAGGGTGGCACTGACCAACACGTCCTCTCGACAGCCGCCGCTTCAATGCGGGTGCAGCTTCCCTAGGAACCAACTCCAGCCGCTGCGCCGCATTAAAGTGAGCTGACCGTCATTCGTCTATCCTGGCCGCGGCTATATAAGTCGTGCTCTGCTGATGCACATCCGCATCTCCTTCTCACTGATCGCCTCCTCATCTTTGAGCTCGTCCTCCTCTACGACCCCGAGGCAATGTCGAGGTCCTGGTTCTCCGCACCGGCAGGCAGAGTAGGCGAAAGTTCCTCCTCCGGCGGCTCTTGGCGTTGCCTCTGCACCACCGCGACGTCCAGATCCGATGCTGGGTCAAGGAAGAATCGACGTCCCTGCCACGCCAATACGCGCCATCGTCGCTGTCGTGCCACCACCGCCTAGCCGTCAAGTAGGAATTGTCTCCCGTGATCAAGAAGGCTTGGGGCCGCCTCCTCCACTACCTCGGAGGCGGCAATTACGATAGTGCCTCGGGCTCCGGGGCCATCGTATCTGAGGCAGAGTACGCTATGAGGCGGTAGGCAAGGTACAACCAGTGCAATGCATGTGTCCACTCCACGTTTGCCAAGAGTGACGTGGTTCTGGACTTGGTCCGCAATGACCTAGACTGCGCCGCCGTGTGAGCGCTCGACCGCTCCATGACCACCGCGGATACAGCCACCAGGCACCACCGCCGCCTTGACAACGAGGAGTGGTCTCTTAGCGACTTCTCCGCCAACGCCGGCCGCGGCAAGGCCGCCACCAGGGCTACGGCCACATTGGCAGTGACCGCGACAACACTTCACACGATGCAGTAGGAGGTGGAGCGGTTCCTCCGTGAGCGGGAGGCAGCCACAACCCTCTGGTGTCGTTCCACCACTGGAGGGACCACCACCACGACAACGATGACGAAACGAACAGAGACGGCGGTGTGGCAGGGAAGGGTGATCAAGCATATGAGGTGGAAAATTTATCAAAAAATATAAGGAATATGAATATGTAATTTGCATGCATGATAAACCACTCTAACATAATGAACATTGATATTTTGCATCTCGATCAATTAAATAAATAATGTTTGGAGCTAGGAAAATATTCCAAATATTTTTCCACCTCTATTAAAAGGTTTAGTAATGCATTAGAGCACACCATCATCACATTTTTCATGACATGCATTTTGTGCTCCATGAGTACAACTATGTCGTTGACGATCATACGTACTAATTAGGGCTTCCAGGCAAGCAAACCCCCTTGATCATTGTGATCTCAACTATTCCTTCTCTCTACATTATTGCATTAGGTATTGGTGTAGTTTTTGTTTTATCGATAGATCCTATTCTTATGCATAGCCTGCTTTTGTTGCATGATATAAATGTTTTAGTTGTTACCCTGACATGCCTAATTTAGCTATGCTTGCGTTCCATCAGTTGGCCCTATACCCTTCTCCGTGTTGCTATGCTTGATTATCGGGTCATGATCCCCTCTGGACGATGACCACGGGTATGCTTCATGACCCACAAGTATAGGGGATCAATCGTAGTCCTTTATATAAGTAAGAGTGTCGAACCCAACGAGGAGCAGAAGGTTTCATCAAGGTAGTTTATGGAAGCACTGAAATTATCGGTAACAGATAGTTTGATAGGAAGGTAATTTGTAACGAGCAACAAGTAGCAATTGTAGCAAAGGTTAAGCAATGTAACACAATCCTTCTTATGGCAAAGGACAGGCCAAAACTTTATCTTATAATAAGCAAAGCGTTCTCGAGGACACATGGAATTCATCTAGTCACTTTCATCATGTTTATTTGATTCATGTTCGCTACTTTGATAATTTGATATGTGGGTGGACCAGTGCTTGGGTGTTGTTCTTACTTGAACAAGCCTCCCACTTATGATTACACCCTCTCGCAAGCATCCGCAACTATGAAAGAAGAATTAAGATAAATCTAACTATAGCATCTAGCATATGGATCCAAATCAGCCCCTTACGGAATAACGCATAAACAAGGGTTTAAGCTTCTGTCCCTCTAGCAATCCATCATCTAATTACTACTCCACAATGGCTTCCCTTAGGCCCAAGTATGGTGAAGTGTCACGTAGTCGATGTTCACATGACACCACTAAGGGAATCACAACATATATATCATCAAAATATCAAAAAAAAAACAAATTCACATGATTACTTATAGCAAGACTTCTCCCATGTCCTCAAGAACAAAAGTAATGACTCACAAATCATATTCATGTTTAAGATAAGAGGGGTATTGAATATAATTAAGGATCTGACCATATAATCTTCCACCAAATAAACCAACTAGCATCAACTACAAGATGTAATCAACACTACTAGCAACCCACAGCTACCAATCTGAGGTTTTGAGCCAAAGATTGAATACAAGAGATGAACTAGGGTTTGAGATGAGATGGTGATGGTGAAGATGTTGATGTAGGTTGGTCGTCCCATCATGAGAGGATCATTGGTGATGACCATGGCTTCGAATTTCCCCCTCCCGGGGTGGGGGGGGATTTTCCCCGGCGGAATCGCTCCGGCGAAGAGCAAAAGTGCTCCTACCCAGGTTTTGCCTCGAGACAGTGGCGCTTCATCCCAAAACCTTCCTTCCCATTTTTTCTAGGTCAAATGACATCATATAGGAGAAGATGGGCTTCGGAGGCCTGCCAGGGGCCCCACAAGTCCAGGGGTGCGCCCCCCGGGCTTGTGGCTGCCTGGTGGGTCCTCTGATGATGATTCTTTCGCCAATAATTTCTATATGTTCCAAAGTAATTCTTCGTAAATTTTTAGGTCATTTGGTGTTGTACAGAATAGATATCTTTGATATAGCTCTTCCTGGTCCAGAATTCCAGCTGCTGGCAATCTCCCTCTTCATGTGAAACTTGCAAACTAAGAGAGAAAAGGCGTAAGAATTGTATCATAAAGTGAAATAATGACCCCAAACATAATAAATAACAGTAGGAAAACATGATGCAAAATGGATGTATCAATGATTTACACTACTACATTACAATGTTACATTTATGTTTGATATGGGGACTGGAGGGCAGGTGGTACCATACAGCAAGAGATGGACCTGAGTCCTGACAGCTCCTGAGTGATGCGGTATGGGAATCCAGTAGATATCCACAGGATGATGGTGAGGTTGGTACCATCCCCGCATGTTTAAAGTTCGCAGAATGACAGGGCAGGCGGGAGGAGACCATCCAAGATGAGGTGGTCCTGGGCCCTGGTCGTTGTTCATGGATAAAATGAAATAACATGACTAACGAGATTTGGGTATTTGAACCGAGACTGCCACTCGCGTATATGCACTTAGCGCTGCATGGGATAATGGTTATGGGGCCCTCGGCATCATGGGTTTCTCCCGAAAGCCCTGTTAGATGTCACAGTTCAGCGGCACGCACCCGTGTGAGCGGATACTACCTACTGTCGAGGTAGAGACGGGCTTGGTTCTGGCCATCCATGCAATGTGCAGGAGCACTTAGGGTGAGCGGCCAAGCCATTCGCACTTAGGTTGTAGACCGGTGTGTTGACCTCTCTAGAGAGCTAAGGTAGGACTTCGGTGTGTTGATTGCCTGAGGCCGGGAATTACCCAGAAAAATGTGACTAGCCATAGGGTAATCGAGTGTATCGCATTATGTGGTGCGGCCCTGCATGGAAGCTAAACTATTCGAATAGTCATGTCCACAGCAACGGACAGCTTGGGGATGTATCCCGATCTTATACCACTTTATTCGTATACTTAATACAATACACCCCTATATATGTCTATACAACTTGAACCATTTACTAAATAAGATTCACCAACTCAATAAATTTGGAATGCTCGAGGATCGATTTCTCGCAGGTAGTCAAGGAAGGATTTCAGGGTATGGTATTGTTGTATTATTTAATTATACTCTCGTATGCGCTCATACCCTTCCTTTGCTGCAAGATGATATGTTTCTCTTCTAATGCTGCAAGATGGAGCTGCCTTGTGATATATTGAGTTTCTCCCCTTATTTTGGCATCTTTTTAGTTTAGTCCACTGATATTACCCCATTCCTTTGATACTGATGCATATGTAGTATAGATCTGATCTAAGTCTTGCGAGTACTTTGGATGAGTGCTCACCGTTGCTTTGCACATTTTTTTCCTTTAACCTGGTTACTTCTATCAGATAGTAGCCTCTTGGATGCAGGTATCCCCGACGATGGATACTGCTTGGAGTTCGACATCGACGAGTAGTTCGGAGGTCTCAGGCAGGAGGCCTGTGCCTTTTTGATTCAGAATCGTTGTTTGTTTCCGCCTTCTAAGGCATCCTTGTAATTGTCTATAGTCAGACCTAACTCTCAATGTAATGGCGGGTCTTGCGACCCCTGGTTTGTAATATTAAGTTCTGTTTATAAATTTGTGTCATAGCACTACTAGGGAAAACCCTAGCAGTGGCGCTGGTTTAGGGGATGTCAGTAGCGCGGGTGCCACCCCTCGCTATTGCTACCGGTGTTAACTGTAGCGCTCGTATGGACCCGCGCTACTGATAAATAGCAGTAGCGCATGTTCTTTCCCCACGCTACTAGTATTTGTGTGTATTTCATTTTCTTGCTTTTATACTGTTTTTATACACCGTTATATAATTTTTATACAGTAGCAATGAAGGAGTTGTGTAAGAAACACGGATTAGATTAAGGGGGCGGATCCAAGAGGACCCACCCACTTAATCTAGTCCGTGTTTCTTTCACAACCTCTGATATAAAAACTCATCATTCATACTCATGTAATAATAACTCATCATCATCATTCATAGTCATATAACAACTCATCATCCATAGTCATATATATAATAAATCATCATCATTCTAGCACATGATAAGTAGTGTGGCCTCGTCGTCGTAGTCATATAACAACTCGATCATCATCCGTAGTCATATAATAACTCACCATCAATATAGCACATGACAAGTGAACCAACGACATTAGCTAATGGTTATCGACGTAGGTAATAACTCATCATCATTATAGCACATGACAAGTACTAGCTAGGACCTGCTTCTCTCTCTAAGGTAAAATAGCATAAAACAGGATAGCCCCTCCATCTCCATTGTGGAGAATAGAGATCAACCTGTCTCCAATTTGTGGGTTGCACACCATGCTGCCTCAAAGTAGTTCCCTGCGACAATTCGTAACTTTTCTCCATCCTTTGATTGTGAGGACTTCATCTCTTGGAGAAATCGAGTATGGACTGCGGAAAATCATAGGCAGACTTGGTCATAAGGAGAAGCGACCCCCACGACAATAGTCGGGATTCTTCCTGTCTCATATATGGTGCACACTCCCTCACTGATTTTATGACCGTCTGTGATGGTCGCTACACCTCCTTCCCCTAGTGCATTACAAAGGTCTAGCACAAGGAGAAGAAGGAGAAGCGACCCCCACAACAACAGTCGGGACTTCCTCTCTCATATATGGGGGACACTCCCTCACTGATTTTTTGACCGTCGGTGATGGTCGCTACTTGATGTCTACTATGCAACTTTATTCTTATAGACACATGTTGGGCCTCCAAGCGTGGAGTTTTGTAGGACAGTAGCAATTTTCCCTCAAGTGGATGACCTAAGGTTTATCAATCTGTGGGAAGCGTGGAATGAAGATGGTCTCTCTCAAACAACCCTGCAACCAAATAATAAGAAGTCTCTTGTGTCCCCAACACACACCAAATACAATGGTAATTTGTATAGGTGCACTAGTTCGGCGAAGAGATGGTGGTACAAGCGTAGTAATGACAATAGATATTGATTTTTGTAATAGGAACAATAAAAAACAGTAAGGTAGCAATTGATAAAATGGAGCACAAACGGTATTGCAATGCTTGAAAATGAGGCCTAGGGTCCGTACTCTCGCTAGTGCAATCTCTCAACAATGCTAATCTAATTGGATCATATAACCATCCCTCAACATGTGATGGAGAATCACTTCGAAGTTCTTATCTAGTGGAGAACATAAGAAGAAATTGTTTGTAGTTGTTCTTTCCGATCGATCGATCCAAGAGGTCGTACTAAAATAACACCAAGTTATTCTTTCCGATCGATCTATCAAGAGTTCGTACTAAAATAACACCAAGTTATTCTTTCCGATCGATCTATCAAGAGTTCATACTAAAATAACACCAAAGCAAATTCAGATTCATAATACTCAATCCAACACAAAGAACCTCATAGAGTGCCCCAAGATTTCTACCGGAGAAACAAAAGACGAGAACGTGCATCAACCCCTATGCATAGATTACCCCAATGTCACCTCGGGAATCCGCAAGGTGAGTGCCAAAATACATATCAAGTGAATCAATATGATACCCCATTGTCACCACAAGTATTCATAGCAAGACATACATCAAGTGTTCTCAAATCCATGAAAGTATTCAATCCGATAAAACAAAATGCCAAAGGGAAAACTCAATTCATCACAACAAGATAGAGAGGGGAAAACACCATATGATCCAACTATATTAACAAAGCCCGCGATACATCAAGATCGTGCCATCTCAAGAACACGAGAGAGAGAGAGAGATGGTACAAACCCTCAACCCTGAGGGTGGACTACTCCCTCCTCACCATGGTGGTCGTCGGGATGATGAAAATGGCCTCCGGTGATGATTTCCCCCTCTGGCAAAGTGCCGGAATGGGGTCTAGATTGGTTTTTCATGTCTACAGAGGCTTGCGGCGGCAGAACTTCCGATCTAGGGTTATTTTTTATGGTTTCTCTATTTATAGGATTTTTTGGCGTCGGTTTCACGCAAAGATGTGCCTCGAGGTGAGCACAACCCACCGGGGCAAGCCAGGCCCCTCTAGCGCACCCTGGTCGGTTGTGCCCTCCTCGTGGCTCTTCAGACCCTCCCACGAAGCTTCGGTGTCTCTTTTGTTCCAAAAAATTTGTCAAAAACTTTCAGCTCATTTGGAGAATTTTCATTTCTGCACAAAAAACAGCACCACGGTAGTTCTGCTGAAAACAGCATCAGTCCGGGTTAGTTCCATGCAAATCATACCAAAACCATATAAAATTGTTGTAAAGAAGGCATGAATACTTCATAAATTATAGATATGTTGGAGACGTATCACTCCTCCTCCTTCCCCTGCCTAATGCATTCCAAATGTCTAGCAGAAGGAGAAGAAGGAAAAGCGACCCCCACGGCAACAGTCAGAATTCTTTCTCTCATATATTGACTATCGGTGATGGTCGCTACTCCTGCTTCCCCTAGTGCATTACGAAGGTCTGGCACAAATACAAGAAGGAGAAGTGACCCCCATGATGACAGTCGAAATTCTTCCTTCAAGAACAAATTGAAAGTCACACAAGGAGCTACCCCAACACACTGAAAGTCAACCCGTTACATATATGGGGTAATGAAATAAACAATGGCCTATGGTTTGCCGGAATGTTGTTTAGTTCTCTTTCCGGCAAATCCAAGGCACTCGATATTTCCTATATTCTAGCACAAGTCATGTCGAAATTCTTGGAAAATTTTGGCATGACCTTTGCTAAAAATAAGACATATTGAGCGTCTGGAATTTGCCGGAATGGAAATGAATCGACATTCCGACAAAACATAGGCTACTCGAAGGTGCTCCCTGCAAAATCATACACATTTCCAAAGAGACAACCAATGCATGTACAAATATCATCATACACATGTCTAAGGAGAAGAGAAGGAGGAGGTCAACTTTTAGCTCACTAACTCGGTTGTAGAGGAAGTAATGGAAGCTCCAGCGACGATCACTCTAGGGAGATGCGAGAATATAGCATACCTAAAAATTTCTATTACTACATTATAGAATAAACCTACATTAAAAACATAGGGAGGGACGAAGGGAGGGAGGACGGAGGGAGGGAGGTGGAGGGAGAAGGAGGACAGAGGAGGGAGGGAGGAGGGAGGGAGGTGGAGGGAGAAGGGAAGAGGGAGGTGTTGGGAAGAGGAGGAAGGAGGGAGGAGGAGGGAGGGAGGTGGAGGGAGAAGGGAGGAGGGAGGTGGAAGGAGGAGGAAGGAGAGAGGAGCTACCTCGATGGAGGAGGAGCAGGAGCGTTGACGGTGGCAGGCGACAAGTGTGGATGAGGGCCGATGCGGGGAGAGAGTGGAGAGGGAGAGTGAGGGTGACCCACGGGAAGAGGATAAGACGGTTCAGCAGCAGTGCGGGGCATGGGGCCGCGCTGCTGTTAAACCCATCAGGTGTAGCGTGGGTTGCGAGCCAGCGTTGTTGCTAAGTGGGGACGGGATGTTGGGCCTGGGCTGGTGATGTCTACTACGCAACTTTATCCTTGTAGACGTTGTTGGGCCTCCAAGTGCAGAGTTTTGTAGGAGAGTAGTAAATTCCCCTCAAGTGGATGACCTAAGGTTTATCAATCCATGGGAAGCGTAGGGTGAAGATGGTCTCTCTCAAACAACCCTGCAACCAAATAACAAAGAGTCTCTTGTGTCCCCAACACACCCAATACTATGGTAAATTGTATAGGTGCACTAGTTCGGTGAAGAGATGGTGATACAAGTGCAATATGGATGGTAGATATAGGTTTTTGTAATCTGAAAGTATAAAAACAGCAACGTAACAAGTGGTAAAAGTGAGCGAAAACGATATTGCAATGCTAGGAAACAAGGCCTAGGGTTCATAGTTTCACTACTGCAAGTTCTCTCAACAATGATAACATAATTGGATCATATAACAATCCCTCAACGTGCAACAAAGAGTCACTCCAAAGTCACTAATAGTGGAGAACAAACGAAGAGATTATTGTAGGGTAAGAAACCACCTGAAAGTTATTCTTTTTGATCGATCTATTGGGCTATTCCTATAAGTGTCACAAACAGCCCTAGAGTTCGTACTAAAATAACACCTTAAGACACACATCAACCAAAACCCTAATGTCACCTAGATACTCCAATGTCACCACAAGTATCCGCGGGTTTGACTATACGGTATGCATCACACAATCTCAGATTCATCTATTCAAACCAACACAAAGAACTTCAAAGAGTGCCCCAAAGTTTCTACTGGAGAGTCAAGACGAAAACGTGTGCCAACCCCTTGTCATAAGTTCACAAGATCACAGAACTCGCAAGTTGATAACAAAAACATACATCAAGTAGATCACGTGAATATCCCATTGTCACCACAGATAAGCACATGCAAGACATACATCAAGTGTTCCCAAATCCTTAAAACTCAATCCGATAAGATAACTTCAAAGGGAAAACTCAATCCATTACAAGAAGGTAGAGGGGAGAAACATCATAAGATCCAACTATAATAGAAAATCTCGCGGTACATCAAGATCGTGCCATATGAAGAACACGAGAGAGAGAGAGAGAGAGATCAAACACATAGTTAATGGTACATACCCTCAGCCCCGAGGGTGAACTACTCCCTCCTCGTCATGGAGAGCACCGGGATGACGAAGACGGCCACCGGTGATGATTCCCCCCTCCGGCAGGGTGCCAAAACAGGGTCCCGATTGGTTTTTGGTGGCTACAGAGGCTTGCGGCGACGGAACTCCCGATCTAGGTTTCTTTTCGGGGTTTTTTGCATTTATAATAATTTTTTGCATCGGTTTCAAGTCAGGGGGTCCACGAGGAGCCCACAAGGTCGGAGGGCGTGCCCGGGGGGTAGGGCACGCCCTCCACCCTTGTGGAGGCCTCGTGGCTCTTCTGGCCCAACTCTTTTCCTTCGGGGGCTTCTTCTGGTCCATAAAAATCACCATAAATGTTCAGCTCATTTGGACTCTGTTTGATATTCCTTTTCTGCAAAACTCAAAAACAAGGGAAAAACATAAACTGGCACTGGGCTCTAGGTTAATAGGTTAGTCCCAAAAATCATATAAAATGGCATATAAATGCATATAAAACATCCAAGATGGATAATATAGTAGCATGGAACAATCAAAAATTATAGATACGTTGGAGACGTATCGAGCATCCCGAAGCTTAATTTCTGCTCGTCCTCAAGTAGGTAAATGATAAAAACCGAATTTTTTATGTGGAATGCTATCAAGTGCACAAGTTTGATCAATGATAATTTCAACCAGTTTTTCTAGCATCAATTTATATCATAACAGTAGCTCATATCATAAAACTTCTCATGATCAAGTAGCAAGCTATTCACATGTTAAAGCATAGATCATAAACTTTCTTGAAAACTAACGAACTATGTTCTCAGTCATCAAAAAATTGCAATTCATCTTATTTTCTGGAAGGGTCTATGTAAGAGCTTTGATTTAGCAAATCCCACATAATCAGCTATCATATAGTCTTCCATGATTGCTACCACTCAAAGCATATTTTTATAACAAATAGCATCCATCGAACACAAAGAAAGATAGGGGCTTAATGTTTCGCCTCCTAACTTATTTATCATATAGATAATTGTCAACAATAATAATTCATGATCAAATATATTTGAATGGACATATATGATTAGATATTTCCCCATCACATGATGCTTGCCAACTAAAGAGTAGGTTGGAATGAGAAGGAATACTACTGACTCTTGCATAAAAGTAAAAGATAGGCCCTTCACAGAGGGAAGCAGGGATTTGCAGAGGTGCCAGAGCTCAAAGCTTTTAAAACAGTGATGAAAATAATTTTGAGAGGTATGCTTTCATTGTCAACATAACAACCAAGAGTTCCCAATATCTTCCATACTAGATACATTATAGGCGGTTTCCAAACAGAAAGGTAAATTTTTTACTCCCCCTCCACCAACAATCACACTCCATGGCTGGTCCGAAACAATGGGTACCGTCCAACTATCAACAATCCTGGGGGAGTTTTGTTTAATTTATTTGCGATTTTGTTTTTGATCTTTTGATCGTAGGACTAGGCATCCCAATTACCAGCCATTTTCTCGTGAATGATGAGCGGAGTCCACTCATCGTGAGAATAACCCACCTAGCATGGAAGATACTGACAGCCCCTAGTCGCCACATGCGCGATTCGGGCATACAAAACAGATTATTATTTGAAGGTTTAGAGTTTGGCACATGCAAATTTACTTGGAACGGCAGGTAAGTACCGCATATAGGTAGATATGGTGAACACTCATGGAAGAAACTTGGTTCAAGGAATTTGGATGCACAAGCAGTATTCCCACTTAGTACAGAAATTTAGGCTAGCAAAAGATTCTGAATAGCAAGCACCACATGTTGGAGGATCCATAACAATATAATTTCTATACAAATATACCCAAACATAACTCATTATGTTGTCTTCCTTGTCCAACTTCAACTAATTTGCTCAGGTTTGAAAATAATTAATGGGGCTCACAATCATAGAAGATGTCCAAGATAGTATATTTATATGTGAAATCTCTCATCCTTCAATATTCTGTCATGAATTGTTCAAGTGACCAATACAATATTTACTAACTTTCAATAAATTTTCCACCTCTACTTCTTATATGTGAAGTCATTACTCCCCATGGGATAAGCATATGAAACATATATAATTTCAGATTTATGATATTCAATTCATTCAACCATTAGCTCATAGGATATAAGTGAAGCACATGAGTAAATGACAAACTACTCTAAAAAGATATAAGTGAAGATCAATGAGTAGTCAAATAATTATTTAGTTATGTGAGGACTCTCTCTCTCATTTAAGTATTTTCAGATCTTAATATTTTATTCAAACAGAAAGAAAAACAAAATGAAATGACATTCCAAGGATAGCACATATCATGTGAATAAGCAAAAAACTTAGGCTCAATCGAGGCTAATCGATGATTGTTGATGAAGAAAGGTGGGATGCCAACCGGGGCATCCCCAAGCTTAGATGCTTGAGACTTCTTGAAATATTAATTTTAGATGCCTTGGGCATCCCCAGGATTGAGATTTTGTGTCTCCTTAATTCCTTTCATATCATAGTTTCCCAAATCTTAAAAACTTCATCCACACAAAACTCAACAAGAACTCGTGAGATAAGTTAGTATAAATCCATGCAAAACCTTATCATTCTCTACTGTATAAAATCACCAAAATTATTATTTGATATTTCATACTAAATGCCTCTGCATATTTAACACTCCTATCCTCGAATAGAATCATTAAACAAGCAAACATATGCAAACAATGCAAACATAATAGCAATCTGTCTAAACAGAACAGTCTGTATAGAATGCAAGAGGAACCATACTTATTTAACTAAAAATATTCTGAAAATTTACCACACTGTAGAGAATTTATCATAGCTTATTCTGCAAAAAAATTAACATTTTACCACATTCTAACTTTTCTAGGGAATTTCTGCAATAGCGACAAACTTTCTGTTTTGAAACAGCAACTCATATACTTTCGAATTGTGCATGGTGAAGGCTATCCTTGACACTTTTATTGAAATAAAAGATACAAAACCTTATTCTAAATAACAGCAAGCAAATATAAACAAAATAAAATGACACTCCAAGCAAAACACATATCATGTGGTGAATAAAAATATAGCCTCAAGTAAAGTTACCGATGAACGAAGACGAAAGAGGGGATGCCATCCGGGGCATCCCGAAGCTTAGTTGCTTGGTTGTCCTTGAATATTTCCTTGGGGTGCCTTGGGAATCCCCAATGTTAAGCTCTTGCCGCTCCTTATTCCGTAGTCCATCGAAACATTACCCAAAACTTGAAAACTTGACAACACAAAACTCAACAGAAAATCTTATGAGCTCCGTTAGTATAAGAAAAGAAATCACCACTTAGGTACTTTTGTGAACTCATTCTAAATTCATATTGGTGTTATGTATACTGTATTCCAAATTCTCCATGGTTCATACCCTCCGATACTACTCATAGATTCATCAAAATAAGCAAACAACACAATGAAAGCAGAATATGTCAAAAATGGAACAGTCTGTAATAATCTGTAACTCTCGAATACTTCTGTAACTCCAAAAATTCTAAAAAATTAGGAAAACCTAGGAAATTTGTGTACCAATCATATGCAAAAAGAATCAGATCAAAAGCACACTTCTGTGAATTATGAAAATTATTTTCCTAGGCGCAAAAGTTTCTGTTTCTCAGCAAGATCAAAATAACTATCACCGTAAGCCATCCCAAAGGTCTTACTTAGCACTTTATTAAAACAAAAGCTATAAAACATGATTATTACAGTAGATTAATCATGTGGATACACCAAAATAGTAGGTATAAATGTTGGGTTGTCTCCCAACAAGCGCTTTTCTTTATTGCCTTTCTAGCTAGGCATGATGATTTCAATGATGCTCACACAAAAGATAAGAATTGAAACATAATGGGAGCATCATGAAGCATATGACAAGGACATTTAAGTCTAACCCACTTCCTATGCATAGGGATTTTGTGAGCAAACAACTTGCATAGAGAGGCAAAACAAGTGCAACTTCAAAAATTTCAACACATAGAGAGGAAACCTGATATTATTGTAATATGTAAGAGCACATGTTCCTCTCTCATAATAATTTTCAGTAGCATCATGAATGAATTCAGCAATATAACCATCACATAAGGCATTATTTTCATGATGCACAAGCATATAAATTTTACTATTCTCCACATAAGCAAAATTCTTCTCATTCGGAATAGTGGGAGCAAACTTAACAAAATAACTATCATGTGAGGCATAATCCAATTGAAAATTAAAATCATGATGACAAGTTTCATGGTTATCATTATTCTTTATAGCATACATGTCATCACAATAATCATCATATATGGCAACTTTGTTCCCATAATCAATTGGAACCTCCTCCGAAATAGTGGATTCATCACTAAATAAAGTCATGACCTCTCCGAAACCACTTTCATCAATATAATCATCATAAATAGGAGGGATGCTTTCATCACAATAAAGATTCTCATCAAAACTTGGGGGACAAAAAATATCATATTCATCAAACATAGCATCCCCAAGCTTGTAGCTTTGCATATCATTAGCATTATGGATATTCAAAGAATTCATACTAACAACATTGCAATCATGCTCATCATTCAAAAAATTAGTGCCAAACATTATAATGCATTCTTCTTCTAACACTTTGGCACAATTATCGGAATCCTTATTTTCACGAAAGACATTAAAATGATGAAGCATATGAGGCAACCTCAATTCCATTTTTTGTAGTTTTCTTTTATAGACTAAACTAGTGATAAAACAAGAAACTAAAAGATTCGCTTGCAAGATCTAAAGATATACCTTCAAGCACTAACCTCCCCGGCAACGGCGCCAGAAAAGAGCTTGATGTCTATCTATCCTTGTAGACGTTGTTGGGCCTCCAAGTGCAGAGTTTTGTAGGACAGTAGCAAATTTCCCTCAAGTGGATGACCTAAGGTTTATCAATCCGTGGGAGGCGTAGGATGAAGATGGTCTCTCTCAAACAACCCTGCAACCAAATAACAAAGAGTCTCTTGTGTCCCCAACACACCCAATACTATGGTAAATTGTATAGGTGCACTAGTTCGGTGAAGAGATGGTGATACAAGTGCAATATGGATGGTAGATATAGGTTTTTGTAATCTGAAAGTATAAAAACAGCAACGTAACAAGTGGTAAAAGTGAGCGAAAACGATATTGCAATGCTAGGAAACAAGGCCTAGGGTTCATAGTTTCACTAGTGCAGGTTCTCTCAACAATGATAACATAATTGGATCATATAACAATCCCTCAACGTGCAACAAAGAGTCACTCCAAAGTCACTAATAGTGGAGAACAAACGAAGAGATTATTGTAGGGTAAGAAACCACCTGAAAGTTATTCTTTTTGATCGATCTATTGGGCTATTCCTATAAGTGTCACAAATAGCCCTAGAGTTCGTACTAAAATAACACCTTAAGACACACATCAACCAAAACCCTAATTTCACCTAGATACTCCAATGTCACCACAAGTATCCGCGGGTTTGATTATACGATATGCATCACACAATCTCAGATTCATCTATTCAAACCAACACAAAGAACTTCAAAGAGTGCCCCAAAGTTTCTACTGGAGAGTCAAGACAAAAACGTGTGCCAACCCCTATGCATATGTTCAAAAGGTCATAGAACTCGCAAGTTGATCACCAAAACATACATCAAGTAGATCACGTGAATATCACATTGTCACCACATATAAGCACATGCAAGACATACAGGAAGTGTTCTCAAATCCTTAAAGACTCAATCCGATAAGATAACTTCAAAGGGAAAACTCAATCCATTACAAGAAGGTAAAGGGGGAGAAACATCATAAGATCCAACTATAATAGCAAAGCTCGCTGTCGGTGTCAAAACCGGCGGATCTCGAGTAGGGGGTCCCGAACTGTGCGTCTAGGTGGATGGTAACAGGAGACGAGGGACACGATGTTTTTACCCAGGTTCGGGCCCTCTCGATGGAGGTAAAACCCTACTCCTGCTTGATTAATATTGATGATATGGGTAGTACAAGAGTAGATCTACCACGAGATTAGAGAGGCTAAACCCTAGAAGCTAGCCTATGATATGATTGTTGTTCGTCCTATGGACTAAAACCCTCCCGTTTATATAGACACCGGAGGGGGCTAGGGTTACACAGAGTCGGTTACTATGGAAGGAGATCTACATATCCATATTGCCAAGCTTGCCTTCCACGCCAAGGAAAGTCCCATCCGGACACGGGACGAAGTCTTCAATCTTGTATCTTCATAGTCCAAGAATCCGGCCAAGGGTTATAGTCCGGCTATCCGGACACCCCCTAATCCAGGACTCCCTTAGTAGCCCCTGAACCAGGCTTCAATGATGACGAGTCCGGCGCGCAGATTTTCTTCGGCATTGCAAGGCGGGTTCCTCCTCCGAATACTTCATAGAAGATTTTGAACACAAGGATAGTGTCCGGCTCTTGCAAAATAAGTTCCATGTACCACCGTTGAGAGTAATATTTTCACAAATCTGATCTGCTGACGTATTCTGTAGCGTGACATCATGCCTCAGCCAAGTCTTTATTCGAATCATTTTTATTTTCCCACCTTAGCGCGTTTTGCGAGGCGGTTTCCTTGGCACGTCTTTGTCGAAGCAGAGATCGTGTCCCCTTTATTTACGGATCCACATCATTACGGACGTGGGTAACCCAGGCGTGCCTATTGGTATATCTCCTCGATCAAAGGTGAGTCCCAAACGGTCACGGGAGGGGCTCTTGGTATTCAACCTCTTATAAAGAGACCAAGGCCTCACTCCTTTTTTTCGATCTCAATCGAATCCGCCTCTCGCCTCGAGTTCCAACACCCAAGGCCCCAGATTTTAGGCGCTTCGGACCTTCGACGATGTCCGGCTCCGACCCTCGAGGCCGATGGATGCCTTCCTCCGTCACGAAGGAAGACGTGCTAAAGCTGAGAGAGGCCAGGTTTTTGACCGGCGAAATCTCGCATAGGCTGCCTGCTCTAGGGAAGGTTATCCCCACTCCCAAGCCTGGTGAGAGCATGGTGTTCGTGTCTCACTTCCTCCGAGGGCTAGGCTTCGCGACGGATCCCTTCGTGAGGGGGCTCATGTTTTACTATGAGCTGGAATTTCACGACTTAGCTCCGGAGTCCATCCTCCACATCTCATCGTTCATCGTCGTGTGTGAAGCCTTCCTCTGCATTACTCCTCACTTCGGACTGTGGCTTAAGACCTTTAAAGTAGAGCCGAAGACAGCACGCGGAGTGCGGAGGCGCTGTTATAAGCAAGAATGCTGACGCCCCATGGCCCGAGGGCTCTTCTCTAGAGGAGTTCAGCTTATGGCAATGAGAGTGGTTTTATATCATAGCTCCTAAAGGCACCAAGTGGGTGCCGCCGCCTGCTTTCTGCTCGGGTCCCCCGCCACGACTAGCGTCATGGGTCAATAAGGGGCTGGACTAGGGGGCGGCAAAGGACGTGCCCCTGTTGCAGGGCCGCATCCGAGATCTCCTAGAAAGAGACATCAGTTTGTTCGTGGTGACGCAGGTTATGTTAATTCGCCGAGTTCTGCCCTGCAAACGTCACCCCCTCCGCTTGTGGGAGTTCAATCCAGAGGGACTGCGAGCTCTCCAACATTTTCTTGGCAAGACGCCCGTGGATATGTATAAATTGTTCTTCGGACCACAAGTAGTGTGTCCGGATTCTACGGAGGACGCATGTCTGAGCTGCAATCATCCGGATACTCAAGTAAGTAGCCCTGTGCCCGGACACACCATCCGTTCATTTATCACGACATCACCCTTAAAAGAGTTGTCCTTGAAACAGGAGTGGGTAGTGAAGGCGAAGCTAATCAGGTGTCCGGCCCCCCTTCCTGAGACCTCGCCGGATCCCATATTAACCAGGATGCTGGAGATCGCTCCTTTGGAAGAAAACGAAGGGGAGGACAAGGGAGTTACTGCCTCCCCGAAGGAGGCCGTCCGGAAAGGAGGAATCGAAAATTCCTCTACTCAGGGGAAGAACAGGACCGCCTCTGAAGACCCGGAGACCATGGTCACAAAGCGGGGGAAGAAGTCTTCGCCAGAGGATCCTGTGCCGGGGGATACCTCGGCCGTATTATGCCCTCAAGGGGATCAGCCCTCCACCGAGCCGTAAGTATAGAGGGGAGTGAGGGAGTCCTGGATTAGGGGGTGTTCGGATAGCCGGACTATACCTTCAGCCGGACTCCAGGACTATGAAGATACAAGATTGAAGACTTCGTCCCGTGTCCGGAAGGATCTTTTCTTGGCGTGGAAGGCAAGCTAGGCGTGCGGATATTCGAGATCTCCTACCATTGTAACCGACTCTATGTAACCCTAACCCTATCCGGTGTCTATATAAACCGGAGGGTTGTAGTCCGTAGGACAACCATCATCATACACAATCATACCATAGGCTAGCTTCTAGGGTTTAGCCTCCTTGATCTCGTGGTAGATCCACTCTTATACTACCCATATCATCAATATTAATCTAGCAGGAGTAGGGTTTTACCTCCACCGAGAGGGCCCGAACCTGGGTAAAATAAAGTGTCCCTTGTCTCCTGTTACCATCCGACCTTGACGCACAGTTCGGGACCCCCTACCCGAGATCCGCCGGTTTTGACACCGACATTGGTGCTTTCATGGAGAGTTCCTCTGTGTCGTCGCTTCTAGGCCCGATGGCTCCTTTGATCATCAACAACGATGAGGTCCAGGGTGAGACTTTCCTCCCCGGACAAATCTTCGTCTTCGGCGGCTTCGCTCTGCGGGCCAATTCGCTTGGTCATTTGGAGCAGATCGAAAGCTACGCCCCTGGCCATCAAGTCAGGTTTGGAAGCTTAAACTACACGGCTGATATCCGTGGAGACTTGATCTTCGACGGGTTCGAGCCACAGTCAAGCACGCCGCACTATTTCGAGGGGCATGATATAGCTCTGCCTCCGAATAGTACCCTAGAGGCCGCACACGCTCTGGCCCCGATCCTTGACTCGGAGCCCGCTGCGTTCTCCGAGGATGAACGGTTGGACGCCACCTCGGGGGCTGCGATCTCAAAAGCGATCGAGCTGAACGCCAGCCCCGTACTCCGCACGGCCCAGGACTCCAAGGAGCCGGACTCTTCTCCAAACTCCGAGCCTTCCGTGCCCCCGCCGATCGAATCTGATTGGGCGCCGGTAATGGAGTTCACCGCCGCAGACATCTTTCAGTGCTCACCTTTCGGTGATATCCTGAATTCTCTCAAGTCTCTCTCTTTATCAAGAGAGCCCAGGATGGACTATGGTCTGTGAGGTTGGGATTCGGACAACGAAGAAATTCAAAGCCCACCCACCACCCACTTAATAGCCACTGTCAACGATTTAACCGACATGCTTGACTTCGGCTCCGAAGACTTCGACGGTATGGACGACGAAGGAGGAGACGAACAAGAACCAGCACCTGTAGGGCGCTGGACCGCCACCTCGTCATATGACATATATATGGTGGATGCTCCAAAGGATGCGGATGGCGATGGAACAGCGAAAGACGACAACTCGAAAAAACCGCCAAAACGCCGGCGCCAACGGCGCCGCTCTAAATCCCGCCACAGCAGAAACGGTGATTCCGGCACGGGAAATAATACTACCCCGGATAGTGCCGAAGAACACCAGAACCAGCAAGATTCGACGCATGAAGATGGAAAATCCAGCCCTCAGGAGAGAGCGGCAGAGCAAGAGGTTGAGGATGATAACTACATGCCTCCCTCCGAAGACGAGGCAAGCCTCGACGACGACGAATTCGTCGTACCATCAGACCCCGCCGAACAAGAGCGTTTTCAACGCAGGCTTCTAGCCACGGCCAACAGCCTAAAGAAAAAGCAGCAACAGCTTAGAGCTGGTCAAGATTTGCTAGCTGATAGATGGACTGAAGTCCTTGCGGCCGAAGAGTACGAACTCGGGCGCCCCTCCAAAAATTATCCTAAGCGCAGGCCGCTACCCCAATCAGAGGGGGAAGCATATGACATGGCAGACCGGCCACCCCGTGGCCGCGACAGAGAGGCTTGTCGAACCCTTAAGCAAGCCATGCCCCGGTGCCGTTCAAATAAGGCACGGGAAAACGAGCCAGACCTGCGAGACGTACTGGAGGATAAAGCAAAGCAAACAAGATCGATCTATGGATCGCGCGGACGCCCGACGACACATGATGATCTTCACTCCGGACACAATAAATCCGGCCGGGCCGAACACAGCAGGCACAGCTCTTCCGAGCTGCGTCGTGACATAGCCCAGTACAGGGGCGCCGCACACCCACTATGCTTCACAGACGAAGTAATGGATCATAAAATCCCAGAGGGTTTTAAACCCGTCAATATCGAGTCGTACGATGGTACGACAGATCCGGCAGTATGGATTGAGGATTATCTCCTTCACATCCACATGGCACGTGGCGATGATCTGCATGCCATCAAATACCTACCCCTTAAGCTTAAAGGACCAGCCCGACACTGGCTTAACAGCCTACCAGCGGACTCAATCGGTTCCTAGGAGGACCTGGAAGCCGCATTCCTCGACAACTTCCAGGGGACCTATGTGCGGCCACCGGATGCCGACGACCTAAGCCACATAATTCAGCAGCCAGAAGAATCGGCCAGGCAATTCTAGACACGGTTCCTAACAAAGAAAAATCAGATAGTCGATTGTCCGGACGCAGAGGCCCTAGCAGCCTTCAAACATAACATCCGTGACGAGTGGCTTGCCTGGCACCTGGGACAGGAAAAGCCGAAAACCATGGCAGCCCTCACGACACTCATGACCCGCTTTTGCGCGGGCGAAGATAGCTGGCTAGCTCGCAGCAACAACTTATCGAAGAAGCCCGGTAATTCGGATACCAAGGACAAAAGTGGTAGGTCATGTCGAAATAATCAAAAGTGCCGCGTTAGCAGCGACAGCAATGAGGATACGGCAGTTAATGCCGGATTCAGAGGCTATAAATCCGGTCAGCGGAAAAAGCCATTTAAAAAGAATACCCAGGGCCCGTCCAGTTTGGACCGGATACTCGACCGCTCGTGCCAGATTCATGGCACCCCCGAAAGGCCAGCCAATCACACCAACAGGGATTGTTGGGTGTTCAAGCAGGTAGGTAAGTTAAGAGCCGAACACAAGGACAAGGGGCTGAACAGCGACGACGAGGAGGAGCCCAGGCCGCCGAACAACAATGGACAGAAAGGGTTTCCCCCACAGGTGCGGACGGTGAACATGATATATGCGACCCACATTCCCAAGCGGGAGAGGAAGCGTGCGCTACGGGACATATACGCGATGGAGCCAGTCGCCCCAAAGTTCAACCCATGGTCCTCCTGCCCGATAACTTTCGATCGAAGGGACCACCCCACTAGCATCCGTCACGGCGGTTTTGCCGCACTGGTCCTTGACCCAATCGTGGACGGATTTCATCTCACAAGAGTCCTCATGGACGGCGGCAGTAGCCTGAACCTGCTTTATCAGGATACAGTGCGGAAAATGGGCATAGATCCATCAAGGATCAAGCCCACAAGGACGACCTTTAAAGGCATCATACCAGGTGTAGAGGCCAATTGCACAGGCTCGATAACACTTGATGTGGTCTTCGGATCTCCGGATAACTTCCGAAGCGAAGAGTTAATCTTCGATATAGTGCCGTTCTACAGTGGCTATCACGCCCTGCTCGGACGAACCGCATTCGCTAAATTCAATGCGGTGCCTCACTACACATATCTCAAGCTCAAGATGCCAGGCCCTCGAGGAGTAATTACGGTCAGCGGAAACACAGAACGCTCCATCCGTACGGAGGAGCACACGGCGGCTCTCACAGCAGAAATACAAAGCAGCCTTTCAAGGCAACTCTCCAGTCCAGCCGTTAAAACACCGGACAATGCAAAGCGCGCCCGGAGTAACCTGCAACAAGACCACCTGGCACGATCAGAGCAAGCGTAGCAATACGGCCCCGGCCCCAGCCATCGCAACATAGCGGAGCAAGTACCTCGAGTACACAATTACGCCCTTAAAATTCCATGGGCACAGGGGGAGGGGCACATTAACGACATGCCTACAACACGGCGTCAAACGTACTAGGGGTTGTCGGATTTTTCTTTTTTACCTTTTTTTTTACTTTCAGGACTCCATACTTTGGATAACCTGTTCGGCATTGTTGCCGCACAGACGATGCAAGATCCAGGAAAGCAGACAAAGCTACACCGCATTCTGGAACTCTCAGGTGGTCTCTATTTCGAGCGATATATCTGTTCCTAAATTCCGCGGCCTGTGCCTGGTCAGGACATGTTAAACAGTCTAATATCTTTTTTGCTCATCGCAATACTTGTATCGTTTGGCTTTGATAGATAGCCTCTTTATAAAACAATGCATAGCTTTTTGTCTATTTTTTGGATTATCCTCTTTTGAATATATATATATATATATATATATATATATATATATATATATATATATATATATATTACATAACATGATAGCACCCGTACACCATGGTACGACAAACCACGCCAGGGGCTTCATTACCCTTTTATCTGGTGTGAGAAGTCCGTACACTTTCACAAGTGCGGCACCCCAAACTTATAGCACTATATGCATCGGCTCTGAGTCATGATTTTGGTCACATGTTGGGTTTGCCCGGCTCCTATGTTTTGGTGCCTTACGTTCCGCTTTATCGGCTAAGGTAGCACTAGGAGAACCACTGTGATTGTGCCCCAGATCAGGTGGGTTGAGCACCTCAGTGGAGAAAGCTAAAACAGACTGTCATGATAAGGCGTGAGACCGGTCGCTATTCGAGAGGTTTTTCGAGTCCTTAAAGGCTTATGCCGCTTTGAGCGAGGAGCTGGCTATGTCCGGCCAAAGGCGTGGATAGCGCCCCGAATTCGGCCTTCCGAACTAGGGGCTTCGCCAAAATTTAAAATTATAACGTTCTATGGCTAAGTGAGAGTGTTCAAGCATTATAGTCCGATTGCCTGGTTCGTTGTGCTGAGCGCCTCCCTCGAAGGACCCAACTATGTGAAGAAGAGCCCTCAGGTTTATCCCGAACACCCCAGCACTAGTGGCATGGGGGCAGAAGCCGACGACTGGCCATCTCTCAAATTTTTGATAAACGGCCGCACAGAAAATAATATTTTAAATTAAATAAGCATTGCTTTGCACATATGAACAAGTTTTCAGCGCACAGGATACAAACGAGCGAGTTCACTCAAATATTACATCTTTAGTACATTCATCCGCGACAAGGCGGGCTCCGGCAAGAACTTCCTTGTAGTAGTTCTCGGGCTTGCGATGCTCCTTCCCCTGCGGCGGCCCGTCCTTCACCAGTTTCTCTCCGTCCAGCTTACCCCAGCGTACCCTTACACGGGCAAGGGCCCTCCGGGCACCTTCAATGCAGACGGAGCGCTTGATGACCTCAAGCCGTGGACAGGCCTCCACCAGCCGCCGCACCAGCCCGAAATAGCTCCCAGGCAGGGCCTCTCCAGGCCACAGCCGAACTAGTAAGCCCTTCATGGCCTGTTCGGCCGCCTTGTGGAGCTCGACTAGCTGTTTCAGCTGATCGCTTAAGGGCACAGGGTGTCCGGCCTCAGAATACTAAGACCAGAACACACTCTTCGTCGAGCTGCCCTCTTCAGCTCGGTAGAACGCGGCGGCGGCGGATACGCTGCGGGGAAGATCGGCGAACGCCCCTGGAGAACTCCGGATTCGGGTAAGTAAGAGGTAGTTTACTTTTATATTCCTACTTTGCATTGAGAATGCCTTACCCGTTGCTATCTTTTTCACCTCCTCCAACTCTTGGAGGGCCTTTTGGGCTTCGGCCTTGGCACTCTTGGCGGTCTCGACGGCCTACGCGAGCTCGGATGCTTGCGTTTTTGACTCAAGCTCCAAACCCTCATGTTTTGTCATGAGAGCTTGCAGCTCTTGCTGCACCTCGTCGACCTGAACCCCAAGCCTTTCTCGTTCGGCGCGCTCCTCGGCCGTTTTCTTTTCGGCCTCTGCCAGCGCCTGCTTCAGGGTTGCCACCTCGGTTGCGGCCCCTACAATAAGCAGTACAATCATGTTATTTCTTTCTGCAATCAAGCCTCTCTATAGGCACCTTTTTTTTCTTTCTCTCTTTTTTTTAGGTATTTCTTACCTTCCTTCTCCTCGAGCTGCCGTTTGGCAAGGCCGAGCTCTTGCTCGGTCCACCCGAGGTCCTTTTTAAGGACATCCACCTGCGCAGTCAGTGCGGCGGTGGACAGCGGTGAAGCCTGCATACGCATATTTGACCTTTTTTGTTAGACTCCTGCGAAAATTACTAGATCCCTATCCGGCTTTTCTTTCCGAACACCGAACAGAGCATCAGGGGCTACTGTCTATGCGGTAAATAATTTGACATATTTTTACTTACCTCGAAGCCTGTTAGAAGGCTAGCGCAAGCTTCATTCAGTCCGCTCTTGGTGGACTGAATCCTTTGGATCACCATACTCATAACAGTAGGGTGCTCCTCATCGATGGCGGCGCCCTTAAGCACCTCCAGCAGATTGTCCGGCGCCTCCAGTTGGACGGAGGCCGCCGGCTCAGACGGCTTACTCCTCTTAGAAGGAGTTCGCCCACCGCGGACCGGGACTGTCGAGTCCGGCGCGGTGTCCGGCACAAAGCCGGACTTGGAGCCCTGGGGGGTTTCATCCCCTTTACTCTTGGGGTCCGGAGGATTGCCTTGTGGCTCCTCTAGGACCATCTCCTCCTGCCCCGAAGCTTGGCGGGGCGCCACTTCGGCGTCGTCCGCCCCGCAGGGGGAGACTGCGGGCGGAACAGAGTTCACGTCCGACGAATCCAGGGAGCCGCTCGACGAATCGTTGAGTCCAGCCCGGGGCGGGCTGCATAAATTACGTCCGAAATTAGGGAAAGCCGCGCATTAAAAGAATATCATGAGTCACTCTGGTATGTAAACACTTACGATGTCGCCGGACGCTTGGTTCGGTCCAGCCACTCCTCTCCGCCCTCTTCGGCGTCATGGGAGTAGTCCGGCGGAGGGGTTTTCCTTTTCCTCGACCCCTCGGCCTCCCCTATTGGGGCGGCCTTCTTCCTCTTTGCTCCCCTCACTGGGGGGAGAGCTTCCTTGTTCCTCCTCCTCGTTTTCACGAGAGGAGGGCGTTGCGGACTCGTCAGATGACGAGTCCGACACCACCATGTTGCGGGAACTTTTTCGAGTCCCGGTGGTTTTCTTCTTCTTGGCCTTCCTCTCTGGCACCACGTAAGGTGCCGGAGCCATCAGCTTCAACAAGAGAGCTGGGGCCTAGTCTTCGGGCAGAGGAGCCGGACAGTTAATTGGTCCGGATACCTCCTGCCAAGCCTGTCAAAGGTAAAGGGAGTTTAGATCCCGCATAGAGTTAATCTATGAAGAAGAGCTTAACGAACTTGTCAAAGGTATAGATAGCTTACCTCGCTAGCGTTACGCTGCAAGCTGTATCCGCGATCCTCGGAGGCGGATGTGGGGGACTCGGCGCCTTTGGTCAGCACCTTCTAGACGTCTTCATACGTCATGTCGAAGAGCCTGCTGAGGGTTTGGTGCTGCGCCGGGTCGAATTCCCACAAAGTAAAATCCCGTTCTTGGCACGGGAGGATCAGGCGAACGAGCATGACCTGGACTATATTGACAAGCCGGATTGGCTTGTTCACCAGGGACTGGATGCACGTTTGCAACCCAGTCACTTCTTCCTCGTTGCCCCACGACAGGCCTGTCTCTTTCCAGGACATGAGTCGCGTGGGGGGTCCGGATCTGAACTCGGGGGCCGCGACCCATTTCAGATCGCGGGGCTCAGTGATGTAAAACCACCCGGCCTGCCACCCCTTTAGGGACTCCACGAAGGAGCCATCGAACCAGAGGACGTTGGCTATCTTGCCAACCATAGCGCCTCCGCACTCCGCCTGGGTGCCGGACACCACCTTGGGCTTGACGTTGAAGGTCTTGAGCCAGAGGCCGAAGTGGGGGCGGACGCGGAGAAAGGCCTCACACACGACGATAAACGCCGAGATGTTGAGAACAAAGTTCGGGGCCAGATCGTGGAAATCCAGGCCGTAGTAGAACATGAGCCCCCGGACAAATGGGTGAAGTGGAAAGCCCAGTCCGTGGAGGAAGTGGGGAAGAAAAACTACCCTCTCATGGGGCCTTGGGGTAGGAAGAAGCTGCCCCTTCTCAGGAAGCCGATGCGGGATGTCCTTGGACAAGTATCCGGCTTTCCTTAACCTTTTTACTTGAGCCTCCGTAACGGAGGAGACCATCCACTTGCCTCCCGCTCCGGACATTGTTGGAGAAGGTTGAGGAAGGAAGAGCGGACTTGGGCGCTGGAGCTTGAGTTCGCGAGAGATGGATTGGCAAAGGAGGAAGAAGGCGTAGGTTAAAAAGGTGAATCCTTATCCCTTTATATAAGCAGGTACGGTTAGGCGTCCCCACCTACCTAATAAAACTCACTTGCCTCCCAAACGCCGTGGTAAATGGCGTGGTCGGGTTACCCACGTCCGTATTAATGAGAATCCCGTTAAAGGGGGCACATGATCTCTGCTTTGACAAGACGTGCCAAGGAAACCGCCTCGCTAAACACGCTAAGGTGGAACAATGAAAGCAACTTATATAGAAGGCTTGGTCGCAGTGTTATGACGCACTACGGAATACGTAGCAGATTGATTTGTGTTAATATTATTCTCTATATGGCAATATGTGGAAACTTATTTTGCAGAGCCGAACACTATTTCTGGTGTTTATAATCTTCTTGAAGGACTTGGAGGAGGAACCCGCCTTGCAATGCCGAAGACAATCTGCGCGCCGGACTCGTTGTCATTGAAGCCTGGTTCAGGGGCTACTGAGGGAGTCCTGGATTAGGGGGTGTTCGGATAGCCGGACTATACCTTTAGCCGGACTCCAGGACTATGAAGATACAAGATTGAAGACTTCGTCCCGTGTCCGGAAGGATCTTTTCTTGGCGTGGAAGGCAAGCTAGGCGTGCGGATATTCGAGATTTCCTACCATTGTAACCGACTCTGTGTAACCCTAACCCTATCCGGTGTCTATATAAATCGGAGGGTTGTAGTCCATAGGACAACCATCATCATACACAATCATACCATAGGCTAGCTTCTAGGGTTTAGCCTCCTTGATCTCGTGGTAGATCCACTCTTGTACTACCCATATCATCAATATTAATCTAGCAGGAGTAGGGTTTTACCTCCACCGAGAGGGCCCGAACCTGGGTAAAATAAAGTGTCCCTTGTCTCCTGTTACCATCCGACCTTGACGCACAGTTCGGGACCCCCTACCCGAGATCCGCCAGTTTTGACACCGACAGGGAGGTTTAAAATGAGTGAAATCCTTGTTTTATTTATGAGGAAAATAACCGAAATATTACCTTGTAGTTCGGATCTCAGCCCTTCTCGGCAGAGCTCATCTTCGTGGGATCTTCTTCCGAAGATGATGGAAAGCGGAACGCCTTCCCCTTCCATGCCGCCTTATGAGGCGGGCGACCCTGAGGTATCGTCGCGGAGGGTTTCTCCTAGTCCGGTCGGGCCAAAAGGCAGTCATATGGCCCCCCAAAGCCCTCCGCGTCCGGCCTTTGAAAAAGGCAATCGAACGAGTTCAGCACAGCCTGGTGCACGGTCGGAGGTACTGAAGGATCTGCTAGGGCGAGCATCTATCTCAGAGGAGCACCGTACATTGATGGGTACGGTAATTGAAAGGATTTCGTCCGCGGAGAGTGGGTTGCACGAGGCTGTCAGGAGTTTGCTGACGGATTTTGAGGTACGCAAAGTGATGTACCTTTTGACAGTTCCACATATTTAAGATGCTCCCTATGTAGATAGTAGCCCCTGAAACTCTGTGTGCTGTCGAAGACGACAGGATGCAGAGGATCACAGTCCCAGGTATAATTGTACCGCCGTCCTATGTAGGTGGCGAAGTGTCCGGTGGCCAACCGGACTGGTGAATTTGCCGAGCTAAAGCGGCAACTTGACGTGGCAGATGCCGACATCGCGCTTGTCAACAAGCGGCTTGACGAGGCACAAGGTACGTGATTTCTCCGGAGACACTTGGTAGGAGGAACTTGATGCCAGTATCTTACGATGTGTGCATTTGATGCAGATGGGGCTGCTGCCGTGGAGGACCTTCGGGCGGAACTTGCCCGAGCCAAGGAGCAAGCCAAGAGAAGCGATGCGGCTGCCTTGAAGGTGGTTGAGGAGATGAAAGCCGAACAGGCTGCTCACTACCGAAGCAAGAAGGAAATGGCCGAGATGGTCGTGAAGCTAAAGAACGCTGCTAACCACTACAAGCTATTTGAAAAAGAAGATCAGGCGGAGCGGACAGACCTAGAGAAGGCCACTACGGCGGCCAAGGATGCTCGTTCTGCGATGAGGGCCATGAAGGAGGAGCTACGTCAGGCCGGAGATATCGCGGATGGAAAGCCCTTTATGCTGCGGATGAAGTTCGGTAATCCTAAATATGCTCCATTGGACCGGATATGGAGTTCGGCGGACGCATATCTAGATTTAGCTGCGAGTGCCGCTGATGCGGCCGAACACTTCCGAGATCAAAAAGATTGCGAAGTGGAAAAGCTCTTCTGGTCGCAGTTCCACAATCCAGAGCGTCCGCTTTCGTTAACCGATCATTTGGCCGAATGGGCCGAGCTGATTAGGTTATCTGGACTCGCCATGAAGGATGTCGTGGATCATTTGTGGCCGGAAAGGCCAAAGCCGAACAATTATTTTAGCTTTGTGCAGCAGTTCCTTTGTGCAGTGCCGCATATCAACGCGATGAAGAGGTCAGCATGCATAGAGGGAGCGCGGATGGCCCTTGCCTGTGTCAAGACATACTGGGCGGAGATGGAGGCCACCACTGTTGCATCCCAAGATTCGGACGGAAGCCGAGTACCTGTCGAGCACTATTTTCAGGAAGTTCTGCCAGGCGCTCGTTTAATAGAGACGCAGTGCTCGAAGGATATTATGTTCGAATGACATGTATTATTGTAAAAACAATGTTTTAATGAATTATAGAGGCTTTTTATACTTGTGCCTGCAAGAATTATAACACCTCATGTGCGTCCGTTAATGTATATGTGTATATAATCTAAAAGATGGCAGTCGTCGGCTTCAGCCCCCACGCATATAATGCGGGGGTGTTCGCAGAAGGCGCATTTTCACACTTGATCCAACGTCTTGGTCCATGATGGAGGTGATAGCGCAGCGAACTAGGCAATCGGACTATAATGCTTTATCACTTTCACTTAGCCATAGGAGTTTGACAATGAGGCTACTATATAGCCCCTGGTGGCGCCGCGCTCGCCCGAACTCGGGGCGCGTGTGTGCCTGGCCGGGAAACAGCCCTTCGTTAATGCGGAGGAATCCCGAAGATTCCGATAGGTCATCGAGTGGTTGACCAGTCTCATGCTATATCATGACAGTCATTTTTCGGCTTTCTCTACTAAGGTGCTCGCCTGGCTGAACCGGGGCACAATCGCAGTAGTTCTCCTGGTGTCGCCTTAGCCGATAGAGCGGAACGTAAGGCAGCAAAACACAGGAGTCGGGCAAACCCAACATTTGACCAAAGACATGATTCGGAGCTGATGCATATAAGGCCAAACTCGCGACGTCGAACACTCCCTAAGGTATTCGGTCTTTATGAAAACGGGCAAAACAGTGCCCTTGATAATAAGCCCCTGGTGTCCAGGTACGCGCAAAATTCTGACATGGACACATGCCAAGACGCCAGCCTCCTCCTCGGTTATACTGAGAATCCGGGGGATGTGTATCAACAAGAGACAGTAAAAAAAGTTTACGCAGGGTCTTAATCTAAAAAGAATCCTTGGAACGGGTCCCTGCTGCACGTCTGCGCTTGTGTCTCCATTGTGTCGTGTCCTGGACGGGTATAGCATGGTGTTCATCTGAAAAAGAGAGGAACTTAGTTTAAAAAGGTCGTGCGAAATGTACGTTATACTAAATAAACAAAGTATAATTCAAAATGGGTAAAGTTGAGCCTTATTGTCTCTTGTTTTACATGCGCGAAGCCCCTTGTACAGGGGTATACGGCTGTTAAGCCTTTATCAATTGTATGTTGACGCCGGACTTGTCTAGCCACGTCTGTGGTCTTAACGACCTGCTTAGGCGTTTTGATTGGTGAAGCCGTTCTAGTGTGTGGCTGTCGAGGCAGCCACACAGTCTTCCGCACGGGAGGAACACTCAATATTTCCCTTTAGTGATATGATGCCTCGTGGACCGGGCATCTTAAGCGTGAGAGACGCATAATGTGGTATTGCGTTAAAGCGGGCGAAAGCTTCACGTCCCAGTAGTGCTTGATAGCTACTTGAACATGGGGCGATGTGGAAGGTTAGCTTTTCGCTACGGAAGTTATTGGGGAAGCCGAACATAACTTCTAGTAGGAGAGAACCCGTGCAATGGGCATCCAGGCCTGGCGTTACTCCTTTAAAGGAAGTGTTGATATGGCGAATTTTTGTTGGGTCCATCCTCATTTTGCGGACTATGTCCTGATATAGCAGGTTTAGACCACTGCCGCCGTCCATCGGGACTCGTGTAAATTGGAATCCGTCAATTATCGGATCTAATACCAAGGTAGCCCAGCCTGTGTGCCGGATACTTCTGGAGTAATCCTGATGGTCGAAGGTGATTGGTTTTAACAACCAGTGGCGAGAGTCCTTTGTGATAGGCCGCATGGCGCGTATCTCTATAGGCGCCACTCTATTTTTTCCTTTTGTCACATGAAGTAAATTTACTGTTTTGACTTCTTGTGGGAAATTCTTTTGTTTCCCAGTGCTCTGCTTGTGGGATTCGTCATCGTCTTCACTTGGTGTATCAAGCCCCTTATGTTCGGCGTTGAGTTTGCCGGATTGCTTGAAGACCCAACATTCTCTGTGGGTATGATTTGCAGGCTTCCCGGGGGTGTTGTGCATTTGACATAGCTTGTCCAAGATTTTGTTTAGGTTAGATAGCTCGTCCCGATTATCCTTGAGGGGCGGCTTTTTCTGATTCCGCCGAGAGTTTTTGAATCCGGCGTTGACTGTCGTGCTCTTCGGGCTGTTTTCCTTATTCCGGCGCTGGTCCTTGCTGCGCCGCGGTTTCCTGTTTCCATCCCTGACTTCGGATGTACTTGGGTCGCTGGTGCTGCATCTTGCCAACCAGTTGTCCTCTCCCGCGCAAAAGCGGGTCATGAGGCTTGTTAATGCGGCCATTGTTCTTGGCTTTTCTTGGCCGAGGTGTCTGGTGAGCCATTCGTCTCGGACGCTGTGTTTGAAAGCTGCCAAGGCTTCGGCGTCTGGACAGTCGACTATCTGGTTCTTTTTAGTAAGAAATCTGTTCCAGAGCTTCCGGGCTGACTCTCCTGGTTGTTGAGTTATATGACTTAAATCGTCTGCATCCGGTGGTCAGACATAGGTCCCTTGAAAATTTGCCCGAAAAGCGTCCTCGAGCTCTTCCCAGCTTCCAATGGTGTTTTCGGGAAGGCCTTTAAGCCAATGTCGGGCTGGCCCTTGGATCTTGAGGGGTAGGTATTTTATGGCGTGGAGGTCGTCTCCTCTGGCCATGTGGATATGTAGGATATAGTCTTCAATCCAGACTCCAGGGTCTGTCGTTCCATCGTATGCGTCTATGTTTACGGGTTTGAATTCCGCTGGAAATTCATGGTCCAGCACCTCATCGTTGAAACATAGAGGGTGTGTGGCACCCCTGCATTTTGGTGTGCCGTGTTGTTCGGATATTTGTTGCGTTGCATTGCTTACTAGAGCTTGCGTTCTTGGCCCGTAGATAGATCTGGCTGGGCCATCTTTTTGATGCGCATCCTTGGGTGGATCGCGTGTTGGCTTGTGTGCGGCGCCGGTTGCCGCTCTATGTTGGCCATGGGGTCATCTATCCGACCAGGTGGCTTCCTTATTTTTTGATTTCGGGGGCTCTAAGGCCTCCTCATCAAATCCGGGCAGTAGCTTTCTCTTCGGGTAGCTCTTTGTGTGGCGGTTGTCACCGTATTTGTCTGCGGTGTTGAGTACTTTGCTCCATCTGATTCGGAGTGCGTCTTCCGCAGTTTTGAGCTTCTGCTTCTCCTTTTTCAGGCTGTGCGCAGTGGCGACGAGCCTTTTGTGGAGGCTATTCTACTCCGGGAACTTGTCCGGTGTGAGGTCGTCCGGACTGTTATCTTTGCCGGGGACGGGTTGTTCGGTTTGTTTATCCAAGTTTCCTTGTTCATCGTCCGCCGGCTCGCCCTGCTCTGTGGCTGGGTCTGTATGACCACTGTCTCTGTTGAGGCGGGGCTTGGAGCGGCGTTTACGCCGCCGCTTTGACTGCTTTTCGAAGGAGCGATCCTTCATTGCGTCCTCCCATTCTTCGTCGTCGCTTTCTTTGGGTGTGTCTCCCATATACTACATCGCAGGACGGGGTGGCTGCCTGGTGCCCTGTGGGCCCTAGTTCCTGTTCGTCTCCTACATCGTCGTCCATACCGTCGATGTCTTCGGAGTCGAAGTCTAGCATGTCGGTTATCATCGACAGTTGCTACGAAGTGGGTGGTGGGTGGGCGTCGAATTTTTTCATCGTCCGCATCCCAATCCTGCCGGTCATAAACCGGCCAGGACTCTCCTGATAAAGAGAGAGACCTTAGTGAATTCAGAATGTCGCCAAAGGGCGAGTGCTGAAAGATATCTGCGGCGGTGAATTCCATGATCGGCGCCCAATCGGATTCGATTGGTAGGGGCGCGGGGGGTTTGGAGTCCGGAGACGAGTCCGGCACCTTGGAGTCACGGGCTTCGTAGAGGATAAGGCTGGTGTTCGGCTCGATCGCCGTTGAGACTGCAGCCCCCGCGGCGGGGTCTAGCCACCCGTCCGCAATCGGCGCAGTTGGTTCCGAGCTAAGGGTCGGAACTGATGTGGGTGCGGCATCCAGGGCACTGTTCGGTGGCAGAGCTAAATCATGCCCATCGTGATAGTGCGGTGCGCCCGGCTGTGGCTCGAATCCGTCGAAGATCAAGTCCCCGCGGATGTCGGCCATGTAGTTCAAACTTCCAAATCTGACCTGATGGCCAGGGGCATAGCTTTCAATCTGCTCCAGATGGCCAAGCGAATTAGCCCGCAGTGCAAAGCCGTCAGATACGAAGATCTGTCCAGGGAGAAAAGTCTCACCCTGGACCGCATCGTTGTTGATGATCGGAGGAGCCATCGCGCCTAAAGGTGACGACACAGAGGAACTCTCAATGAAAGCACCAATGTCGGTGTCAAAACCGGCGGATCTCGGGTAGGGGGTCCCGAACTGTGCGTCTAGGCGGATGGTAACAGGAGACGAGGGACACGATGTTTTTACCCAGGTTCGGGCCCTCTCGATGGAGGTAAAACCCTACTCCTGCTTGATTAATATTGATAATATGGGTAGTACAAGAGTAGATCTACCACGAGATCAAAGAGGCTAAACCCTAGAAGCTAGCCTATGATATGATTGTTGTTCGTCCTATGGACTAAAACCCTCTGGTTCATATAGACACCAGAGGGGGCTAGGGTTACACAGAGTCGGTTACAATGGAAGGAGATCTACATATCCATATTGCCAAGCTTGCCTTCCACGCCAAGGAAAGTCCCATCCGGACACGGGACGAAGTCTTCAATCTTGTATCTTCATAGTCCAAGAGTCCGGCCAAGGGTTATAGTCCGGCTATCAGGACACCCCCTAATCCAGGACTCCCTCACTCGCCGTACATCAAGATCGTGCCATTAGCAGTAGCATGGGACATCCAAGATGGATAATATAGTAGCATGGAACAATCAAAAATTATAGATACGTTGGAGACGTATCAGCTGGCCACATTAGTAGCGCAGGTTGTGGACCCGCGTTGCTGCTAAACCCATTAGCAGTAGCGTTAGTCGGTGACAGGCGCTGCTATTGTGGCCAGCCCGGTTGGGCACGGCGGGGTCCACATAGTAGTAGCGCCGGTCTGGCAGGCCCGCGCTACTGCTACTATCCACCTGTAGCGCCGGTACAAGGGTCACGCTACTGCTAAGTAGAAGTAGCGCTGCCCGTTAACCTCGCACTACTGTTGAGCTTCTACCTATAAGGCATTTCCTAGTAGTGTATGTTGTGATATTAACGTGGAGTCACTGTTTGTGATCATGCATGATGCGTGATTGATTAGTGTATGGTTAAGAATGGGAGTGCCACACTCATGACTGATGTCTTCCACACACACACACACACACACACACACACACACACGTGTTCAGGAGTAGCACTATGACAGATATGCCATGTTGCGATGATGTGGACCGAGAGCACCGTATATGTTCGTTCTTCCGCCTTGAACGTGCCAATTATAAGTGAGGTCTTCTTTTTATTCCTTTTTCCGTTTTCCTTTTCATTCATGTCTCTTTTCTTTCAAGAAATTAAATCCCTTGTCTAGATCATATTAATATTGACACGGCTCATGATAGTACTAACTCTTGCAGCATGGTCCCGCGAAGTGCTTTCAACACACATGCATTGGATTTTTTGTCATCTAATTTTCTTTTGACTTTGTGCTCGCTGAAGGACTTGCCCTTTATTATGATATTGCATCATTGTTTCTCTTCCCCGTTTATGTTGCGGCAATTGTTTTTTTTAGTGTTTTCAATTCTTCATAACTTGTATTGTCGATGTTTTTCAACATGAAACATCATCTTGGTGATGCCTCAAATTTTCATGCAAGTATGGAAAGATTTCAAGTTGTGTCCTCTCTTTTCTTTTAATGGGAAGTTGTGCCCTCTTTCAATGCAAGATAGCCATATTATTGGTATATTTTTGTGTGTGATTTACTCAACTCTTCCTATTTTGATGCCTATTTCTTTAACTAGGAATGTAGTATGGAGGACCAAGATGCTTCTTGGGAAAGTACCCGAAGCAAGAACTAAAATGAGTCCCTTGTGCTGGGTGTGCAGTGTCGTGGTTCTAAGTCTGACAGTAGAATGGGGGGTAGGAATGGAGAGGCAAAATCCTAGCTTTGGAGTAGTTGTGCACGCAAGAGGTTAACGAGTTCAGGCCCTTCTCAGAAGAAGTAATAGCCCTACGTCTCGGAGCCCGGAGGCGGTCGACTGGATTATTTGCGTGTGTGTTACAAAGATGCGAACCCTTCTTCCTGTGGAGGGGGTGGCTTATATAGAGTTCGCCAAGACCCCTGCCAGCTCACGCAATGAAGGATCTTAAGGTACATTAAGGCAGGGCGTTACTGGAAACGCCCTATATAAAGTGCTATTAAGGCTATAAAGGCCATTTAATTACAGACCGTTTGGATGCGGAGTGGCTCCTGTGCTTCCGATGGTCGAGTGAGTCTTCATGGTCAAGTGTCTCTGCGCTCGTCGAGTGTTTTTGTATTAGTCGAGTGGATGCTTATCAGGTCGACTGGTAAGCAGCCTCTTTTAGTAAGTGACCTTGGGGAGGGTACCCTTGGGCAGGCCTATGACCCTACCCTAGGTACATGACTTCATCATTAGCCCCCAAATGGATCAAGGTTTGAGTGAGGAAGGAGTTGATAGTCTTCCGACCTGTTTCTTGCGTTGCAAGTGTGTCTTGCTCTGGATCAACGGCTTTTCAGCGATGGCTTCAAATTCTCTTTCGGTCACCTTGATCCATTCTTTGCGTTTGTCGAGTGAACTTCGTGGTCTTGAGGATCTCCGAGTGACAGATCGGTGGAGACTCGCTGTCTGGCTGGTTGTTCTGCAGTTAGCGGATTTCACGGGATCCGAATTTTGGGAAGCGCGCGAAGCGGAGAAAACCGCGGCACTCGGATGGGACGAGACGATGATGCCTCGATCTTCGTGCCGCCTTTTCGCCACGTACCGCTCACGCGCCTGTTGCGGGATTTGATAGATTGCCTGGGTCTACCGGTCAGCCACTCGAAAGTGGCCTTATTTAAGGCGCCGGGCGGGGGTATTTTGAACAGTGCCAACACAATCTTCGTCTCCCTCCGCCCCCAAATCTCTCTGTAGCGCCCGTAGCTTTCTCAGCGCCGCCGCTTCGCACCAGTCTTGCCGGCGACAATGGTGAAGGAGAAGACCGCGGCTCTGGAGCGGGCGAAGAAGGCGACGGCGACGGCGAAGGGGAGGGCGTCAAGCCGGGGCGGATCCTCGTCACGGTCCCAGCTGCCGCGGGGTTGGGTCCAAGGAGATTGGATCCGCTCGACCATCACCGGGAAGGACCTCGCCGATCTGGCCGACGAGGGACTGATCCCCCACGGGTCGGCGAGGCTCCCGGGAACGGAGTCGCAACCGCAGCCTAAGGAGGGTGAGTGTGTTCTTCTGGCCACTCATGTAGATCGTGGGTTTTCTCTGCCGCCGAGTCCTTTCTTCCGAGGGTTTCTGAACTTCTTTGGGGCGCAACTCCATCATTTCACTCCCAATTCCATCGCCTACCTCGCTGCCTTTGTTTCGATGTGTGAAAATTTCTTGGGCTGTCGGCCGCACTGGGGCTTTTCAAGCACATATTCACCTGTCGCTCTCAGTCGGTGAAGAAAGCAAACCCAGACGACGAGAGAACTCAAGTGATCCAGATGTGCGGGGGACTCGGAGTCCAGACGAGGGGCAAGAGCGCCTTTCCGGCGATGACTCTGCCCGACTCGGTTAGAGGGTGGCAATCGACCTGGTTCTACTGCCAAGACCAGACGACGCCAGGGCAGTCGACTGGGCTCCCCCCTTTCTCCATGAGTCGAGTAGACAAGCCATCTTCTCTGAAGGTGTTACCGAAGGAGAAGGCCCAAGTGAAGTTTTTGATGGAGCGCGTAGTCCAGCTTATTCGCGACGGGGTGACTGGCATGGATCTCCTGGAAGTTTTCCTCCGACGGCGAATTCAGCCACTGCAATACCGAGGCCATCCGATGTGGATGTACTCTGGTACCGACGACAGTACTCGGGTTCATCTAGAGGAGGTCGACGAAGCCACGTTTGAGAGGTGGATGACTGCCATCACTGGGAACAAGGACAATCCTCGAGGTGCCAGGAGAGTTCTCCCATTCGACCAGTCTCGTCAACCAGATAAGGTACGAACACCTTTCTCCGACTGATCTGTAATATTCAATCTGCTTGTTTCCTCTTCCGAGACAGTCGATTGACCTTTACCTTGTTTGTTGTTCTCCAGGAAATTACTGAAATGTATTCGACGCCCAATGGAGCGCAGGAGCAGGCTGTGGAAGGAGAGGCGAGCAGAGGCGAGAGCGGAGACGAGCCAGAGGAGTGGGAGTCCGATGGCGAAGGGGAGGGAGGCGGCGACGCTGACTCCAGTGAGGAGGAGGAGGAGGAAGAGGAAGCTGAACCTCCTCACACAGAAAAGCGGTCCAAGCTTACGCACGACCCTGCGCGGGAGCGGGGCAAGGCGACTGCTCCTGTTGGGCAGTCGTCGAAGCGTCCCAGGACCTCTTCGCCTGCGCCGACTGAAAAAGCTCCCAAGCATCCGCGTGCGACGCCGTCCAAGACCCCCAAGGCCTTGCCCAGGATGAAGATGACTATCCCCACCATTTCTGGGTAAAGAGTTGAACTTGTCTTCTCTTGTTGAATGTGACAGATTCTGGTCGATTTATTGAGCGAGTCGACTGACTTTCGAAATTTGTAGTGCTGCTACCTCGGAGATTTCCGCCAAGGGTGATGATCAGGAGATGGAAGACGTTGTTACCTCCAACCCGGGTATAATTACTGATGCTTTGTTTTGGGTCGACTGCTGATTTCTTATCATTTCGGTCGGTTGAACTTTTCTTGCAGCTCCTCCTCATGTCATTGACCTCCCTGATGACGACGACGAAGTGCCGCTGAGGGCGAGGAGGAACAGGAAGGCTCTGGCCGGCAAGACTCCACAAGCTACCCCGGCGCCTGAGGTCGTGGCTCGGGATGGAGGTGATGCTACTCGGACTTCAGTGACTTTTGCTGTACCGCTGACGAGTGCTCGACCCACTTCGTCGACTGTTGCTCCACCATCTCTTTTTGCTACCCACCACGTCCCGGAAGACCCAGTGAGCGCTGCTAAGGAAGCCATACGCCAAGCAGGGATTATGATGGAACAAGTGAAGGTGGTCCAAGAGGCCGGTCAGGCGGCTTATGATGCTAGTTCAGCTCTTCAGAATAATGTTCAGGTAAGTCGACTTGTCTGTTTCGTTATGAAACGCCACCTGAAAACTGCTTCTTTCTGAAGATTTTTGCTGTTTGTACACCCACTGGGGTGTGTGTGTCGATTGAATTTCTGTGGGGGCACGCTGAGTGCACCCACTGGGTGTAGTCTCCGAGGCTATGGTGGACTGCTGGCAGTCGACTATAGTCTTTATACTTTCAAACTTCTTCACTCGGCCTGGTCGGACCAAGTCGAGTGGAACCAAAAAAACCTGTGGGGGCACGCTGAGTGCACCCACTGGGTGTAGTCCCCGAGGCTATGGTCGACTGCTGGCAGTCGACTATAGTCTAAAGAACTTTATGCTCTCCTTTTTTTAGATGCGGCTGACCGCTGTCTATTAGTCATGGCTTTAGAATCATATTTGGTCGACTGATCGAGCAGAATTTTGAAAGATTACCGGTGGGGGCACGCTGAGTGCACCCACTTGGTGTAGTCCCCGAGGCTACTGTCGAATGTTTTGATTCGGCTGTAGTCTTAGAAGTGCTACAACTTTTCCTTTAGTCACTCGGAAGTAACTTGTCTTTGATGTCTTTTGTCAATTGACTCTTTGCAGAAGTCTTGCGAGCTTGTTGCTCATTTTGCTGAATTGAAGGAGAAACAGGTCCAGCTTAACCTCGACTTGAAGTTTGCCCAGGAAAGCTTGCAGAAGGCGAAGGACGAAGCAAAAGGTATGGCTGGTGAGGATTCGACGGCTGTCTTTGTTTTTCTGCCTATTCTCAACTCCGTTCTCATTATTGTTTTGCAGACCAACGGGAGGAGGCTCTGAGGAAGAAAGATCTTGACCTTGCGGAAGCACAGAAGGCGGCTTCGGAGAAGACGAAGCTCGCTGAGGAAAATCTTGCTTCAGTTGGTCAGCTTGAAGATGAGAATGCCAAGCTGAAGTCTGCTCTTGACGCGGCCAACAAGGAAGCAAGTCGATTGAAAAATGACAAGATTGCTCTGACTGACAAGGTCAGCCATATGGCAGGGAAGCGAAAGGATCTGGAGGCTTATCTCGGAGGGCTCGCCAAGAAACTATTCCTCGTGCTTGAAGGTAATCCCCTTTACTCGATTGACTTGTCGTTGTCGACTCATCATTCAATTATAATTTTGGACTGTACCTTTCAGAATTCTGTCAAAACTTCGAGGAAGAAACTGGTCGAGTGGAAACCAGTCTGGACCCCATCAACTCTCCTGTGAAGGATGAAGCTGCCATGAATGTCCTCCGGCTGGAGCCTCGCGTCGCCAGCGTGGTGGACTACCTTGCTCGACTGAAGGCTGTAGTGTCGCGGATCGACTCTGCACTCTGGCCAAAACTGATACTTCAGAATGACCTTGAATCCTTGGTCACTCGACTGAAGGAAGTCCCAAGTCGAGTGCATGAATGGAAAAAGTCTTCTGTCAGGTGTGGTGCCGATGTTGCTCTGTCGCTGGTTCGTGTCCACTGCAAGGAGGCGCGAGAAGAGAAGCTGGCCGCCCTCCAAGTTGCCAATACCAGGAAGCATAATTTCTAGGACTTCATGGAGACCTTCATTGTCGCTGCCACTCGTATCTCAGACGGGATTGATTTGGACGAGTTTGTTGCCCCATCCAGTCCTCCACCGGAGGAGTAAAAAACTGCTGTGTCTCACTTTAAATTTTCCTCGGAATGCCGAGTGGTTTGTGTAACCGATAAACTCTGTCGAGCTGGAGGCTCGAGTACTTTTATTTGCGGTCCAGGACCTTTTGATCTTATCCGAACTTGATTTATCGTTGAATATCTTCGTGATTTATCCGTCGAGTGAGACTTGACTTTCACTCAAAATGACTTAGGCGAGCACAGGGTTGCAGCTAAGCCTCCGAGTGGGAGGTTTGCTCTCCACTCGGTAGGATTTTAATCACTTAGGCGAGCACTGGGCTGCAGCTAAGCCCCCGAGTGGGAGGTTTGCTCTCCACTCGGTAGGATTTTAATCACTTAGGCGAGCACTGGGCTGCAGCTAAGCCCCTGAGTGGGAGGTTCGCTCTCCACTCGGTAGGATTTTAATCAACTTAGGCGAGCACTGGGCTGCAGCTAAGCCCCCGAGTGGGAGGTTTGCTCTCTACTCGATAGGATTTTAATCACTTAGGCGAGCACTGGGCTGCAGCTAAGCCCCCGAGTGGGAGGTTTGCTCTTCACTCGGTAGGATTTTAATCACTTAGGCGAGCACTGGGTTGCAGCTAAGCCCCCGAGTGGGAGGTTTGCTCTCCACTCGGTAGGATTTTAAACACTTAGGCGAGCACTGTGCTGCAGCTAAGCCCCCGAGCGGGAGGTTTGCTCTCCACTCGGTAGGATTTTAATCACTTAGGCGAGCACTGGGCTGCAACTAAGCCCCCGAGTGGGAGGTTTGCTCTCCACTCGGTAGGATTTTTGAATATAGCTTCTGAAGGAGAAGGAGGCAGTCAACCTGCGCCTTGTCGTCCTTGCGAAGCGTTCATTATATTGAGAGTTTGACTAAATCCTTGGACTGTTATTAAGCCCTCGAGCGGGAAGCTGGCTTTCCACTCGGTAGGAATTTTAAATACTTAGGCGAGCACTGGACTGCAGCTAAGCCCCCAAGCGGGAGGCTGGCTCTCCACTCGGTAGGATTTTAAATACTTAGGCGAGTACTTGGACTGCAGCTAAGCCCCCGAGTGGGAGGCTGGCTCTCCACTCGGTAGGATTTTAAATACTTAGGCGAGTACTTGGACTGCAGCTAAGCCCCCGAGTGGGAGGCTTGCTCTCCACTCGGTAGGATTTTAAATACTTAGGCGAGTACTTGGACTGCAGCTAAGCCCCCGAGTGGGAGGCTGGCTCTCCACTCGGTAGGATTTTGAATACTTAGGCGAGTACTTGGACTGCAGCTAAGCCCCCGAGTGGGAGGCTGGCTCTCCACTCGGTAGGATTTTAAATACTTAGGCGAGTACTTGGACTGCAGCTAAGCCCCCGAGTGGGAGGCTGGCTCTCCACTCGGTAGGATTTTGAATACTTAGGCGAAACGGATTCGCAGCTAAGCCTCCGAGTGGGAGGCTGGCTCTCCACTCGGCAGGATTTTTTACAAACTTAGGCGTTCGCAGCTAAGCCACCCACTGGGGGAAATTTCAAAAAAAAAACAATAGCAATCTTCTGTGAAAATTATAACATTCTTGCTTTAGATAAAAGAACTACAGAGGTACTTTTATTACATCTCAACCGAGTGAGTTTTTTTTTCAAGTGTAAAAAGGACGGAGTAACTCCGCATTCCAAGCTCGAGGCTCGTCGATCTGGCGATCAACGTTGTAGAGGTGATATGCTCCATTGTGGAGGACTTTGGTGACGATGAAGGGGCCTTCCCAGGTTGGAGCGAGCTTGTGAGGTTTTTGCTGATCCACTCGAAGGACCAAGTCTCCTTCTTGAAAGGCTCGACTCTTCACGTTTCTGGCATGGAACCGACGTCAGTCCTACTGGTAGATAGTCGAGCGGATTAGGGCCATCTCCCTCTTTTCTTCCAAGAGGTCGACTACATCTTGCCGAGCTTGTTCCGCTTCTGCTTCAGAGTATAGTTCGACTCGAGGTGCATTGTGAAGCAGATCACTCGGCAGAACCGCTTCAGCCCCGTAGACCAGAAAGAATGGCGTTCTTCCAGTCGACCGATTAGGAGTGGTCCTTAATCCTCAAAGAACTGACGGAAGTTCGTCGACCCAAGCTCCTGCCGCGTGCTTGAGATCACGCATCAGTCGGGGTTTCAGTCCTTTGAGGATGAGACCATTAGCACGCTCTGCCTTCCCATTCGACTGAGGATGGGCAACTGAGGCATAGTCGACCCGCGTGCCTTGCGAGGCGCAGAAGGCTTTGAATCTGTCGTTATCAAAGTTTGATCCATCGTCCGTGATGATGCTATGTGGAACTCCATATCTGAATATCAGCTCTCTGATGAAACTGATAGCAGTGCTTGCATCGAGGTTCTTGATGGATTTGGCTTCTATCCACTTGGTGAACTTGTCGACTGCAACCAGTAAGTGAGTGAAGCCGCTTCTACCAGTTCTCAGCGGTCCAATCATGTCTAGCCCCCAAACAGCGAAGGGCCAGACGAGTGGAATGGTCTTCAGAGCAGAGGCGGGCTTGTGTGACATGTTGGAATAAAACTGACACCCTTCGCACTTGTCGACTATGTCTTTTGCCATTTCATTCGCCCTCGGCCAGTAAAATCCCGCTCGGTACGCTTTAGCCACAATGGTCCGAGAGGACGCATGATGGCCACAGGTCCTCGAGTGGATATCCTCAAGAATTATCTGACCTTCTTCTGGCGTGATGCACTTCTGGCCAACTCCAGTCGCGCTTTCTCTGTACAACTGCCCTTTGATTATTGTAAAGGCCTTGGATCGATGGACGATCTGCCGAGCCTCTCCTTCATCTTCTGGGAGCTCTTTCCTCATAATATACGCGATGTATGGCGCTGTCCAGTCGGGAGTGACGACTACAACTTCCATAATCAGGTCGACCACGGCTGGAATCTCCACTTCAGTCGGATCGCTGGCGCTCCTTGGCTGCGGAGGTTCTTCTGTGAAAGGATCTTCCTGTATCGATGGCGCACGAATGTGCTCCAAACACACATCACCGGGGATGGCTTCTCTCTTGGACCCTATTTTCGCCAAATCATCCGCAGCTTGGTTTTTCAGTCGGGGTATATGATGGAGCTCTAACCCCTCGAATCTCTTCTCCAACTTTCTCACTGCATTGCAATAACCCGTCATGGCTGGGCTTCGGACATCCCACTCCTTCATCACTTGATTAACAACCAGATCTGAGTCGCCGTAGACCATAAGGCGACGGACGCCGAGTGAAATGGCCATACGCATTCCATATAGGAGTGCTTCATATTCTGCCTCGTTGTTGGAGGAACCAAAGTGAATCTGGAGGACATATTTGAGCTTATCTCCTCGGGGGGAAACCAATACAACCCCCGCACCGGACCCATTCAGCATCTTGGAGCCATCGAAAAACGTAGTCCAGTGCTCCGAGTGAACTTGAGTCGGAAGTTGTTGTTCAGTCCACTCGGCGAGGAAATCAGCTATTGCTTGGGACTTGATAGCTTTCTTTGCCTCGAACTTGATATCAAGGGGAAGAAGTTCAATCGCCCATTTTGCCACTCGACCAGTTGCATCTCTGTTATGAAGAATCTCTGATAACGGGGCGTCGCTGACGACTGTAATGGAGTGATCAGAGAAATAATGAGCAACCTTCTTCGTGGTCATGTAAATCCCATAAACAAGCTTCTGATAGTGAGGATATCTTTGCTTTGATGGGGTCAGAACTTCAGAAAGGTAATAAACTGGGCGCTGAACTTTGAAGGTTTTTCCTTCCTCTTCCCGCTCGACCGTAAGTACGGTACTAACGACTTGTCCAGTGGGTGCAATGTAAAGCAACAATGGCTCTTTGCTGACAGGGGCAGCAAGCACCGGCTGGGTGGAGAGCAGAGCTTTTAGCTCTGCAAACGCTGCATCAGCTTCTGGAGTCCACTCGAACTTGTCTGACTTCTTCATCAGTCGGTAAAGAGGCAATGCCTTTTCACCGAGTCTGGAGATGAATCGACTTAAAGCGGCCAAGCATCCAGTAAGCTTCTGGACATCGTGCACACGCACAGGGCGTTTCATTCGGAGTATGGTGCCAACTTTTTCAGGGTTAGCGTCGATTCCTCGTTCGGAAACAAGAAAACCGAGTAACTTTCCTCCAGGAACTCCAAATGTGCATTTTGATGGATTAAGCTTGATATCATACCTCCTGAGATTGGCAAATGTTTCAGCAAGGTCGGTCAGCAGGTCGGAACCTTTTCGCGACTTGACCACTATATCATCCATGTATGCTTCTACATTCCGACTGATTTGAGTGATCAGGCACTTCTGAATCATTCTCATGAATGTAGATCCGGCATTCTTGAGACCGAAAGGCATGGTGACATAACAGAAGCACCCGAACGGGGTGATGAAAGTTGTTTTTATTTCATCGGGTCCATACAGACGGATCTGATGGTATCCGGAGTAAGCATCTAAAACAGACAACCTCTCGCATCCTGCGGTCGAGTCGACTATTTGGTCGATGCGAGGAAGAGGGAAGTGATCTTTCGGGCAGGCCCGATTGATATGTTTGAAATCGATGCACATGCGCAACGACTTGTCCTTCTTGGGGACCATTACAACATTGGTGAGCCACTCGGAGTGGTAGATCTCGCGAATGAACTCTGCCGCTAAGAGTCGAGCCACCTCTTCGCTAATGGCCTTTCTCTTCTGGACGGCGGACCGTCGAAGATGTTCCTTAACTGGTTTGACTTTTGGGTCGACTCGAAGGCGGTGCTCAGCCAGTCCCCTGGGAACACCCGGCATGTCAGCAGGCTTCCACACAAAGATGTCCCAATTCTCACGGAGGAACTGGATGAGTGCTTCTTCCTATTTAGAGTCGAGTGTAGTGGAGATGTTGGTCGGAGCCGCATTGGGGTCAGTCGGGTGGATGTGAACCTGTTCTGTCTCACCGGACGACTGAAATGCTGACTCTGTGGCAGGCTTCTTGGCTCGCAACAAATCACTCAGGTCTGCGGTCTTCTGGTACTCTTGTAACTCCATTTCGGCCATCTGAGCATCAGCAATTTTGGAGCCCTTCTGGAAGCACTCTTCTGCCTTCTTCCGATTACCCGTGATAGTGATCACACCTTTGGGACCGGGCATCTTCAATTTAAGGTACACGTAGCATGGTCGGGCCATGAAACGAGCGTACGCTGGCCTTCCAAGTATGGCGTGGTACGCACTCTGAAAATCCACGACCTCAAAGGTCAACTTTTCCTTCCGGAAATTCTTCGAGTCACGAAAAACTACATCGAGAGCGATTTGGCCGAGTGACTCAGCCTTCTTTCCAGGAATGACTCCGTGGAAGCTCATGTTACTGGTGCTGAGTCTGGACATCGGAATGCCCATCCCTTTCAGCGTCTCTGCATACAGCAAATTCAAACCACTGCCACCATCCATCAAAACTTTGGTCAGTCGAGTGCCTTCAACGACTGGGTCGACCACCAACGCTCGCCTCCCTGGGGTAGCAACATGAGTCGGGTGATCGGACTGGTCAAAGGTGATGGCAGTCTGAGACCATTTCAGATAATTGGGTGTCGCCGGGGCGACCATGTTCACTTCTCGATTGATAACCTTCAATCGACTCTTGCTTTCGACATCAGCGAAAATCATCAGGGTGGAGTTGACTTGGGGGTATTCCTCACCGCTGTCTTCTTTGTCCTCAACTTTGTCTGACTCTTTCTCTTTGTCTTTGCCCTGTTTCCCTTGAAACTGCTGAATCAGGAGTCGACATTGTCGAGTGGTATGCTTTGGGTAAATGAGTTTACCCTCCTCGTCTTTCTTCGTGTGAATGTGACACGGTAAGTCCATCACATCGTTCCCATCCTGGTCTTTAACTTTCTTGGGGTTCCAGGGACCCTTGGGTTTCCCCTTAAACTTTCCTGGGGTCACAGCCAAGGTCTCTCCAGGAGCAGCTGGCTCGGCTTTGCGCTTTTGCTTCCGACTGGAGTTTCCTCCGCTGGCCTCATTAGCGGCTACTTTGTACTTGCCACTCCGGAGCCTATCTTCTTCTTCACCGTTTGCATACTTGGTGGCAATTTCCATCATCCGACTCAATGTCATATCTCCGGTTCGACCGAATTTCAAACTCAGCTCTCTGTTCTTGACGCCTTCCTTGAAGGCACAAACTGCCTGGTGATCAGATACATTCTCGACTGTGTGATGTAAAGTGATCCACCTCTGGATATAATCCCTCAGAGTTTCACTCGACTTCTGAACACACGACTGCAATTCTGTCAACCCTGCTGGTCACTTGCAAGTCCCTTCAAATGTCCTGACAAACACTTGGGCAAGATCTTCCCAAGTGTAAATACTGCTAGGTGCCAACTGGTTCAACCATGCTCTGGCTGATCCCTCCAACATAAGAGGCAAATGCTTCATGGCTACCTCGTCGTTGCCGCCGCCAATCTGAACAGCCACTCGGTAATCTTCAAGCCATGTGTCAGGCTTGGACTCGCCGGTGAACTTACTAACTCCAGTCGCCAACCTGAAGTTGGTAGGAATTATTGCGGCCCTTATTGCTCTGCTGAAACATTCTGGTCCTGATACATGAACCCTGCTGCTGGAGGGAACGTCTCTGTCATGGCCTTCTCGGTGAGCTCTATTCCTGTCGACCAGACCTTGAACGATAATGGATCTCGCATCAAAGCCTGGTTCCCTGGGGTCGACTGGAAACCTTCGTCCAGCACTGTGCTGGCGTCTGTCATCTTGCTGCCGAGGAACGTACGATCCACCCCTTGGGGGAGGAGTGGGCACTCGGCGTCGATCATTGCGATCGAATCGGTGTTCGTACCGCTCACGGCCTTGATATTGATCATCATGCCGGCCTCTACGTTCCTCACGCCTCAGGGGCGATCCTGGACTGTGAGCCGACTGTACAGAATTCGCAGCGACGGATCGGCTGTGAATCCTGTTATGCGACTGCGATACAACTGAGTTCTGATCCCCTGCTGCCCGAAGAAAATCTCTGATCTGTAGCAGACCTCTCCCTGCCTCTGACTGAGAAGGCTGGATCGACTCTGCTATGCGGGCTGCAGCTGCTAAATTCTGAATCGGAGTCCGGTATACCTGAGTTGGTGGCTGAAAGAGGCGACGTCGACTGGATTCTAGAACTGACGGTCGAGCGCGCTCGTCGAGTACTCTCTGGAGATTCTCCAGTCGAGTGCGTTCAGCCAGGTTGGCCAAGCGCGCCTCCTCCAAGGCGCGCGCCTCGGGGGTTTCTCCAACGATAGGAGTGTGAAGCACGTCCATGTTCCGGCGGCGAAGTTCCTCCCTCTGCAGCGAGGTGAGGGGCTCGGGTCTGTACTCTTCGTGGCCCCGCGCCGGACCTCCTCCTCCGGCAACCTCTTCGGTGTGGGGGAATCCAGGGGGACTGCGCGGTCCGTCGACCATCAGTACCTCCGTCGCTGGATCGCTGTTGTCGCACTCGGACGCAGTCTCTGCGGAGCCAGTCGACAGATCGAACAGGCCATAGAGAGATTCGTCGGGCTCGATCGCCGCGACTTGGGGGGTGGCCGACTGGCGGGCCAATGCATGCCTCACCCACCGCTGGAGCCTCGACCGACCGGAGCGCTTGCGCCGGCGGGAAACTGGGAGCGAGGACGAAACGGGTGCCGACCCGTACTGGGCCGACGGTTGCCGCAGGAGGACGCCATGAACGCACGCGCGAAAGTGCGTTGCCCCGCGGGCGGGAAGCGCGTCCACGTCGAGTGGAGCCTCCTGGAGCCAAGCAGAGTCATCGACGATGAAAGTGAGGGCGCCGAGACGGATCTCGCGGCCCTCGACCAGGACTCCGCTCGAAGACATGATGGGAGATAACGAAAGAATCCCAACTCCTCCAACAAATCGCTAGAACACCTGCCCCACGGTGGGCGCCAACTGTCGTGGTTCTAAGTCTGACAGTAGAATGGGGGGTAGGAATGGAGAGGCAAAATCCTAGCTTTGGAGTAGTTGTGCACGCAAGAGGTTAACGAGTTCAGGCCCTTCTCAGAAGAAGTAATAGCCCTACGTCTCGGAGCCCGGAGGCGGTCGACTGGATTATATGCGTGTGTGTTACAAAGATGCGAACCCTTCTTCCTGTGGAGGGGGGGTGGCTTATATAGAGTTCGCCAAGACCCCTGTCAGCCCACGCAATGAAGGATCTTAAGGTACATTAAGGCAGGGCGTTACTGGAAACGCATTGTATAAAGTGCTACTAAGGCTATAAAGGCCATTTAATTACAGACCGTTTGGATGCGGAGTGGCTCCTGTGCTTCCGATGGTCGAGTGAGTCTTCATGGTCAAGTGTCTCTGCGCTCGTCGAGTGTTTTTGTATTAGTCGAGTGGATGCTTATCAGGTCGACTGGTAAGCAGCCTCTTTTAGTAAGTGACCTTGGGGAGGGTACCCTTAGGCAGGCCTATGACCCTACCCTAGGTACATGACTTCATCATGCAGCTCCACTTATATCAAATTACGAGTCTCTCTTCATGACATCTCCAATATTTATCTTTTGGTCCAGTTTTAGTTGCTCGTGATGCTTGGTTTATTTTTATTTTTTAGTAGTGTATAATTTTTGTTTGTGAACGCTAGGATGATGTTTTTTTTCTCCTCCTATGTGAGTCTATTATTATTTTTCTTATACCTAATGGAATAAATATGAGTTCTTAATTCTTCTTCCACTTGATTATATATGCATCTACTCAGTTGAATGAAATCATGTTCCATCTTCTCAACAATGTCTTGTTTGTGGGAAACTGCTACACATGAGTAACCATGGTTGTGGGGTTTGGTGTGGTGGTGGCATGTATCAAGAAGATCATGTGGAGAGAGACCTAAAAGATGGTAAACGTGAGGAGCTGGAAGATGGTTAGTAGTAATAGAAAAAGGGAAGCTGTTGAAAGCTTGAAAGCATTGTAAGATTTTCAGAAAAGTATTTAGACACATTATTGCCTGGGCTTAAAAGTTGAATAAAGAATTTTTTATTTGAGATGTAGCTGAAAATGATTCTGGTTTCTCATGCCAAGGCAAAGTAAGGCAAATTGTATCAAATTTGAATTATAATGATTAGGCATCCTTCCAATTTTCTTGTTAGTTTTCTTCATATTGTCTTGTTAGCCTTCGTGCCTTACAGCTTGTCCATATAAGTATAGAAGTACAAAAACATGTAGTGCAATCATGTAAGCGATAGAGGTGTGCAACTGCCAACCCTCTCCCTGATGTCATGCCTCTACCATTCTTTTCCATCACCCCTGTGAAGAAGAGTGATTTAATTGTAAAGAATTTTGACAAAATGTCTTGTGTCCATGAGGATATTAACAATGTCCTTATGTTGAGCACATTTTGGTATTGAATCACTAGATTATGTATGCCTTATTGTGGCATTTATCTGGTCCAAAGAAAAATGGTGTGGCTGCAAAACTAGTTACAACAAGAACCTCATTTCTACTTATACTACTCTTTTCAATTCATATTACTTTCGATTCATATTACTTGTCGCTCAAATCGTATGATTCTACTGGTTTCTACAATTCTGGAACCCAGTTAATCAGTCGCAAAACCCGTGGCCGCGTCTCACGGCCGTCCCAAGCGCAAAGCTCTTTTTACCGGTGCCGGGATGTACCGGCAACCAGCTAGCCAATCAGCACATGACAACACATCAAGCACTCATTTACGGGAGATGTATTTCACTCATTTATCTAGATTTGCATGCAGTGTATTTTCTGCACTAGGACCCACCATATGTCAGATGAAGGACACATGCATGTGTGACCATCTCTTGCTGACACACAAGTACTTATGAAGCACACATGCATTTTGTTTTCGCTTTGATAATTTCAATCACGCATATCTTTTAATCTATAGTTTTATTTTTAAAACATTTTTTATATTTGAACTCCCAGGGTCAAGACCTTTACAACAAGATCATTCTTGGATATATTTGAAACATGTTTAAATTTCAACGTTTCAATTCACTTATTTCGTTGAATCTATTAATTCCATGTGGGAAATTTGTTTTTCATTTTAGTGAATTTATTTTGAAATGAGCTAAACTTGTATTGAGTGAAATTAGAAATGAGCTAAAATAATTTTGAAATAAGTTTTGTAATGGATGAAATATAGTATTTCAATAGAATTTTTGAGTGAAATATTTTTAAACGTGTGAAATATGTTTATTGAAATGATTGAAATTAATTTTATATGAGCAAAATATCAGTTTCGCAAGCGCACAGTGAAATTAGTTTTGAAATATATCTTTTGTAATGAGTGAAAAAGGTATTTTGAAATGAGTGAAATATAGTATTTCAATTGAATGAGTGTAATGTGTTTTCTGGAATGAGTGAAATTAATGTGTTTTTTAGTGAAATAATTTTACTGAAATCAAAAAAATAAATTTGTGAGCATGAGTAAACAAATATTCAAAAGAAACCTATTTCAAAAGAAATAGCAAGAACAAACCTATTTCGTAAGAAATATGTGAAATAAACCATTTTTATACGAAATGTGATGAAATATATTCAGTGAAATGATTGAAATCAATTTTTATATGAGTGAAATATCAGTTTCGCAAGCGCACAATGAAATTAGTTTTGAAATATATCTTTTGTAATGGGTGGACAAGGTTTTTTTAAACAAGTGAAACATAGTTTTTTCAATTTAGTGAGTGTAATGTGTTTTTTGAATGAATGAAATCTATCTTTCGTAAATGAGTGTATTGAGTTTCTGAATGGATGAAATATAGTATTGAGTGAAATCTATCATTTATAAATGATTGTAATGAAATCTATCTTTCGTAAATGAGTGTATTGTGTTTTCTAAAATGAGTGAAATCTATCATTTGTAAATGATTGTAATGTGTTTTCTGAATCTAGTGAAATGAGAAACTGACTGGAAGGTTTTCCGAAACTAGTGAAATGTGAAACTGACTGAAATGCATTCTCTAAAATGAGTGAAACAGTAAAAATCAAACTAGCCAAAGTGAATCCAAGATTGATCTTGTTTTAAAGGTCTTGTCGCGCTGAATTCAAAAATATATAATATTTCAAAACTAGATATTTAGTTCAAAAGTTATCAACCTTTTAAAATGTGGCATGGAAAATAAAGTGCAAGTATTTATTACGTGCATGCAGCTCGTTCATCTGCTCACTCTCTCACCCTGCCACCTGACTAAAGGTACTGCTGTGGACCCCGCCCAACCTTGTATATCTGTTTGTATAAGATTCGTATTGCTAAAAAGGAGAAACAAAAGTATAATGGGGTCTACCAGCCACACCAATCTCAAAGCAACGTTTGTGGTAGATTCTTTACCGGTACATCCCGCCACCGGTAGAAAAACTTATTCGCCGTCCCAAGTCTCAACTAGACCCATCGAGCGCGCTTCCTCGCCTGCTCCTCGCCGGGGTAGCCGGCTTCCTCGTCCGCGCCGCGGTACCTGGAGCTGGAGCCCGCGCTCTCGTCATCGCTGGAGCGGGCAGGCGGCGGAGGGACCGCCGGCTTCGTGAAGACCTTGCGGACCACGCAGTCCATGTTCGCCTCGGGGCCGGGCCGCGCCCAGCGGAAGGCGGCGCCGCCCTTGTTGAGCCGGTACTCCGCCATCAGCCACGGCGTCCGCGCCCATACCCCGTCGCCGCCGCCGTCGCCGCCCCGCCACGCGACGTAGTACGCGAGCCTGCGCCTGAAGGCGACCGCCTCCCCGGCGCCCCCGCCGCGGTACGCCTTCTCGGGGCCGTACGGGATCCAGCACCCGCCCGGCGCCGGGACCCTCTCCCCGGCGGGGTGCGCCGCGAAGAAGTAGCCCCACACCTCGCCGCTCTCCCGACGGTGGCCGCAGCTGAAGGGGAGCGCGTCCGGGGCCGCGGAGAAGACGTCCACGCCCTCCGCCACCAAGCCCGGGGTGAAGTAGCCGCCCAGCGCCTTGGGGGCGAGGTAGTGCTGGATGAGCTCCCGGGCCTTGGGTCTGAAGACGTAGCCCAGCGGCAGGCTCGGCACGGGCGGAGGCGCCATTGCCATGGCGGGCTGCCCACGGAATCTGCTTAGAAGCCGAGGGGGGAGGTCGGTTGGTTGGATTTGGGGGGAGAAGAAGGTTTCGATCGGTTGGAATGATGGGACGGGAGATTCAGGATCCGGGGGCTGTATTTATAGGGATGGGATCGCGTCATGGCAGGAGAGGTTGTAGAAGCAGAGCAATACTGAAAATCATGAACCGGAGATTTCAGATTGACGCCAGTTTGGCTCGCCAATCCAATTTCCATTTATCAATGGAACGCACGGCTGACGATAATGTTCAGGCTTCAGATCATGCGTAAATCCAGACATACGAGTTACTACTGCAGCTTCTGTTTCTACTAACCCAAATTCGCAGCATCATGTTAACCGGAATTCAGGATTCAGATAATGTTCAGGCTTCTGATCATGCTAGTCCAAATTCTCAGCCTCATGTTAACCCAAATTCAGGCTTCAGATAATGTTCAGGCTTCAGATCATGCTAACGCAAATTCGCAGCATCATGTTAACCCAAGTTCAGGCTTCGGATAATGTTCAGACTTCAGATCATGCTAACCCAAATTCGCGGCATGATGTTAACCCAAATTCTGGCTTCAGATAACGTTCAGGCTTCAGATCATGCTAACCCAAATTCGCAGCATCATGTTTACCCAAATTCAGACTTCAGATAATGTCCAGGCTTCAGATCATGCGAACCCAAATTCGCAGCATCTACTAGCGCCTCCCGTGCTACTACTGCAGCTTCTGTTTCTTCTTCTTGTCCTGCCGCTGTGTCAGGTCGTCCTCCGTGCACGCAGCGGCAGCCGGCTGATCGTCCACCTCCATCTCCTCCGCTTCGTCATCCTCGTCCTCGTCCTCGTCGTCGCCCTCCTCGTCGCTCAGCAGCTCCTCCACGTCGTTGTACACCTTCCACACCACCAGGTTCTTGGCGACGGGGTGGAACGCCACCCCGCGGTAGGCCGCGGCGCCCTCGTTGAGGCGGAACTCCTTCATCCGCCACGCCGTCAGCTTGCCGTCCTCGCCGTGGAACGCGAACCGGCACCGGTACCCGAGCACGTCCCCGTCCGCGTCGGCGTACGCCTTCTCCTCGTCGTAGCGCACCCACAGCCCTCCCGGCACGACCCGGACGTAGCTGCCCGGGCCGCCCGATGCCGCGGCCGCGGGCCGCGTCGTGAAGAAGTGGCCCCAGACCTTGCCGCTGGCGCCCCGGTTGCAGCGGTGGAAGGGGAGCGCCTCCGGGCGGGTGCCGTACACGTCGACGTCGTCGGGGATGACGTCCATGATCTCGAGGTTTGGGAGGCGGCCGCGGATCGCCTTGGGGGCGAGGTAGGTCCGGACGAGGCAGCGGCCGTTGGGGTCGAAGCGCATGCCTCCGTAGAGCTCCGACATGTGCCGCGGCTTCGACGGCATCGGCGGCCGAGGCAGCGAGGGCGAGGCCTGCTGCTGCTCCCGCTGATTCGCCATGGCGGACGGGTGGTTATGAGGTCAGGCCAACGGTTGTGGATTTGTTGACCGTTGTTGCCGGCGGGGGGCGTATTTGTATCAGATTGGGGGCTTTCGGTAGGTCGGTGACTCTGGTGCCTTTCCGAGCTGGGTGTTGGGAAGCGGAAGGATTGTTTGGGTATTCTTCGTTGGATTTGGCTTCACCGTCAGATGTTCATTTGTGCTGGTAGTACTAATGTCTTCCAATAATGCTCCCAGTCCTAGTAGTGTTAGTTTATAACCTCCTAAAAAAAAGTAGTGTTAGTTTATCCTCTTTATTTGGAACCACGGTATGATTAGAAAATAAAAGATATTTACATTTCTACCCCTAACTTAAATCAATCACTCAAATTTGCCCCTAACTTTTAGTGGTGCTCAGTTCGCCCCTGTTCCGTTTGGTGGTGTTGTACAAATGTACTTCCGCTCCCATTTCCGCCTAGTCAAAGTCCTTTGATGGTCATTGGGATATTTTCAGGACAGTTTTGCCCATGCTTACATGTGGGACCCAATAGAAACAAAAAAGAGAAAACAACATGTGGCTTATAGATGCGACTCACCTAGAAAAAAGCTCCCCCCTCCCTCTTTGTGGACGTTGCACGTCGGGTGGGTAAAGGTTGGTGCCATGGTGCGTAGCAGCTGAGGGAGAGTATCCTGCGGGTAGCGGGTGTGGCCACTGGCGGTTGAGGTAAAGTGTGAGAAGCGTCGGGAAGCTTGCGGGTGCTCTAGATGGCCAAGAAACTCGTCGGTGACAAGTTCCCGTGCTGGCAGTGGGTGGCGTTGGGCAGCATGAGGCTACAAGCAAAGAAAACAAGCAATGGACAACGCAAAAGAAAGAAGGAATCACCATGTACGAATTTGTGATCCGAGTGGCACAGGAGTGATGATTTCATCGGCGGTAGCAGAGCTGCTTCTGAAGACCATGCCATTAGGAGGGAGGGGAGGACTTGATCGTGTGGGGCTGCCGCCGGAGTGGGCTTGGTGGAGAGAGAGAGAGAGAGAGAGAGAGAGAGAGAGAGAGAGAGAGAGAGAGAGAGAGAGAGAGAGAGAGAGAGAGAGAGCTTTTTTCAGATGGGTCCACACACGCAAGAGAGTGTTTTCCCACTTATCCTTTTTTGGTTGGGTTCCAGTTTAGTGGCGAATCTAGCATTAATAATAAAGGGTGGATTGAAAACATTAACTGTTTCTTTTAAAACGCTTCAATATAATTTTCAAGTGAAATAGTTAGCTAACTAAGTAGCAGTATCATTATTGGAGGGTAGGCTTAAGCCTCTTAAAGCCTCCTTAGTAGAGTCACCACTGGTTCCAGTGGAAGTAACAGAAAAGAGGGCAGAGAACATTTCAATGAGGCTCCACCTGTGAGGAGGGGTAAAGATGTATAGAGAACGGCTCATCTACGGTCAAAGCATTTTGATTGGACAGAAACGACACAAAGGGGTAATTCCATAAGGTCGTTTGACATAACATGGACAAAACTGAGCACAATCAAAATTTAAGTGCATATGTGAGTAGTTGATTCCAGTTAGAGGCAGAAATGTAAATGTCTAGAAACATAATATACTGGGCTCACCCACTTACTAATACGGGTTACAAAATTATACATGCATTAGGAAGTCGTATTACCTATTCCCATCCGCTTCTTTCATCTTCACGTGTTTTTCAAGATTTTTATTAATTTTAATTTTGTCATGATGTGTAAATCATGTTATACATTCAATATTGTTGGATCCGTATTACAAGAATTTTTTGATAGATATCCTATTGTGATTTATACAAGGCAAAAGGTAACATCATACTTATAAGTTTTTCCTACCTTGGTGTTGGTTTGATCGGGTCTGTTAGGATTGTTATAACATCTTGTTCTACAAAATTCTTGTGTTTTTCATTATCCATTTTTCACGAGTAGGGCATTTTGGAGACCGAGCTCCATGAAGCCCTTTATTTTGAATAATTCAAAATTCATAAATTTTAATTTCAAAAAAATCTAAAAAAATACACATGTATGCAAAGATGTAAAGTGTATGTGTGAAAATTTTCAGGATGAAATAACTTAAATTGCGAGCTGTATAAGAAAACCAAAATCATGAACTTTACAGATGAACAGTATATATGCTAAAAGGCCCCAGATTTGTCTTTTTTGTGTAGCTCACATTTTAATGTACTTTGACCTGAAAATTTGCACACATGTACATTATGTATCCATGTATATGTGTATTTATTTTCAGAATTTTTTGAAACTGAAAATTTTGAATTATAAAGTTTTCAAATAAAGGTCTCCATGAAGCTCGGTCTCCGTTTGGCATTTTTCCTTTTTCACATGCATTATCACTTCCTATAAAAATCATACAAGTACTTGGCCGTGGTGGACTAGCACTTTGGCAGGGGTGTGAAAAATGCCTAACATTGGCCTCTTCATTAAGAAGTCCTTGCCTTCTTTCTCTAGCATGCGTCTAACCAGACTTCGTTGCATATTAAGGGAGTGTTCGGAGTCTCTCCGCTCCACACTCAGCTCACGGAGCTGGCGGAGTTGCAGGCTAAAATAGCGGAGTTGGAAAATAGACACTTCACATATCTTGTAATTCAGCGAAGCTGGTGGAAAGCCGAACAGGCCCTAAGTACTGTAGAAGATTGCCAGAATAGAAGTACAGTGCGAAAAAACAGATCTACACCTCAAATCTCTAAAATAAATCGCAAGGCAAAAAAATTTCCCCCAAAACACATGGAATCGCATGGGCAGCACCTGCACAATGAGCTAAATCCAAACTTTCAGGGTAGGGCTGGAATTCGAGCCAGCTCGGCTCAACTCGCTAGAGCTCGTTTCGTTAACGAGTTAGCTCGACTCGACTCGTTATTATAACGAGCTCAAATCTAAGATTGGCTCGACTCGTATAACTCGCGAGTTGGCTTGTTTAGCTTGTTAAGCTCGTTCAAGATATGAACATAAAACCCTCATATATTAAACATATATATCACTAAACAATAGTAATTTCCTTGTAACGCATGAGTCTCCTAGGCGGTTGGGTCTTCAATGGCTAAGCCTTGTATTGTGCGCCTGGGACATAGGGTGCTGAGTGGCTGATCTTTTTTAGTAGTGGGAGTGGCTGATCTTTTGTACCAAGCCTAATGAGTTACACGAGTACTCGTGAGATTGGCTCATTTAACTTGGTCTATAAACGATCTTAAACTAAAGCTCGGCTCGACTCGTAATTCTTCAAGTTCGAGTCGATCCGAGCCGAGTCACGAGCTACTCGTTTAGCTCGCGAGCTTCGAGCTTTTTTTCCAGCCCTATTTCAGGGTGATTTTGCAAGCAATCTGTAAGTTTCTTTCGAGAAAAAAGTAAGCTGGAAGTTCAGACACACAAAACTCACACTGGTAGCAAAATTTTACAACTTCCAAGTTCACAGATGACAAGGGTCACCTACAGACCAAGATAAGAAAAGTAGCTGCGTTCATTACTTTAGATAGTTAGTTCGCAGTATCAGATATCCATCGACTGAGGGGTCGACAAAGCATTTTTCTTCTTCTTTTTCCTTTTCTTGTCCTTCCTAGATTTCTTCCCGTTCTTTGCAGATTCGTCGTCTTTCACGGAAGAAGGCGGTTGTGTTGATACCAGATGCTGATGAATTGCAGCCAATGGGTCTAGCTGGAACTGAGCATTGTTCAGTACAGCATTCAGTTGAGCAGACTCTCGTTGCCTGAAAAATAAAGAAGGTACTGAAACTGTGATGGAAAAATAAAAACAAAGAGAAAGATTGGAGGGCAGAGATTTCATGTGAGGATTACACTAAAGCCTGCTTTGATTTGCGGTTAAGCTTTACTTCCGTCTGCTGCTGGGAGCTGGCTGTTTGTGGAAGGAACTCAGAAAGTGCTGACAGATCATATGCTTTCAGTTTCTTCTGACGGCTCCTCTGTTTCTTTTTCTACAGACAAAAACTCAAATGAACCATCTAGCATAATAACTGCATATGAATATCTTTGTATCTGATCAGTTGCAGCATATAGCGTGGCCATCGCCCAGCAGTAACAAAAACAAGACAGTAGACAGCTAGAGGCAAGCTGCTTTGGACAAGCAAAAGGCCTCTTTCCAACACCCACAAATACATATGATGAGAACTGAATGTAAACTTCTGTGTTGGGTATATTGCAAATAATAAAAACAAGACAAACAAATAAACAACCAGTAGTGTGAGGCTAATTTGGAAAGGCAAAACACATCCCTTTAACAAATATGAACACAATTGTTTGATAGACAGGCAATTTGCAACCTGTAACTAGCTAAATGCATCAAATGTGCCACAATATTCATGACGCTAAGGACACAAGGGCATCAGATTTTTTTTTACCAATGACAAAATTTCAGAGGCAGATCAGTAGTTGAGACTCAAACATTTTTAAGATAATGGCCCGTGCATTTCTTTCTTTTTTTTTGTACCAGAACACCATCAGCAGAAACTGTGGAAAAAGACATTAATAAGCGACCAAGGAGTAATCCTTATCCATCTAGCCTTGATTACTCAATTTGTTACAACTGAGTACCTAGACAAGCTAGACCAATGTAGATAACTTTTCTTTGTTTTGCCAATGGCCCAGCTTGGCATAACGTGTGGCTTCGTTATGTGTATAGCTTGCCTCGTGGCTTGGCTTTTCATGACTGGCACACATGATAGTGTTTGTCTTGCTGACACACTCTCCATGTAGCTGTTAGTGGCTTATGCTAAAATAGCATGAAATTAAGCAACCTTACTGGCCTCTTCCTCAATGATCAAGTGACTAAACTGGAGAAAACTAGCCTAATTAACATTCCATGTGTGAATGACCCTCAATACCAAATGTGCTCAATTGTCATTCCACACACTGGCTGGCACGTGTAACTCAGTATTAGCTTGTCAAAGAGGGCATGCAAGAAGTCTCTTGGGATGAAATTGTGGGTACGCATGGTAGTGGATCCAATTACCCTGGTTTGGAGGACTTCCACTCCTAATTAAAAAGGTCAGGGTGATAGCTCAGACAAGTTACCTTTGATCATGCTGAATCACGGCATCCACAAAACTATTTTGTTTGTCAAACATGCATGGACGTTAGTTATACTTGGGTAGTGAGTCTATTGTAGTTTATTATCAGTTTCCACATATATAAGCTACTATCCTTTATTATATCCTATCTTACCAAGACATAGGTGGAGCCTATTTCGCCCATGCAAGAGTTTTCTGTCTAGAGTTTAATCAACTTCTAGATTTAGTTTAATTTGCGAGCCTGACATGATGTCCACCTGGTACCCTGATTTATGATTCAATACTCTTAATTAACTCCACGAGCGGTCCCTATTTCACGTTCTTATGAGCCAGACAAGGATGAGAGGTTTGTTTTATTTTTGTTTGAAGTGAACCATCAAAGGAATAAACAAATTCATAATGTTGCACATTTATGCAAAAGCCGACCAAAAGGAACGATATACTAATGGAGGGCAGAATTAGAAGCATCTTTGTACCTTACTGATAGCCTTTTTGGCCTGTAGGGAGGTAACCGCATCTTTCACTTCTGGAATGATGAGCAAAGAGTCCAATGAGTTACAATGCAAGTTGAGGCAAGCAAAACAAGCCATATTATGCTGCAATATTAGTCAAGGTGGATGCATAGAACAAGCAAAATGCAATACATGCATGACATAAAATTAATCATCAATCATAAATTCATAATGAAATCTCTAATCTCCTTTCCATTTTATTATACAGTTCGAAAAATGAACACACAAGAAAACACAACAATATGTACAAAACAGATTATACTATGAGTAACTTGCATTTTGGACCAGTTTTATTACAGTAGTTGTAATTTGCACAATGTATGTCCAAATGTAGCACTATACACATCCAGTTGGGTCACATAATGTTTGCACTTTGCACCAGGTTTTGACACTTCACAAAAAATGGCCCGGTTCCCTGACTTGGGCTCATCTGTCAGGTACCATGTCAACATGCCATGGATTCTCTACACCGATGAGTGGTCCTTTACATTTGACCATTTTGCCTCCTGACTCATGAGGTTCCGAATTGTAATCTGTTTCATACTTCCATGTCAATGAATCAGGTTCATTAAAATCACTGTAACGCAAACCATAAACCACCTCCTAGGAGGCATGTAACTTTTAGATTCCCTTTTCAATGAAAAGAAACGCAAAGTCATCGTGTCGCGTTTTCTCGAAAAATGAATCAGGTTCAGTTTTCCGTGAACCATCATAACCTGGGGCAAAGTGCAATGCTATGTGGCCCCTACTGGTGCGAAAACGTGAATTCCTGCATTTAGACATACAAGGTCCCAACTGCAACTGCTGTAATAAAATCCGGTTATAAGTATAGTATATCACCGAACACTACACATGTGCATGCTTTTGCATTACCATGCTTACGGTAAGACAACAAGCACATAAACCAAACGAGGAGGGTCTTTTTAATTTTGTGGATGAACATGATTCACAGATATCAAGGAAACTAGAAGTAACTTTTCCTTGTTTGGATCCACTGACCACCTTGCCCACATAAGCAGATGAGCAATAGATCAAGGAATCAGGGTTAGCATTGCTAGGTGTTTGATTCTTTTACAGAGAAATATAGCAAATTATTAATTGCTTAAAATATCTTCTATGGGTCTATATGGTGACATGACAAATCGATTCACAATTCTAACCTTGCACACATGAATGATCGAAGTGAGCTTTTTGAAATATACCAAAATTGTAACCTCCTGTAATTGCATGGCTAACAAAAGAACCAATATTTCTTGCAACAATTCCTCATTATATTAACCAGTTATCTGCCATAACAAAATAATTTTGTAACGATGAGAATGTTCTCTTTAAGAATAGCATGGAAGTCATATGGTTACAGACAATTACCATCACCTTGAGTCTTTTTAAACTGCATGGCTCAACACACAACAATGACGTATTTTAGTTCTAGATACATCCAGTTTTATCCATTTCTTCGCCAAGTAATTTCGGACGGAGGAAGTATAATATAGAATAAGTACATGTTCACAAGAACAATACAACAAAACCCTACCGAGCAGGAACACACGGAAGAAAAATTGTGGCCCTCAAAAGGAAGGTTGCACTTACTTGTATAGAAGCTGAGCTTCTTCTCTAGCTTTTTCTGAGAGTTGAGCTCCTGCTTCTTAGACCCACTCCTGCAAACATTTAAATTTTCAATGATAAGGAGCCTTCAGGAGAACACAGCAATCAAATCCACAACACAATTACAAGAATTTAAGACAAAATTATTCCACTCCAAGAAAGGGTTCAGATGAATAACACTAGATGAGCGCATCACAGCAAATGCTACTGGATCAGCAACCGTAGCTCCCAAATCCTACTACTAATCTTCATCTTTCTAGTCACCAGTCATCACCAAATACACTTTTAATCTTTATTATAGCTACACTAATTGTAATAGATGGTTCTTTGCCACCAAAATGCATTAAGCAATAGAAACCCAGAAATAATGATGCAAGGGGCTGGCGGGGAGGTGGCTGTCGGAGGTCGCAGTGCGTGGCGGCAGTGAGCGTGCAAGGTCAGACTAAGGCAAAGTTGGCAGCAAGCATGAAGGGAACGAGGCACGGAGGCAAGCATGCTGACAATCTATTTAGTTTCGACATGGCAAAGAGAAAAAACAGAACATACATTGCAGGACTACTCAGTCGATGCCGCCGTTGTTGTGGCGGTGCCACCAACTGGCGGTCGTGTAATCGGGCATGGCACAGCAGTGGTCTATCAGAAATCGCACACGGTAGTGTGGGCGGCGGCTAGTGTACGCGAGTTAACGGCGGCGTGGCTGCTGCTGCCGGTTCTATTTTTTTTTTTTCATAGAGCAGTTCTATGAGTTCGTTTGGTTGGCGAATTGGGGGACTATCCGTGATGCAGGCCTTGCAGGCTGCAGTGGCAGGATGGCGGCGTATTGGCATTGTAACTCTATGAGCTAGTGAGCTTAGCCAACTTGGGCCTTATTCCAGCTATCACTAGGCCTAGTCAGCAACTTCAGCACCTCCAAAAAAAGCAAATACTGTTGAATTCGATCAACCAAATTAACAACTGAAAACCACCGACATAAAACATATTTTGATTTCAAACCCTTCGAACTTTGCTTCGGGCTCGGCTAGTGCAGAGAGGACGACATAGCCTGGACGAGATGTACAACAGAACTTTACAGGAGCATATGAAGATCTCTAGATATCTAAGACCAGTCCAGTTTCACACCAATGAACAACTCCTTTCAAGCCTATATTCGTTTCTTTTCGCAAATGTGCTACTCACTAAATAAACTGTAAAATAAGTAAATTTCTAGAAGGGCAATCTAGTACAGTATTATTTTAATCTCACTCACACATCACTTTTTCAAAATGCATAATCTGATCCATGGTAAGGTTCAGACATCAAATCAAGAACATGCTATATTTGACAGAAAAAGATGCACTGCCATGATGTGCCATCTACTCTTATCATTAAGATTTCTTCGGCCACTACAAATCTTAATATTTCTTCATCGGGATAAGTGGCACAAAATGATGCCCCTGCTTTACTCTTTCTGTATGACAAGAGAAAACTATCCAATTTGATGGCAAAATGCACCGATATTATCCTTTTTCTTTGAATGATATACAGCAAATGTAGAAGAGGCGCACCTTTCTGGGGCCATGGTGGAGTGGAGTTCGGGGAACCGAGCTGGGAGACAGGTCGCGGCGCCCGCGGCGTGTGGGCTGGGAAATATGGGCGCGAGGGAGAACCCGCGATGGTGTCAACAGCTGGGGCGTTGCAGGCGCGTCGTTGGAGGTCGCGCGGCGGCGTTCGAGGAGGAGGTCCCGCCGGGCACTGGGGTGCGGCGGGGTTGGAGGAAGACCCGGGCGGCGGCGTCCAAGGAGAAGCACGCCGAGCGGTTGCAGGAGGGGTCCGGGCAGGGAGCAGCAGCGCGGCGGCGCTCAACGAGGATGTGGCACGAGGGCAACTCGTGGACTCGTGGAGTCGTGCTCGAGGCTTGTGGGATGTGTGACCTGGTCCGGGCCTCCGGAGTGGTGGGCTTCTTTTGGGTATTTTGGATGTGCGCTCAAGGGCCTGATTAATGAAGATTGGGCTAACTTGTCTCAAAAAAAAAATTGAAGATTGGGCTAACACATGTGTTCGTGGACTTTGTCTAAAAAAACATATGTTCGTGGGCACGCCCGGCCCCATTTGTCCGGTCGGGAATCTCACGCATTTTCATGCACACATCTAAAAAACGCATTTTCATGCACGATAGATCATTCAGCGATACAAATAGCATACAATGATGAAAATAGGACACAACTATTCACCAATACTTTGTCGGAAAAAGAAAAAACTATTCACCAATAAATAGTTCAACCTTAGAAATACATGATTCAAACATAAGATTACTACGACATCACCAATCTAATGCTTTTCAACATGTATATACATATGCTCCACAAAATCATTGATTAGTTGCACGTGGGCATGTTGATCTAGAAGTTCTCGATACATAGTTGACAACATGTGTTGCATCTTATTCCAGAAGGCGAACGTGTACACACGGACGGTTGAAGCATGTTCAACACGGATCTCGGTCAGATCCGGCAGCCTAGAGAGAATGTATTTGGGGGGAGGGGGTAGGTGTGGGTTGCTGCTCTGTCGTCCAGATCAAAGGCGTGCACAACGATACAACGTCTTCTTCTATGTAGAGGAGCTTGCCGTTGGTGTAAGGGAAGGAGGGAGATGCTAACTCCCCCTCCTCTAGATGTTTGCTGGGTAGAGAAGGGGAAAAGGACATAGGGGGATGGTGGGGAGAGGGACGACATGTCTCTACGGTATCAAAGGGTGTATCTGACGGGATCTGCTTGGTGTTGAGAAAAAAATTGAACCACTTTTTCCACTTGGGCAATTTTGACAGCCGGGGAGCAATTACGATGACGAACGGGCAAAAACAATCCTTCCTTTAATATTAGGGTCGAGCTAGGTGCAGGCAAGTCGAATGAGTGGAAAAGATCGGCCGTCTCCCCTATCTTCAGATTGAGACAAAGAGAGCCATTTGATGTCCCCCACGTGAGCCAACTGAATTGCAACAAGTAAGGTCTTGCGCATATCTCACTCGAGCAGCTAACTTGTTGCAAAATGCTGTGTTTCTCTTTCAATCTCTGCAACAAGAACCTTGTTGGCTTGGGCTTCTGCCACAGGAGCCTTCTTGCAAATCTTTTTTGAACCTTTTTCTTCATTTTCTCCGTTGGCTATCATTGTAACATAGGTAATATTGCAGAAATATTTCGCAACAGAGGCCGTGTTACAAATTATCTCTTTCTTTTTTTTTTTGGAAAAGCAGAGGTCCTAAGCATATTGCATCAAAGGTCGTCTGGTGTAAACTTTCGCAACAAAGGTCCCGTTGTGTATATTTTTTTTGCAACAGAGAAAAATGATGGAGCGATGCCGTGGGTCACACAGGGCACGCGTTGGCGGACACCCTACTCTGGATCAGACGGGCGAATGGAATCATTTCCCCTAATATAAGGTAAAGATTCGCGAAAATTCGAATATGAGCCCGAGCTCATCTGCACCTGCGCCCACGAAAAAAATCAACATAAATACTAGAAAAATTCAAAAAATTCTAAAAAAATTTGGGTGGTAGACAATTTGATGCATGAGGTACGCTCCAATTTTCAAAACATTTGGACTTCTGTGCAGCTCTCAGAAAAAAAGACAAATGGGAGGTCTGTAAAAATGTGTACTGTTCATATAATGTTCTGGTCTGATTTGTCTTTTTTGCTGAGAGCTTCACAGAAGTCCAAATGTTTTGAAAATTGAAGCGTACCTCACGCATCAAATTGTCTACCATTCTAATTTTTTTTAATTTTTTTTGAAATTTTTTGATTTTTTTACAATTTTTTTTAACCGGATACAGATGCATCCGGGCATCAAAACGCCGCTCTCAAAGATTCGTTTAATTCAACATTATGAAGAATTTCCATTGTCAGTATATTCTTTTCCTTTTATTGATGGAAAGTTGATACTAGGAATTCACAAGTAGAATCATCACAAATCAGTGAACATGAACAAAAGTTGAAACTTTGCCGGCAGCAACCCTAGCTGCCCAGCCAACAGGTCGACGCGAAGACCCCGGGGAAAACAAGACAAGAAGGCGTATTCTGCATTTACGTGTTCGCCGGAACGGCTTTTCTTTATCCTCTCGCCGGGCAACCGACGCCGTCCACTCCGGCTTCGCCAGTTCGCCTCCTCCACCGCCGCCATGGCCGACGCTAAATCCCAAGGCCGAGCACCGACCAACGCTCCCAGCCCCACTCCCACCCCCACATGGGCGGAACGGACCGAGGCCCTAACGCACATCCTGACCCACCCTTCCCACTCGCCGTCGCTCCACTCGCAGCTCTTCCTGGCGTCCCGCGTCCCGTGCCCACCTCGGGGCTCCTCCTACCCGCCCTTCCTCTGCCCCGGCGCGTCGCTCCTCCGGTGGGCACTCACCTCCGTCTTCCTGCCCCGCGCGGCCCGCCTTGGCCTGCCGCCTTCGTCCTGGCGCTCCCGGTGCCCCTTCCAGCTCCCGCCGCCGCTCGTGCCCTCCGCCGGCATCGAGCCGGCACCGGAGCGGTGGAGCGAGGCCGAGCTCCGGGGCTACGCGCGGCGGCGGCGGGCTCGGAGGGGGCCCATGAGGACGCGGCCGCCGGTGTCCATGGCGGGGGTGGTGCTGACGACCGTGCCCAACATCGTGATCATCGTGGTCATCATGCGCGAGCTCTTCTGGGTCCGGCCTGGCCGCTTCTGAGCCATTCAGGTAAGCGGATGCTCACGCAGCCGTGCGAGTTCTTCAACTATGGACTGCGGTGGACTGACATTGTGTGATAGTAGCATATTTGTTATACAAAACAAATCGTCGACTGCAGCTTGCGAAATTGTGACGCTATTTCCAGTGTCTTCCCGTTTGGGTAGAACTTGTGAATGCAGTGTTATTTGTTACAACTTTTATCTGCAGACGTTGCTCAACTAGCCTTCTCCAAAGAGAAAGCATCGAAGTCTGAGATAGATGCTGCGATCACCTGCTTTAGCTGCAGATGTTGCTGAACTAACCTTCTCCAAAGCACCCAAGTCTGGGACAGATGTCGCGGTTACCTGTTCCACTGTTCAGTGAGAAACAACAAATCGATGTATGCCAGTGCAATTCTAATACATTTGTCTGTCATGCTAGTAAGACCCTTGTGCAATGCTAATAAAACAGAAGTTAAACATAGTGTAGTAGTAAGCTATAACTTTTTATGCTTTTGTTTATCAAGTATGGACTATGGACAAAGGATGTAGTTACTTATTATATGCAAGACATATTGGAGTCATAGCCCAGCCAATATGAAGGTTATGATATCGAGGTCCGCTCACAAGATTCGATGAGCTTTGGCTGTTTGGCGTAAATAGGTAGCTATTGTTTTGTGGATTTGGATTTTGACCTAGGTGGTGAAGATTGGAGATTGGCGGAGGGGATCAGGTGATGGGAGACGGCAGGAGCTAGGAGGTGATGGGAGAGTGTTGCTTGCGGCTATGTTCATGAATTTTACATGGCTCTTTGTGAGGGCTGAAATGAGTGTGTCTGAAAAGTAAAAAAAAATTGAGGGAAGAATGTCTGAAAAGTAAAAACTAGTGAACGGATGACCACCAACTCAAATCTTTATAAGTAGGAAAAATATAGTATAACATAGAGATATCAGATAGGGAACTCCGCCTTTGTTGTCTCAACATAGCCGGTCCCAAGCCCGGGTAAAGGAGGAGGGTTGTGATAGGCTTGGCGGGCCAACGTAAAAACTCAGCCACTTATGGAGATGAAACCCAAAAGATCTGGAATGATGATATACGAGATAGAGTTGGGGTAGCACCAATTGAAGAGAAGCTTGTCCAACATCGTCTGAGATGGTTTGGGCATATTCAGCGCAGGCCTCTAGAAGCTCGAGTGCATAGCGGACGGCTAAAGCGTGCGGAGATTGTCAAGAGAGGTCGGGGTTGACCGAATTGGACATGGGAGGAGTCCGTTAGGAGAGACCTGAAGGATTGGAGTATCACCAAAGAACTAGCTATGGACAGGGGTGCATGGAAGCTTGCTATCCATGTGCCAGAGCCATGAGTTGGTCGCGAGATCTTATGGGTTTCACCTCTAGCCTACCCCAACTTGTTTGGGACTAAAGGCTTTGTTGTTGTTGTTGTAGAGATATCAGATAGGGGTAATGTGGCACAACAGTATGCCACCTATGGGAACAGCGAGAACTGATGATTCTTATTGAAGTGCATGTTGTAGATGCATATTAGCTTTATTAGCCATCTTTTTTGAGTCTGCAAGTTAGTTACAGTGATTTTCTGTATTACTGAATAGGACTGATGTTTGGTGCAGGATCAGGAGGCACATGGATCTCAACTGCTCCATCAAGCACCTGGGTCATCTTATGCATTTTAGGGCGTGTTGCTTGCTCCTGTCATTGCAGTAGTTGGTGTTCCCTGGTTCGATCGCTTGCCATACTCAACGCATTTACAGGTTGACTCCACACACAGCAGTGCCACTGCCACAAACAGCTGGACCCTCTTCATGTCAAGGGAAGCTGCCTTGTCTTCCAGAACCAGAAGATTGATACATCCAGCCCAGTCCGTTAGTATTGCTCTATCCTCATGAGGTATTTCTTGTTCAACATTTTGCGTGCAAGATATGAGCTCCAAAAAGGATACATGAAATGAGGGGAAGGTTTACAAGGATAGAGCGTCCATGGAGCAAAGAGGTCCCAAGGACCCAATATGTCTTTGCCTTTCTTCCGCTTGTTGTGTCATTGTTAAGCTCAGATCAGGAGCTGTTGTTCTTTGGCACGTTTAGATACAGTGTTCTGCTCATGGTGCTTTTCGCCTTTCTGTTAGACAGTAGTAGCTTCTTCCAGCAATGAACTTGGTGAAACACCAGACTGCCAAAAAAGAAAACCTGGTAAAAAAGTGCAGAAACAGTTCATCATGCACATTTCATGCAATTATCCTGATTGATAGCTTAGTTGTGCTCATGGCAGCAAGAGTCCAGTCCACAGCTATCTCTGGAAGTAGATCAAACTGGTTGGATGTTGAATGCTGTTCATCAAAGTCACGACTCTGTGCTTGGACGTCTGCTTTGGCACTCTGTACTTCTGCTGATCAATGAATGCATAACATGTTGGGAACTGGCAAATGGCAACCCACCTCTACTTTAATTTTGTGTTGAACTGCTGTGGTACATGTTCAACGTGCATTCTCTGCTTGCATCTCCTGTTACAACGATGTTGCAGATGTTCCTTGGGATGAAGTTGCAGGAACGTTCCACTGGATGCTTGCTGCTGCCATCTTTGCTAGATGCATTGCCGGAATTCGCCATCTGCTTCAAGTGTGGCACAGTGGTGGTGGTCCGCCATGCAGGTCATCTCCACAGATGTGATATCGATTTTTGGTTTCCAGAGGTTGCAGCCACAGCGTATAACACAGGGTTTCTGTCATAATCTTGCATATTGAGGAGAAACCTGCCACCGGTGTTGTCTGCCGCCATGAGCCGGCTTCAGATTTTATCCCATGGAGCATTGTTAAGCACTAGATTTGGCAGGTTGGTATTATCTGGGTTAAGCTGTCAAGCCAACTGCACTGGCAAAGTGGCAAGTAGAGTCTCTAGTGTCTATCGTTGGATGCACAGATGAATTTGGGATTCCAAAGCTCGGAGTGTGCTGAAGGAGCCACTCAGACTGGGCTTCCACTAGCATTCACATGCTGTAGGTGGTGTATCAAACGATGGCCTTGCCAAACCAGAGGGTGACGAGCTTGGAGGCGTTGGGCTGGTGTCTATGGGTACAAAGCTGAAAATCAACAGAGGGTGAAAACCATGCGAAGTCAGCTGCTCAACGACGAGTTAAAGGTTGTGTTGCGGTGATGGAGCACTTGAGAATGAGCATCTATATTACGAGGATGATGGTGCTCTTTGCTAGTTTCAGCAGCTCTTGCTTGAGGCAGTAAACCTTCCACATTATCGGGAGCATGGTTGATTTAGACCATCAAGTTAATCTCTTCCCTAATAGTACTATCCAGAAGACTTTGCCGACTTCCCGCAAACACGGCAAGAACAAATCCTTCACTGCCTTAATCGTTTGAAGCTTTTCTCTCTCCAAACAATGGTTGATTGCCCGAAGGCTGAGCTACTGTAAACTATGGATGTCTTTTGGTTAGAAGGATAGGGGTTTCCCTGGGCCCATTTTATTGAAACGAAGCCAGCAGAAAACAGAAATCATGTTCAGTCTGCTGTCACACACAGCCACAAGTACAGGTAAAATTCCGGCCTATCCTATTACAAGCCGAGGAGCCACCAGCATTTTTGCAAAGCTGCCCCACACACAGGATAGTAATCACGAATCTGGAGTCTTGCCTTCCATCCAGTGCAGGGCAATCGCTTGACGAGGGCTTCATCCTGCCTGAACCAATTGGTAAGCGTCAGACTTTGGTGCAGCTCAAGACCTCAAGTACAATCAAGGCTCCCGCCAAGGGTTTCAGCTGCAGGCAAGACGCAACAGTTGTTCGCGTCTGTGTTCCATCCGCCTGTGTGTGTGATCCTCCAATTTCTCCAGCTGAGTAGGGTTGCACAGTCTTTTCCAGCAATGCATGGTTGAGACTTGAGAGTAATCTGTCCCATACATCCAACAAGCTTTTTCATCTATTGCCCTGGAAACGGATAGCATTGCGATAGTTTGAAAGAGTCCATGATAAAGCAGCAGAAATCAACATTGAGGCATTTTGTTTTCCAGGGAGCAACAGGTTCAAAATAAATTACCCATGTCAAGTGAAAATACGTCAGAGACGAGCTTCCAAATGTTTTTTTAGCAAACACCCAAGCAAAGAATATGTAATGGCACTTCCATTTTCAGCACAAAATAACACATGATGACTTGATGAGCCGTCCACAGTTCGGCGTTTAGCATGGTTATCTCTAGTCAGTATTTTGTTGTTACTTAAAAACCTAAGAAACACGTGTACACTTTAAGAGTAGTAATATTCCAAGCAGAATGGGTATAAGCCGGAATAATCCTGGATTACTCACAATGGCATAAAAGGATTTCACCGATTACAAACTAGAGGGGTGATGCATCCATGCATAACCGTCTTTCTCGTCAGAGAGCGACACTACGAGCAATCTCACAAAGGTGAAACAATTGTTCCCATGAGGCGATCATCAACAGTTCTACGAAACTAAAAGCTTTGAATGCACCATCCCAGAGCTGGGCAATGGAGCAACTCTGTTCATTAACAATAGTGGAGTATATTGCTCCCAGAACTGTGTAGCCAGGCAGCAGTGCCCAAATCAGACATTCTCCCAGAATTAAACATTTTTGTCATTACTGATGTTCCATCGATAGCCGATCTTAACTGCTCCAACTGCCCAAGCCACCCCTTGCAGGAAAATGCCTGGCTGTTGTTTACAGCCTTGCAGAAGTATCGAATACAATTGAGAATGACGTCTTCAGGAGGAAGACATGGCATAGACACACACAGGACGACAGGTAGAAAACCAGTGAATCAGTATAAACAGAAGTTGTAAACTCGTGACCAGACCTGCTTCTGTAAGATCCATGGGCACGAAAGACTGGAGAAAAGCCTAACAAATTTATCATTTCTGTCTAATTTATGTGCAAGGAACGACACTTGTGTTTGTGTGATTGTGCTTGGCCTGGGCCTCTCTCACCCCTGCTGCTACTGTTGTTAGGAGGCGTGGCGACGACGAGGCCCAGTATTGGCGAGCCCACGGTGCTGGCCGACCCACCGCCGCTGCCGCTGCCGCTGCCGCTTCCGCTGGACGGGCCGGCCGAGGTGGAGGCCGAATCGCACCCCAGACGCGGCCACCGCCGCGGCTGGTGGTGGTCGTCCTCCGACTGGCACGGCGTCGCGGGCTCGTCGTCGTCGATGCCGTCCTCGGCGTCCTCCTCCTCGTGCGACCCTCCCGTGGACTGCACGATGCTGTAGAGCTCCACGATGTTGTCGTAGTTGTCCGCCCACCAGCGCTGCGCCGCGCGGGGCCCGTCGAACAGCTCCTCCCGGAACCTCAGCTTGCGGAGGTGGTTGGTGCCGTCGGGGCGCGACACCAGCGTCATCAGCACCCCGGGCTCCGGCTCCGCCACCCACTCGCCGTCGCTCTGCTCCTCCCCGGTCGCATGGTCCCCCGCCGCCGCCGCCTCCTCCTCTTCCCCCTCCTCGGGGACGTCTTCCAGGCCGGAGCGGCACCGGTCGCATGGCGCACGCGTCTTCCCCTCTCGCTCCTCCGGCGCGATCTTGGCGGACGCCGACGCCGCTGCCACGTCCTTGTCCTGCGGCTCCAGGTCCTCCTCCCCCTCCACCCCTTTCCGCCGCCGTCGCCTCGCCCGCGCGTTGCCCCCGCCGCCGCCCGCCTTCATCTTGAGCGACATGGACTTCATCTGCACACACGCACAACACAGACACGTCAGGCCGCCGATGCATCCGCGCGCGTACCGTACACGGGAAGGATGGAACGGAATCTGACGGATGGCGCTGGGCTGCCGGCGTACGTTCTTGGTGAGGTCCCTGATGATGCTGATGGTCTTGGTCCTGCCGCTGCCGCCGCCGCCATGGAAGCACGCGTGCATCTCGTCGATCCAGGCCGCCCTTCCCCTCCCCTCTTCCTAGACGACGACACCTGGACGGTGGGGTGCGCTGCGAAAACACTGCCCCGCTCTGCGCTGCGCTGCTCCAAGAACTCTGGCGGAAGGAAGGAGCTGTTGTGGGGATTTCAAATGGGCGTGCGCACAGCAGAGGGGGGCGGCACGGGATTAACGCGAGGACGACGCGCGTGTCCATCTGATCTGGGGCAGCAGAGGCGCATGCAGTTAATGCGGATTGCCGAATGTTATGGCCGAAATTAGATTTCGGGGCGGTACTCGAGTACTACTGGCCAGCCGAAGCCGAACCAACCAACCCGCTCGTACCGGGGCTGGGAGCGCGCGGTAGTTGTACGGCGGATTTTGAATTATCGCTCCACCCCGCGCAGGCCAGGTTCATTCATGCCATATCCAGACGTTGCGTCGCATTACCAGCTTGCCCGTAGTCTGAACGTCTGCACGTACGCATCAATGAAGGAGAGGATACGGGCCGGCGGGATACGCCTGAAACATAAATTGCACCAGCTCACACGTCGCTTTGTGATACTCGCGCAACCCGAACGATCGCTGGCGAGGTTTATTACTCCATCTTCGCGTTTGAATTGAAATGCACCGAAACCAAAATGCTTTTCCGAGAAAATATTTGGTTGACTTTATTCTCAATCAGTACCAGTACTCCCTTCGTTGTATAAGTCATGTTACGAAACCAAATAATTCCAAAACACTTAGGTCTTGTTTGGTACTAGTGTCTTTTAGAGAATTGGTGGGGATTATCCCGGTCAAACCCCTAAATTCCCACATGTCCCTGAACACCATTTGGTTCTAGTGTACTCCCTCCATTCCTTTATACAAGGCCACTATCAAAAATATATTTTGCATCAATATAAGGCCACCAACAGTAACCGAGGCAAAAATTAATGAATTTTTTTTCTCGTACTAGCAATTTTTTAATACTTCTATGCATGTAGTCATAATGACACTCAGCTACTTCCTTCTCATTCATTCGTTGCATGCTTATGGCGTATTAATGATCCAGGTTAACGAAAAGAAAAGTTGTCTTGCAAAGCAATCATTTAATTTTCTCTTGATACCTGTAATCTGAGTTTGTGGCCCTGTATAACGGAATGGAGGGAATATTTGACATGTTTCATCCTCACATTTCCCCACAAATCCTCAAACTCTAGTGCATTTTTCTCAATACTCAATACACTACTCCTATCTAGTGTATTGGGGATAAATGGGGATTTGAAGGGATTGGGTGAAGGTTGGGGTTTCACCCAATCCCTATGGGAATTATCCCCTCAAAAACCCTAGTACCAAATAAGGCCTTAGGCACGGTGCATTAACTCCAATGTTTGGAGTATCGCTTCTCGGTAACTTATCGGTCGACCCAAGATAAGAGATAAATCGGCTTATTTTTTGGTTTTATCGGTCGACTATTCATCGGCAAGTTTTTTTTTATCTTAAGTTTTCGTATCATCATGATCAATCAGCATGGCAAACTTATAAGCCATGTCATCCGCATTCCTCTTAAACGACCTGAGATGTACCGGAAGTAGCCATCTACGCAAATTGGAGGTAGCAAGACCAAGAAAACTGAACCAAAAAAAGGGAGCTAATTTAGTTGGGTCTCACAGATTTACTTGTGAATATCGGCGAATATGGGTGATACATCGGTTGTCTGACCGATATATTGATTAGACCGATAAATACCAGTGACATGCACTTATCTTATCAGTCAGACCCAAATAAGCGATAAATCAACACATTTATCGGCTTACTGGCCGATATTTTGAATAGTGACTCCCACCTCGTTGCTTGTTCCTTGACATGAATAAAGAAATCAACCAATAAGAGACGGGGGCATGTATATTTTAATGACTTGAGAATACCTAGCACGGTATGCAGTGGTCAGTTCATTGCATGCAATGGTATTAATTAGCAATAAAATTAAGTTCTCTCGTTTTCCCCTCCGCCTTAATTGCGGTGCACAACATAAGATGACTTTGGTTAAGAGTATACTACTTGTGAGCTGCGTTGAGATTTCCTTGAAGAGGAGAGAATGATGCAGTATAGTAGAGATAAGTATTTTCCTTGGTTAAAAACCAAGGTTATCAATTCAGTAGGAGAACCACGCAACAACTTGTTAGCAATACGTACACATAAAATAACAACTACTTGCACCCAACGCAAACAAGGGGTTGTCAATCTCTTGGTGGTAAATTGCAAGGATTAAATCTTGTAGTGATAAATAGATAAATAAAAACACAATATAAAATAAAACAAAACAAAGTGCAGCAAGGTATTTTTGGATTTTTTATATATGATTAAAATAGACTCGGGGGTCATAATTTTCACTAGAGGCTTCTCTCTTGAAGATAGCGTACGGTGGGTAAACAAATTACTGTTGGACACTTGATAGAAAAGCGAATAATCGTGACGATATCCAAGGCAATGATCATGTATATAAGCATCATGTCCGGGACAAGTAGAGCGACTCCTGCCTGCATTCTACTACTATTACTTCACACATCGACTACTATCCAGCATGCATCTAGAGTATTCAGTTCATAAAAAAAAGGAGTAACGCCTTAAGTAAGATAACATGATGTAGACAAAGTAAACTCAATTAATATGAATAAACCCCATACTTTTGTCCTTAATGGCAACGATACAAATACGTGGCATGTCCCTTTCTGTCACTGGGATTGAGCAACAAGATCGAACCCATCACAAAGCACCTATCCCATTGCAAGATAAATCAATCTAGTTAGCCAAACTAAACGGAAAAATCAAAGAGAAATACAAGGTTATGATAATCATGCATAAAATAGTTCAGAGAAGACTCAAATAATATTTATGGATAATCTGATCATAAACTCACAATTCATCAGATCCCAACAAACACACCGCAAAAAGGTATTACATCAAATAGAACTCCAAGAACATCGAGGAGAACATTGTATTGAGGAATAAAGGGAAAGAAGAAGCCATCTAGCTACTAACTATGGACCCATAGGTCTGTGGTAAACTACTCACACATCATCGGAAGGGCAGCAAGGTTGATGTAGAGCCCCTTCGTGATCGATCTCCCCTCCGACAGAGTGTCGGGGAAGGCCTTCAGATGGGATCTCGCGAGAACTAAAACTTGCGCGACGGAAAAATTATTTCGGGTGGCTCTCTATTGTAGGGGAAATATTTGGGTATTTATAGCGTTGGAATTAGGTCAAGAGGTGCCACAAGGGGCCACCAAGCCCAGGGGGCGCCCCCCTGGGGTGCGCCTCCCGAGCTTGTCGCTCCCTCGTGGCTCGTCGGGCCTTCTCCCAAAGCTTCTACGGTCTAGTACAGAAAAAATTAATCTAAAGTTTTTTCTCCATTTGGGCTCTTTTTATATCTATTTTCTGAAAAGCCAAAAACATGCAAAAAATAACAACTGACACTAGGGCACTAAGTTAATAGGTTAGTCCCAAAAAATGATATATAATTGCATACAATTGCATAGTAAACATCCAACATTGATACTATAATAGCATGGAGCAATAAAAAATTGTAGATACGTTGGAGACGTATCATAGTACCTATGGCGGGGAGTAACTTATGAAGGAAATATGCCCTAGAGGCAATAATAAAGTTAGTATTTATTTTCTTATTTCATGATAAATGTTTATTATTCATGCTAGAATTGTATTAATCGGAAACATGATACATGTGTGAATACATAGACAAACATAGTGTCACTAGTATGCCTCTACTTAACTAGCTCGTTGGTTAAAGATGGTTGAGTTTCCTAGCCATAGACATGAGTTGTCATTTGATTAATGGGATCACATCATTAAGAATGATGTGATTGACTTGACCCATTCCATTAGCTTAGCACTTGATCGTTTAGTATGTTGCTATTGCTTTCTTCATGACTTATACATGTTCCTATGACTATGAGATTATGCAACTCCCGTTTACCGGAGGAACACTTTGTGTGCTACCAAACATCACAACGTAACTGGGTGATTATAAAGGTGCTCTACAGGTGTCTCCAAAAGGTACTTGTTGAGTTTGCATATTTCAAGATTAGGATTTGTCACTCCGATTGTCAGAGAGGTATCTCTAGGCCCTCTCGGTAATGCACATCACTATAAGCCTTGCAAGCAATGAAACTAATGAGTTAGTTGTGGGATGATGTATTATGGAACGAGTAAAGAGACTTGCCAGTAACGAGATTGAACTAGGTATTGAGATACCGACGATCGAACCTCGGGCAAGTAACATACCGATGACAAAGGGAACAACGTATGTTGTTATGCGGTTTGACCGATAAAGATCTTCGTAGAATATGTAGGAGCCAATATGAGCATCCAGGTTCCGCTATTGGTTATTGACCGGAGACGTGTCTCGGTCATGTCTACATAGGTCTCGAACCCGTAGGGTCCGCACGCTTAACGTTCGGTGATGATTTGTATTATGAGTTTATGTGTTTTGATGTACCGAAGGTAGTTCGAAGTCCCGGATGAGATCGGGAACATGACGAGGAGTCTCGAAATGGTCGAGACATAAAGATCGATATATTGGACGACTATATTCGGACATCGTAAAGGTTCGGAGTGATTCGGGTATTTATTGGAGTACCGGAGAGTTACGAGAATTCGCCGGGGAGTATATGGGCCTTATTGAGCTTTTGGGGAAAGAGAGAGGGGAGGCTGCGTGCCCCCCCAAGGCCTAGTCCGAATTGGACTAGGGGGAGGGGCTGCGCCCCCTCATTCCTTCTCTTCTCTTTTCCCTTTCCTTCTCTCCTACTCCTACTACTTGGAAGGGCTCCTAGTTCTAATAGGAAAGGGGGAATCCTACTCCCGATGGGAGTAGGACTCCCCTAAGGCGCGCCATAGAGAGGTTCGTCCCTCCCCCTCCTCCACTCCTTTATATACGGGGAGGGGGGCACCCCTTGGATACACAACAATTGATCATTGATCTCTTAACCGTGTGCGGTGCCCCCTCCACCATATTCCACCTCGGTAATATGGTAGCGGTGCTTAGGCGAAACCCTGCGTCGGTAGCATCATCAACAAAGTCATCACGCCGTCGTGCTAACGGAACTCTCCTGCAAAGCTCTGCTGGATCGAAGTTCGTGGGACGTCATCGAGCTGAACGTGTGCAGAACTCGGAGGTGTCGTTCGTTCGGTACTTGGATCGGTCGGATCATGAAGACATACGACTACATCAACCGCATTGTCATAACTCTTCCGCTTTCGGTCTACGAGGGTACGTGGACGACACTCTCTCCTCTCGTTGCTATGCATCACCATGATCCTGTGTGTGCGTAAGATTGTTTTTGAAATTACTACGTTCCCCAACCGTGGCATCCGAGCCAGGTTTATGCGAAGATGTTATATGCACAAGTAGAACACAAGTGAGTTGTGGGCGATACAAGTCATACTGCTTACCAGCATGTCATACTTTGGTTCGGCAGTATTGTTGGATGAAGCGGCCCGGACCGACATTACGCGTACGCTTACGCGAGACTAGTTCTACCGACGTGCTTTGCACGCAGGTGGCTGGCGGGTGTTAGTGTCTCCAACTTTAGTTGAATCGAGTGTGGCTACGCCCGGTCCTTGTGAAGGTTAAAACAACACTAACTTGACGAAATATCATTGTGGTTTTGATGCGTAGGTAAGAACAGTTCTTGCTCAGCCCGTAGCAGCCACGTAAAACTTGCAACAACAAAGTAGAGGACGTCTAACTTGTTTTTGCAGGGCATGTTGTGATGTGATATGGTCAAGACGCGATAAGATATAAATTGTTTTATGAGATGATCATGTTTTGCTAAAGTTATCGGCAACTGGAAAAAGCCTTATGGTTGTCTCTTTATTGCATAAGATGCAAGTGCCATGTAATTGCTTTACTTTATCGTTATGTGATAGCAATAGTTGCAAAAGCAATAGCTGGTGAGACAACCATGTGACGACACGTTGATATAAGATCAAGATGATGGAGATCATGGTGTCATGCCGGTAACAATGAAGATCATGACAGTACTTTGGAGATGGAGATAAAAAAGCACAAGATGATGATGGCCATATCATGTCACATATTTTGATTGCATATGATGTTTATCCTTTATGCATCTTATTCTGCTTTGATTAACGGTAGCATTATAAGATGATCTCTCACTAAATTTCAAGATAAAAGTGTTCTCCCTGAGTATGCACCGTTGCCAAAGTTCGTCGTGCCGAGACACCACGTGATGATCGGGTGTGATAAGCTCTACGTTCATCTACAACGGGTGCAAGCTAGGTTTTGCACACGCAGAATACTCGGGTTAAACTTGAAGAGACTAACATATGAAGATATGGCCTCGGAACACTGAGACCGAAAGGTCGAGCGTGAATCATATAGTAGATATGATCAGCATAGTGATGTTCACCATTGAAAACTACTCCATGTCACGTGATGATCGGACATGGTTTAGTTGATATGGATCACGTGATCACTTAGATGATTAGAGGGATGTCTATCTAAGTGGGATTCTTAAGTAGTATGATTAATTGAACTTTAATTTATCATGAACTTAGTCATGATAGTATTTGCATAACTATGTTGTAGATCAATAGCTCGCGATGTTGCTCCCCGTTTATTATTATTTTGACATGTTCTAGAGAAAAATATGTTGAAAGATGATAGTAGCAATGATGCGGACTTGGTACGTGATCTGAGGTTTATCCTCATTGCTGCACAGAATAATTATGTCCTTGATGCACCGCTAGGTGACAGAACTATTGCAGGAGCAGATGCAGACGTTTTGAACATTTTGACAAAAGCTTGGTATGATGACTACTTGATAGTTTAGTGCACCATGTTTAACGACTTAGAATCGGGACTTTAAAGACGTTTTGAACGTCATGGACCATATGAGATGTTCTAGGAGTTGAAGTTAATATTTCAATCAAATACCCGAGTTGAGAGATATGAAGTCTCCAACAAGTTCTTTAGCTAAAAGATGGAGGAGAATAGCTCAAGCAGTGAGTATGTGCTCAGATTGTCTGGGTACTACAATCACTTGAATCAAGTGGGAGTTAATCTTCCAGATAAGATAGTGATTGACAGAGTTCTCTAGTCACTTTCACCAAGTTACTAGAACTTCGTGATGAACTATAATATGCAAGGGATAACAGAAAAGATTCCCAAGCTCTTCGTGATACTGAAATCGACGAAGGTAGAAATCAAGAAAAGCATCAAGTGTTGATGGTTGACAAAACCACTAGTTTCAAGAAAAGGGCAAAGGGAAGAAGGGGAACTTCAAGAAGAACGACAAGCAAGTTGCTGCTCAAGTGAAGAAGCCCAAGTCTGGACCTAAGGCTGAGACTAAGTGCTTCTACTGCAAAGGGACTGGTCACTGGAAGCGGAACTACCCCAAGTATTTGGCGGATAAGAAGGATGGCAAAGTGAACAAGCTATATTTGATATACATGTTATTGATGTGTACTTTACTAGTGTTTATAGCAACCCCTCGGTATTTGATACTGGTTCAGTTGCTAAGAGAAGTAACTCGAAACGGGAGTTGCAAAATGAACAGAGACTAGTTAAGGGTGAAGTGACGATGTGTGTTGGAAGTGGTTCCAAGATTGATATGATCATCATCGCACACCCCCTATACTTTCGGGATTAGTGTTGAACCTAACTAAATGTTATTTGGCGTTTGCGTTAATCATGAATATGATTTGATCATGTTTATTGCAATACGGTTATTCATTTAAAGTCAGAGAATAATTGTTGTTCTGTTTATATGAATAAAACCTTCAATGGTCATACACCCAAGGTGAATGGTTTATTGAATCTCGATCGCAGTGATACACATATTCATAATATTGAAGCCAAAAGATGCAAAGTTAATAATGATAGTGCAACTTAGTTGTGGCACTGCCGTTTAGGTCATATTGGTGTAAAGCGCATGAAGAAAACCCATGCTGATGGGCTTTTGGAATCACTTGATTATGAATCAGTTGATGCTTGCGAACCATGCCTCATGGGCAAGATGACTAAGACTCCGGAACAATGGAGCGAGCAACAGACTTGTTGGAAATAATACATGCAGATGTATGCAGTCCGATGAGTGTTGAGGCTCGCGGCAGGTATCGTTATTTTCTGATCTTCACAAATGATTTGAGCAGATATGGGTATATCTACTTGATTAAACATAAATCTGAAACATTTGAAAAGTTCAAATAATTTCGGAGTGAAGTGGAAAATCATCGTAACAACAAAATAAAGTTTCTACGATCTGATCATGGAGGTGAATATTTGCGTTACGAGTTTGGTCTTCATTTGAAACAATGCGGAATAATTTCGCAACTCACGCCACCCGGAACACCACAGCGTAATGGTGTGTCCGAACATTATAACTGTACTTTATTAGATATGGTGCAATCTATGATGTCTCTTACCGATTTACCACTATCGTTTTGGGGTTATGCATTAGAGACAACTGCATTCACGTTAAATAGGGCACCATCTAAATCCATTGAGACGACACCGTACGAACTGTGGTTTGGCAAGAAACCAAAGTTGTCATTTCTTAAAGTTTGGGGTTGCGATACTTATGTGAAAAAGTTTCATTCTGATAAGCTCAAACCCAAATCGGAGAAATGTATCTTCGTAGGATACCCAAAGGAGACAGTTGGGTACATCTTCTACCACAGATCCGAAGTGTGACGCCCTCGATTCAATCGTACACTAATCATACACGCAAATGTGTACGATCAAGATCAAGGACTCACGGGAAGATATCACAACACAACTCTAGACACAAATTAAAATAATACAAGCTTTATATTACAAGCCAGGGGCCTCGAGGGCTCGAATACATCAGCTTGAATACAAACGAGTCAGCGGAAGCAACATTATCTGAGTACAGACATGAGTTAGACAAGTTTGCCTTAAGAAGGCTAGCACAAAAGCAACAACGATCGAAAAGGCAAGGCCTCCTGCCCGGGAGCCTCCTAACTACTCCTGGTCGTCGATGGTCTCCGCGTAGTAGTATGCATCAGCGGTGGCATCTGGATCCTGGGCTCCGACATCTGGTTGCATCAACCGGAAAGAAGAAGAATGGGGGAAAAGGGGGACCAAAGCAACCGTGAGTACTCATCCAAAGTACTCGCAAGCAAGGATCTACACTACATATGCAACATTATCAAAGGAAGGCTGTATATGTGGTCTGGGCTGCAGAAATGCCAGAATAGAGAGAAGGCCTAGTCCTATCGAAGACTAGCATCTTCTGGAAACCACCATCTTGCAGCAACAGGAGGGAGTAGAGTAGCATAAAGTAAAGTAGTAGTAGTGTTATCAACCTCGGCCGGAGATCCTTTCTCGACTCCCTGCGAGAAAAGCATCCCAGAGCCATACTATCCAGTTATCATCACAATCCAATTCTCATCACCATCCAGTTCTCATCACAAGTATCCAGTTCTAGTTGTATCGATCGGGATACAACTCCAAGTGTCCGTTACCGTAGGACAGGCTATAGATAGATGTTTTCTTCCCTGCAGGGGTGCACCAACTTACCCACCACGCTCAATTAACTCCGGCCGACACACTTTCCTGGGTCATGCCCGGCCTCGGCCAAACAATATCCCGCAACCCGACCTAGGCTTAATAGAGAGGTCAGCACGCCGGACTAAACCTATGCCCCCAGGGGTCATGGGCCATCTCCCCGAGAACTCCTGCATGCTGCGTGGGCGGCAGGGCCGCAGACCTAGCTACCTCCTTCAACAAGGCAGGCGCTTACGCAGTCCAACCCGGCGCGTGCCGCTCAGTCGCTGACGTCTATTAAGCTTCGGCTGATGCATACGACGCAGAACGCCCATACTATGCCCACGTGATGGTTAGTGCTATCAGGCCAGAGGCCCCTCGGATCAAATATCCAAACCGTAGTGGATTAGGAACACGCGGTAACAAGTAGAGATTCACGAAAGATGTGACCCCGTTGCCCCGTCTCGAGGACTTGCGGCAAGGGCTAGGAATGCCCGACCACGCCTCGTAATTATCTCGCGGGCACCTTCCAGGTCCACCCGACTCCACATCACTCGCAATTAAGCTCGCGCGGGTACCCCTCAGGGCCGACCCGTCTTTCCAAGTAACAGTGGTAAAGTACAAGTATCCGTGTGTCCAAACATCAAGGGGAAAACCCGAGGAATCACCCCCGATGAATTCCACTAGATGTAATCATCAAGGTGAACGTAAGAGGAATCACCCCCGAGGTTCACACTTGAGGGGTTGCACGACAGAGTCGTATCGGAAGTGGTTAAGGAGGAAATCACCCTCGATGACCACGATCGAATGACTACACTACAGGGTTAACATCAGAAGTGCTGAAGAGGTTCACCCTCGGTACTCGATAGTAACCCAGTAGTGTCGAGCAACTAAGGGAAAGTGATGTGCGGTGTCGGGGCCTGGTCTTCGATCACATAGATCAAGTCGTCGATGATGAAGTAGGGGCAACAAGGACAAGTGGGGGTCTCTGATGGATCACTAACCAACCTATACTAAGCAGTTTAGGATAAGCAGATAATGTACAACAATAGATACAAAAGCAAGCTATGCATCAGAATAGGAGCAAACAATAACAGTAGCAAAATCTAATGCAAGCATGAGAGAAAGGAATGGGTGATATCGGGATGATCAAAGGGGGGCTTGCCTGGTTGCTCAGACGAGAAGGAGGGGTCGCCGGTGACGTAGTCGATCACAAGAGCATCAACATCGTCACGGGGTCTACCGAAGAGAAGGGGGGGGGGGGAGAAACAGTAAATACATAGCAAACAAGTGCATAACAGGACAACAGGCAGAGCTAGACGTGTTCTAACGCGGTGCAACACGATACCGGTGAAGGGGGAAGTCAACCGGGAATTTTTTCCCGGTTCCGGACCTGTGTCGGACAAATGACCGGAGGGGAAAAGTTTCATGTTCAGATCCTTAGAGGCATCCGACAGGTAAACGGACCGCGTGTTCGGATTCGTCTTGTCGTTCTGAGCAACTTCCATGTATAAAACTTTTTCATCCGAGTTACGGTTTATTTTATATGAATTTCCAAAGTTATAAGATTTTCTGAGTTAAAACAATTCGAAATTAAATATCCAATTACCTCTTTCACATTGGGCTATGCTAACCAGTGTGTATTACAAGTGGGACCATTGGTTGGGTTGACCGAGTCAAAGATTGAATAGTTAAAGGATGAACAGTGTAGGCAGGGCCCATATGTCATTATCTATGGTTAAACTAGACATAATTAAATTATATTAACTAATAGTGGGGGCTACTGTCATTGGCTAGTAGTTAAACTAACTAGTAATTAGCCCCCCAAGCTAATTTGCAAGGGCCGGCCAGTGGTGGCTGTGCACGCACCAAAGCACAAAGCTTGTGCTCGGCCATGGCCTCAGCCAAGGCCATTAGTGGCAGCAGCCCAGCGGGAAGAAAATCCTATGCGACCTGGGTCGTACGCCCAGGTCGTGAGACCCTCTCGAAATGAGGACACCTGGCAAAGGCGAATCTCAAAGCACGTAGGCCATTTATCCTCTGTTTCGCTAACAGAATTCCGAATCCTAACCTCCGCTACTAAAACCCAATTCCCCTCATCTTCTTCCGCTCGCTCGCCGCGGCAGGCCCCGCCGCCTTCGTCTTCGCCACCTTGGTGGCTCTCCCCGGCGCTCCTCAGCACCCAGAAGCTCGCCCTTGAGGCGCTTCTCGTGTTCGCCCGCCGCGGCCGCGGCGGCCGCCCCTGGTCTTATCCCCCGCCGTCCATGACCGTGTTTCCTCAGCGCCGGCAAGTCATCTTCTGGCGGAACTCGTCTGCTCGTTACGTCGTTGTACACCGGCGCTCCGTCCACGACCACCGTCCAGCTCCCCCGCCGTCCACACCTGCAGGCTGCATCTTGGCACATGCGGCTGGACTGACCTGAGTCTGCAAAGAAGACAACCCCAACAGTGATGACGAAGGGTACATCTTGCCAATGATTGGAGCTGCTGATGTTACCAGTGATGACCAAGGATAAATGTGCCAAAGGAAGAAACTTTGTAGTTTGTACAAAATTCTGTAGTTTGCTCATCTTGTCAGTGATTTGAGTTGCTGATACATGTACACACCATCAGTGGAGGAGGTGTGGGTAGAGGAGGATCCAATGGACTGCCATATTTTCAGCTTGCAAAAATGGATGGGCTGCCATATTTTCTGTTCTTTGTTCTTCAGGTGTTGTTAGCAAGTGTGAAATAGGCATGTTTGACTGAGATTTGAATCAATTTGAAGGCTGATTTTGAAGATGTTGCAGTTTAAGAAAAGATAGATCAAGTTAAGATCTATCCATTTTTATGTTTTTCGCTCACATCCACCATGGTTTTCTACTGTATGATTAGTCTCTAACTTTGTATTCTCTGCTGTATTTGGCATTTGATAATAATTTTGGGAGTGTTTTGGAGCATTTAGAAAGTACAAAACGACCGTGCATGTAAGCGAAAAACATAAAAATGGATAGATCTTAACTTGATCTATCTTTTCTTCAACTGCAACATCTTTTAAAGTCGGCCTGAAATTGATTCAAATCTCAGTCAAACATGCCTATTTCACAGTTACTAACAACACCGGAAGAACAAAGAGCAGAACGAGGCAGGCACGCCTTTGCCAGGTGTCCTTATCTCGAGAGGGTCTCACGACCTGGGCGTACGACCCAGGTCGCATAGGATTTTCTTCCCAGCCAGCGGCTTGGAGCACTAGCTAGCAGTGGCAACAGGAGGAAGCAGCAGCGGCAAGCAGCTGCATCTAGGAGCAGCAGCGACGGCAAGCACCAACGAAGGAAGCAGAGTAGCAGCAGCAAGGTAGCAACAGCCAGCGGCAGTAGCACAAGAGCAGCAGGTACAGGCAGCGGGCGAACGCGCGAGCGTGGGCAGGCGCAGGGGCGCGGCCGTGGATTCGAGGGCGCATAGGCAGGGGCTCGGCGGGGGATGTGGACGAAGCCGCGCATCGAGCTAAGGTGACTGGGGGCACGGGGATGCACAGAGTCAACGACAGCGGCGAACGCTCGCGACGGTGGCGGCTCGGACATGACGAGCCTGAGAAAAATGGCCATGGATCGACCAAACGGAGGTGGTAGGCGGCATCTACGCAGCTCCTAGAGCACGCACGCATACTCAGATGACGCTAACAGGCACGTCAGTGACGTGCTCGCCGGCCATGGCGGACGGCGGCGTCGGCCTCGAACAGGGGAAGTGGCTACGGCGCACGGGGCAACGGGGAGAGAAGGGAAAAGGTGTGGGGCTCACAGTGAGGCACACAGTGGCCGGCAATGGGCTTAGGAGCGCAGGAGGGCGGTGAATCAGGGCGGCGGAGTTCGTCGGTGCCGGGGAGGAAGACGAAGGCGATCCGGCGACGGAGTGCTCCCCGGCTCGCGTTCCTGGGCATAGAGGAAGTAGCGGACGGCGGCGCGTCTTCTGAGCAAGGTCTCGAGGCGTGGGGAGGATGGTGGCCGCGTTGTCGAGGAGGGCCATGGCGACGATGGCTCAGGCAAGCATGGGGAGGATGATGGCGGCGCGAGGGGGAAAGGTCTGGCGAGCTAGGGTAGGGTATAGGGTCAAGGGAGGTCGCGGGGTTGACTTGTAGTCGAGGGAGGGGTGTGGATGGTCGGCGCGTGGCAATCCAAGCCATGGACGCGACACCTGTGTCCACGATGCCTCTGATGAACATAGGGAGGAGGAGACAGGGGTGCTGGTGGGCTGGGCTATAGTTAGGTGGGATAACAAGCCCAGTAGCTTAGGTCCTCCTCCGTTTCTTTAATCCCTTTTTTTACTCTGTTAGAGATATATTTGTAAGATCAAATGACTTTAGTTAAATAAGAAATTTGGCCCAAAAATACTAGGTACTATACTTGGTCTGCACAAAAGGTTTGATATTTAAAAGACTTCGCAGGATTTTATTTTTAATAGAAATGAGCTATATGGGGCTGTTTTGGTCTTGTTTTAAATAGGTCAGGAACACCTAATTACCTCAAACGATATTTGTTCTTATTTTAAAATTACTTAGTGATTATTTACAATAAATCCAACATTTTTATTTTACCTTCTGAAAAATTTAATTATTTGACTTGCATTTGAAATTTGAATTTGAACCGGTTTCGAAACAACGCGAGTAACAACAGTAGTCGTGGTGATGTGGCATCATTAGCAGAGGATTACTGTAGCTTAATTATCCGGGCGTTACACGAAGGCAAGACATTCATTGCTAAGAATGGATCTTTTCTAGAGAAGGAGTTTCTCTCAAAAGAAGTGAGTGGGAGGAAAGTAGAACTTGATGAGGTAACTGTACCTGCTCCCTTATTGGAAAGTAGTTCATCACAGAAATCTGTTCCTGTGACTCCTACACCAATTAGTGAGGAAGCTAATGATGATGATCATGTAACTTCAGATCAAGTTACTACCGAACCTCGTAGGTCAACCAGAGTGAGATCCACACCAGAGTGGTGCGGTAATCGTGTTCTGGAGGTCATGTTACTTGACCATGACGAACCTACGAACTATGAGGAAGCGATGATGAGCCCAGATTCCGCGAACTGGCTTGAGGCCATGAAATCTGAGATGGGATCCATGTATGAGAACAAAGTGTCGACTTTGGTTGACTTGCCCGATGATCGATAAGCCATAGAAAATAAATGGATCTTCAAGAGAAAGACGAACACTGATATTAGTGTTACTATCTACAAAGCGAGACTTGTCGAAAAAGGTTTTTGACAAAGTTCAAGGTGTCGACTACGATGAGATTTTCTCACTCGTAGCGATGCTTAAGTCTGTCCGAATCATGTTAGAAAAATTGCCACATTTTATGAAATCTGGCAAATGGATGTCAAAACTACATTCCTTAATGGATTTCTTAAAGAAGAGTTATATATGATGCAACCATAAGGTTTTGTCAATCCTAAAGGTGCTAACAAAATGTGCAAGCTCCAGCGATCCATCTATGGATTGGTGCAAGCATCTCAGAGTTGGAATATACGCTTTGATGAGTTGATCAAAGCATATAGTTTTATACAGACTTGCGGTGAAGCTTATATTTACAAGAAAGTGAGTGGGAGCACTACAACATTTCTGATAAGTATATGTGAATGACATATTGTTGACCGAAAATAATGTAAATTTTTTTGGAAAGCATAAAGGAGTATTTGAAAGAAGTTTTTCAAAGAAAGACCTCGGTGAAGCTACTTACATATTGAGCATCAAGATCTATAGAGATAAATCAAGACGCTTGATAAGTTTTTTCAATGAGTACATACCTTGACAAGATTTTGAAGTAGTTCAAAATGGAACAGTCAAAGAAGGAGTCCTTGCCTGTGTTACAAGGTGTGAAGTTGAGTGAAGACTCAAAATCCGACCATGGAAGAAAATAGAAAGAATGAAAAGTCATTCCCTATGCCTCAGTCATAGGTTCTATGAAGTATGCCATGCAATGGACCAGACCTATTGTATACCCTGCCCTGAGTTTGGCAAGGGAGTACAATAGTGATCTAGGAGTAGATCACTAGACATTGGTCAAAATTATCCTTAGAGGACTAAGGAAATATTTCTTAATTATGGAGGTGACAAAAGGTTCATCGTAAAGGGTTATGTCGATGCAAATTTTGATACTGATCCAGATGACCTAAGTCTCAATCTGGATACATATTGAAAGTGGGAGAAATTTGCTAGAGTAGCTCCGTGCAGAGCATTGTTGACATACAAATTTGCAAAATACATACGGATCTGAATGTGGCAGACCCGTTGACTAAACTTCTCTCACAAGCAAAACATGATCACACCTTAGTACTCTTTGGGTGTTAATCACATAGCGATGTGAACTAGATTATTGACTCTAGTAAACCCTTTGGGTGTTGGTCACATGACGATGTGAACTATGGGTGTTAATCACATGGTGATGTGAACTATTGGTGTTAAATCACATGGCGATGTGAACTAGATTATTGACTCTAGTGCAAGTGGGAGACTGAAGAAAATATGCCCTAGAGGCAATAATAAAGTTATTATTTATTTCCTTATTTCATGATAAATGTTTATTATTCATGCTAGAATTCTATTAACCGGAAACTTGATACATGTGTGAATACATAGACAAACATAGTGTCACTAGTATGCCTCTACTTGACTAGCTCGTTGATAAAAGACGGTTAAGTTTCCTAGCCATAGACATGAGTTGTCATTTGATTAATGGGATCACATCATTATAGAATGATGTGACTAACTTGACCCATTCTGTTAGCTTAGCACTTGATCGTTTAGTATGTTGCTATTGCTTTCTTCATGACTTATACATGTTCCTATGACAATGAGATTATGCAACTCCCATTTACCGGAGGAACACTTTGTGTGCTACCAAACGTCACAATGTAACTGGGTGATTATAAAGGTGCTCTACAGGTGTCTCCAAAGGTACTTGTTGAGTTGGCGTATTTCGAGATTAGGATTTGTCACTCTGATTGTCGGAGAGGTATCTCTGGGCCCTCTCGGTAATGCACGTCACTATAAGCCTTGCAAGCAATGCAACTAATGAGTTAGTTGCGGGATGATGTATTACGGAACGAGTAAAGAGACTTGCCGGTAATGAGATTGAACTAGGTATTGAGATACCGATGATCGAACCTCGGGCAAGTAACATACCGATGACAAAGGGAACAACGTATGTTGTTATGCGGTTTGACCGATAAAGATCTTCATAGAATATGTAGGAGCCAATATGAGCATCCAGGTTCCGCTATTGGTTATTGACCGGAGACGTGTCTCGGTCATGTCTACATAGTTCTCGAACCCGTAGGATCCGCACGCTTAATGTTCGGTGACGATTTGTATTACGAGTTTATGTGTTTTGATGTACCGAAGGTAGTTCGGAGTCCCATATGAGATCGGGGACATGACGAGGAGTCTCTAAATGGTCGAGACATAAAGATCAATATATTGGACGACTATATTCGGACATCGGAAAGGTTCTGAGTGATTCGGGTATTTATCGGAGTACCAGAGAGTTACGGGAATTCGCCGGGGAGTATATGGGCCTTATTGGGCTTTAGGGGAAAGAGAGAGGGGAGGCTGCGCGCCCCCCAAGGCCTAGTCCGAATTGGACTAGGGGGAGGGGCTACGCCCCCTCCTTCCTTCTCTTCTCTTTTCCCTTTCCTTCTCTCCTACTCCTACTACTTGGAAGGGCTCCTAGTTTTACTAGGAAAGGGGGAATCCTACTCCCGGTGGGAGTAGGACTCCCCTAGGGTGCGCCATAGAAATGGCCGGCCCTCCCCCTCCTCCACTCCTTTATATACGGGGAGGGGCACCCCTTGGATACACAACAATTGATCATTGATCTCTTAGCCGTGTGCGGTGCCCCCTCCACCATATTCCACCTTGGTAATATGGTAGCGGTGCTTAGGCGAAGCCCTGCATCGGTAGCATCATCAACACCGTCATCACGTCGTCGTGCTGACGGAACTCTCCTGCAAAGCTCTACTGGATCGAAGTTCATGAGACGTCATCGAGCTGAACGTGTGCAGAACTCGGAGGTGACGTGTGTTCGGTACTTGGATCAGTCGGATCGTGAAGATGTACGACTACATCAACCGCGTTGTCATAACGCTTCCACTTTCGGTCTATGAGGGTACGTGGATGACACTCTCCCCTCTCGTTGCTATGCATCACCATGACCCCGTGTGTGCGTAGGAATTTTTTTGAAATTACTACGTTCCCCAACAACTTAGACTAGTGACATGCATATATTACTATCCTATGTTACTACCTCTATAGTGGGGAGTAACATATGTGTGGTGTCATGCAACTCTTCATTTATTAGATTGTAAACTCATCTTCATTAATTACTTGCCACATCATTTATTTTGTCTAGATAAGTGTGATGTTATCACCTATGTTACTCCCACTATGGGTAGTCTAAGAAAAGAAAATTACTAGTTGTTGCTACTTTCTCACGTAATGTTGTATAGAAATAACTGGGTAGTTAATGTTGAGTGTATTAGCAAAAATATATTAATATAGTAGAAATATCTATGCAAATAGCTAATACGGCTAACATAAAAATAAAAAGGAGGAGAAATTAAATTCCAAGGAACTGAAAGAGGCACCCACCCATCTGCCCACCCATGCCCGCTCCTACGACTCCTTCACCCCATCAGCCGTCCACCGCCACCGCACCACCCAGCGCCACACCAGCTAGTCTCCCCCATGCCTCGTTGGACTAGATCCACGTGCTCGACGCCTCCTCCATAGCCGCCGCAGGATGTGGAGGTGCCTCGGATGCCGCACCCGTTCGTTTATCAAACGTTTCTAGAGATGTTGTGACCAATCAGATCTGTGCCACCAGTGATACTGGAGGAGATGAGAGCGCAACGATGGAGGGAACGGGCAAGGAGAATCCACGACTGACGCGCTCGATTGTAGTGCGTGCGGGAATGGAAGGAAGCAGAGAAGTACATGGAAGAGGATCCAGATTCGAGATCTAGATGGAGGGGATATGTCCAGATATGCAAAGACCAAGCGGATCAGGAGCTGCTGAATCTAGCCCGACGAATCTATTTTGAGGGCACCATGGAGAAGCCTGGGATACTACACCCAACTACTCCGTCGGTGGTGTTCGTAAACTGGGCAATGTAGGAAGAGAAATCGGATGACCCACGATGCAAGGTGAGGTGGGAATGCATTGTAGGTCTGATGCCCACCAGTGTCCCACCGGAGCCAGAAGCGGTAGGGCTCACTACGAAAAAAAGACACATCCGTGACATTCTGGGCCGAACGAAATTTTTTTCTGTCATGTTTATGACACTTCTATGACGATAATTGTGACATAACCCGGTATCATCATAGATGTGGTGGGATCCTACTTCTGTGACCAAAAATCATGACAGAAAATGGGCTTTTCGTCCTGGGCGGGCCGGAGACGCAACTGCATGACATTCTTTGGGCCGTCCATGACGGGAAAAACCGTGGTATAAGCGAGGGCGAGGAAAATATCGGGGAGTTCCTGGTTACAGTGGGTGGTCGGGGCCGAGCGATGCATGGAGGTTTGCGTGTTTCTCTCGTACACATACACATATGTGTGCGAGGCGTTGGGCTCTAACTGAACTCGAGCGAGGCGTTCTCTTACTGAACCCGAGCGATTGCACTGGCTACACGTTACTAAACCCGGGTGATTGCACTGGCTACGTGTTACTGAACCCGAGCGAGGCGTTCGCTTACTGAACCCGAGTGATTGCACTGGCTACGCGTTACTGAACCCGAGCGATCGATCGATCCCTGGCTGTTAACTGAACCCGATCGAGCGATTCCTTCGCTATTACTGCTAACTGAAGCCGATCGAACCTGCTGCCTCTTGATGAACAATGAGTGTTGTTGGGGGTTGGATGAACAGTTCCTGGTGGGGGTTGGATCAACAGGACCCTGTGGTAGTAGAGGTTGTTGCGCTGGATGAACAAGACCCCGATCGAGCCGGTTGGGGGTGGATGAACAGGACCCCGTGGAGGTCCGGTTGAACAGTAGCCGATGGAGGCTGGATGAATAAGAGCCCGTGGATGAATAGTAACTGGTGGAGGCAGGAGGGAGATACCATGGATGAACAGTCGTAGATGGAGGCTGGAGGAGGTCGACGGTGGATGAACAGTAGCCCCGTGGAGGCTGGAGCGAGGTAGTAGACAGTGGATGAACAGTAGCCCGTGAAGTCTCGTTTTGCGGTACGCCACACCCCTCCCGATGAACAGGACTCCCATTTCGACCGTAGGAGGTCGAAGAGAAGTCTATTTCCTCCGTTTTGTGGTACGCCACACCCCTCTCGATCAACAGGACCCCATTTAAAACGTAGGAGCTCAAATAGAAGTCTGTTTCCACCGTTTTGCGGTACGCCAGACCCTTCCCGATGAACATGACCCTGTTTCGACCGTATGCGGTCGAACAGAAGGCCCGTTTCCTCCGTTCTGTGGTACTCCTGACCTCGTTTCGGCTATTTCGTCCAAGCCGGTTGGCTCCCGATGAACAGGACGCGTTCCAACCCAGTGGCTTCGCTCCCGATGAACAGGACGCGTTCCGACCCAGTCACTTGGATCTCGGTGAAGACGACGTTGTTTCGTCCGTTCCAACCCAGTCGGTTAGCTGCCGACGAACATGACACATCGTTGCCGTCCGTTGCCTCTCCATGTACACGAGTCCTGGCCGTATGTATGCGCGAGTACGCATTCGAGACCCCGCTCTTATATCCGTACGTAGCCGTATTTAATTTCCTGCAGCGTTGTTGTACGTACGTGTACACGATATATATAGACGGGACTATGTGACATTCTACGTCCACGCGCACTACTACGACACGTGCATCTCCTTACTCGAACACGGTTCATCGCTGCAAAGAGACCGATCGACCAGTATGTACGTACACAATCGCGACCAAACAGACAACCCAACGTACGATTTGACTCGGTGGGTCCTAGCTGCCAGGGAGGATAAGGAGGTACTTCCTTCTGTGCGAAGATATAGCTGGTGGGTCCCAGCTGTCAGGGAGGATAAGGAGGCACTTCCTTTCGTGCGAAGATATAGCTGGTGGGTCCTAGCTGTCAGGGGGAAGAATCATTTTTTTCCTATAATACGGACATACTTCCTTGCTTACGAAGATGTAGCTGGTGGGTCCCAGCTGTCAGGGGGAAACGTTTTTTTCGAGGCCCTTCCGGCAGGTCCCGCTGTTAGGTGGAGGAATCATTATTTTGCACATAATAAGGAGGCACTTCCTTGCTGCTACCGTGGACCCAGCTGTCAGCCTCTTCATGTACAGTCCTCTTCCGATGGAAGGTGTTCCTTGACCACGATGACCACGCCGCGCCAAGAGCACTAAGGCGGAGGGCGACGGCAAGGCCTAAGATGGGAACGATCTGGAGTCATGGAACAAGGGGCAATGGAGTCCCTGACGGAGGGGAGTATGAGGGACTGGTTCGGCTGCCTTTGCCGGAGAATAACAGAAGGTGTGGGCCAGTACAGGTATGACCTGGCCACCGTTTGGGAGTAGAGTGGGCGGCGAGGCCTGCGCGGCAGCACAACCGGCCATGGGAGGCAGATACAGGTGCTCCTGCCGGCGATGGTTTTGGCGGCTGGAGCAAGAGCAACTAGATCAGAGATTAAAGAAGCAGGATCGCCGTTGGATGTCAATTCAATGACTATAGATGTCAGAATAATTTGTTGACTCGTTGTTTTAGACCATTACTAGCAAGATGCCCCTGCGTTGCCGTAACATCAAGATGCATTTGTATGAGTAGTTTATCTTATGAGATAAAAGTATGAACGAGGGAAGGACTTATTTGCAAATGTGGAGAGGGGTGTGGGTATCTTTTTGCAAAATTGCCATGGTTATCCTTCCTATCCGTCCGATATAAATCAGACGACCTATATTGCAGGAGGGCAGGCAAACCATCATCACCAACTCTGTTTTTTATAAGATATAAGAGTAGTAGAAATCGTTTTGTTCACTAAATGGGCAATACCTTACGCAAGCTTCATCTGGTGGGCCAACAAATTCATCTTCGAAAGCGGTGGCGGAATGCAACCCATTTATTTAGGTTTTACATCCCATTTCATTTTGTTTGCCAATACATCTATTTCCTGGGCTTTGACTCAAAAAATAATCTATTTCCTGGGCTGGTTAAAAATAATAATAATAGCCGATTTACTATTTATGATAATTGTTTCTCAAAAAAAAACTATTTATGATAATTTACGACACATTTGATTATTTATTCGAATACACCTATTTACTAAGATGGGTCAAAATAATATTGCGTACCTGCAACGCATTTATCAGTTCTGATAATTTACAAGCCATTTGATTTTAGTAGAAATGGACCCATTTTCTGGGATGGGTGAAAAAACAATGATGGTCTGGATTGAGCATTTCTATAAAAATAATATTGAGATACGAATATTATTAAAAAATTAAGTTGGGCTTGGTAATCTTATTATAGAAAAAATGAACTGGGCTATGCATTTTATTAAAAGAAAGATAGGCTAGGCTGCGCTTATTTTAGGATATTGTGTACAACTATTGGCCGAGTTGCATTGCTGATGTTCAAAAAAGAGGCCTGTGTAGTACAGTACAACTTTACATGGTTACTCATCCCACATTCAACGATGTTGGAAAGGCCCAAACAACGCTTCCATACAATTTTTTGAAGTAATTGAGCTCAATTAATAAATTAAGAAAAACGTTAGAGTAAAGTGGAACCTAATTAAAAGCTGTCAAGAGCGATGAAATAATTCAATGGGTCCCACTTGTGTGTGTGTGTGAGAGAGAGAGCGCGAGAGAGAGACCCATCGGTCGATGCTCGTAAATACATCTTTCAGCCATATGCATTGCTGATGCTCAGTAAAAACTTATATAGTTGACACAATCATATAGAACACCATAACACACTGAACTTGCATACACAAATTTCACACAGGCGGCACAGTCAGGGTGGAAGCAGTGGATCGCTATGGGTAGGGCTATGTTGAAACCAACGAACTCATACATAATGATTCATCGTCCTTATCAATAATGGGGAAATATCTTGAATGGTGTGCAAAGAAAACAGACACACAACATAATAAGTTCTGCTAGCACATTAAGTTGACGTACAACCCTTTCTAAAAAAAGTTCAGGTACAAAAATAGAATATGTCACAATCAAATGTACTAGCACATCAATGCTTCACACCGACATCTTAGATTTAACCAGTATCTCACAAGACTCAGTTGTTACCTCAAATTAGAGCACATCCAGGCAACCAGCCCTGCCTCTTCTCCCAAAGAAGTAGTGGCCTCCGCCATGCGATCGAGTAGGCCGTGTGCCATCCATCGTTCCAAGCAACACGGGGAAAGTCTGACGTTGACTCCTATAATGGACGTTGTCGTCGGACCCTGGCACCAGCGCGGCGACAGGACTTCGATTGATGGATTGACCACATCTTCAACATGCACGGACACTCGTTACAGGTACATCCCTAACGTGGTCCGTGGCGGCCTTGGTGGCGACGAATAGTACAACCCAGTTCCTACACCGGTATCTCAACACCAATCAGCTTCGTTATGGTGGAAGACTTCTTCATCCATGCCATAACCGTCAGAGCCCAGCTGTCTGTAGGAACAAACATACTTACGAGCTCACCTCCAAGGTCATTGATAAGCTCATTCGGGGACTGCTACCTCTTGAGCATGCGTTGGTTTTCCCTTGAAGAGGAAAGGGTGATGCAGCAAAGTAACGTAAGTATTTCCCTCAGTTTTTGAGAACCAAGGTATCAATCCAGTAGGAGACTACACGCAAGTCACCTAGTACCTGCACAAACAATCAAGAACCTTGCAACCAACAGGATAAAGGGGTTGTCAATCCCTTCACGACCACTTGCAAAAGTGAGATATGATAAAGATAATAAGATATATATTTTTGGTATTTTTGTTGTATAGATTGAAAAGTAAAGATTTCAAAATAAATAGTAAACTAGAATTATAGATCGGAAACTTATATGATGTAAAGTAGACCCGGGGGCCATAGGTTTCACTAGTGGCTTCTCTCAAGATAGCATATATTACGGTGGGTGAACAAATTACTGCCGAGCAATTGATAGAAAAGTGCATAGTTATGATGATATCTAAGGCAATGATCATGAATATAGGCATCATGTCCGTGTCAAGTAGACCGAAATGATTCTGCATCTACTACTATTACTCCACACATCAACCGCTATCCAACATGCATCTAGAGTATTAAGTTCATAAGAATGGAGTAACGCATTAGGCACGATGACATGATGTAGAGGGATAAACTCAAGCAATATGATATAAACCCCATCTTTTTATCCTCGATGGCAACAATACAATACGTGCCTTGCTGCCCCTGCTGTCACTGGGAAAGGACACCGCAAGATTGAACCCAAAGCTAAGCACTTCTCCCATTGCAAGAAAGATCAATCTAGTAGGCTAAACTAAACCAATAATTCAAAAAGACTTGCAAAGATATCAAATCATGCATATAAGAATTCAGAGAAGAACCAAATAATATTTATAGATAATCAAGTTCATAAACCCACAATTAATCGGATCTCGGCAAACACACCACAAAAGAGTATTACATAGAATAGATCTCCAAGAACATCGAGGAGAACTTTGCATTGAGATCCAAAGAGAGAGAAGAAGCCATCTAGCTAATAACTATGGACCCCAAGGTCTGTGGTAAACTACTCACACATCATCGGAGAGGCTATGGTGTTGATGTAGAAGCTCTCCATGATCGAATCCCCCTCCGGCAGATCGCCGGAAAAGGCCCCAAGATGGGATCTCATGAGTACAAAATGTTGCGGTGGTGGAAAAGTGGTTTCGTGGCTCTCCTAGATGTTTTCAGGGTATAAGAGTATATATAGGTGAAAGAAGTAGGTCGGTGGAGCTACGAGGGGCCCACGAGGGTGGGGGCGCGCCCTCCTGCCTCGTGGCCACCTCGTTGCTTCCTTGACTTCCACTCCAAGTCTCCTGGATTGAGTTTGTTCCAAAAACGATCCTCGCGAAGGTTTCGTTCCATTTGGATTCCATTTGAACTTCCTTTTCTGCGACACACTAAAATAGGCAAAAAAAACAGCAATTTGCATTGGGCCTACGGTTAATAGGTTAGTCCCAAAAATAATATAAAAGAGCATAATAAAGCTCATTAAACATCCAAAACAGATAATATAATAACATGGAACAACAAAAAATTATAGATACGTTGGAGACGTATGAAGCATCCCCAAGCTTAATTCCTGCTCTCCCTCGAGTAGGTAAATGATAAAAACAGAATTTTTGATGTGGAATGCTACCTAACATAATTTTCAATGTAATTCTCTTTATTGTGGCATGAATGTTTAGATCCAAAAAGATTCTAGACAAAGTTTTAATGTTGATATAAAAATAGTAATACTTCAAGCATGCTAACCAAGCAATTATGTCTTATCAAAATAACATAGCCAAAGAAAGCTTATCCCTACAAAATCATATAGTTTGGCCACGCTTCGTTTTCGTCACACAAAATGCTCCCATCATGCACAACACCTATGACAAGCCAAGCAATTGTTTCATACTTAGACTTTTCAAACTCTTTCAACTTTTGCGCAATATATGAGCGCAAGCCATGGACATAGCACTATGGGTGGAATAACATATGATGATGGGGGTTATGTGAGAAGACGGAAAAGGAGAAAGTCTCACATTGACGCGGCTAATCAACCGGCTATGGAGATGCCCATCAATTGATGTCAATGCAAGGAGTAGGGATTGCCATGCAACAGATGCACTAGAGCTATAAATATATGAAAGCTCATCAAAAGAAACTAAGTGGGTGTGCGTCCAACTTGCTTGCTCACGAAGACCTAGGGCATTTTGAGGAAGCCCATCATTGGAATATACAAGCCAAGTTCTATAATGAAAAATTCCCACTAGTATATGAAAGTGACAAAATGAGAAACTCTCTATCATGAAGATTATGGTGCTATTTTGAAGCACAAGTGTGGAAAAAAAGGATAGTAACATTGTCCCTTCTCTTTTTCTCTCATTTTTTGTTTGGGCTTCTTTGGCCTCTTTTTAATTTTGTTTCATCTGGAGTCTCATCCCGACTTGTGGGGGAATCATAGTCTCCATCATCCTTTCCTCACATGGGACAATCTAATAATGAAAATCATCACACTTCTATTTATTTACAACTCAAGAATTACAACTCGATACTTAGAACAAAATATGACTCTATGTGAATGCCTCCGGCGGTGTACCGAGATATGCAATGAATCAAGAACGACATGTATGAAAGAATTATGAAGGTGGATTTGCCACAAATACGATGTCAACTACATGATCATGCAAAGCAATATGACAATTATGGAGCGTGTCATAATAAATGGAACGGTGGTAAGTTGCATGGAAATATATCTCGGAATAACTATGGAAATGCCATAATAGGTAGGTATAGTCGCTGTTTTGAGGAAGATATAAGGAGGCTTATGTGTGATAGATCATATCATATCATGGGGTTTGGATGCACCGGCGAAGTTGCACCAACTCTCGAGGTGAGAAAGGGCAATGCATGGTACCGAAGAGGCTAGGATTGATGGAAGGGTGAGAGTGCGTATAATCCATGGACTCAACATTAGTCATAAAGAACTCACATACTTATTGCAAAAATCTACAAGTCATCAAAACTAAGCACTACACGCATGCTCCTAGAGGGATAGATTGGTAGGAAAAGACCATCGCTTGTCCCCGACCGCCGCTCATAAGGAAAGCAATCAAAGAACACCCCATGCTTCAAATTTATCACACAACGTTTACCATACGTGCATGTACGGGACTCGCAATCCTCAACACAAGTATTTCTCAATTCCACAATTACCCAACTAGCATGACTCTAACATTACCACCTTTATATCTCAAAACAACCATCAAGTATCAAACTTATCATAGTATTTAATGCACTCTATATGAAAGTTTTTATTATACCCATCTTGGATGCCTACCATATTAGGGCTAATTTTATAGCCAAAGAAAATTACCATGCTGTTCTAAAAGACTCTCAAAATAATATAAGTGAAGCATGAGATATCAATAATTTCTATAAAATAAAACCACCCCCGTGCTCTAAAAAGGTATAAGTGAAGCACTAGAGCAAAATTTATCTAGCTCAAAAGATATAAGTGAAGCACATAGATTATTCTAATAAATTCCGATTCATGTGTGTCTCTCCCAAAAGGTCTGTACAACAAGGATGATTGTGGTAAACTAAAAAGCAAAGAATCAAATCATACAAGGCGCTCCAAGCAAAACACATATCATGTGGTGAATTAAAATATAGCCTCAAGTAAAGTTACCAATAGACGAAGACGAAAGAGGGGATGCCTTCCGGGGCATCCCCAAGCTTAGGCTTATGGTTGTCCTTGAATTTTACCTTGGGGTGCCTTGGGCATCCCCAAGCTTAGGCTCTTGCCACTCCTTGTTCCATAACCCATCAAATCTTTACCCAAAAACTTGAAAACTTCACAACACAAAACTCAAACAGAAAATTTCATGAGCTCCATTAGTATAGGAAAACAAATCACCACCTTAAGGTACTGTAATGAACTCATTTTTTATTTATATTGGTTTATTCCAACTTCTCTATGGTTCATACCCCCTGATACTAGCCATAGATTCACCAAAATAAGCAAGCAACACACGAAAAATAGAATCTGTCAAAAATAGAAAAGTCTGAAGCAATTTGATTTTTCCGAGTACTTATGGAACTCCAAAAATTCTGAAAAACTAGGACAACCTGGATAATTTGTATATTGATCTATTTCAAAAATAATTGGTATTTTATCGCATTCTGGTGAGTTTTAACAATTATTTTTGTGAGCGTAAAGTTTCTGTCTTTTTCTGCAAGATCAAACAACTATCACCCAAGAAGATCCTATTGGTTCTACTTGGCACAAACACTAATTAAAACATTAATACACATCTAAACAGAGGCTAGATGAATTATTTATTGCTAAACAGGAACAAAAAGCAAGGAACAAAAATAAAATTGGGTTGCCTCCCAACAAGCGCTATCGTTTAACGCCCCTAGCTAGGCATAAAAACAAGAATAGATCTAGGTATTGTCATCTTTGGTATGCAATCCATAAGTGGCTCTCATAGTAGATTCATAAGGTAATTTAATTTTCTTCCTAGGAAAGTGTTCCATGCCTTTCCTTAATGGACATTGGAATCTAATATTTCCTTCTTTCATATCAATAATTGCACCAATCGTTCTAAGGAAAGGTCTACCAAGAATAATAGGACATGTAGGATTGCAATCTATATCAAGAACAATGAAATCTACGGGCACATAATTCCTATTTGCAACAATAATAACATCATTAATCCTTCCCATAGGTTTCTTAATGGTGGAATCTGTCAGATCCAAATTTAAAGAACAATCATCAAATTCACGGAAACCTAGCACATCACACAAAGTTTTTGGAATCGTGGAAACACTAGCACCCAAATCACATAAAGCATAGCATTCATATTTTTAATCTTAATTTTAATAGTAGGTTCCCACTCATCATAAAGTTTTCTAGGGATAGAAACTTCTAATTCAAGCTTTTCTTCACAGGATTGCATTAAAGCATCAACAATATGTTTGGTAAAAGTTTTATTTTGACTATAAGCATGAGAAGAATTTAACACGGATTGCAACAAGGAAATACAATCTATCAAAGAACAATTATCATAATTAAATTCCTTGAAATCCAAAATAGTGGGTTCATTGCTATGTAAAGTTTTGACCTCTTCAATCCCACTTTTATTAATTCTAGCATCAAGATCTAAAAACTCTGAATCATTGGGGATCCTTTTAACTAAAGTTGACTCATCTCCAGTCCCATCTTTATCAAGATTCATATTTGAAAACAAAGATTTAATAGGAGACACATCAATCACTTTTAGATCTTCATCATTATTATCATGAAAACTAGAAGAACACGCTTTCACAAAGCAATCTTTTTAGCACACATCCTAGCGGTTCTTTCTTTGCACTCATCAATGGAAACTCTCATGGCTTTGGGAAACTTATTGATATCATGCTTAGGTGGAATAGATCTAAGTTTCAAAGAATCAACATCAAGAGAAATTCTATCCACGTTCCTAGCCAACTCATCAATCTTAGACAATTTTTCTTCAAGCAAGGCATTGAAATTCTTTTGCGAATTCATAAATTCTTTAACACTAGTCTGAGGTCATCTTATTAAAATTTCCATAAGAGTTGTTGTAGGAAGTACCATAATTATTAGAAGAATTACTAGGGAACGTCATAGAATTAAAGTTTCCTCCATACGCGTTGTTACCAAAATTGTTCCTACCAACAAAATTCACATCCATAGATTATTATTATCAATCAAAGTGGACAAAGACATATCATTAGGATCAGAAGAAACACTTTTATTAGCAAACAATTTCACAAGTTCATCCATCTTTCCACTCAAAACATTAATCTCTTCAATAGCATGAACTTTTTTACTAGTAGATCTTTCGGTGTGCCATTGGGAAAAATTAACCATAATATTATCTAGGAGTTTAGTAGCTTCTCCTAAAGTGATTTCCACAAAAGTGCCTCCCGCGGCCGAATCTAAAAGATTTCTAGAAGCAAAATTCAATCTAGCATAAAAAATTTGTACAATCATCCATAAATTCAAACCATGTGTAGGGCAATTACATATCATTAATTTCATCCTCTCCCAAGCTTGTGAAACATGCTCATGCTCAAGTTGCTTAAAATTCATAATATCATTTCTAAGAGAGATCATCTTAGCGGGAGTAAAATACTTAGAGATAAAAGCATCTTTGCACTTATTCCATGAATCAATACTAATTTTAGGCAAAGAAGAGAACCAAGTTTTAGCACGATCTCTAAGCGAAAACGGAAATAGATTCAATTTAAAAATACCATTATCCACATCTTTCTTCTTTTGCATATCACACAAATCAAAAAAGTTGTTTAGATGGGTAGCGGCATCTTCACTAGGAAGGTCAGAAAATTGATCTTTCATGACAAGATTCAACAGAGCAGCATTAATTTCACAAGATTCAACATCGGTAATAGGAGCAATCGGAGTGCTAATAAAATCATTATTGTTGGTATTGGGAAAGTCACATAATTTAGTATTGTCTTGAGCCATCGTGACAAACAATCAATCCAACACCCAAGCACGGAAGAAGCAAGTGAAAGGAGGCGAACGAAAGGGGGTGAATAAAATGGAAAAGGTGAAGTGGGGGGGGGGGGGGGCGGAAAATGAGAGGCAAATGGCAAATAATGTAATGCGAGGGATAAGAGTTTTTAATGGGTACTTCGTATGTATTGACTTGTGCGTAGATCTCCCCGGCAACGGCGCAAGAAATCCTTCTTGCTACCTCTTGAGCATGCGTTGGTTTTCTCTTGAAGAGGAAAGGGTGATGTAGCAAAGCAGCATAAATATTTCCCTCAGTTTTTGAGAACCAAGGTATCAATCCAATAGGAGACTACACGCGAGTCACCTAGTACCTGCACAAACAATCAAGAACATTGCAACCAACGTGATAAAGGGGTTGTCAATCCCTTCACGGCCACTTGCAAAAGTGAGATCTGATAAAGATAATAAGATAAATATTTTTGGTATTTTTGTTGTATAGATTGAAAAGTAAAGATTTCAAAATAAATAGTAAACTAGAATTATAGATCGGAAACTTATATGATGTAAAGTAGACCCGGGGGCCATAGGTTTCACTAGTGGCTTCTCTCAAGATAACATATATTACGATGGGTGAACAAATTACTGCCGAGCAATTGATAGAAAAGTGCATAGTTATGATGATATCTAAGGCAATGATCATGAATATAGGCATCATGTCCGTGTCAAGTAGACCGAAACGATTCTGCATCTACTACTATTACTCTGCACATCGACCGCTATCCAGCATGCATCTAGAGTATTAAGTTCATAAGAACGGAGTAACGCATTAGGCAAGATGACATGATGTAGAGGGATAAACTCAAGCAATATGATATAAACCCCATCTTTTTATCCTCGATGGCAACAATACAATACATGTCGTTTTCCTTTCTGTCACTGGGATCGAGCACCGCAAGATTGAATGGAAAGCTAAGCACTTCTCCCATTGCAAGAAAGATCAATCTAGTAGGCCAAACTAAACCGATAATTCGAAGAGACTTGCAAAGATATCAAATTATGCATATAAGAATTCAGAGAAGAACCAAATAATATTCATAGATAATCAAGTTCATAAACCCACAATTCACCGGATCTCGGCAAACACACTGCAAAAGAGTATTACATCGAATATATCTCGAAGAACATCGAGGAGAACTTTGTATTGAGATCCAAAGAGAAAGAAGAAGCCATCTAGCTAATAACTATGGACCCAAAGGTCTGTGGTAAACTACTCACACATCGTCGGAGAGGCTATGGTGTTGATGTAGAAGCCCTCCATGATCGAATCCCCCTCCGGTAGATCGCCGGAAAAGGCCCCAAGATGGGATCTCACGGGTACAGAAGGTTGCGGCGGAAAAGTGGTTTCGTGGCTCTCCTGGATGTTTTCAGGGTATAAGAGTATATATGGGCGAAATAAGTAGGTCGGTGGAGCTACGAGGGGCCCACGAGGGTGGGGGCACGCCTACCCCCCTGGGCGCACCCTCCTGCCACGTGGCCGCCTCGTTGCGTTGACTTCCACTCCAAGTCTCCTGGATTGCGTTTGTTGCAAAAAATATCCCCGTGAAGGTTTCGTTCCGTTTGGATTCCTTTGATATTCCTTTTCTGTGAAACACTAAAATAGGCAAAAAAACATCAATTTGCACTGGGCCTTCGGTTAATAGGTTAGTCCCAAAAATAATATAAAAGAGCATAATAAAACCCATTAAACATCCAAAACAGATAATATAATAGCATGGAACAATAAAAATTATAGATACGTTGGAGACGTATCAGGGACTCGCTGTTCCAAGCACGTCGAGGAATGCTGTGGAAGGTAAGCTTTGTTAAAAACTCAAGCTCAGAGGGCACCGAGCCCCATCCTGGGTGCCACCGATCAAAGCTCACCAGTGCGCTATCGCAGAACAAATGCCAGGAAGATTCGAACACACAACTACAGTCAAAAGTAGTCTGGAACCTGACGAAGGAATCAGCCGGTGGCGGACAGACTTCGACAAGCAAGTCACTTATTTGGATGGCGTGTGCAACGCCAAGAGTTTTGACAAGGTCGTCCGGCGAGACGAGAGGCCGGTCGCCGTTGATGGTTACCATCAACACTTTGCTGGCAAACTAGTCGTCAAGCACCGCCATGCCACTATTGAGCGACAGCATGCAACGCCCGAAGGCAGGACGGACCTCAGGATCTCCGGCTCGGAGATCCGCATTAACCGACGACATGACAGTGCACTTGAGTACAGGAACTACAGGTGGGGATTTGGGGGAACTAGAGTAGGAATCGAGATTCCAGAGGTGGGGGAGGGGCGGGAGATGAGGATGAAAAGGTAGCATGAATTTTGAACACGCACCAATATGCTCTCGGTGCACAAGCGCACGAAAACACCGGTGGCGCCCACATGTTGGCCTAAGATTCCTTTTTCTTTCTTTTTTTGGTGAGCCCGGCCTTTTTTTGAGGATCTTTTGAGAGCCCGGCCTGAGAGTCATAATTGACTTGTTTGGCATTGCGTTACTACTCGGCCCATATTCAACGACACCTCATTGGCCCAAACAAGTGTACATCATCGAAAAGACACCGAGCTCAAATTATAACTTGAAAAAAGGATATATACTCTGAACACTAGAGAATGGTGATGCCCTCATTTTGCCCACCAGCAGTTCGAGATAGTAAATAGTTCGAAACAATGATATATACAACATTCAAACACTGACTAGTGACTACTATTGACATAAACAACAAGCCATGATAGTTCATAAGAAGTCTTGCTACACCACCAAAACGCACCCATCTGCAGCGCTCAAACTCTCATGATCCAAACGAGAATGACATTCTAAATAGAGGAAACTATACATAGTAAGAGTGACATAGACGAGGATGACCAAATGACAAGGAATATGCATAACAAAAGAGAGAACTACCCATCCAGAACAAGCAGCAAAGACAACAAGTCATTCGAAGAGGGATGATCCAACACCATCATAATTTCCAACCCCGCTTCAGCCACCAGCGTTCCGGAGACACCAGTACTCCACCCTTTCAATGCAATAGCCCAATTACCTATCAACCTCAAGGCTTGAACCACATCACTGCCTGTCGGACTTGAGACATCCAAGGATCAAAGATAATCCAGATGCCTTAGTCATTCTCACCTTCTTTTGGCTGCAGGCAGTATCGTTGACAATCAGGGGAGTTTGCTCCTGAAGTCCTAGGGCTCGCCGTGTAGACATAATTTTCCATAGAAAACAGAGCCTCTCTGCCATCAAGGTCCTTGCCAACGGTGATCTCCTGGTTAATCGGATAATTGAGTCCGAGAAATAGAGAGTGTGAACCAAGGCTGTTTACCTGCCTCCAACTCAAAAATCCTGAAGGCCCCAACAAGCTGGTATCCTGCTCATAGACGTAACAACCACTGTCCGGATACTCACGTATTTCACGGTGCTTGTACACAGTGGGGTTTTTTGCAATATAACTTTTCCGGCTCATGTGTGCGAATGATCATCAGTCTTTTGCCGTCATCTGATCGAGTGAGGAACCAATTGTACTTCCCTGTTTTTGGAAAAGGTGGTGTGATTACAAAGGGCAGTAACTGTAGGGACACTGCATCATATAAAAAATGACATGCATTGTTAATGTAAGATCAGCATTGTTCAGAGTATGAGTAGGATAATGTACTAAACATCATTGATATGTCCCTGTTGGAACTGAGAGGAAAATTCAGGGAAATGTATACTGGGTTCGAAAATATAGAAGTGCCATGCATGGTTATACTCATGTTATCTGTCATCTCTACTACGCAATCTTCTTCTTGTAGACTCATGTTGGGCCTCCAAACGTAGAGTTTTGTAGGACAGTAGGCAATTTCCCTCAAGTGGATGACCTAAGGTTTATCAATCCGTGGGAGGCGTAGGATGAAGATGGTCTCTTCAAACAACCCTGCAACCAAATAACAAAGAGTCTCTTGTGTCCGCAACACACCCAATACAATGGTAAATTGTATAGATGCACTAGTTTGGCAAAGAGATGGTGATACAAGTATAATATGGATGGTAGATATAGGTTTTTGTAATATGGAAAAAATAAAAACAGCAATGTAGAAAGTAGTAAAAGTGAGCGAAAACGGTATTGCAATGCTTGAAAACAAGGCCTAGGGTTCATACTTTCACTAGTGCAAGTTCTCTCAACAATGATAACATAATTAGATCATATAACAATCCCTCAACGTGCAACAAAGAATCACTCCAAAGTTTCTATCGGAGAACGTAGGAATATTACCCAAATGTCACCACGGGAATTCGCAAGTTGAGTGCCAAAACATACATCAAGTGAATTGATACGTTTCCAACGTATCTATAATTTTTGATTGGTCCATGCTATATTATCTACTGTTTTGGACCATATTGGGCTTTATTTTCCACTTTTATATTACTTTTGGGACTAACCTATTAACCGGAGGCCCAACCCAGAATTGCTGTTTTTTTTGCCTATTTCAGTGTTTGAACAAACGAAATATCGAACGGAGTCCAAACGAAATGAAACCTTTGGGAACGTGATTTTCTCACCGAACAAGATCCAGGAGACTTGGACCCCACGTCAAGAAAGAAGGGAGGCGGCCAGGAGGGTGGAGGGCGTGCCCCCCAGCATCGTGGGCCCCCCTTTGCTCCATCGACGTACTCCTTCCTCCTATATATACCTACGTACCCCCAAACGATCGGAGATGGAGCCAAAAACCTAATTCCACCGCCGCAACCTTCTGTACCCACGAGATCCCATCTTGGGGTCTGTTCCGGAGCTCCGCCGGAGAGGGCATCCAACACGGAGGGCTTCTATATCATCATAGCCCATCCGATGAAGTGTGAGTAGTTTACCTCAGACCTTTGGGTCCATAGTTAGTAGCTAGATGGCTTCTTCTCTCTTTTTGGATATCAATACAATGTTCTCCCCCTCTCTCGTGGAGATCTATTCGATGTAATCTTCTTTTTGCGGTGTGTTTGTTGAGACCGATGAATTGTGGGTTTATGATCAAGATTATCTATGAACAATATTTGAATCTTCTCTGAATTCTTTTATGTATGATTGGTTATCTTTGGAAGTCTCTTTGAATTATCAGTTTGGTTTGGCCTACTAGATTGGTTTTTCTTGCAATGGGAGAAGTGCTTAGCTTTGGGTTCAATCTTGCAGTGTCCTTTCCTAGTGACAGTAGGGACAACAAGGCACGTATTGTATTGTTGCCATCGAGGATAACAAGATGGTGTTTTTATCATATTGCATGAATTTATCCCTCTACATCATGTCATCTTGCTTAAGGCGTTACTCTGTTTTCTTGAACTTAATACTCTAGATGTATGCTGGATAGCGGTCGATGAGTGGAGTAATAGTAGTAGATGCAGGCAGGAGTCGGTCTACTTGTCTCGGACGTGATGCCTATATACATGATCATACCTAGATATTCTCATAACTATGCTCAATTCTGTCAATTGCTCAACAGTAGTAATTTGTTCACCCACCGTATAAATACTTATGCTCTTGAGAGAAGCCACTAGTGAAACCTATGGCCCCCGGGTCTATCTTTATCATATCAATCTTCCATCACTTTCTTATTGCTTTACTTTTTTACTTTGCCTTTTATTTTACTTTCCATCTTTATACCAAAAATACCAAAATATTATCTATCATCTCTATCAGATCTCACTCTCATAAGTGACCGTGAAGGGATTGACAACCCCTATTCGCGTTGGTTGCGAGGAGGTATTTGCGTTGTGTAGGTACGAGGGACTCGCTCGTAGCCTCCTACTGGATTGATACCTTGGTTCTCAAAAACTAAGGGAAATACTTACGCTGCTTTGCTGCAATATCCTTTCCTCTTCGGGGAAATCAACGCAGTGCTGAAGAGGTAGCAAGAAGAATTTCTGGCGTCGTTGCCGGGTAGTCTACGCAAAAGTCAACATACCAAGTACCCATCACAATCCATTATCTCTCGCACTACATTATTTGCCATTTGCCTTTCGTTTTCCTCTCCCCTACTTCACCCTTGCAGTTTTATTCGCCCTCTCTTTTCCGTTTGCCTTTTTCTCGCTTGCCTTTTTGTTTGCTCGTGTGTTGGATTGCTTGCTTGTCACGATGGCTCAAGATAATACCAATTTATGTGAATTTACCAATACCAACAATAATGATTTCCTTAGCACTCCGATTGCTCCTATTACCAACACTGAATCTTGTGAAATCAATACTGCTTTGTTGAATCTTGTTATGAAAGATCAATTCGCTGGCCTTCCTAGTGAAGATGCCGCTACTCATCTAAATAGCTTCGTGGATTTGTGTGATATGCAAAAGAAGAAAGATGTTGATAATGATATTGTTAAATTGAAGCTATTTCCTTTTTCGCTTAGAGACCGTGCTAAAGCTTGGTTTTCTTCTTTGCCTAAAAATAGTATTGATTCTTGGAACAAGTGTAAAAATGCTTTTATCTCTAAGTATTTTCCTCCCGCTAAGATCATCTCTCTTAGAAACGATATTATGAATTTTAAGCAACTTGATCATGAACATGTTGCACAAGCTTGGGAGAGAATGAAATTAATGATACGTAATTGCGCTACTCATGGTTTGAACTTGTGGATGATTATACAAAAATTTTATGCCGGATTGAATTTTGCTTCTAGAAATATTTTAGATTCGGCCACGGGAGGCACTTTTTTGGAAATCACTTTAGGAGATGCTACTAAACTCCTAGATAATATTATGGTTAATTATTCTCAATGGCACACCGAAAGATCTACTAATAAAAAAGTGCATGCGATAGAAGAAATTAATGTTTTGAGTGGAAAGATGGATGAACTTATGAAATTATTTGCTACTAAGAGTGTTTCTTCTGATCCTAATGATATGCCTTTGTCTACTTTGATTGAGAATAATAATGAATCTATGGATGTGAATTTTGTTGGTAGGAATAATTTTGGTAACAACGCGTATAGAGGGAATTTTAATCCTAGGCCTTATCCTAGAAATCCTTCTAATAATTATGGAAATTCCTACAACAACTCTTATGGAAATTTTAATAAGATGCCCTCTGAATTTGAGGCAAGTGTTAAAGAGTTTATGAATCACAAAAGAATTTTAATGCTTTGCTTGAAGAGAAATTACTTAAAGTTGATGAATTGGCTAGGAACGTTGATAGAATTTCTCTTGATGTTGATTCTTTAAAGTTTAGATCTATTCCTCCTAAGCATGATATCAATGAGTCTCTCAAATCCATGAGAATTTCCATTGATGAGTGCAAGGAAAGAACCGCTAGGATGCGTGCTACAAAAGATGCCTTTATTAAAGCGTGTTCTTCCAATTCCTATGAAAATTAAGATGAAGATCTAAAAGTTATTGATGTGTCCCCTATTAAATCTTTGTTTTGCAATATGAATCTTGATAATGATGGGACTGAATATGATCCACCTTTACCTAGAAGGCGTTCCAAGAATTCGGAGTATTTAGATCTTGATGATGAAATTGATAAAAGTGGGATTGAAAGAAGTAAAACCCTAGATATTGCTAAACCCACTATTTTGGATTTCAAGGAATTTAATTATGAAAGTTGCTCTTTACTTGATTGTATTTCCTTGTTGCAATCCGTGCTAAATTCTCCTCATGCTTATAGTCAAAATAAAGCTTTTACCAAACATATCGTTGATGCCTTGATGCGATCTTATGAAGAAAAACTTGAGTTGGAAGTTTCTATCCGTAGAAAACTCTATGATGAGTGGACTATTAAAACTAAAATTAAAGATCATGAGTTTTATGCTTTGTGTGATTTGGGTGCTAGTGTTTCCACTATTCCCAAAACTTTGTGCGATTTGCTAGATTTCCGTGATTTTGATGATTGCTCTCTAAACTTGCACCTTGCGGATTCCACTATTAAGAAACCTATGGGAAGAATTAATGATGTTCTTATTTTTGCAAATAGGAATTATGTGCCCGTATATTTTATCGTTCTTGACATAGATTGCAATCCTTCTTGTCCTATTATTCTTGGTAGACCTTTCCTTAGAACGATTGGTGCAATTATTGATATGAAGGAAGGGAATATTAGATTCCAATTTCCATTAAAGAAAGGCATGGAACACTTACCTAGGAAGAAAATAAAATTACCATATGAATCTATCATGAGAGCCACTTATGGATTGCCTACCAAAGATGGCAATACCTAGATCTATCCTTGCTTTTATGCCTAGCTAGGGGCGTTAAACGATAGCGCTTGTTGGGAGGCAACCCAATTTTTATTTTTAGTTTTTTACTTTTGCTTCTGTTTAGGAATAAATAATCCATCTACTTTCTGTTTAGATGTGGTTTTATGTTTTAGTTAGTGTTTTTGCCAAGTTAAACCTATAGGATCTTCTTGGATGATAGTTATTTGATCTTGCTGTAATTTCCAGAAACTTTCTGTTCACGAAAACAATTGTTAAAAATTATCAGACGTGATAAAATAGTGATTCCAATTGATTCTGATCAATAAACAAATTGCCTAGGTCTTCCTATTTTGGCCGAATTTTTGGAGTTCCATAAGTTTGCGTTAGTTACAGATTACTACAGATTATTCTGTTTTTGACAGATTCTGTTTTTCGTGTGTTGTTTGCTTATTTTTGATGAATCTATGGCTAGTAAAATAGTTTATAAACCATAGATAAGTTGGAGTACAATAGGTTTAACACCAATATAAATAAAGAATAAATAATGAGTTCATTACAGTACCTTGAAGTGGTCTTTTGTTTTCTTTCGCTAACGGAGCTCACGAGATTTCTGTTGAGTTTTGTGTTGTGAAGTTTTCAAGTTTTGGGTGAAATATTTTGATGGATTATGGAACAAGGAGTGGCAAGAGCCTAAGCTTCGGTAATCCCATGGCACCCCCAAGATAATCTAAGGACACCAAAAAGTCAAAGCTTGGGGATGCCCTGGAAGGCATCCCCTCTTTCGTCTACTTCCATCGGTAACTTTACTTGGAGCTATATTTTTATTCCCCACATGATATGTGTTTTTCTTGGAGCGTCTTGTATGATTTGAGTCTTTGCTTTTTAGTTTACCACAATCATCCTTGCTGTACACACCTTTTGAGAGAGCCATACATGAATTGGAATTTGTTAGAATACTCTATGTGCTTCACTTATATATTTTGAGCTATATAGTTTTTCCCTAGTGCTTCACTTATATCTTTTAGAGCACGGTGGTGGATTTGTTTTAAAGAAACTATTGATCTCTCATGATTCACTTAGATTATTTTGAGAGTCTTAAATAGCATGGTAATTTTCTTAATAATAATAATAATATGTTTGGTATTCAAGATTTGTAAAACTTTCTTCTGAGTGCGTTGAATACTAAGAAAAGTTTGATGCTTGATAATTGTTTTGAGATATGGAGGTGATAATATCAAAGTCGTGCTAGTTGAGTAGTTGTGAATTTGAGAAATGCTTGTGTTGAAGTTTGCAAGTCCCGTAGCATGCACGTATGGTAAATGTTATGTAACAAATTTGAAACATGAGGTGTTCTTTGATTGTCCTCCTTATGAGTGGCGGTCGGGGACGAGCGATGGTATTTTCCTACCAATCTATCTCCCTAGGAGCATGCGCGTAGTGCTTTGGTTTTTGATGGCTTGTAGATTTTTGCAATAAGTATATGAGTTCTTTATGACTAATGTTGAGTCCATGGATTATACGCACTCTCACCTTTCCATCATTGCTAGCCTCTTCGGCACCGTGCATTGCCCTTTCTCACATTGAGAGTTGGTGCAAACTTCGCCGGTGCATCCAAACCCCGTGATATGATATGCTCTTTCACACATAAACCTCCTTATATCTTCCTCAAAACAACCACCATACCTACCTATTATGGCATTTCCATAGCCATTCCGAGATATATTGCCATGCAACTTTACACCATACCGTTTTTCATGACACATTCATCACTGTCATATTGCTTAGCATGATCATTGTATTTGTGGGAAAGCCACCGTTCATAATTCTTTCATGCATGTCACTCTTGATTCATTGCATATCCCGGTACAACGCCGGAGGCATTCATATAGAGTCATACTATGTTCTAGTATCGAGTTGTAATCATTGAGTTGTAAATAAACAGAAGTGTGATGATCATCATTCAATGGAGCATTGTCCCAATAAAAAAAGGCCAAAAAAAAGAAGGCCAAAAAAAGAGAAAGAAATAAAAAGGGGCAATGCTACTATCTTTTTTTTCCACACTTGTGCTTCAAAGTAGCACCATAATCTTCATGATAGAGAGTCAATTGTTTTGTCACTTTCATATACTAGTGGGAATTTTTCATTATAGAACTTGGCTTGTATATTCCAACAATGGGCCTCCTCAAGTGCCTTAGGTCTTCGTGAGCAAGCAAGTTGGATGCACACCCACTTAGTTTCTTTTGTTGAGCTTTCATACATTTATAGCTCTAGTGCATCAGTTGCATGGCAATCCCTACTCCTTGCATTAACATCAATGGGTGGGCATCTCCATAGCCCATTGATTAGCCTCGTTGATGTGAGACTTTCTCCTTTTTTGTCTTCTCCACATAACCCCCATCTTCATTATTCTATTCCACCCATAGTGCTATATCCATGGCTCACGCTCATGTATTGCGTGAAGGTTTATAAGTTTGAGATTACTAAAGTATGAAACAATTGCTTGGCTTGTCATCGGGGTTGTGCATGATGAGAGCATTCTTGTGTGACGAAAATGGAGCATGACTAAACTATATGATTTTGTAGGGATGAACTTTCTTTGGCCATGTTATTTTGAGAAGACATAATTGCTTAATTAGTATGCTTGAAGTATTATTATTTTATGTCAATATGAACTTTTGTCTTGAATCTTTCGGATCTGAATATTCATACCACAATTAAGAAGAGTTACATTGAAATAATGCCAAGTAGCACTCCACATCAAAAATTCTATTTTTATAATTTACCTACTCGAGGACGAGCAGGAATTAAGCTTGGGGATGCCTGATACGTCTCCAACGTATCTATAATTTTTGATTGCTCCATGCTATATTATCTACTGTTTTGGACCATATTTGGCTTTATTTTCCACTTTTATATTACTTTTGGGACTAACCTATTAACCGGAGGCCCAGCCCAGAATTGCTGTTTTTTTGCCTATTTCAGTGTTTCGAAGAAACGGAATATCAAACGGAGTCCAAACGGAATGAAACCTTCGGGAACACGATTTTCTCACCGAACAAGATCCAGGAGACTTGGACCCCACGTCAAGAAAGAAGGGAGGCAGCCACGAGGGTGGAGGCCGCGCCCCTGCCTCGTGGGCCCCCCTTTGCTCCACCGACGTACTCCTTCATCCTATATATACCTATGTACCCCAAACGATTGGAGACGGAGCCAAAAACCTAATTCCACCGCCGCAACCTTCTATACCCACGAGATCCCATATTGGGGCCTGTTCCGGAGCTCCGCCGTAGAGGGCATCCACCACGGAGGGCTTCTACATCATCATAGCCCCTCCGATGAAGTGTGAGTAGTTTACCTCAGACCTTCGGGTCCATAGTTAGTAGCTAGATGGCTTCTTCTCTCTTTTTGGATCTCAATACAATGTTCTCCCCCTCTCTCGTGGAGATCTATTCGATGTAATCTTATTTTTGCGGTGTGTTTGTTGAGACCGATGAATTGTTGGTTTATGATCAAGATTATCTATGAAAAATATTTGAATCTTCTCTGAATTCTTTTATGTATGATTGGTTATCTTTGGAAGTCTGTTCGAATTATCAGTTTGGCTGATTGGTTTTTCTTGCAATGGGAGAAGTGCTTAGCTTTGGGTTCAATCTTGCGGTGTCCTTTCTGAGTGACAATAGGGCAGCAAGGCACGTATTGTATTGTTGCCATCGAGGTTAACAAGATGGGGTTTTTATCATATTGCATGAATTTATCCCTCTACATCATGTCATCTTTCTTAAGGCGTTACTCTCTTTTCTTGAACTTAATACTCTAGATGCATGCCGGATAGCGGTCGATGAGTGGAGTAAGAGTAGTAGATGCAGGCAGGAATCGGTTTCCTTGTCTCGGACGTGATGCCTATATACATGATCATACCTAGATATTCTCATAACTATGCTCAATTCTATCAATTGCTCAACAGTAATTTCTTCACCCACCGTAGAAATACTTATGCTCTTGAGAGAAGCCACTAGTGAAATCTATGGCCCCCAGGTCTATCTTTATCATATCAATCTTCCATCACTTTATTATTTCTTTGCTTTTTTACTTTGCCTTTTATTTTACTTTGCATCTTTATACCAAAAATACCAAAAGTATTATCTATCATCTCTGTCGTAAGTGACCGTGAAGGGATTGACAACCCCTATTCGCGTTGGTTGCGAGGAGTTATTTGCTTTGTGTAGGTACGAGGGACTCGTGCGTAGCCTCCTACTGGATTGATACTTGGTTCTCAAAAATTGAGGGAAATACTTACGCTGCTTTGCTGCAATATCCTTTCCTCTTCGGGGATATCCAACGTAGTGCTCAAGAGGTAGCAAGAATCAATAGAACATCCCATTGTCACCAGAGATATTCCATCGCAAGACATACATCAAGTGTTCTCAAATCCAATACTCAATCCAACATAACGAAACCGCAAAGAGAAAGACTCAATTCATCACAAGAAGGTAGAGGGGAAGAAACACCATAAGATCCAACTATAATAACAAAGCTCACGGTACATCAAGATCGTGCCAAATCAAGAATACGAGAGAGAGAGAGAGAGGTCAAAAACATAGCTACTGGTACATACCCTCAGCCCCGAGGGTGAACTACTCCCTCCTTGTCATGGAGAGCATTTGGATGATGAAGATGGCCACCGGTGATGGTTTGCCCCTCTGGCAGGGTGCCAGAACGGGCTCCCGATTGATTTTTCATGGCTACAGAGGCTTGCGGCGGCGGAACTCCCGATCTAGGTTTATTTCTGGGGGTTTATATATTTATAGGAATTTTTGGTATCGAGAACAAGTCAGGGAGGGTCCATGAGGAGCCCACATGACCGGAGGGCGCCCCCAGGGGGTAGGGCACGCCCTCCACCCTTGTGGAGGCCTCGTGGCTCTTCTAGCCCAACTCTTTTGCTTCGGGGGCTTCTTCTGGTCCATAAAAAATCTCTGTAAATTTTCAGCTCATTTGGACTCCGTTTGATATTCCTTTTCTGCGAAACTCAAAAACAAGGAAAAAACAGAAACTGGCACTGGGCTCTAGGTTAATAGGTTAGTCCAAAAAAGCATATAAAATTGCATATAAATGCATATAAAACATCCAATATAGATAATATAATAGCATGGAACAATAAAAAATTATACATTGGAGACGTATCAAGCATCCCCAAGCTTAATTCCTGCTCGCCCTCGAGTAGGTAAATTATAAAAACAGAATTTTTGATGTGGAATGCTACCTAACATATTTATTCATGTAATTTTCTTTATTGTGTCATGAATATTCAGATCCATAAGATTCAAAACAAATGTTTAATATTGACATAAAAATAATAATACTTCAAGCATACTAATAAATCAATCATGTCTTCTCAAAATAACATGGCCAAAGAAAGTTACCCCTACAAAATCATATAGTCTGGCTATGCTCCATCTTCATCACACAAAATATTCAAATCATGCACAACCCCGATGACAAGCCAAGCAACTGTTTCATACTTTTGATATTCTCAAACTTTTTCAACTTTCACACAATACATGAGCATGAGCCATGGACATAACACTATAGGTGGAATAGAATATGGTGGTTGTGGAGAAGACAAAATGAAGGAGATAGTCTCACGTCAACTAGGCATATCAACGGGCTATGGAGTTGCACATCAATAGATATCAATGTGAGTGAGTAGGGATTGCCATGCAAGGGATGCACTAGAGCTATAAGTTTATGAAAGCTCAAAAAAGAAACTAAGTGGGTGTGCATCCAACTCGCTTGCTCATGAAGACCTAGGGAAATTTTGTCAGGACCCCGATCCTAAGCCACATCGATCCAGCATGTAACACATCATATCACTTTGCGGCCTCACGCACGGTACTCCCACGGGTGCCACCTTACCTGGCCCGGGACCGTTTGCGCCTTTTGGCTCACGTATATGATAGTGTCGCTAGCATCCATATGACAGAGAACCCGGGCCGACATGGCTAGTCGTTAACCCAAGGCGACACTAACCTATGAGGACAGGCATACATGAATCACATCGAGCATGTCGGTCAACAACGTATAAATCCAGGCTGTAGCACTGGGCTAACAGGACTCCGGTAATCCGGGCTGTTGCAGGCTAGGCAGGACTCCGGATAACACCACGTGACATTTCCCCGAAGGGACAGACATAGGAACGAAGTGAAACACATGCCGGCCAGTCAAGTGTTCCAAGCAGTAGTGCTGGGCTAGCAGGACTCCGGTGAACCGGGCTGTAGCGGACTACTATTGCTCAGGAAGCACTAGACTACATTTCCCCATAAGAGAGGCTGCCAAGGATAAACAACTAGATAGTCGGATCCCACACATAGCAAGCATTTCAATCATACACACAATATGCTCGATATGTGTAGATACAACATGGCATCACAACAAGACTCTACGACTCAAGTATCTATTCATTAGGCTCCGAGGAGCGAGATATTACAAACATGGGTCTCATGACCCAACATTCAGAGCATACAAGTCAAAGCACATGCGGAAGCTTAACATGTCTGAGTACAGACATCTACAAACGAAAAAGGCTGAGAAGCCTGACTATCTACCAGATCCTGCCGACGGCACAAGATCGTAGCTGAGGTATCAAGCTAAACGTCGAAGTCCAAGTCGTACTACTAGCGAGACTGACGTCTCTCTGCAAAACATAAAATAGGCAAATGTGAGTACAAACGTACTCAGCAAGACTTACATCAGAACTAACTACATATGCATCAGTTCCAATAAAGGGGGTGGTGGAGTTTGACTGCAGCAAGCCAGCTTTGACTCGGTGGCTATCCTGAACTACGACTGCGAGTAACTCCTTTGAGGTGGCGCACACGAGTCCACATATTCACCATATCAATACACCACTATGGATCCGCTCCCGTCTCCCTACGAGAACGCCATCCATAGCACTCACGCTTATCTTGCGCATTTTAGAGTATCCACTTTCACTTGTCTATGAACTGATATAGGCAACCCAGAAGTCCATAACCGCGGACACGGCTATTCGAATAGATGATGTTAACCCTGCAGGGGTGTACTTCCTCACACACGCTCTCACCACTTATCGCCGTTTACACGACATGTACTCGGCAACCTTCAAGCGGAAGCCCAGCGAGGGTGTCGGCCACGGCCTACCTAAACACTCAAGTCTCTAGTCCAGGTTTATCGCCTATTCGGGTTCCATTCGCAGGGAGTCCGGCCGAGGTTTCCACTAACGGCCCCGAACGATGTGTGCAGGGTTCCCGAGACACCAAACGGGCGAATCGGTACACCGGGCCATGTGCCTACCGCAACACAGCCCACCCCTACGGTCAGCGCTGCGTGCGGCCCCCAGCATACTACAAACACCAGAAACTACTTGCAACTCCTGGACAGAGGACAAGGGTGATCAAGAAGCCGAGAGAGTCAATTAAGGATCCCAATGTGTGGTAGCAACTGTTTCATGGATCACAAACACAGAACTCAGTTCCTGAGGACGGCTTCAATGAGACAACCCACCATGTACTCCTACATGGCCTCTCACCAATACCTTTACCAAATCGTATTCACACACTTAGCTCACAAACAGTAGGACATGTTCATCACCATTCCAATTCATTCCCGATGAATCAGACCTGACTCAACTCTAAGCAGTAGCAGGCATGACAAACAAGCATGAATGAGTAAGCACATCAGGGCTCAAACAACTCCTACTCATGCTAGTGGGTTTCATCTATTTACTGTGGCAATGACAGGTCATGCAGAGGATAAGGGGTTCAGCTACCGCAGCTAGTAACAGATGAATCGTTGTTGTCCTAATGCAGTAAAAGAGAGCAGGAGCGAGAGAGTGGGATTGTATCGGAATGAACAAGGGGGTTTTGCTTGCCTGGCACTTCTGAAGATAATATAGTTCTTCATCGGTGTCATCGATCACGGCGTCGAAGCAACGTCTACTGAGAGGGGACAAATACCGGCAACACAGTGAAAACACAATCAATGCAATGCAACAATACGATGCATGAATATGACATGGCAAAATGAGTGTGTTTTGGCGAATGCAACTTAGAACAGATTGGTTTGAGTTCATTTGAATCAAGGATTCAAATGTAAACCCAAAATAAGAGGTCATAATAGTGCATTAACTTGTTTCACCTAAACAGCAAGATTAAAGTGTTTTAACATGCATGCAAATGGTACAGATGGATAGATTGGATTTTTCTGATCATTTTTCATATATAATTTGTTTGATTTGGAGTTACGGTTGAATTACTATGAATTTTTGAAGTTTGCAACATTTTCTGGAATATCCTATATAAAATAAATCCAGAAAACGCTTTACTGCATCAGCGTGACGTCACTATGATGTCAGCGGTCAACGGGCGCGGTCCAGGTCAACCCTGACAGTGGGTCCCACGTGTCAGTATAATTAGTTTAACTAAATATTAATTAGCACTAATCCTAATTAGTCAGCAGGGCCGGGCCCTACCTGTCATTGACCCAGGGGTCAAACTGGGCCTACCCAGGTCAACACAGTCAACGAGGGGGTCAAACCTGCCGGCGACATGACGCCGGCGAGGCCAGACGCGGCGGAGGGAGTGCAGTTTCGCGCTCCGGCGACCAAATCGACGGCGGAGCACGTCTACGTGATGCGGGAAGTGAGCCGCATCGAGTGGTGGTGGTGATTGGCCTCGGGGTCGCCGGAAACATCGCTGGCGGCGACCTTGGCGGCTGCCGGAGCTTGGTTGAGGTCAGGCTCATTGCTAGGAGGCACGACGAGGCACGTGGAGAAGTGCATTGGGCTCCTGGGGGTGCGGTAGGGTTAGTGGACAAGGTGGCGCGGCCGTTAAGTGGCCGGAGTCTCGTCGGCGATGAGCTCCGCGGCGGCGTGTGCGGGTGAGCTACATGTAGTCACTACGGGGCTCGAGAGGGAGAACGGAGAGGATGGAGAGGTGGCCAGGCCCACGGTGGTTGCAGCGAGCGTCGAGGCGGGCTCGGGGAAGGTCGGAGCTGAGCGGGGCGATGATGGCAATCTCGGCGGCCGGAGTTGGGGAAGACGGGGTCGGGGGCGACTCAAGAGCGGGCGAGCGCTCGGGGCTCGGCCTTCCCGACGTAGTCGATGACGGCGGAGCGAACGGACACGGTGACGTGGCACGGGGACGACGGCGGCCGCGGTTATCACGGTGGCGCGGGCGCGGCAGCGTCGGCCATGGTGCGGGGGAGCGAGGGAGAGGAGCTGTGGAGGAAGAGGCGTGTCTGCGGGCTCGGGGGAGGAGTGGGTGACCGACCCAGGGCAGCAGAACGGCAAGGGGAGGAGGCAAGGCGCCGGGCAGCTGCGTGGCGCGCGCTGGTGCCGGCGTCGAGCACCTGCCTGCCTGCCTGGCCGAGCCAAGCAGCTCGCTGGAGCGGTGGCTGGGCTGGGCCGACAGGTGGGCCTGGTAGGTGGCGCCAGGTAAGCCTCTGCTTTTATTTCTGTTTTATTTTTATTTCTGTAGGTTTGTTGCATTATTTAAAATGCTTAGGCATCTCCAAAATTCACCAAACTGCACATGCCCACTATTTGGAATATATCCAGCATGGAACATTTTAGTTTGGGAATATTTGAGCATTTGAAATATTTTACATAATTTAAATGCCCAAACTCAAATAACTAAAGATTTAATCCAGTGACCTTAGGATGACCTGGAAATTTGTGCATCACTTTTTGCAGTGGTTTAAGACCAAGGCAGAGGTGATGAACATTTTAGAAGGGCATTTCAGGTTCATTGAGAATATTTTTATTTTGATCCTATTTGCATTTCATTTGGTGCTAGGGTTTGTCATCCGCATTTCAAATTTCAAACAAATATAAACATGATGCATGGATGCTTATGAAACTAATTGCAATCAAATTCTAGGGCTGTGACAACTCACCCCCACTAAACAAGAATCTCGTCCCGAGATTCAAGACATGAGGTAAGAAGACAGAGGGGGCACAAGCTAACACGGTCTTCACGATCCAGGTTGCACTTCATAAGAACGTTGATCCGATCACGATCCTGTCTCGACATCATGCTCTGAGAACTTCATCCAACATGACGATGACAGAAAGAAACTCTATAGGAAACGATCTCCTCGAAGATCGAGCATTCAAGATCAACTCGTGGAATGAGATGTTGTAACATCTTGAGTTGAGACACAAAACACATCGAGAGGGACGGAAGAACAAACAACGAGGTTTGATTTGGTGGGCATCAATTCAACGCTTAGAGAGATGGTGGATGGTGTCAAGGTGGCGAGGAAATAATTGCCATGATTCCATAACGGGGCACCTTGAGGGAGGTGACTCGTAGAACTTTTCCCTTAAGTGGCAAAATGAATTACTTTTGATTCAAAAATCATTGCAACTCTCTATACCAGCCTAAGGCAATCACAAATGATCGTTTGAACGAATTCGAAAGAATGGCATACTCACACCAGAGTGGATGATGTGGACTACCTTGTTGAAGACAACGCAATGGATGATTCTGCGTGTGCGTGCTCTCAAGAACTTGAGCATTTCCATATTCATCAAGGTTCTACCAACATCCGTGTCAAGGATCCTGGCAACACAACATACTACCATGATGAATAGTGATGGACGATGCAGATGCAAAGGAAGATAACACATTCTCCGATTTTTCCTTAGCAATGCCAAAGAAGCAAATCTGGATGATCGACCGAGAGACATTTAGCACTCCGCTTCTAATGTTCTCCTTGATGTACTAGGTACCACGGTCAGTGCTTAAGAGCATCAACATGGCCATCAAGTAAAGGTCGGACTTCGGAAGCACAAAAATCCATAATGAACAACTATTGGAATAAATTCTACGAGATCCTTATGGGGAGGTGGCCAACTTTCTCGATCAAGATACTGCAATAATAAGTCTTTCGGTTGGGAGTGTTGGCCACAACATCCACTTACCGGGTACAGGGAGACCAATATTATAGTCCTTGAGAAACGTTCCAACCATCATATATGCCTGGGATTCAGATCTGGTTGGTGTCAGGATAATCCAGACTCATCGGGTCGGGAAAGAAAAATGAAAGCTTGCAACACAAATCGACGAGATGACGTTGCGAGATTCCCAGGGGAATGAACTACGGTAGTAAACTCCAAAACATGAGCCGGTTCTACTACAAGCATGTGAACACGCTGTCCTAGACAAGCATGACCTCATAGTAGTCTTATAATAAAACACTACCGAGTTCAGGTGGGGCACCATCAACGAGGATATCGAAGTCTTGTGCATGAACTAGTATTCACACAACAACTCCTTTTCCTTGAGCAAATCAATCAGTGGCTTGGGGTGCTAGGGAATACATGTGGAATGGAGGTGGCTAATCTCACAAACCAAAGTATACTTCGCACATGCATGACTAACTTGGGATGATTCCAGAGGAGGCAAAAACAAACCTTTCTCAAATTCATGGCGGCAACTTACATCAAATGCACGTGAATTAGAGGAAGTCACTCCTTTCATCCAAGCATAAGCTTCATGAACGGAACACGAAGGCATTGCTTACAAAGTTTCCAATACTAGTATAATGTTCAACATGAATCATGGGGGAGACAAAATGCTGCTAATGGGCTCAACAACAACTCATCGGAATTTCCATATCACTGGACTTCCACCATCATGTGAACACGGCGATAGCATTGGTCAGACCAAAGATGTAATGGTGTATGCCCGAGGGATCAACCACGAGTAAGACAACATTACGAGCATCATTGGTTCTGATTTGACTCGACGATAGCCCATACTCAAGTCAAGGTTTTGACAAGGCAATAGATCCAACAACTGATCACGAGGACCAATTGATGAAGATATCAACTTTCTTCAACACACACAGAAGATATCCCTTAGAGATGAACTAAGTTAAGCAAGCTTTTACCTTCCAACTCTGCAAGTTGTTGTCTAGCTTAACCAACTAGTTCAGGGATATCCAACACAGATTCTTGGAGAAGGGGTGATTTATAAGAAAACCAACTTGATCACGAACTCAACATAACGGTCAGGTGACAACCTGGTAATACTTCCAAGAAGATATTTGGAAAATCACAAACCACCGATATGATACTAAGCTCGAGAACAATCTTACTTTTCAGGGCAAGATGACATGATCAAATAAGCAGGGGATTGAATAATCCTAACTCATTGATCGAAGAGTGCACTAGAAATAAGGACTTGGTAGCACGACCAATCTTAGGATGATGATTTAATAACCAACACGCTAAGAATGAGATTATTGTCCATTAACTACCAAGCAACAGAGTTGCTAGGAGTATTGATTTCACACATCATGGTTCACTTGTCGGCATTCCGGCTGTGGCAACACGGAAACCGAGGAATGAGCAATGATGGCAAGAAGTATTACTGCGTCAAGAATTCATAAGAGGTGGTGCAATTCTCATGACACTCTTGACATAAAGATGGTAACACTCCAAGGTAGAACAGAACAAAAGCTGGATTGGCATTTTGATCTGTGGTATACAACTGCTTTGACCCAATCCTGGATATGGATGAGGTACTGGAGTTTGTTTCTCCTAGTCATTCCGGAATAGAACGACTTGACGGCCACAAGAATAATAGGCATCGATGAACGAAAGCACGCATGCTCTTGACTATCAATTGATAGACGAAGGTCGGATGACAACTAAAAAGGTACAACTCAAAGAACATATGATTTTCTGAGTTGTGGATGCATGGATTAGTATGTCAAACGAGTTCAACGAATTTCTTCCGGATAATCCATGCGGAGAGGTAGGACGGGCAGATTCACAATTATGGATGGAGAACTCCTCAAGAGTACTCTGGTTGTGATCTTTTGGTTCAACAGAACTTCTGCCATAAGCAGTTCATGGTATTTGGAAGAATGATATACCACGGACCTCGATGACTATCGCAAAGGTTACTAATGTCCTAAAGGAACTAGCAAGCACTATCAACATGAAGTAAGTAGGGTGAATCTCGGGTTCGAAAACCCAGGAGTAGAATACCTACTACTAAACGGCATCACGGGATGCTTTCGAGAATGGTGGCCAGAATCATCACACCGAGAACACATAGCATTGCTAGATTACTAGATGAACCCCTAAGACACCTAGGGTCATAATAATAGTTCCAACATATATGTCAAGGCAATGGGGTACCTCAACAGACCGATTAGTGTGCTTATTCCGACCAAAAGGACATCGGGAATGGAAGGAAAGGATTTGCAAATGCATCAGACTAGTTAGAAACCTGGGATGACTCGGACAGCATAACGGCTGTAAATGCTCAAAATGATTTGAGACATCCTGCAAAATGGTGGCATAACCACTCAACATCACAATATCAATGTTCTGAGATCAACTAGGAACACATGGGAGTAGTAGAAACTGAACAGAGGCTTGAAACTATCAATTCTATAAGTCTATGGATTAGTAACACGTCTTCCTGATAGATAGAAAAGAAGCCTAGTTCTTAATCCCCGTAGAAGAGAAGAGGTTGACTCAGATCAGAAGGCCATGAGGTATAAGGAGTAAAAAGAGCCTTACGTTCCCTTCCACAATCAATTCCCTTACATAACTAAAGCATTTCTAGACACAACTTCGACCAGTTTGGCTTGGTAATCCTACAGGCAGTCAGGCTCTGATACCAATGCTGTCAGGACCCCGATCCTAAGCCACATCGATCCAGCATGTAACACATCATATCACTTTGCGGCCTCACGCACGGTACTCCCACGGGTGCCACCTTACCTGGCCCGGGACCGTTTGCACCTTTTGGCTCACGTTTATGATAGTGTCGCTAGCATCCATATGACAGAGAACCCGGGCCGACATGGCTAGTCATTAACCCAAGGCGGCACTAACCTATGAGGACAGGCATACATGAATCACATCGAGCATGTCGGTCAACAACGTATAAATCCGGGCTGTAGCACTGGGCTAACAGGACTTCGGTAATCCGGGCTGTAGCAGGCTAGGCAGGACTCGGGATAACACCGCGTGACATTTTCCCGAAGGGACAGACATAGGAACGAAGTGAAACACATGCCGGCCAGCCAAGTGTTCCAAGCAGTAGTGCTGGGCTAGCAGGACTCCGGTGAACCGGGCTGTAGCGGACTACTATCGCTCAGGAAGCACTAGACTACATTTCCCCATAAGAGAGGCTGCCAAGGATAAACAACTAGATAGTCGGATCCCACACATAGCAAGCATTTCAATCATACACACAATATGCTCGATATGTGTAGATACAACATGGCATCACAACAAGACTCTACGACTCAAGTATTTATTCATTAGGCTCCGAGGAGCGAGATATTACAAACATGGGTTTCATGACCCAACATTCAGAGCATACAAGTCAAAGCACATGCGGAAGCTTAACATGTCTGAGTACAGACATCTACAAACGAAAAAGGCCGAGAAGCCTGACTATCTACCAGATCCTGCCGAGGGCACAAGATCGTAGCTGAGGTATCAAGCTAAATGTCGAAGTCCAAGCGGTACTACTAGCGAGACTGACGTCTCTCTGTAAAACATAAAATAGGCAAACGTGAGTACAAACGTACTCAGCAAGACTTACATCAGAACTAACTACATATGCATCAGTTCCAATAAAGGGGGTGGTGGAGTTTGACTGCAGCAAGCCAGCTTTGACTCGGTGGCTATCCTGAACTACGACTGCGAGTAACTCCTTTGAGGTGGCGCACACGAGTCCACATATTCACCATATCAATACACCACTATGGATCCGCTCCCGTCTCCCTACGAGAACGCCATCCATAGCACTCACGCTTATCTTGCGCATTTTAGAGTATCCACTTTCACTTGTCTATGAACTGATATAGGCAACCCAGAAGTCCATAACCGCGGACACGGCTATTCGAATAGATGATGTTAACCCTGCAGGGGTGTACTTCCTCACACACGCTCTCACCACTTATCGCCGTTTACACGACATGTACTCGGCAACCTTCAAGCGGAAGCCCAGCGAGGGTGTCGGCCACGGCCTACCTAAACACTCAAGTCTCTAGTCCAGGTTTATCGCCTATTCGGGTTCCATCCGCAGGGTGTCCGGCCGAGGTTTCCACTAACGGCCCCGAACGATGTGTGCAGGGTTCCCGAGACACCAAACGGGCGAATCGGTACACCGGGCCACGTGCCTACCGCAACACAGCCCACCCCTACGGTCAGCGCTGCGTGCGGCCCCCAGCATACTACAAACACCAGAAACTACTTGCAACTCCTGGACAGAGGACAAGGGTGATCAAGAAGCCGAGAGAGTCAATTAAGGATCCCAATGTGTGGTAGCAACTGTTTCATGGATCACAAACACAGAACTCAGTTCCTGAGGACGGCTTCAATGAGACAACCCACCATGTACTCCTACATGGCCTCTCACCAATACCTTTACCAAATCGTATTCACACACTTAGCTCACAAACAGTAGGACATGTTCATCACCATTCCAATTCATTCCCGATGAATCAGACCTGACTCAACTCTAAGCAGTAGCAGGCATGACAAACAAGCATGAATGAGTAGGCACATCAGGGCTCAAACAACTCCTACTCATGCTAGTGGGTTTCATCTATTTACTGTGGCAATGACAGGTCATGCAGAGGATAAGGGGTTCAGCTACCGCAGCAAGTAACAGATGAATTGTTGTTATCCTAATGCAGTAAAAGAGAGCAGGAGTGAGAGAGTGGGATTGTATCGGAATGAACAATGGGGTTTTGCTTGCCTGGCACTTCTGAAGATAATATAGTTCTTCATCGGTGTCATCGATCACGGCGTCGAAGCAACGTCTACTGAGAGGGGACAAATACCGGCAACACAGAGAAAACACAATCAATGCAATGCAACAATACGATGCATGAATATGACATGGCAAAATGAGTGTGTTTTGGCGAATGCAACTTAGAACAGATTGGTTTGAGTTCATTTGAATCAAGGATTCAAATGTAAACCCAAAATAAGAGGTCATAATAGTGCATTAACTTGTTTCACCTAAACAGCAAGGTTAAAGTGCTTTAACATGCATTCAAATGGTACAGATGGATAGATTGGATTTTTCTGATCATTTTTCATATATAATTTGTTTGATTTGGAGTTACGGTTGAATTACTATGAATTTTTGAAGTTTGCAACATTTTCTGGAATATCCTATATAAAATAAATCCAGAAAACGCTTTACTGCATCAGCGTGACGTCACTGTGATGTCAGCGGTCAACGGGCGCGGTCCAGGTCAACCCTGACAGTGGGTCCCGCGTGTCAGTGTAATTAGTTTAACTAAATATTAATTAGCACTAATCCTAATTAGTCAGCAGGGCTGGGCCCTACCTGTCATTGACCCAGGGGTCAAACTGGGCCTACACAGGTCAACACAGTCAACGAGGGGGTCAAACCTGCCGGCGACATGACGCCGGCGAGGCCAGACGTGGCGGAGGGAGTGCAGTTTCGCGCTCCGGCGACCAAATCGACGGCGGAGCACGTCTACGTGATGCGGGAAGTGAGCCGCATCGAGTGGTGGTGGTGATTGGCCTCGGGGTCGCCGGAAACGTCGCCGGCGATGACCTTGGCGGCTGCCGGAGTCGGTTGAGCTCGGGCTCATTGCTAGGAGGCACGACGAGGCACGTGGAGAAGTGCATTGGGCTCCTGGGGGTGCGGTAGGGTTAGTGGACAAGGTGGCGCGGCCGTTAAGTGGCCGGAGTCTCGTCGGTGACGAGCTCCGCGGCGGCGTGTGCGGGTGAGCTACATGTAGTCACTACGGGGCTCGAGAGGGAGAACGGAGAGGATGGAGAGGTGGCCAGGCTCACGGTGGTTGCAGCGAGCGTCGAGGCGGGCTCGGGGAAGGTCGGAGCTGAGCGGGGCGATGATGGCGATCTCGGCGGCTGGAGTTGGGGAAGACGGGGTCGGGGGCGACTCAAGAGCGGGCGAGCGCTCGGGGCTCGGCCTTCCCGACGTAGTCGATGACGGCGGAGCGAACGGACACGGTGACGTGGCACGGGGACGACGGCGGCCGCGGTTATCACGGTGGCGCGGGCGCGGCAACGTCGGCCATGGTGCGGGGGAGCGAGGGAGAGGAGCTGTGGAGGAAGAGGCGTGTCTGCGGGCTCGGGGGAGGAGTGGGTGACCGACCCAGGGCAGCAGAACGGCAAGGGGAGGAGGCAAGGCGCCGGGCAGCTGTGTGGCGTGCGCTGGTGCTGGCGTCGAGCACCTGCCTGCCTGCCTGGCCGAGCCAAGCAGCTCGCTGGAGCGGTGGCTGGGCTGGGCCGGCAGGTGGGCCTGGTAGGTGGCGCCAGGTAAGCCTCTGCTTTTATTTCTGTTTTATTTTTATTTCTGTAGGTTTGTTGCATTATTTAAAATGCTTAGGCATCTCCAAAATTCACCAAACTGCACATGCCCACTATTTGGAATATATCCAGCATGGAACATTTTAGTTTGGGAATATTTGAGCATTTGAAATATTTTACATAATTTAAATGCCCGAACTCAAATAACTAAAGATTTAATCCAGTGACCTTAGGATGACCTAGAAATTTGTGCATCACTTTTTGAAGTGGTTTATGACCAAGGCAGAGGTGATGAACATTTTAGAAGGGCATTTCAGGTTCATTGAGAATATTTTTATTTTGATCCTATTTGCATTTCATTTGGTGCTAGGGTTTGTCATCCCCATTTCAAATTTCAAACAAATATAAACATGATGCATGGATGCTTATGAAACTAATTGCAATCAAATTCTAGGGCTGTGACAAATTTGAGGAAGCCCATCATTTGAATATACAAGCCAAGTTCTATAATGAAAAATTCCCACTAGTATATGAAAGTGACAACATAGGAGACTCTCTGTCATGAAGATGCTACTTTGAAGCACAAGTGTGGTAAAAGGATAGTAACATTGTCCCTTATCTCTTTTCTCTTTTCTCTATTTTTTATTTGGGACTTCTCACATTTTTTGGCCTCTTTTTTTTGTCCAGAGTCTCATCCCGACTTGTGGGGGAATCATAGTCTCCATCATCCTTTCCTCACTTGGGACAATGCTCTAATAATGGTGATCATCACACTTCTATTTACTTACAACTCAAGAATTACAAATCAATATTTAGAACAAAATATGAATCTATATGAATGCCTCCAGCGGTGTACCAGGATGTGCAATGAATCAAGAGTGACATGTACGAAAGAATTATGAATGGTGGCTTTGCCACAAATACAATGTCAACTACGTGATCATGCAAAGCAATATGACAATGATGAAGCGTGTCATAATAAACGGAACGGTGGAAAGTTGCATGGAAATATATCTCGGAATGGCTATGGAAATGTCATAATAGGTAGGTATGGTGGCTATTTCGAGGAAGGTATATGGTGGGTGTATGGTACCGGCGAAAGTTGCGCGGCACAAGAGAGGCTAGCAATGGTGGAAGGGTGAGAGTGCGTACAATCCATGGACTCAACATTAGTCATAAAGAACTCACATGCTTATTGCAAAAGTTTATTAGCTATCAAAATAAAGTACTACGAACATGCTCCTAGAGGGATAGATTGGTAGGAAAAGACCATCGCTCGTCCCGGACCGCCACTCATAAGGAAGACAATCAGTAAATAAATCATGCTCCAACTTCATTACATAACGGTTCACCATACGTGCATGCTACGGAATCACAAACTTCAACACAAGTATTTCTACAATCCACAATTATTCACTAGCATGACTCTAATACCACCATCCTCATATCTCAAAACAAGCATAAGGAATCAAACTTCTCATAGTATTCAATGCACTTTATATGAAAGTTTTTATATCCCTCTTGGATGCCCATCATTAGGACTAAATTCATAACCTAAGAAAATTACCATGTTGTTTAGAGACTCTCAAGATGATATAAGTGAAGCATGGGAGTTCAACAATTTCTTCACAATAAAACTACCGTCGTGCTCTAAAAATATATAAGTGAAGCACTAGAGCAAATGACAAACTACTCCAAGATAATAGTGAAGATCAATGAGTAGTCAAATAATTGTGTAACTATGTGAAGACTCTCTAACATTTAAAAATTTCAGATCTTAAGTACTTTATTCAAACAGCAAGCAAAACAAAATAAAATGAAATGATGCTCCAAGCAAAACACATATCATGTGGTGAATAAAAATATAGCTCCAAGTAAGGTTACCGATGAACGAAGACGAAAGAGGGGATGCCAACTGGGTGCCTTGGGCATCCCCAAGCTTAGGCTGTTCCTCTTGCCACTCCTTATTTCGTAGTCCATCAAAACTTTACCCAAAACTTGAAAACTTCAGAACAAAAAACTTAACAGAAAAGTCATGAGCTCCGTTAGTATAATAAAACAAATCATTCACTTTGCTAATGTCAAGACGAGATTCATAAATTTTCTCACATGATTCCTACTATACCCTATCATTTCTACAATTTATATTAAGCAATATAAGGCATAGAAACTAGAAAACAAGCAAATATGCGTCGAAAACAGAATCTGTCAAAAACAGAACAGTCTGTAAAGATCTGAACTGAGATCATACTTCTGTAACTCCAAAAATTCTGAAAAATTAGGACAACCTAGGCAATTTGTATATAAATATACTGTAAAAAATTCAGAATTTTTTTATGCTCCAGTGATTTTTAACAATCCTGTGACTGGGTGCAAAAGTTTCTATTTTTGGACAGAATTGAATCAACTATCATCCACACTATCCCAAAGGCTTTACTTGGCACTTTATTGTAACAAAAAGTATAAAACATGATTACTACAGTAGATTAATCATGTGAACATGCAAAAACAGTAGGGATAAATATTGGGTTGTCTCCCAACAAGCGTTTTTCTTTAATGCCTTTTAACTAGGCATGATGATTTCAATGATGCTCGCATAAAAGATAAGAACTGAAACATAATAGGAGCATCATGAAGAATATGACTAGCACATTTAAGTCTAACCCACTTCCTAGGCATAGGGATTTTGTGAACAAATAATTTGTGGGAGCAAGAATCAACTAGCATAGGAAGGTAAAACAAGCACAACTTGAAGATTTTCAACACATATAGAGGAAACTTGATATTATTGAAATATGTAGAAGCACATGTTCCTCTCTCATAATAATTTTCAGTGGCATCATGAATGAATTCAACAATATAGCTATCACATAAAGTATTCTTTTCATGATCTGTAAGCATAGAAAATTTATTACTCTGCACATAAGCAAATTTATTCTCATCAATAGTAGTGGGAGCAAAGTCAACAAAATAACTATCATGTGAGGCATAATCCAATTGAAAATTAAAATCATGATGACAAGTTTCATAGTTATCATTATTATTTATAGCATACATGTCATCACAATAATCATCATATATAGCAACTTTGTTCTCATAATCAATTGGAACCTCTTTTGAAATAGTGGAATCATCATTAAATAAAGATCATGACCTCTCCAAATCCACTTTCATAAATATTATAAGATTCAACACCCTCCAAAATAGTGGTATCATTACCTAGAGTTGACACTCTTCCAAACCCACTTTCATCAACATAATCATCATAAATAGGTGGCATGCTATCATCACAATAAATTTGCTCATCAAAACTTGGGGGATAAAAAATATTATCTTCATCAAACATAGCATCCCCAAGCTTGTGGCTTTGCATATCATTAACATCATGGATATTCAAGAAATTCATACTAACAACATTGCAATCATGCTCATCATTCAGATATTTAGTGCCAAACATTTTATGAACTTCTTCTTCTAGCAATTGAGCACAATCAGCGGAATCCTTATTTTCATGAAAGACATTAAAAAGATGAAGCATATGAGGCAACCTCAATTCCATTTTTTTGTAGTTTCCTTTTATAGACTAAACTAGTGATAAAACAATAAACTAAAAGATTCAGTTGCAAGATCTAAAGATATACCTTCAAGTACTAACCTCCCTGGCAACGGCGCCAGAAAAGAGCTTGATGTCTACTATGCAACCTTCTTCTTGTAGACTCGTGTTGGGTCTCCAAGCGCAGAGTTTTGTAGGACAGTAGAAAATTTCCCTCAAGTGGATGACCTAAGATTTATCAATCTGTGGGAGGCGTAGGATGAACATGGTCTCTCTCAAACAACCCTACAACCAAATAACAAAGAGTCTCTTGTGTCCCCAACACACCCAATACAATGGTAAATTGTATAGGTGCACTAGTTCGGCGAAGAGATGGTGATACAAGTGTAATATGGATGGTAGTTATAGGTTTTTGTAATATGAAAATATAAAAAACAGAAAGGTAGCAAATAGTAAAAGTGAGCGAAAACGGTATTACAATGCTTGAAAACAAGGCCTAGGGTTCATACTTTCACTAGTGCAAGTTCTCTCAACAATGATAACATAATTAGATCATATAACAATCCCTCAATGTGCAACAAATAATCACTCCAAAGTTTCTATCAGAGAACGTAGGACGAAAACATGCATCAACCCCTATGCGTATATTACCCCAATGTCACCACGGGAATCCGCAAGTTGAGTGCCAAAACATACATCAAGTGAATCAATAGAACAACCCATTGTCACCACAGATATTCCATCGCAAGACATACATCAAGTGTTCTCAAATCCAATACTCAATTCGACATAACGAAACCGCAAAGAGCAAGACTCAATTCATCACAAGAAGGTATAGGGGAAGAAACACCATAAGATCCAACTATAATAACAAAGCACATGAAGATCGTTCCAAATCAAGAACACAAGAGAGAGAGAGAGAGGTCAAACACATAGCTACTGGTACATACCCTCATCCCCGAGGGTGAACTACTCCCTCCTCATCATGGAGAGTGCCGGGATGATGAAGATGGGCACCGGTGATGGTTTCTCCCTCCGGCAGGGTGCCGGAATAGGATCCTGATTGATTTTCCGGGGCTACAGAGGCTTGCGGCGGCGGAACTCCTGATCTAGGTTTATTTCTGGGGGTTTCTATATTTATAGGATTTTTTGGCGTCGAGAACAAGTCAGGGGGGTCCATGAGGAGCCCACAATACTGGAGGGCGCCCCCCACCCTTATGGAGGCCTCGTGGCTCTTCTGTCCCAACTCTTTGCTTCAGGGGCTTCTTCTGGTCCATAAAAAATCTCCGTAAATTTTCAGCTCCTTTGGATAGATATTCCTTTTCTGCAAAACTCAAAACAAGGGAAAAAATAGAAACTGGCACTGGGCTCTAGGTTAATAGGTTAGTCCCCAAAATCATATAAAATAGCATATAAATGCATATAAAACATCCAAGATAGATAATATAATAGCATGGAACAATAAAAAATTATAGATACATTTGAGATGTATCAATCTCGCAATCGATTCTTCACAGGAAACTACCACGTCATGCATGTTATGTAATCATGTCCTATCCTCACAAACAAATTCTTCAAAGAAACTAACATACCATGCATTGTTATATACTCATGTTCTGTGGGCAAATATTTTGTGAGGATATTATTCTAGCCATTGATTGCTGAAGGGCGAATATAGGTATGTACACATGGTAAGCATTACAAGATTTCACTACTTCCAAATAGAGTTCTCCAGATGCACATTTACTTCCCTAAGTATGGTTATATGAAACCAACAGTGTGATGCTTGTTTCTACATCACGAAAATGAGGAAACTAACATGGCTATTGATACACACGCATATTTAGTAGTATATATATTACTATATAATAAGGAGAATATCTATATCTTCCTAACCGTTTGATTATTTAAGGGTACAAATTGGCTGTAATGACATGGTCACAATCGCATGAATTAACTCATTCCAAATATAGCTGATTTATGACGTCTCTAATACATAGCCATAGTTCTACTCAAATTCTGCTCAAACAGGGATATGCCAATCATCACAAAAAGTTCAAACAGTGTCATGGCATTATCATTAACTTCAGACAAAAACAACTTACATGCGCCGTCCTAGCATTACGTGGTGCCATCTACTTTGCCGATTGCGTAGATGATGCCATTGTGTCCAATAGCATCATAGAAGTGTGAATCAGCTTTGACGATCCACTGCGAGCTGAGTTGTCTCCAGTTAAAGAAGGCATCGGCGTAAAGATAGGCGAGTCCGCGGTTGAACAAGGCAATTAGCTTGAAGTCTACGTAATCCGCATGTCGTGTGGGCACTTGGTAGATTACAATCTTCCGTAAAACAAGGTCCGTCCAACTGACGTGGTAATCTAGATGATTTGGACCGCGATGGTAAAACCCTATATAATCTAACGGAGGAAGGATAATCTCATCGAAGGTCTGGAAGTTCACGAGCACCAACTTTCTCCCCGTCTTCTCTGACGGCAGCCATCCGGTGGGAGTTCATGCCGACCCAGTACATACCTGCCAAGAAGTTTCAAGCGATGGTGATCGGATCGAAGTCGAGGGAAATGATGTACCGCGACCCACTACATACATGCAAAGAAGTTTCGGCTAATGGAGGTCTGATTGAGGTCGAGGGGCATCATGTACGCCTCCATATCATGGTGAGCAAATCTCGCAAGAATAGATAGCAGCAAGCAGGGTGTCTTGAAAAGTTTAGGCCTCACTTCGATGATGGCCAGATGCATGTCCCTCGAGCATGCAGCTAGCCGCACGGCGCTAAACTTTTGGAAGGTGGGGTTTTTGGGGGGCTTGCTCCAATCGCCGCTCATATGGATGCTGCGCAGTTCGCGTTTGGCCATGGTGGAGTTTGGAAGGTGGGGTTTTTGGGGGGCTTGATTTACGGGGGAGAAGGCTCTTGGTGCTGGAGCGGCTAGCGATGGAATAGTGGTACCGGGGGAGGCGAGCGAGGCGAGGGTACACGAGGGCACAATGAGATGGTGAAGAGTGACCTCAGGATCTCCGGCGAGACGGAGATGGAGATGAAGTGGTGCTAGGGGAGAGGGAGATGAGGTGAGGCATGCTATACAACGGCGGTGACAGTGACTACACAGTGCACAAGGTGAGGCTGATTTCGGTAACCCGAACATGCCGCCTGGACTAGTGTCATCTCGGGCGCAGGGTCTTGTCACGTCACTGTGAGGACCGGATGGATAATATTTTGACCATCAAGTGCACCAGAGTTGTACTACTACTAGTAGGAACATATAGAGTATGCCTCTGGGTTCACTTCATCCTCCAGGTATCATCCATATTGCAATAAGAAACTAATTCTCGTGCACGCGGAAGCGCGAAGAAGGGTTTTTTCTTTTTTGAGGATAACCGCATATTCCTTAACCAGAGAATGTTGTGTCTCCCACGCACGCGCCAATATCCATCCGAACTAGCTAGGACACATTTTTTATATCTATTTGCATAGGTCCCACCTGTCAGGAGGGGTGCAGAAATAAAAAGGAATCATAAAATGTCTCGCCATGGTGATTCGAAAGAGTGACCTCAACTAGCCAGTGGAACATGTAGTGCTAGAAGGATGGGCACGTACACGGACAGGTACCACTCCTCAGTCTACCCGCATAGCCTTTTCGTTTAGTCTACCTAGCCGTCTAATCAACTATCTGCAGGCCACTTCTCCCATTTACTTCTCCATCGGGAACCGATTTTCCTCGGCTTCTTCACCTCTCCTTCATCTTCATTTGCATCCAAACCCCATTGCATTCACATTGTTTTAACCTCTTCACATACTCCCGGAGTAATTCCGAAGCCCCTTTAAATAATCATCTTCTTCAGTTAGACTAGCCATCTAATCCTAATTCTCCAAACCATAGCCCTCCGCTCCAGCGGTTCCAAATGGCAAAACAGATCCAGATGCAGGTTTTTAGTGTCCAACATGTCCTCGTCGAAGGCTCGTTTAGCATAGTTGCCACCGTCAACGACCACCCAAGGGTTGTTCGGAAGTGGATCAACAATGTATCCAACTCCCTCCAAAAGGTAGAGATGAAGGTCATAGGTCTCGACGCAGATTCCATGGAGCGTGCCACTGGGAACATCCAACGCACCACCATCCTTCAGTTGTGCCTCGAAGATGATGTTTTGGTGTACCACATCATACACACGCCCTCCATACTAGGTGAGCTCCATCATTTCTTGTCTCGGGAGGACATATACTTCTGTGGGGCAGCCATCGAAGGGGACAAACAAAAGCTGGCGTCGTACAACCTTGATTTGAAAAGCATCGCTGACCTACAAACCGGAATCAAAATTCCTGTAGAAGATTGTGATAAAAAGACACCATCCCTATTTGTGGTCGGAAAAAATCTTCAGAAGGGTGACGAGACGCTGGCATTAAGGTCGACTGGATGGGAGAATTATCCTTTGACGTACGAGCGAATAAAATATGATGCCCTCGATGCCCTTGTGAGTTACCAGATAGCTACACTGTCCAAAGAGCTTGTTGCGAAGCCGTCTCCCACATAATATGAGAAGAAGAAGAAGAAGAAGAAGAAGAAGAAGAAGAAGAAGAAGAAGAAGAAGAAGAAGAAGAAGAAGAAGAAGAAGAAGAAGAAGAAGAAGAAGAAGAAGAAGAAGAAGAAGAAGAAGAAGAAGAAGAAGAAGAAGAAGAAGAAGAAGAAGAAGAAGAAGTTGCACCAGCAGCAGGGCATTATGGATGGATGAACTATTTCCTCTCTTGTAAAAACAATATTTCCACTCTGTGTATATTGATATAGATGAACTATTTCGATGGTGTGCATGTATTTGGAACAAGTAGCGCGTAGGTCCGCTTGACTATAAGGAACTATTTATCTGCCTAGCTTTCTCTACTACTCCTTCCAGTGATCGGTATGCAATGCATGTGTCAGTAGACATGACAACTTGTCCATGGAAGTTGAACTACGGTGACAATCACATTTCATACACTGCCACCCGCGATTCCCATGAAGCCGCTCCAATCCACGGCACCACGTCCCCCGATGTGCGCCTCACCCCTCCCGGCAGCACCACCCCTCTGCCTTTGTGTGCATGACACGTGGGCCAGCTGAAATGCGGTGAGCATCAAGTTTCTACCATAGCCACACGCGATTCCCACGACGCCGCTCAAACCCATGACACCACACATCCCTCGACCTGCGGCTCACCCCTCGCGGCCCCATCGCCCCTCTGCCTTCGTGAGCATGAAAAAGGCAGGTGTAGTAAGGCGCTGAAGCTCAGTCCCGTGGGCCCCGAGAGGGAAATGTAACTCATGCACCAGGCCTTGTGGTGATACCGCTGCACGAACTCGTGCCAAACTCGAGATTTGTTTCTTACTAACAAGATGCCCATGCGTTGCAAGGAACATCAAGATGCATTTGTATGAGTAGTTTATCTTGTGGGAGAGAAGGATGAACGAGGGAAGGCCTTATTTGCAAATGTGGAGAGGGGTGTGGGTATATTTTTGCAAAATTGCCATAGTTTCATTCCATGGACATCTATGCCTCATAACGCCCCGACGTCCAGCTATGGCACCCTAGCCACGGCCAGGACACCACCGGTCGGTTCAACTCGAATGACCGAGTCGCGAACGCCGCCGCGACAACGGCCAGCTGGGCATCTCGAACCACACCGATGCCGCTTCCCCATAGCCGACCTACACTGGCACGTGGCCGCACGCCGTTGAGCCGCGCGTCAATGTATGACGGCAAGCATGCCTCCAGGCTCACTGGCTCAACTACGTCGAGTACATCACGTTCGCAAACCAGTATCCGTTGAGCAGGTTGCTCCCGCTCACGAGCACACTCCTATACATATCCAGCATTCTAGCCTCGTCGTTGAGTGGTACATCCTTGGGACGGTGCAAGCGGTCAGAATCTTGAGCCCAAGTCGAGCACTCGAGCTATGTGCCCCGGGTAGATCACTGGCTCCCGCCCAAGCTCCCACCTGGCCGTCGTTGCCCTCGCACCACTGATGATCGGGAGCAGCACCCTGCCGCTTATCCGGAGCGTGAGCTAGTAAACGTCGTGCGACATGTCACAACAGTCAAGCACCTCGACATGCGTCGGCCGGGCAGAGACGTTTCTTGGCCACAAGCTCCATGGTCTTGTCCAAGATCGGTGTGGTACTGTAGTCGAACATGCGGGTAAAATACTACCGGAGCAGCTGCATGTGCATGGCCCAGACACTGATGTTGGCGTGGAGGAGGTGGTACTCGCTGGCGCTGCAGCGTGCTACATGGCTTAGGCAGGCACCTGTTGCGACGCTCTGGCATTTGCACCAACATTGTCAATGCAGCTGATGATACAGAGGAGGACGAGCAGGAAAGGTAAGGGTGTTGCATGCGTGTACATATTCATGCAGGAAACTATTTCCTGGAAATACGACCTTTATTTACCTTTCTTTGAGGCTATAGATGACCCACACGAGGAAATCTATTATAAATGTTGGATGAAAATTAGTGGTGCGGGAGTACGGATCAGAGCATGGGAGGGGAGCAGGCAAGCCTCCTCCACCGACCTGTGCCTCACCCCTCTCGGTCCCACTGCCACTCTGCTTTCATGAGAATGACATGTGGGCCAGCCACATTTAAGGTCCACATGTCATTGACTCATAGGCCGGTGCACTAAGCCACTGAAGCTCGGTCCCGTGGGCCCCAAGAGGGAAATGTAACTCCTTCACTAGGCCTTGTGGTGCTCCCGCAGTACGAACTCGTGCCAAACCCGGAATTTGTTTCTTACTACTACCAGTGTGCCGGCCTGTGCATTGCAATGGATCCAAAGTATCTATTTAGTGGAGTGCACTCTAAAAGCATTAGCTATTTATTTTTCTCTAGCCTTTCCTAGCCATGCAACCAATCCACATAAGCTCATGGGTGCCCCCACATCATATTATTCACACTACATTGACTGAAAAAGATAAATCACCCAAAACAAGATCTTCCTGTTTTTTGTTCCAACGATGCTGTGCGGTGCATGTACCTAGTTGTATAGTGGTATTAGTTGTAGTACAAACTTCGTAGTAGGAGTAGTAGTACGGAGTGCTCCTACTCTATCAACGAGCCCCATCTGACACCAAATTTCTTGGCTTCCGTGCTATAGCTAGATCTTCCCCTCCTTGTTTCTGTTTTCCAACATGACGGGCGGGGTGTGGTTTGCCGATAGTCGGTTTGCTCAAGTGCGGTCCTACATGAAAGTGAAAATGCTAGGCAACATGCCTTCCCTAGATATGTAGCGTGCCGGACGGGACGTGGAGTACTCCCGATTCCGGGGCGTGTGGGGGTGCGACGCAAACGCGACAGGCCTTTTTATTTTACTAGAAATGTGCCCGTGTGTTGCGACGGATCCAAAGTAGAATAGTACTTGTTCACAAACTTGAAAGAAAACACTCTTGTTTTGATATACATGTATACCACTAAAAATATATTACTTTTCACTCAAAATATATTTCCCAGGCAGTTTTGATGAGGTGAGGGAGGGATGTGGTTGCTTTCGAGATAATAAGGGGTTTTCTACAAATTGGAGCAGAGAAGTGAGTGTGGCGTTTCGGCGCGCAGGCTCATCTGCACCCATCCAGAAAAAAATCACAGAAAATTCAAAACAAATTCAAAATGTCCAAATCTTTTTTTGCATGGTAGAAAATTTATCACGTGAGGTCTGCTCCAAATTTGAGATCATTGGGACTTCTGAGAAGCTCTCAGCAAATAAGACAAATTGTGTCAGAATAGTGCATGAACAGTAAACATTTTTACCTACCCCGAATTTGTCTTTTTTGCCTAGAGCTGCTCAAATTTCCAAATGATTTGAAAATTGGAGCGTACCTGATGCATCAAATTATCTACCACACATATTTTTGGAAGTTTTTGAATTTTTATAATATTTTTTTGATTTTTTTCGTAAGGTAGGGTGCAGCTGAGCCTGGGCTTAGAAGTGGATTACCACAGAGGGGTGGGCTATTGTTGCAAAAATGCCATAACGTACCTCCCAGCCGTTAGATGCAGATCTAATGGTCAGAAATGACGGATGGCAGACACACCACCATCATCAACTGAGTCTTTTATAGGAGTAGAGAAACATGTATAAATTATAACATTTGGTTTTGCTCCTTAGCACGATCAATAGATAGAAATAACGACGGGAAACGCTAGGGCGGGGCTTTTTCTGCCAGATAAGCAGGGTAGTAGCTAGGATGACGCATCGTAGGTTTGGTCACATGCGGTCCGACATGTTGTAGTGTTTCTAGCAAGATGCCCGTGCGTTGCACGAAGTTGATGGAAAAGGTAAGCACAACTTATAAATTGACGGATGGAGTACTAGTTACAGTGACAGATATAATTGTCTCCAAATGTGAGCAAAGGGATTGCACATGTCTGTATTGACTGGAACGAGAATGCAATAGCGTAATAAGAATTAAGGCCATGATGATGCGATGGAAGTGGTGGTTACATGAGGCAAGAAGAAAGATGCATCCATCAACGCACGACCTTCTCCTCCTCGACTCAGTGCGCCAGGCCACCGACCGGCGGCTTAGGAGCGGCGGCTTTTGTGGCGAGGTCAAGGTGCTTCTCAACAAAGGCGTCCAATGCTTCTAGCCGATTGACGAAGCCCAACGTCGCAGAGTCCTCGCCGGCCTTGTAGATACCTATGTACACGACTTCCTCATACAGGTGGATGTATAGGTCGACTATTCTTGCAGGGCGAGGCACCTCTTGGCGAGCGTGACCTCCAGGTGGACATTCTTCATTGCGTCGGCGGGCAGTTGTAGGGCCACCTGTGCTTGAAAGAGGTTCTCGCCATGGAGGCCGATTAGGGTGGCAGGCAATGAGGAGCCCGGGCGCGCGGGCTGGAGGAGTACGGTGATGTCGTCTGCGAGCTTCTTGACGACAGTGAACTTCTTGATGGTGGCACCGATAATCTAGTCCAACTGAGAGTCATAGCTGGCGTCGACGTTGGTCATGAACCAACCAGTCACCAACACCATTTGGAGATGATCCTCGGTGCCATGCCGCAGGCCGGCATCATGGGCCATCTGGCACAGCCGCTGGCCGCTCGCGCGCATCGCTCCCATGGGTCTGGAGTGAGCACTTTTGCGCTTAGTGTAGGTGCTTAGGTGCTTATGATGTGGTAGATGCATTGGAATGGAGGGGCGCCTTTATATGAGTGCAAACTGCGTTGCATTCACATCGCGCTGCCTCTTTTCCCCGTCCTCCTCCCATTACTTACCTCATGCATTCAAGATGCTAATTGAAGGAGGATGCATCATTGACCGTTCAACAATTCAGGAACCGCTACCATCTCCCTCGTCTGCATTAAAGCCGTTTGGGAACTGTCCTGGTTTACTAGTACTCCCTTCTTTCCGGTTTATAGGAATTATCTCAAAATCTTAGTTTTTCCATTTTATAAGGATCAATTTGGTTGTTCCCCATCACAAGTTCAGATTCCAAGGTGCATTACATAATTGCATGCAAGTATTAAGAGAAAATTGACCAATGCATGTACTTTATGCATGCATGCATTGCAATTAATACATTGGTAAACGTAAATTTTTGAGGAAAACAAGAGCATTAATTGGGTGCTTTTGCAAATTACAAAAATTATTCCACCACTCACCATCTTCCTTGGTTGGTGAGATTTTTGAACTGAGACCTATAAACCGGAAAGGAGGGAGTAGCTGTCAAATCGAATAGTACTGCGCCGCCCATTGCAAGCCCGGCTGAACACACCTCCTTGCCTCCATCAAATGCCTCCGTTAAACCCGCATGCAAACCAAGAAACCTAATCTGGCCACACGTCCGTTTATGAGCGGGCCGGAATTAAACGCAACGCCGGCCAAGATCCTCCCATCCGCCCTCAGTTTAAACAAGGCCAGACGACGACCAAGCTCTTACCGTCCGCCCTCTATTTAAACGAGGCCAGACAGACATTGGGCAAGAATCGCACCCCTCCGCCGCTCCCCCATCTCCTCCTTCACCATTTTCTTCAATCTTCCGATGGCTTCCGAGGAGCCGTTCTCCGGCATACTACCCGGCTGGGTGGCTCACCGAGCCCTCCGGATACGAGCGAGGCCACTCGATGCTTCACCAACCTCGCTTGGCCCGACGGAGCCAGTTGCTGCCCCAAGACGGCGCGTGGTTCAGCAACTCACCACTCTAGTTCAGATTGATGAGGAGTGGCAAGTTGCTCCACGCCGGCACGGCGGCGCGCACGGTGGCACGGGCGTCGTCGCTGTCGTGTCATACTGCGCCACCAGTGTCTGCGATGGCCGCGCCTCCCGTGTCTGTGGGCGCGTCTCCCATGCCAGCGGAAGCTCCATGCAGGCAGAGACAGAAGTCTGTGTCGGTGTTCTGGGAATGGGGGTCCCCAGACTTGCCTGGCTGCAGCCCATGGCGTGGCTTTAGCAGCGGCCTGGTACGACCCATCTTCACCGGCAAGCACTCAAGACCCTCGCGAGGGGCCAAGCCTCGGGAGGCGGACGACACAAGACCTCCTCAAGGGCGGCCTCACTAGGCTGGCTCGCGAGGGGCGGAGAGATCAAGGCGAGGACACCTCGTGAGGTTCCCGTGACGTGAGCCGTGACGACCAAGGCCAAGCGGGCGCCAGGCGGGCGCAGAGTACCCGTTGCCTCTTTGGTGCTAAAGGGGCAAGCACAGGCGAGGAGTCCCGAGGCATCAGGCAAAGGTTTCCATATCGGTGCAACGAGAGCAAGGCCAGCAGAGCGGAGGTCACCGCGCAGCCCACGACGGCGGCACCACCAGAGACTTTGACAGGCGAAGACCACCTTTTGTCAAGATAACTTGTACTAGCTGTCCCCCTTCAAATTGGCCGTTGTGGGATCCCTTCCCGCCTAGCATTTGGGGAGAGGACCCGGGCCTCTATAAATAGGACTAGCCACCACCTTAGAAGGGGATGGATCATTCAGATCATCCTCATCCACACAAGCTCATCGAGCCCAAGAACACCTCTCCTCAGGAGGCTGTTCTTCCCTTGTACTTGTTCATCCTTAGCCTACGAGGCAATCCACCACACCACACTGGAGTAGGGTATTACACCACGTTGGTGGCCCGAACCAGTATAAACCCTGTGTCCTTGTTCCTCGACTTCGATGTGCTGAGCCTTGGGATCGTGGTGAGTGGGTGAGCGAGGGAAGGGAGAGATCTTCGTGCGCACCCCAGTGTTGGAACTCGAGGGTTTTGCTGGAACCCGAAATCCGACATTTGGCATGCCAGGTAGGGGTGCGCCGAAGCCTCTCTTCCATCAGCAGACCCGCCAACACTCTGCAGCCCCGATGTCTGGCGACCCGAGGGCCAACGCCGACCACTGGGCAGCTTGGCCAGTCCAGGCGGCATCGTCCGCCCAAGAAGACCTCAACTCCACGCTCCAGGCGGTAGGCGCGCCGCCAAATGCCGCGGGACGTGGGCGGCGCGGTCCGACACCTCCCACCCTTACCCCGCGGCGCGCGCGGGCCGCCGCAAGGGCCTCGAGCTACACCGCTGCAACGACGCCGCACACCCGACGGGAGCAAGCAAACATGAGGGCACCACTCATAGTGGTGCGGGAGCTACTGCAGTGCTGACTAGCAGAGAGCGGCTGTGATGCGTTGCTGGAACGCGTCACTGAGCTGCTGGACGCCGCGGCCAGGGGTATGCCGCCTTTCTGCTCCCTACCTACGCCTCAAGTTGTGGCCAGATCACACGATGGGCCTTGCCGCGCCCGCACGCTCCCAGGCGCACCAGGAGGGCTCATCGGTAGCGAAGCGGCCAGTGGAGCCGGGCACCCAGCCGCACCTGTGCCTCCCCCAGTGGGCGCAATCGTCAGTGTTGCCCCCTACGGCCCCAGCAGGATGTCGCCCTTCCATCCTCTAGGCGGCATGCTAGGACCGATGACGGGGAGCGCGGGGTACTTCGGCGGGGTTTTCGGGGCGACGGCTCCGGAGGCGTATGTGCCCCGCATGATGGACCAGGAGTACATGCCGGAGGATGACCCCGGCTCGTTCCTCGAGCCGGGTTGGGAAGAGGAGACGCTGGAAGTTGAGGCCTTCCAGGAGCCACCCGGGAGCCTCGCCGACCCCGTCGGTGACAACAGCTGCAGGGTATCACTAAACTCTCAGGAGTAGGCTTACGCTAACCATGGGTCGCAAGTGAATCAGGTCACAACGGTGGACGACGACCCCAACATGGCATCCCCGCTTCCACCAGGGGAAGTGCACTGGGGGCTTCGTGGGATGAGCCGGGAGCAAGGCTCCTCCCCGCATCGCATGGAGCAAGGTGCCTCCCGGAGGTAGGTCCTCTGCCGGGGAGGCACTGGCGAGCCTTCCCCCCGGCAGAGGGCCCGTGGTCGCCGAGGGTGCCGCTAGCGTCCCCTTTGCCCCTTGGCATCGTCCTAGTTTCTGGACGCCCCAACGGTGGTCAAGGGCGGCGCAAGGCGGGGCCCTCGTCTGGCGATATGAAGCAAGGCTCACGCCTGTGAAGGTCTCCGCTCGTGACACCCTTGCGTACTAATGAGTGGGGCTGTACATGCCCTGGAGTCTCCGGAGTGCCGCCCTCGGGCCTTGGGGGCTCCCGCCCACGTCCTAGTGGAAGCACCATGCTCCGTGCTGGCCATCGACACTGTCCCCCAATGACTATGCTCACAGCCAGTGAAAGCACTTAGCTCCGCGCTGGTGGGAAGACAAGAAGACTAGCTAGGTGTCGGACGCGGCCATTTGCTTTTGACCTCTTTTTTGTAGCTAAGATTTGCAGCCTTTGATCTTGAATTTGAAGTTATATTTCCATTGGCAATCGTGGGGGGCATCCTTTCTCGTTCGTGTTGGTTTCGTGAGTTTCTGGATTCGCGCTTTGTTTTGATATTTGCGTCCACTATCTCCCCCCTTCCGAGCACCTCGCGAGCAGGGGCCGGTAGTGGCATACATGCACTACGCGTGCACCTCGCCATTACTGGCGCTCGCTTCTCGCGAGGTCCTCTCGGGTGGACTAGCGCACCCCTCAGGAAACAAAAACCTCGCGAGATCGCAAGGGGCTCCCCTTAGAAGAAATGCGCATCCGCAGCTGCCAAATCAGTGTGAAGCTCGACTGGACCAAAGTAAGTTACGGAAGCAAGCTCGCAAGGGGCTCGCAAGCACACATGAGCGCGTTTTAGGCCTAGCCTAAGGAGTAAAATAGTAGTATGTTTACATGAGGGGCTCCCTCTCCCCAAAATGCTCTTACATTGTGAGGGGCCGTGCCCAAGCTTTTGCGTGCAGGTTCAAAATGAAGAACGCAGGCTCAGTCGGACATATTGCTCGCCGCATCTCCCGAGTCGCCCCCGGACAGGCTGCTGGTGCTATCGCTGGCACTGTCTCCGCCATCATCAACCATGTCGCCCTCGTCCGCCACGACCACCACCGCGTCGTCATCAGAAGCAAAGGCCCTAACCAGAGCATCCACATTGTCGTCCACCCAGCGTGCTAAGTTGTCCCGGATGACCTCAGGCACTGGGCAATGATGACGTCAAAGTTAAACTCAGGATTGGTGTTCAAGAGATGGCTGAAGACACAGGAGAATGCGCGCCCGAGGAGGCCTCAGCTCTTTTTGTCCACAAGCTCGCGAGCCCTCTCGGCCCGGTGCTCCAGGCGCGTCACGACTTCGGTGAAGAAGCGAAGATGGCTGGCATAGTCCTCGGTGTGGGGGTGAGGGGCGTGCTCATCAGAGATGGTACGTAGCGCCTGATTGGCCCTCGTCCTGAGATCCTGAAGCATGGGAACATGCTCGCGCAGTAGCGTCTGCCGGCGAAGCGCCTCTTCCCTGCTCTGCTGCACGAAGGACTCGGCGTTGGTAACTCGTTCCTGAAGCGGGAACAACTCAGCACGGGCGGAGGCCAGCTCGGTTTGAACGGAGATCAGGGCAGCCGCTGCGGCTCTGTCGCGCTGCTCCGCCTCGGCCAACCCTGACATGAGGGCGACAGTCCTTGCCTCAGATTCGGCTTCCACGAGCTTTAGCTTCAGGTCGTACCTATTGGCAAGATCAACACGAGCCTCGGCCACCCTGCGGTCAATCTCCTCCTAGGCCCTGGCTTCGCGCACGCTGACAACATCCTTAGCTTGGGCAACCTGGCGTTCCCTCGTCTCCAACTGCTCAAGTTCAAGACTGCGCTCCGTGGCCTCCAGCATCAGCGCTTCCTGGCGCCTCATGACCTCCTCCTCGTCGGACGGCGCCCCCTTCATCGACGCAAAGGCGGCTCTGCGCACCTCCACTTGCTGCTCCAGGGAGGCGCTCAAGGCCTGGAGCTCCTGCCTAAGCTTCTCAGGGATCTCGTGGTGGTACTCTGCCTCCCTGGCCTCCTCCAAGGCTCGGGCGCTGGCCTCACGTGAGGTAGCCAGGTTTGCCTCGGCCACCACATTGGCATGCTCACGCTGGAGGTGCCCGAGGTTAATGGCCACCTTCAGTTGGCGCCATTCGTCCACCAGTCGGAGGTCCTCGGTTTCAAGACGAGCATCAACGTCCACAAGCTCTTCCCCAAGCCGGCTTAGTGCACCCTTCGCCTCCCGGAAGAGCTCATGACGGACGGCAACCCGCTTACGCGCAAGCTCGAGCGCGTGGCTAGGTCCGTCCTCCACTCCAATGGATGGCGAAGGAGTCCGAGGTGGTTTGTTTCCCCCCAGCCAAGGGCTGGAGGCCGGCACCGTCCTAGTCGCCCTCCGGGCCTCGGCGGAGGCCTGGAGGGGCGAAAGCTCGTTGCTTGAAGAAGACGCCAAGACTGAGGTCATCCAGCCACCGTCGATGACCAGGGGAGGAGCCCTTGGCACACCTCCTGCACCCCAGGCGAAGCCGCGAAGGAGGAACGACAAGAACGCGGGTTCGAGGCGCCAGGCTGGCTCGCTTGCCTCTCCGGCCGACCTCACGTAAAAGTGCAGCATGCTGACATGGGGCGACCAAGGTCGGCGGGGGATTCAGGGCAGGAGGAAGTTGCTTATCGAGAGATTTTGCCGCCCTAGCGGAAGGAACCCAGAGGAGCCACAGTCAGAAAGAGGAGCAGCGCTCGAGAAATTACAAGGATAAGGTACTCACTCGTCTATGGCAATATACTTCCTTTATTTCAATGGCCGGAAGGTATCACCGTTGCAGCTTAGAGATCCTTTCCTCTTCCGGAGCGCATCGAAGTCCAGTCGGAGCCGGCCGAAGCCTTGGGTGCGGTCACCAGCGTCGGGCGTGGCTGGAGTGGATCCTGAGGAGGCGACCTCTGGAGCAAGGGGCAGCGTGAGTACCTTAGCCCCCGCTTCCTGGTGATCCCCCGGGGCTCCGGGGCCTGCGGCCTCAGGAGCATCGGGCTGCGGCACCCCTCCGGCCGCTTCCTCAGGGCGGCTTGCTACCTCTTGAGCACTGTATTGGTTTTCCCCGAAGAGGAGAGGATGATGCAGCAAAGTAGCGTAAGTATTTCCCTCAGTTTTTGAGAACCAAGGTATCAATCCAGTAGGAGGCTACGCTCAAGTCCCTCGTACCTGCACAAAACAATAGCTCCTCGCAACCAACGCGATTAGGGGTTGTCAGTCCCTTCACGGTCACTTATGAGAGTGAGATCTGATAGAGATGATAGGTAATATTTGTGGTATTTTTGGTATAGAGATGCAAAGTGAAAAGTAAAAAGCAAAGTAAAAAGCAAAGCAAAAGTAAAGTGACGGAGATTGATATGATGAGAATAGACCCGAGGGCCATAGGTTTCACTAGTGGCTTCTCTCAAGAGCATAAGTATTCTACGGTGGGTAAACAAATTACTGTTGAGCAATTGACAGAATTGGGCATAGTTATGAGAATATCTAGGTATGATTATGTATATAGGCATCACGTCCGAGACAAGTAGACCGACTCCTGCCTGCATCTACTACTATTACTCCACTCATCGACCGCTATCCAGCATGCATCTAGAGTATTAAGTTAAAAATAGAGTAACGCCTTAAGCAAGATGACATGATGTAGAGGGATAGTTTCATGCAATATGATAAAAACCCCATCTTGTTATCCTTGATGGAAACAATACAATACGTGCCTTGCTGCCCCTTCTGTCACTGGGAAAGGACACCGCAAGATTGAACCCGAAGCTAAGCACTTCTCCCATGGCAAGAAAAACCAATCTAGTAGGCCAAGCCAAACTGATAATTCGAAGAGACTTGCAAAGATAACCAATCATACATAAAAGAATTCAGAGAAGATTCAAATATTTTTCATAGATAGACTTGATCATAAACCCACAATTCATCGGTCTCAACAAACACACCGCAAAAAGAAGATTACATCGAATAGATCTCCACGAGAGAGGGGGATAACATTATATTGATATCCAAAAAGAGAGAAGAAGCCAACTAGCTAATAACTATGGACCCGAAGGTCTGAGGTGAACTACTCACACTTCATCGGAGGGGCTAGGATGATGTAGAAGCCCTCTGTGATGACGGCCCTCTCCGGCGGAGCTCCGAAACAGGCCCCAAGATGGGATCTCGTGGATACATAAAGTTGCGGCGGTGGAATTAGGTTTTTGGCTCCGTATCTGATCGTTTGGGGGTACGTAGGTATATATAGGAGGAACGAGTACGTCGGTGGAGCACCGAGGGGCCCACGAGGCAAGGGGGCGCGCCCTAGGGGGCGCCCCCACCCTCGCGACCGCCTCTTTGGCTCATTGGAGTAGGGTCCATGTCTCCTGGATCACGTTCGGTGAGAAAATCACGTTCTCGAAGATTTTATTCCGTTTGGACTCCGTTTGATATTCTGTTTCTCCGAAACTCTCAAATAGGCAAAAACAGCAATTCTGGGCTGGGCCTCCGGTTAATAGGTTAGTCCCAAAAATAATATAAAAGTGGAAAATAAAGCCCAATATAATCCAAAACAGTAGATAATATAGCATGGAGCAATCAAAAATTATAGATACGTTGGAGACGTATCAGGCATCCCCAAGCTTAATTCCTGCTCGTCCTCGAGTAGGTACATGATAAAAACAGAATTTTTGATGCGGAGTGCTACTTGGCATAATTTCAATGCAAATCTTTTTAATTGTGTTATGAATAATCAGATCCGAAAGATTCAAGACAAAAGTTCATATTGACATAAAAAATATTATACTTCAAGCAAACAACAAAGCAATTATGTCTTCTCAAAGTAACATGGCCAAAGAAAGTTCATCCCTACAAAATCATATAGTTTAGTCATGCTCCATTTTCGTCACACAAGAATGCTCTCATCATGCACAACCCCGATGACAAGCCAAGCAATTGTTTCATACTTTAATAATCTCAAACTCATAAACTTTCATGCAATACATGAGCGCGAGCCATGGATATAGCACTATGGGTGGAATAGAATATAATGATGGGGGTTATGTGGAGAAGACAAAAAGTAGAAGATCTCACATCAACGAGGCTAATCAATGGGCTATGGAGATGCCTATCGATTGATGTTTATGCAAGGAGTAGGGATTGCCATGCAACGGATGCACTAGAGCTATAAATGTATGAAAGCTCAACAAAAGAAACCAAGTGGGTGTGCATCCAACTTGCTTGCTCACGAAGACCTAGGGCACTTGAGGAGGCCCATCGTTGGAATATACAAGCCAAGTTCTATAATGAAAAATTCCCACTAGTATATGAAAGTGACAAAACAAGAGACTCTCTATTATGAAGATTATGGTGCTACTTTGAAGCACAAGCATGGAAAAAGGATAGTAGTATCGCCCCTTTATATATATATATATATATATATATATATATTTGGGCCTTCTTTTTTTCTTTTTTTGGCCTGTTTTTGGGACAATACTCTATTAAATGATGATCATCACACTTTTATTTATTTACAACTCAATGATTACAACTCGATACTAGAACAAAGTATGACTCTATATGAATGCCTCCGGCGGTATACCGGGATATGCAATGAATCAAGAGTGACAAGTATGAAAGAATTATGAATGGTGGCTTTGCCACAAATACTATGTCAACTACATGATCTTGCTAAGCAATTTGACAATGATAGATGTGTCATGAAGAACGGAATGGTGGAAAGTTGCATGGCAATATATCTCGGAATGGCTATGGAAATGGCATCATAGGTAGGTATGGTGGGTGTTTTGAGGAAGATATAGGGAGGTTTATGTGTGAAAGAGTGTATCATATCACGGGGTTTGGATGCACCGGTGAAGTTTGCACCAACTCTCAATGTGAGAAAGGGCAATTACTGTACCAAAGAGGCTAGCAATGATGGACGGGTGAGAGTGCGTATAATCCATGGACTCAACATTAGTCATAAAGAACTCATATACTTATTGCAAAAATCTACAAGCCATCAAAAACCAAAGCATTACGCGCATGCTCCTAGGGGGATAGATTGGTAGGAAAAGACCATCGCTCGTCCCCGACCGCCACTCATAAGGAGGACAGTCAAAGAACACCTCATGTTTCAAATTTGTTACATAACGTTTACCATACGTGTATGCTACGGGACTTGCAAACTTTAACTCAAGCACTTCTCAAATTCACAATTACTCTACTAGCATGACTTTGATATAGTCACCTCCATATCTCAAAACAATTATCAAGCATCCAACTTTTCTTAGTATTCAACGCACTCAAAAGAAAGGTTTACAAATCTTGAATACCAAGTATTTTATTATTAAGCAAATTACCATGCTATTAAGACTCTCAAAATAATCTAAGTGAAGCATGAGAGATCAATAGTTTCTATAAAACAAATCCACCACCATGCTCTAAAAGATCTAAGTGAAGTACATAGAGCAAAACTACAACACTCAAAAGATATAAGTGAAGCACATAGAGCAAAACTATCAAGCTCAAAAGATATAAGTGAAGCACATAGAGTATTCTATTAAATTCCAATTCATGTATGGCTCTCTCAAAAGGTGTGTATAGAAAGGATGATTGTGGCACACTAACAAAAAAAGACACAAATAATACAAGACACTCCAAGCAAAACACATATCATGTGGTGAATAAAAATGTAGCTCCAAGTAAAATTACCGATGGAAGTAGACGAAAGAGGGGATGCCTTCTGGGGCATCCCCAAGCTTTGACTTTTTGGTGTCCTTGGATTATCTTGGGGGGTTACATGGGCATACCCACTCCTTGTTCCATAATCCATCAAAAGAATTTACCCAAAACTTGAAAACTTCACAACACAAAACAACAGATATAAAAGTGGAAATAATATAAAAGTGGAAAATAAAGCCCAATATAATCCAAAACAACAGATAATATAGCATGGAGAAATGAAAAATTATAGATACATTGGAGACGTATCACGGCTCTTTGGGGCCCACGGGGCGGACCGTCGGGAGCCTCGAGCGGCGCCGATTCCACAGCAGCCGCGTCGCCAGCGCACGATGGTGATCGCCCCCTGCGCCCGCTTCTGGGGTGAACGCCGCGCTGGCGATAGGCAAGGGAGCCACGGAGACAGGGCTCTTGCGAGGCCCTTCAAGACTAGCCGGACGTAGTCCCCACTCATCGAAAGGGGGCATCTACCTCGCGAAGTCTGTCTTGTTCGAGCAGTGGTACAAGAGATAGCCCTCCTCCGGCATGTTGGCTGGCGACGGGTCGCCTGCCGAGATCTCGAGCACAGATTGTTGCGCCTCAAGAGGAAGCCCGGATTCGTGAAGCCTCATGCGATCCTTGCTGCCGGACAAGGTCCACATTGGTCGAGAATGGCGTTGGAGCGGGGCAACACAGCATCGAATGAACTCCTTCATCACCATGGGCGCAGTTGCGCCAAGATCCTTCAGCCTCTTCAGCCGGAGCCAGACGAAGGCAAGACGCGGGTCGGCGAGCCTCTCGTGGCCCCAGCTAGAGCTGGGAACAGCGGGAGCCGACGGAAGCAAGAGCAGGGGGCTAAGCACGCCGACGTCCACAAATACCCACTGCCTTTGAAACCCGCTCGTAGACGAAGGAAGTTCGAAGTCAATTCCCGAGTCGGCCGTCGCCGCCACGACCTAGAAGCTTAGGCATCGCGAGCACTGCCGGGGGCCGGTCAAGTGCAGCGAGAAGAAATGGCGAAGCAGGGCCACGGAAGGAACAATCACTACCAAAAAAATACACTTCCGTGATGATACGTGTTTGTCACAGTAGGTCGCGTTTTCTGTCATGCATGTACATCCATGACAAATTTATGACAGAATCAAGATAGTCATACCCGTGTTGTCGTAGAAGTGTTCCATGACATTGCCAAAATTATCATCACGGAAGAGTCCACTTCCATGACGATAAATCGCGCATCACAGAAGTGCTTTCGTCAAGGGTGACCGACACGTGGCATCCATCGTAACGGAACGCCGTTAAGCTATCGGGTCGGATTTTGGATCCGATAACCCGTTAACAGCCACGACCAATGCCAATTTTCCATGTGTAAAATTCTCATTGGCTGACGGATCCACGCGTCAGCTCCGTGTTGGCACAGGTGTCACTCATCCAATGGTCGAGATGAGCCTATGATATGTTGACATGTGGACCGGCCCAAAAGTGGCCCACAAAGTTTAAATGGGCTGGCCCAACCGAAGGCCCATAAGATTTAGCGGACCATAATGGGTCGGCCCAGCTAAAGGCCCACAAAATTTAGCAGACCATAATGGGACGGCCCAGCTAAAGGCCCACACAATTTTGCAGACCATAATGGGCTGGCCCAGCTAAAGGCCCACAAGATTTTGCGCACCACAACGGTCCGGCCCAGCTAAAGGCCCACAAGATTCTGCAGAGCATAATGGGACGACCCAGCTAAAGGCCCAACATTCTCTGTCAAATCGGCCCGTCAACGGCCTGTCCTAAACTTGTCATCAACGCGGCCCATTGTCACTTCTGGCCCGTTAACAGTCCGCTAAGTAATTGGGCTGAATTACGGCCCGGTGTATTTCTGGCCTGTTGAAGGTCCGGCTTCATTTGGGCCCATTTACAGGCCATCAAAGCTTTCAGCCCATAAACGACCATGAAGGATTTGGGTCATATTCGTCCATGTCTGACATTCGGCCTGTTAGAGGCCCACTATAGCTTTGGGCCACTTTTGGTCTGTTGTCATTTTCGGCCTGTTAACACCGGACGTAAACCATGGGCCATATGTGGCCCAACGTCATATCGGGCCCATTAACGACCCATATAAAAATGACGATAATCTAGCCCGACCGAAGTTCCAGCCTGTTAAAGGCCCGTGTATTAGGTCGGCGCATTTACAGCCCGTCCGAATTTTGGCCTGTCAAAGATCCGCATCGTAAATGGGCCACCATTTCGACGTGCTAAGTCCAGTGGGTTATTTGGCACAATCAGGGCCCAATCTCACTTTCGGTCTATTAAAGGCCTATGTTTTTTATGGGCTCGAGATATTTACACCTATAAACGACCTATTTTTACTGAGGGCCCAAATTATGTTTAGGCCTGTTAAAGGCCCACTATGGGCACAGGCCTACCAGAAATATATGAAAGCTTATGCTGATTTAGGCCCAAATATTTTTAGTGGGCTACATGCCAATTTCGGCCCGTAATCGTTTTTAGCCCAATTGGAATGGGCCCGACGAATGCTGGCATGTTGGGCTCCTACGAAGGTTTTGGCCGAATACATTACTAAGATAAACCTACACTATACAAAAATAGCGTCGTAATTACTGCAGCCTGAGGCAGCATCATAAATGTTGTATCACAACAAAATAAATTCCAACCATACAACAAAAGGCCTATTGGCATAAAGTTTATAGTCCTTCTAGGTAAAAGCACCACCAGATGTATAGAAGCACAGATCATTTGACCTGAGTGCTAATGTTTTAGGTTGTAGAATTTGATGGAGCAGCACAATCTCCACCTTTTTCCGCCATTGCTCTTGAACAACGAAGCGAATGTCTGATAGTCTGGTTTCAAAACCATTGTTATCTTGACGACATTCCTCAACCACTATTCTTGTTTCTGAAACAACGTCCATTAGGGATTGGACTTGTGTCTGGAGCACAGATATATCACTCTGTCTAGCAGGAAGATTTTGTTCAGTAGGCGATTTGGACGAGGTTACCTTGACAACCAACCCAGAATTACGCATGAAGGTGCTTTTTGCATTGTTAGTGGAGAGATACTGACGCACTGCAGCAAGAGGTGACATTGTGCCTGTAGTAGCCTCGTCACCTTCAGGTGGTTGTGGCTGTTCAATCATTTGTTCCATAGCTTCCTGAAAGTTTGAACTTGTAGATTAGTCTACCAGATAAGTTACTAATGAGACAAAAACAAACAAAGTAGGTTAAACGTTTATACATAACTTATTTTGGTGAACTACTGTAATACATTGGCATGTATTGTAGTGCCAACTACATAATAAAATCACTTTCGGAACATATGCCCATGTAGCATGCCTATTGTATTGTCTATTTCCTCACATTCGTTGACATCTAAGGATAAAGAGACATGGTTTAAAGTAGGATGAACATAGTATGACATCATTCATATCATGGGAAAACAGATATAAAACAAACAGGCTATTTTATCATTGTGTGCGCACGTGAACATAACAACTAGATTATAGATCAAGACCAAAAGAATATCCTTCATCTCTTTTAAACCATGTAAGGTGAAATGATACATTAAGACAACTGTGAATAAAAGTGAACAGAGTAACTGACATTGACTGCAAACCAAGTAGTTAAATGAACACATCACAGTACCAATCAGTTCAAGGCAGGAGGAGTAAGGACTTACAACAGCGGCTTGAACTAGTGTGCTCATGCCCTTCATCTTGCTGGTGTGGCAATCCTTGAAGATTTGCACTGCATTCGGTTCAGGTTCTTTTTGGTCCGCACGGGCTCTCCTCTGTATTTGGAACAAGTCAATATAGATACGATAATATGGCACAAAAAAAGAAGGAAGTAGCAGCTATTTACAAGAGCCTCGCAGTGTGCAATATAGCTACGAGATCTTGTTGTCGGTTGGAATTTCACTTTACAACGGTTGGTTTTGTTCTTCAAACAGTTAGCCTAGAAGAAGATACACTTGTAAGGCACATACATAAATACAAGTTCAATATGTGGTCTGATCAAATACATATAGCCTACCTGATACTTTGGATCAGACCAGTGTTTAACGAGGGCTGTCCAGTCTTCATCTGTAATATATTCCACTGGAGATGTTTGGGCGATTTCATTGTTAGCCTTGCCTTCAAAGTGAGATTTTCTAAGGTGGTACCGATACTGTCGCAGAGCAGACTGAAAAACATGAGTGCATGCTTGTTTAGTTGCATCATCTTTCGGATCCAACTTGAACCTCATCTGTTGAAAAAAGAGTGTGAGTCTTTTTAGGAGGAAGCTAGAAAGTATGGGACAGAGCAAGACAATATTACTAATTGCGATGAATAACATTACTTACGGAAAGATGGTCAAGGAAGGTGTTAAACTGGGTATTGTCTTTCTCATTCCTGTACTGGATCCACGTTGGGAGGATACGTGTATGACACCTAACGGCAACAGCTGCCTCTGATACTAACTTGGCTGACTCTGTAGCATCACGTGGCCTTTTTAAACCTGCCTCAAAATGGATCTCCATTCTTCCTCCTTTAGATTTTGTTAATCTGTCAAGCATTATCCCTGATGTCTGTTTCCGCTTGCGCCGTGGTGCTAGTTCAACAACGAATATGGAAAGTGTTAGTGTACATCAAACTGTGAGAGTACATATAAAGGAGCATGCAACTGCAACTTGACTCGGTCAGGTACCGTCTTGGTGTTGATGCTCATGAGGTTCATCTGATCTTGCCAAGTCCTGTTGTGTCAGCAGTGCTTCGGAAGTAGTGTTAGGTGTGAAGGCAGCTTGGGAACTGGCCAGTTCCGGAGCAATCGAACGAGTAACTGGTTGAGATGCTGGTACAGTTGAAGCGGATGCTGCAGCTGGTGGAGTAGGTGATACTGTGTTTGTAGATTTAGCCGGTGGACTTGGACCTTCTACTGCACTATAAGTACCAGCAGAATCTCGACGGCAGAACCTTTTCCGTTTCACCCGACGAGTAATAGCACTCCCTACTATATTATTTTCCTTGCTCTTTTTTGACTTTACCATGTCAAGCTGTACCCACAACACAAAAGAATAAAATCACTCTTCAGAACTCATTGATGCATGATACAGACAAGCAATACCTTGATGTAAGACAATGGTATGAGGATGGAATATGCAAGAAAAACAGGACATCATGACATATTCACAGCTACGATGTGCAAACTAAGCAGAAGGATTTTCAAGAAAATAGAAGTAATGCAAGCTAGACACCATATGAAAGATGCAACCAATATTACTCTGCCAAGTTAAAAGTGTCTTGTCATAAGTGGCAATTCGAAAAATTAGAAGTACAACATAGAAATCAATGCAAGATGCAACCACTATCAAACTGCCATGTTAAAAGCGTCCAATCATGAGTGCCTGATGCGGGATACACAACAACAGTACTTTGATGTAAGAACATGGTATGATAGATAGATGCAGTGTATTCTAGACACAGAAAGCCATGTCATATGCACATGTATAACGTACAAACTCAGCAGGTGCAATTTAATCAAAATAGAAGAAATACAGGCTAGACAACATATGCAACATGAAACCAATTATCACACTGTCAACTTAGAGCAAGCACCTGTGATGGTGGATTACGGGAGATGAACTCATCATGTAGACTTGGGACTTCAACTTCATTAGCAGTAGCAGTGGCAAATCTAGAGAGTCTCTGTTTGCGTCAATGCGGAGGACCACCAACATCCCCTAACTTACTCTTTTCCTCCCTATTTTCTGATATGCCTTATGAAGTCAAAACCACAAGAAGATGAATAAAATTAGCTCTGCATAACTAGTTGATGCATGATACAGATGAACACTACTTTGATGTAAGGCAAGCGCAGGATAGGAGGATGGAATATATACAAAAAAACACGGCGTTTCATATTCACACGTACGATAGGAGGATGGAATATGTATGAAAAAACAGTAAGCGGAAGGCATTTCAACAAAATTAGAAGAAATGAAAGCTAGGCAGCATATGAACATGCAACCAATATCACTCTATCAGGTAAAAAGTGTCTTGCCGTAAGTGCCATTTCAAGAAATTAGAAGCAGTACAAGCTAGAAGACAATGCAAGATGCAACCTACATCACAGTCCCAAGTTAAATGTGTCTTATGGGTAAGTGATCGTTGCAGGTATAAGTTGTAAGCTACGCAGATGCAATTCAACATAATTAGAAGAAATAGAAACTAGACATCATACGGAAAATGCAACCACATATAACAGTTCCAAGTAAGAGCAAGCACCTGTGATGGTGGAGTAGGGGAGATGTGCTCATCATGTACACGTATGTTCTAGAAACAGGAACACGTGTCATATTCACAGGCATTATGTGTAATGTAAGCAGATGCAATTCAAGTTAGAAGCAATACAAGCTAGACATCATACGCAACATGCAACCACATATAATAGTGTCAAGTTAGAGAAAGCACCTGTGATGGTGGAGTAGGGGAGATGTGCTCATCATCTACACAACTACGTTGACTGTCCAGCCTTGTGTTGTCTTGCGAATCTTGTTGGGAGGATGGCGGAGTAGAATCTGTAGAGACCCCCTGTTTGAGTTGCTCTGAAGGACCACCATCATCCACTGTCGGACTAATTTCCTTCAGTTGTAATGATTTTGCATTGTCAAGTCAAACCGACAAGAAAAAAGGAATAAAATTCGCTCTTCCAAACTCATTCATGCATGATACTGACGAACACTACTCGGATGAAAGGCAAACACATGATGCGAGGATGGAATATGTATGAAAAACAGGATGGTGTGACATATTCACACCTATGATGTGGTATCTAAGCAGAAGGCATTTCAACAAATTAGAAGCACTGCAAGCTAGACACCATATGAAAGATGCAACCAATATCACTCGGCCAAGTTCAAACTGTATGGCGTTTCAACAAATTTGATGCAGTACATGCTAGAAATCATATGCAAGACACAACCAATATCACAGTGGCGACTTAAAGGTGCCTTATCATAAGTGACTGATGCAGGATATGCAAGAATAGTAGTCTGATGTAGAAACAGGAACACATGTCATATTCATAGGCATTATGTGTAAAGTAAGCAGATGCAATTCAACAAAGTTAGAAGCAATACAAGATAGACATCATAGGTGTGAAGTAAGCAGATGCAATTCAACAAAGTTAGAAGCAATACAAGCTAAACATCATAAGCTAGACCACATATCACACTGCCAAGTATGAGCAAGCACCTGCGATGGTGGTGTGGGGGAATTGCGGTGATCAACTAGAGAGCTACGTTGACTATCTTTATTTAGCCTTGCTGTTTCTTCAGAATCATGTGGGGAGGATGACACTGCACTCTTTAAACGAGTAGGGTGTCTCACAGTAACCCACTCGGGTGACTGTCCCATCATAAGTGATTGACGAGGGATACATAAGAGCATTAGTTTGATGTACGAACATGGTTAATAGACATATGTAGTATGTATAAAAAACAGGAAGGCCTGTCATTATCAAAGGTATAATGTGTAAAGTAAGCAGATGCAATTTAACCAAATTGTAAGCAATACAAGCTAGACACCATATGCAACATGCAACCACTTTTGACAGCGCGAAGTTAAAGTAAGCACCTGGGATGGTTGTGTGTGGCAATTGAGATCATCAACTGCAGAGCTACGTTTACTGTCTCCAACTGCTGACACTGCACCCGTTAGAGCGCTGGAACGCTTAGTGCTTATCTTCGAATTACACTGGGGCGACTTCTGTCTTTTCTTTTCTGCATTCATCAACACTGCGTCAGCGTCTGAAATACCCATGCATAAAAAAACAATAGTGTGAGTATGGGTGAAGTGTGTGCACAATTAGTACAGTATAAAGGTAGCAGATATCAGGTCGGTGAGAAATAAATGACGGGAGACATATGATAGCTCTAAAACATGCATGGCACACTAAATTACTACAGGATTCTATGAAAATAACAGTCGACTGAAAGCAAATAGGCCAGTCCATTTTTCTGCACCGTCCGATGTACAAAGAACGGGCAGATCACCTTCATCTACCTCCAGCCAGTCAGTGTTGATGATCTTCCTCGAAACGCCAGCGACCATCGGCCCAGTATTCCTCCCCTGCCTGCGCCATCCCCTCGACCTCACCACACCGCCGTGCTTGGCACCACCCCCCGGCCATCCATTCAAGCCCCGCCGACCTCCAGATCGGGCGCAGGCAGCTCCTGCACCCCACACCCCTATGATAGACACCGACGCGCCGCTTCCCCGCGGAACAGGCGGACTAGGTGCTCCGCGCGCCTAAGTGGGTGCTGCTTCTTTTAATTGCAGTTTGACTGACCTTGAATTGAAATCCAGGCGGGCTACTGACCTCTAGCAAAGGTGAAATAGTAAAAGGGAGGAAACCTTGTGCATTTTGTATCACGAAGAAGATGCAGTAAGAAGCGCTCAACTAGTTTCTTTCGTGGGATGAATACGGTGCGAGCGGAGACGTAAGATTTGCACGAATAAGGGAAGAGGAGTACCTCTTTCTGCTGGCAGTGCTGTGTCCTCCTTCTATTTTTTCGACGATCTTCTTGTTGTTCGTCGGAAACCAGAAGTTGTGGAGGACGGTGCAGCCTTGGGCAAACCCATGGCCAAGTTGTTGAGTGTGGTGCGGTGGCTGTCTGTCGGCAGCGGGGAAGCAGATCCAAGGCGGCGAACGACGGCGTAGCGGGAACAGCTCCGGTGCGGTGGACAGTTGCGGCAGTGGAGCCGCAACAGTGAGGCACAGGACGGCGTGGTCGGAGTGGTTCTGGTACGGCGCACGTCGGCGTCGGCGTTGTGGAGGCAGATCTGCCTTGGCTTCAGCTGCTAAGTCCTTGCGGGTGTTGCAGTTGCGGTTGCGTTGGACGACGACGTCGGGGTACCGGCTCCGGCGTGATGGAGGAGGGCGGTGGTGGATTGACCGCTATGGGATGGAGGACGGAGGAGGCTAGGGTTTCACGGCTGGTGGAGAGGGCGTTTTCGCGCCCATGGAGTATGAATGGGGAAACAGAGGGAGGCGGGGAACTAAGGGGGAACAATGTTTCGTTTTGAGACGCGCTTGTTTGAAATTTGGGGTAAGTTACAAACTTTGCCCCCATCTAAAATTTCAGACATATTGCGGGTTGGGGGTAGGACAGTCATGTCAGGTGTCCCAAATGTGGGCGGGATAGATTTCGGCCGAGCGCATGGGTAGGCGCCCACGGCGTATGAATGCGTCTCTGGCGTCTTTGTGAAGTTACAAACCTACCCCGGTTTAGACCTTTGGACATCGGGCCAATAGGCTACATGGGCCAGAGTCAGGACAGCAATTTCCTACCACCAAAACATTAATTAGTCTCGATCGGTTTCGGGTGACCAGAGGCCTATTTGGCGTTTCGTTCAATATTTGGGAGCAGAAGCATTAGCGTTTTCGGTTCTCTTGAATTGAACTTTCAGGATTTGTCAAACTTCACAAATCTTTACTCTTGAAAACCCTAAAGCTACGATTATTTTAGAATGGAGGGGGTACATTTGAATATACATTGTACATGAGTATATATTAAAAAATATGCAACTTACCTCAGTTCATGCATGGTTCCAGATATAATCTCCTTGGTTGCAAAAAAAGTTAGATATGCGTATGAATATATATAGCATGTTCAAACTCACAACAAAGATTGATGCCCTCTTTTACATCTGATTTACAAATGCCATTATCTCGGGTTCAAATAGATGAATGCACTTCCTATGAATTCGAATCTTCGAAACCCCTTTTATGTTGAATTCGACATGTATTCTATTTCGTAGCTAGCAATTCGGAATGTATCCATGCAAGTGACAAATGTATAAAGTGCTTCACACTAACAACATGGAGTGCACTAACTAATTTTTATATATGAATTGCAAAAGCATCCATTGCTTGTATTTCAAACTGCTCTCACTCTATGGATCAATAATATGAAATAAACACATGCACATGCTAGAATTCAATTGCAGTTGAAGAAATAGCCTACTCCTGGTATTGTATATTAGTGATAGGGGTGTGTACAAAGTACACGTGAATACCAGGCATTGTGCATGTGTGTATACTATCGACGAAATAGCCCCCAAGCATGTATAACATACGAAGGGCCTAGGGTTACAAATCGTATATAGTCGGCTTATCACCACTGGGGATAGAGTCCTCCGCGACTCTGGTAGCTTCGTGTTGTACGCCGAGTCCTCCACATGGGTCTTCGTATAACATGTCTCGGTCCAACCTATATGTGGCGCAGGATGGAACCGACCCATGAGTCTTCATGTTGACCCACCACAACTAGAAATGATGTGCCCACCACACCACACACGCAACCGGCCACTAAGAAAATAAGCATATACAATAGTACAAAGGTATCTAGCTCACGATACGTCTCCATATTTTGTTGATGACACCGGCGGACTTTGCATTTGATGCGTGCTCCGTATTTTGTTGTCGACACTTACGGTCATTGTATTTGAAGCGAAATCACGATATGGTCACTAGACTTCAGAATAAGCACATCACGGTCACCACATACATTTTGTCGTGCTAACCAACATGTGGTTGGATGGTTAGAGGACAGTGGTTTCTCGAGCCCACCAAGGTTAAAGTCCTGGTGCTCGCATTTATCTTGTGTTAATTTCAGTATTTTCTGGCGATGTACGTTCAGTGGGAGGAGACGTTCCACTCGACTACATGCACCTATGGTGACTTCGTAAAATCTCGAGATCATATATGCTGGCCCACTCTCTCGAAGGTGCTCATAGGGGTAGGGTTCGCATGTGTGCGCTTATAGCGGTGAGTGCTTGCGTGTATATATGAGCCCTTGCGTCTATACCGTGTTAAACAAATACATATCATGATTATACAGTCACTGGTTCACCCGTACAACTCTGTATTTTGTTGATGACACAATCAATTGACCAGTCAAACGTTCCACGCGGCGCAACTAGTGTTGCACCATCGGGGCGCATAACCATGGGGCCCACCTGTCAGCCCGTATATGAAAGAAAGATATGGTAGTTTGAGTCTGTACTGTGTTAATAAAATAGGATTACATTTTAGGGTGATCATACGGTCACTGGCTCACCATACAACTCCATAATTTGTTGGCAACACGATCAATTGACCATTCAAACAGGCCACATTCAGCAGTGCACATTACCATAGGGCCCACCCGTCAGCGCGTATATGAAGGACAAAAATGGTAATAAATTATTGGTCGGTGGGTATTCGAAGTCGTGAGACCTCTGGTTGGCAGTCACCGGTGGTTGGGGGCGTTCATTGGGCGGTGGGGTGGGGATCCCCGGAGAAAAAGCTCGGCGGGGGGGGGGGGGGGCTAGAGGGATGGCCGTGCGGCGGCAGACCAGCGGTGGGGAGTGGATTCGGGGAGGGCGGGCCGGCCGCGGGCGGCGAGGGCTGGCGGTTTGGTCGGTGGTGGCTGGCGGCTCAGGGAAGGGGGGGGGTGGAGTTTGATGATAAACTGGAGGCCCTTGATTTCGTATCCAACGTCTGGAAAATCTAATGACCAGAGATGAAAAATTCAGTCGACTGACGTGTAGCCTCACCCCGCACGTACACATGCACGCACGCAAGACACGCACGCATGTAGGAGTGCAACACTGACACGTACACACGCACGCATGCTGGCGTGCAACACTGACACGTACACATGCACTCACGAACACACGCACGTACGCACCCATGCATGCAACACTGAAACGTACCCTTGCACGCACGCAACACTCGCACGCCTGCATGCACACAACACACGACGCAAGACACACGCTCAACCTATACGTGCATGCACCCTTTGTTAAGGACATGGATTGTTACGGGTATTAATCAATCTTATCTGTGATAAGCAGAACATCGATGTTTCTAGCGGTTTTTATGAATCACAACGTATCGAACGGGCTGTCAACATAGTAGGCTTATCTACATGAAAAAGATGACATCACACTCAATGAACAATCATCGGTTTATGAAATGCCCGCTTCTGACCGCCCTGGCCCACCAAAGGGTCCTCTGTTGTGCGCTGCCTGCGTTGGGTCACTGACATGCAGGCCATGCACCCAAAGAGCCCACACGTCAGTGGAACAACGGCGCGGTGTCCTAGGTCAGAGTCGAGGGCACCACTCGCGGCACGCCCGGCTGAACATACCTCCGTGCCGCATTCAAACGCCTATGAAACCCGCCCGTGTGGAAGCTGAGAAACCCACGCTGGACACACGTCCGTTCATGACCAGGCCGGCTTTAAACGCAATGCCGGCCGAGCTCCTCCCGTCCACCGTCTATTTAATCTCCTATTTAAACGAGGCCAAACGCCGGCCAAGAATCGCACACCTCCGCCGTTCCCCTATCTCCTCCACCATTTTGTCCACTCTTACAATGGCTTACAAAGAGTAGCTATTCCGCATCCAACCCGGGTGGGTAGCCCGCCGGATACGAGCTATGCAGCTTGCTGATCCACCTCCCTCCCCTCGCCCGACGGAGCCAGTTGCTGTCCCAAGCCGGCGCACGGTTCAGCAACTCGCCACTCCAGGCCAGCTTGACAAGGAGCGGCGCACGGGCGTCGTTGCTGCCGTCCATGCCGCCGCCTTGTACCGCGTCTCCCGTTTCTGTGGCCGAGACTCCCATGCCGGCGGCCGCGCCATGCAAGCAGCGACAGAAGCCGGGTGCGCGGAGAGCGACGAGTCGGTGGCCAGCACCTCTGCGTCCGCCGCCATCATCGAGGAGAAGAAGAACACGGGAGGCCGCCGCCGCTTGGGTCCCATGAAGGCCACCGCGGAGGCGACGCCGACATACACAATAGGTGTCTTGCCGGATCCTTTTGTTGTGAGGACCTTCATCGACCCCGCATGGGCTCCACGGAAGAGGGGAATGTTAGGATGAACTCGAGCCGGTGCCGGCCATGGCGAAGTAGTGGCTGGTGATGAACTCGAACCGGTGCCGGCCACCATCATCTTCGGCACCAGCCAATGATATCAGTTGGGTAGTGGGGAAGCGAGCCGTCCTTGGCACTGAAGCATATACCTCTGAGGCTCCCGGCAGTCTGGTGATCGTGCTGCCGGACATGAGGAACACAAATCGATCGGCGGGCGACCATTTAGGCCAGGTATTATATACATGTGCTGTCCAGAACTAGCACCGCGTAGTTCATTTGAATGTAATGAAATCCATCATGTTTGTATGACAATCCGGTATTTTATATGATTTTGTCGTTGTTTATATGAAATATCAGTTTGTCTACGTGTTTGCGTGAATTTCGTCCGGTTGGTTGAGTTTTTTGTTATAATGTGTGCGGCTACGGTTGGATGGCGTAATTTGCAGGTCGCCGGTCGGTCTGCGGGTGGCTTGTGCGGCGTTGTGGGACAAAAAAACACAGCTCGTGCGAGCTCGTCTCCAACGTGCGCGCTGGAGGATGCATGACAACATGAGCACCCGAGCCATTCCTCGTTCATCGGTGGAAAAGGCACCGGTGGACAAAAGGGTCGCCAATATTTTGGCTACCCCGGGCAAGATCCAAACAGCCCCTCCGAACAGATTCAAATCCCTCATTCGCCGTCGAATTTTGCCATGTGTTGTTTTCATGGACTAGCAAGATGCCCGTGCATTGCACGGAACATCAAGATGATTTTTTTTACAAACTCCTGCATGGATGCAAGGGATAATTAATGTCCTCATTGGCTAGTACCACGAGGCAAACACCATTAATATTGCATCGATTAGTGTTAGTGGCCTTGTATATCTGCAAATTGTAATTTTGATAGTGGCCCCTTGTATATAAAAATGGAGGGAGAAAGATGAGAGATAAGGTGAGGAGGAGTGGGGCATGGTGGTGACTGGTGGTCGGACTGGGCGGAGGCATGGGGATGGACGACGCATTATGTCTAGGTTTGTATCTCTCTCTCACACACCCACGTAGGTGGGGGAGTGCATGAAGAGAAGAGGTGCACACACGGCGCACGTACTCCCGTCTCTTTCCCAACCACACCCACGCGGGTATACGGTGGAGCTCATTTCTGTACGAAAAAGGCAGCCCACGTGGTAATTTGGCACGTGTACTGGTTGTCCACTTGGTGGAGGGAGGATTGTCTACCACGGATGAACAAACAAATTGCGACTTGACGCGTTATGTTAAATTAAAAAAAGAGGCAAACCATGTGGGTCCTACCTTAGAAGCAAGGCTCTATACACTGGAGTACTTTTGATATGTCCCGTCAACTCGCAGAACGAGGAGAAGCTTGCTTAGTATGCCGTCTCCCCCGCCCACGGGCCCGGTGGCTCGCAATATGAGGTGAAGCTTGCTTACAAGTAGTAGTAGTAGTAGTAGTAGTAGTAGTAGTAGTAGTAGTAGTAGTAGTAGTAGTAGTAGTAGTAGTAGTAGTAGTAGTAGTAGTAGTAGTAGTAGTAGTACTGTACGTCTTTACGCCTGCTCCCTCACCCACGCGCGCGGTGGATCGCAGCACGAGGAGAAAATTTTACTACTCCCTCTGCTTACTCCTTGTCCCTACTACGTACTTTGTTTAGTACTCCCTCCATTTACTTATACAAGGCCACTATAAAAAAATACATTTTGCATCTATACAAGGCCACAAATAGTAATCGAGACAAAAGTTAATACTCCCTCCTTTCCAGTTTATGGCTCAAATTCAAAATCTCTCCAACTAAGGTAGATGGCGAGTGGTCAAATTAATTTCGTACTTTGCACAAGTAATTACTATGCTCGTTTTTCTCAAGAAGTTATGTTTACCGAGGCATTAATTAGAATGAATGCATGAATGACCGCTAAATTTCCATGAACTTGTACATGCATTGGTTAGTTTCCTCTTGACACTGCTTGCGTCGGGTGATCTAACGCACCTCGAAATCCAACATGTAATGGTACTACTACTAGTATAGTAGAATTGAGACTTATCAAACGGAAAAGCGAATGTTTTTAGATGAGCCCTATAAACCCTAGTGGGTACGTACTCCATAAAAACAGATTTTTCCAAAACTAAGTCGCTCCCTTTCATGAATTCTGTAGTATACTCCTCCGTCGACGCCCCCTTTCATGAATTCTGTACTTCCTACCGCCGACATGTGGGACATATAGCAACAGGGTCAACGTGTCAAGCACCAAATAACAGTGCAGAACAGCAGGGGGACGCACCCCACTCGTACCGGCCCAGTAGTAGTAATGAGCAATGAGACGTCAAATCACAATGTCGCACCTTCCCAGACGGACGAAGCAACCATTATTTCACACTTCGGTTCGCCATCATCTCAAACCACATAGTATTGCTTCTGCCTCAAGAGGGACACGCGCATCACCTTGGTACAGCATGACACGTGGGACCGCATGACAGGCCATGCTCCCCCGCAGATCGCTCAGTAAAATCACCTCAATTTTACTATACTTCCTCCATATCGGTTTACTACATGGCATGCACAGCGTTCTAGGTTGAGAATTTAACTGGCTATATATGTGATGAACAGTACTCTAGCCTTTAAAAAAATGTATACTTATGTATAGTAGTACTATCGATGGATTGCGCCATGGAGCAAAAATTGAAATTAAAAAAAGGTGGTACATATAGAGAGTGCTCATCGCCAAATTATGCATATAGTACTATTAAAAAAGCTAGTATGTGCTTAATTGGGGTGCTAAATTCTATTAAAGAAATACTAGTAGTATGTACATACTGAAGAGTTAAAGTAACGAGAAGAAACATAACATAGTTCTGCTGGGGGCTCAGCAAAACACACCCCTCAAATTAAACTAAGCACACCTGAAATTAAACTATGCAACTAATCCGGTAGACACTGCATTAGAAGTTTAGAACCACCATGAGCAACGACACTGCCACCTTACTTGGAGTCCTCGTACACGTCCTCGACTTCGTCCTTGTACCTATTCCTCTTGGTCGATACTTCTTTGCTTGAACCACACACTTGGTTGTTGCTCTTCATCCAACCCTTGTAGATATTGAAACAAAGGTAGCCATCCATTGCAGCGTAGTGGATGTGGTCTATATCTAGTACATTCCTCTGCCATGCATGCCGATGAAACGTGTAATGAGGTTTCTCCAGTTGACGGTACAAAGGATGAACGATGGCTCCTGCCAGGGTCAGCATTGAAGGCCGACGAGAGGGCACCGGCCGATTCTTCTGGAGGTCGAAGGTGTTTCCTACAACGAGGCCTATCCGACGCAGGACTTCTTTGTCGTTACCAAAGTCTACAGTAATGAATTTGACTAGGTTGCTCTCGAGGAAGTCCTTAAAATCCTGGCACTCAACGTCGACATGGCATATGTGGTAGACCAAGCATAAGTCATGCATGCAAACCTGGATCACGGCGGGCTTCTTCCTCTCTTCGTCCTTTAGATCCTTCTCTCGTCCCAGGACTGTGGTGTACTCAACATCTAGCCCAACAACCCACTCATCATCTGAGTCTTCGAACATGCGTCTGAAGCGAGAAAGGCATCCTTTCACCGTCGCGGAAGAACGGGTGTAGATGACGTCGAACTCATCGCCGGTGATGGTTCTAACCTTGTACTCACTGCCGATCGTGGAGATTTGGGACGCCATGGATTTGGGAGGAGGGTTAGGATTAGTGGAACTGCCGTAATGTGAATGGATGGGACGACTAGGAGCGAACCACCGTAGTACTGAAGGACGTGCGGGGACGAGTAGGAGCGAACTGCCAGCGTGCGAACGACAGGGTAGTGGCTTTCCATTCTCCCATGATACGGGCTTCTGAGAGCCCTTGGATCTGAGATCGAACGGTTGCATGGCGTGATTCTAGACCTATGGGTGAATATCCTATCCTGGAGGGTTATTCTGCAAATTTTCAGCAACTTAGCATGCGACCGTTTGATCTCAGATCCAAGGGCTGCGAGCAGCCCGTATCATGGTCGCGCCTACCACGACCGCTACGTCGCTCATGCGGTCGCGCCCTTGAAGATTTAACACGGTGCGTTAGGCTATCTGATGTTGGCATGTCATACATAGTCATCACTTAGTAACTCATACTACAACAAGGTTTTGGCTATAAGGTTGGCTATAAGTGTATTTTTTACTTCTCTCTATCTCTTTCTTCGTACTCCCTCCGTCCCATAATATAAGAACATTTTTGACACTAGTGTAGTGCCAAAAATGTTCTTATATTATGGGAAACAGGGAGTACTAGTATTTATTGCATTTGCCAAGGAGTGACCTCTTCCAATGAAATGGTGTTGCTAAGTTTGCTTCATTTAATTAGCTATAGACTCAAAATTGTCTTTTCACCTAGGTACACGCGCTTAGCACCGTTTCTTCCTTGGGTCACCAAACTAGTCTCTCTCTTCTTGATTAACTTGCCACATCAGACTTTATGCTTATGTGGCAAGCTTAAGCACCTGTAGGAGCAAGTAAAAGTAAGTACAATAGTGCGCTTTACATGGCATTTTTGCATATGTGGAGGAAAGAGAGGCAAGGAAAAAGTGGAGAAGTGGGCTCTCATGCAAGAGCTAGCCTCTACTACATGGTGGCGCATTGGGAGAGGCACCTGTATGGAGGTGGTCAGGAATCGGGAGACTCACGCCGGTCGTAGCGCCGCAGTTAAAATGATAATGGCAAGTCAAATCACGGGGCCGCACCTGTCCAGCAGTAACTCGGTGTCAAAGCACACAGCCCTACATTTGCAGCAGCCCACTCCCTCGTCTTCTCACGTCTTTGTCGAACCGACTAGGTGGAATTGCCCCACCGCCTACCGTACAGGAAAAGCCCTGCCCTCGACTTTTAAATACAACTACATCCGCTTAAGAATCCAATGATATACTTTTTGTGACATCGTAACTCATATTTAGTTAGTCAAATGGATGACCTAGAACTACATGCAGGCCCTATAAACCGAGACGCCTAAAAATAAAAAAACCGAGACGGAGAGGGTAGTTCAGCACGTATCTTTTTAGATCAATATAGTCGGGATTCACCAAGGAGCAAAACCAAGTGGTAGGTTGCTCCTGTCGTGTTGGCGTAGCAACTCAAGCAGGGTCAGTCCACACATGAAATGGCGACACACTTAACAGGACCCCTTTGGCCGACATGTGGCTCATCCACCGTCTTGTTCCACATGCGATGCACCAAATTACAGTTCGGAGCAGCGGTTGGAATTGGAGGCACCCCGGTCGTAGCGCTGCGGTAGTAGAAAATGAGCGATGAGGGGTCAAATCACAAAGCCCCACCTTTCCCGCATTAAGCTGGACGGACGAAGCAACCATCATTTCACTCTAGGGCGCAAGAGCATAAAGAAAAGAGAAAACAATGATGCGTGCGGCAGCTACCTAGGGCACCCTAGGGTAGGGGTCTCCACTACAGATCCTTTTTTTGAAAGTGCCTCCACTACAAATCGGCTTCTCCCTCGTCCTCTTGAAGAAAACAGATGATGAGTGCGGCGGTATGGTTTGTAGGAGTACTACGGCGTGCGGGGCCACGTCGTAGTAAACGGGTTCGATTCGACGCCTTAAATATGTGTGGGCCGCTTGGTTTTACGGGAACGAGGCAGTATTTTGGGTTCGGGGACCAGTGGAGATATAGTACGTACAAAAAATTATGGACGTAGGTTCGACCGAAAGGCAATTATGCATGGGCCCTGCATTTTGATATACCCGGGGCCACGTGAAATTTGGTACTCTACTCAAAACTAGTAAGGTACACATGTATTGAACGCATGAGATTTCAAAACCAAATTATGAATAAATACACACTATAGCATGTAAAGCTTTGAGTCATATATGCATGATGTAGATGTTCGTTTAGTTCTTATAGTTCGTCTCATTCAAAATCAATTAGTTTTATAAAAATCTTAAGATTCATGGGGTTGTGCATTGTAAATCATAAAGTAAAAAACAAATAATGGCAATTCTTTTAGAAAAAATAATCAATTATGATACAGAAGATTCTAGAACAAAGGAGAAGTGCTTGTGTTTTGAGGTTTGTGCATTATTCTTAAGTTCAACTATGGAGTCTTCTAAATTGTACATGTGGCAGATCTGGTGGAATGTTGATGATATCCAACGGCCAGTAGTGCTCGGATTTGCCTATCTCTGCACTGTCGGGTTAGCTTCACCCAACGACCATCTTTCAAAGTTATTGGCACACTATATAGTTCTTGTTCCATAGTTGCATGTTTTGGAAAAAAGCTACTAGTGGGTTGTACTATCTATTGAGGAATAGAAGATGTTTACATGGAAGTTGTAGGGAAAGAGATGACATGGAGCATCTCAATTCCTATGAGTAGGGATTGGAAAAGAGATGTCATTTGGTTCACATCATAAGAACTTTTCTATTGAATCTAGAGATGACATGTATCTCAATTCCTATGGGGAGGGATTAGAAAAGAGATGTAATTTGGTTCGTATCATAGGAACTTTTCTATTGAATATACACTAATGTTTATTTTCCTTTGAAATTAAGGGAGTATAGGAATCCATTCATACGAACCAAGTGGCTCTAAAGCTATAGAAATGATATCATGTTTATTTCCTTTGAAATGTGGAGTATATGAATCTATTCCTATGAACCAATTTGCTCTATAGGAAAAAATCCTATAAAAATCATATCATATAGAGTTCCTATGATATTCCTCAACACTAAAGGATGCTTGAAATTGCTACGCATGATACGATGGTCTTTCTTTGTAGACTCCTCACCCATCTTTATAGTTACCTCTCGAAGATGAACGAATGATATATACATGGTATTCTACATGTGCAATTTGGTACACGAAAATTCGGTAAAAGTTTGCGAGGTTCGAATTTTCAATAAAGCTATATGCACTTCATTTCGGAACGGAGGGAGCATACGACAGTTGCTAACACTCACGTGGAAGATTTGTGTGTAGGAGGAGTGACTGTTCTGTTAAATGACATGGCAAAACTGACACTGTCGGATGCCGATCTAACGGTTCTTACGGCGTTCGTCAGGAAAAGGCTTGAGGCGAACGTTTGTCGGATAATGATTTATGGACACATGCATTGCATTGATACATGCCCCCCTCTCTCTCACGAACACGCACCCTCATGAGTCACGACTCTCCCGAGTCCTCTCGCAGACTCGCATGTCGCACCCACCGTCTATCTATAGGTAGACGTCATGCACATATGTGCTCTTCACACCCTACCCTCAGAACTTCTAAAAGACAAAAGATGGTGCACACATTTTATTTTAGCTCACATGTCACACACTTATACTATTACTCTTGCGGCGAACGTTCTTTGGGCATAGTATATTGTACTCTCACGAAGAGAAGCGGTGCACGCATGCACTAGTTCTCTCACACCCACTCGCGGGTACACGTAGGAGCGCATTTTTTTGAAGCTGGTACAACAAAATCACTCCACTATATATAAAAGCAGGAGCCTTAGCGCTTGCTTTATTAGGGTTCCTCTCGTTCACTCTCTCATGCTCTCCAGATCTAAGCAACACATAGGTGGCCACACTCTCTCTCAGCTCATGGCTGGTCACAAATCCGGCCGGACAACCTCGAGCGGGGTAGGGGTGTAGGTGCATCGTTCACGCTGTCGTTGGCGGCGAGGGAGGAGACCAACGGCTGCCCGCGCGTCCCGATCAGCGGCCGTGCGGTTCTCTCTGAGAGAGCGCCGGCTCGGGAGGGCCTCTGACCCCTTCTTCCTCCCTGCGGTATTGTGGCCAAGATGCGGCCTCCCGACGCCGTCTTTGCCACATGCCGACGACCCTCAGGTATATATTCCTTCGAAACCTGCCTTGCTCTACTGCCCCAGCTCCCGTCGTGTGGATCCTTTTCTACTTCCGTCCGTTGTTCCAAAGCCACCTAGACTTCTACTATTATTAGAAGTAAAGCTAGTTCATACAGTCGACTCAAAGCGTTGGTTCAAACAGGGAAGAAAGTGGGAAAGCTGTAGAATGAATCTAGGATTTGGTTCTAAGAGGAAATGGGGGAAAGTAGCAATATTTGTCACTGTTTAAATAACCGTATTTCTTATTTGCGCAAACAGGGATGTCTGTCTCCATATCGTTTCGGGATGTCTGTCTCCGTATGGTTTCTATCCATGCAATCAAAAGCGCACACCTCAGTTTTAGTACAACTGCGCAAAATGAGATGGCTATCCCTCGTTGTCGTCGTCTAACCTGCCGTCTTCAAGGTATCCCTAGATTGGTAGTAACTAAGGTAGAATGACCAACGCAATCTAAAAGAAGTTGATTCATACGTTTTACTTCCTGATTGCAGTGCAGGGACGAGCGAAAACAATTGCATCCTAGTCCGGAATGCACTTTCTACTAGTTCATCCATGGACCAAGGACTAGCTGGCACGGCTGCACGGTGGTTTTTTGGACAGGTGCACGGACAAGAGGCATTGTGGTCTGTTATTTCTGCAAATAGTGGTGCCTAAATTTAGTGGAATGCACACGCATTTCAGCTGGTCAGTACACTGCATGGTTCATTTCAGCATTCCAACTGAGACCACAATTATAATTGGTTATTCTGGAATGAGAGAACCTAACCCTAAATGGTGGCAACAAGAAAAAAACCAGAGTGAACTCCAGGAAATTTAACCCTTTGCTCAGAGAAGCCTTGCTTGTTTTTTTTCTGATTTGTAAACCTTCTCACAACTTTGTCTTTTGCTGTGAACTAGTATATGTTTGTTATGTTCTATGAATCATTGAGATGTATAAAATTGCTTAACTTATGCTTTTCAAGTTTTTTATGAAGACGAGTTTAATGTGAGTGTTCCACATGAGCGCTGGATTAGTGTGTGAACTTTTGGAATTTATTACATTGTGGCCTCAATTAACTACATGAACCACTGTAACAAGATACATAGTTGCTTATATGTCAGACAGCAGATTGTTGATTGTTAGCTGGTCGATAGCCTAGTGTTGAAGCGAGCTGAGCCAATGTGCCGTGTTTTGCACAACTGCTTACAAGTGGAGTAGCACCAACAGTGTTTACAAGTACTTATGTATACGTCGGCGCACGGTTCTCGAACGAGTGCTCTATTTCATCAAAACACACACTGCTCGTATGATAAACCATGACAACTTATGTCTTACCATGCCATATTCATGAAAAAACTAGTGAGGACACATCTGTTTCGACAACAATTATGATGGTTCTCACATGATTCACGAGCACACAAAAGTAGCACCAGTTCCCATAGACGGATTCAAACAGAGTACTAGCCCCAGAGGGTCGATAACAGGCAAGGTTCGGATAATTAGACACAATCCAAACTACTATTAAACACTAGCTGGGGCAACTATTTCATGCCTCGATCTAATTTGGGCTGGACACAAGACGGACCTTGCCATGAACATCATCGAGGACGTCCCGCAGCAGCTCAATCCCGTGAACCTTCATGAAGACAACCTTGTGGCCTTGCCACTGATAAACTTGTTTGTGGAGGCATGCCATGTCATCTTCCTGCGTAAGCTTGAGAAGAACAGTATGACTCACAAACGAAGGAGTAGCTTTGAACTTCTTGTGCTTCAGTACACCCTGGACAACACGCCTGACAACAGTGAGGCTGGAATACAACTCTTCATTGGTATAACCACAAATGGCTTCCAGGATCCAGCAACCTAAGAACTATGTTTTCGCAGTGCGTATATTCAGGTCGTCCGCCTCATAACGAGTGACATGTACAACCACACAATCCTTGTCTGTATCAGGGCTCTAATTGAAACAGAAACAAATTCTGAATTACTTTTCAGTATAAGAAACACAAGTTATTTAAACCACTATGTATAGAATGGCATCGAAGCTAATAAAATTTTGCATTATTAATCACCACATACTTCCTTTTCTAAAAAAAATCACCACATACTTAGATGAAAAACCACAATCGAGATCGGCAAAGAAGGAAATCACCTTGGGCAGCTTAGTGGGGGGGGACACATCCTTGAAGGGGGAAAACTACTCCTGCAGTGCCACGGGGGCTGTAACCTCAAACGGGGCGTTGACCATCTCATTATCTGGGGTCGCCATGGTGGTTGCCTCCATCTTCTTGGAGCTCTCTGTCTCATGGGGATCAGCCTCCCGCGTCTGCTCCAATATCGACAGATCTTTGCCTGGTTCTCCTTGGTCCATCATGAAACTGACGAATACTAGGAGACCACTGAAAGGAAAACACAATCGGAATGACGATGAAACAAAAAAGAGAGTGAGGATTGGTTACTGCTTTGCAAAAGTTCTTTTTTTTCTCTGAATGAAAATATACCAACATCACAGATCCGCTTACCTTCCCTTCGTTCGGAGAGAAGAACAGTGGCAGATGCGAGTGTTGCCTTTCTTGAAGGCGGTGAGGGAGAAGGGGATTCAACGAAGATTGAAATGATGGTTGCTTCGTCCGTCAAACTTAGACTGCGGGGAGGTGGGGTTTTGTGATACGACGGCTCGTAACTGCCGCGCTATGGACGGGGTGACTCTCCGCCTGCATATTGCCTTCTAATTTGGTGGATGGCATTTGGGCCTGCGCGCTGCATGGCCCACATGTCGGTGAACAAAAGTATAACGACATTCAGTAGAGGGAGACGTTTCAATGACCTAGGAGGAGCCAGAAGCGGTAGAGTGTCTCCACTGTACTAGTAGTAATTGTTTTTCTGGGTAGCTGTAGAGTGTCTCCACTGTACTAGTAGTAATTGTTTCTCTGGGCACAAGACAAAACAGCCCATCCACACTTGTAAATAGTAAAATCAATTCAAAAGCCCATATATTTACTGAATGAGAGGCGCTGCCCACACCCAGCACACCGCCCCCCCAAAACCTGGATGCTCTTCTTCCTCCTCGCTCCCACCCACCTCACGTCAGCTCGCTCCACTCGTACCCCCAAATTCCTCACCTCACTCCTACAGAAAACCCTAGCTCCCCTTCTTCCTCACTCCTACAGAAAACCCCCAGCTCCCCTTCTTCTTCGCTCGCACTACAACTAGGCTCGTCATTCGTTACTCTGCTCAAATCCGTGAGCGCGACGCGACGCCCTCGAGGAAAATGGAGTCGGCTGACCCTAGCGCCAAGAAGATGAGGCTCCCGCCAGCGGTGACGCCTGTTGTAGATCCCGCACCTAGCAGCGCGGGGAGAAGCGGTGACCCCGCCGCCACCGGATCCCAAGAACCCGTAGAATCTTGGGTGGACCGCATCAGCGATCTCCCGGACGCCCTCCTTGGGGAGATCATCTCACTTCTCCCCACCAAGGATTGCTGCCGCACCCAAGTCCTCTCAATTCGGTGGCGCGCTCTATGGCGCGCCGTGCCCCTTAATGTCGACTGTCATCAGCTATCTCTCTTCAATGATTTTGAAATCCCCAGAGCCATCATCTCCTCCCACCAGGGCTCCGTTCAAAGCCTCTACATCCCGTCATGCTACCTGAGCAAGCATACCATGCCCTCCACCATGGACACCTAGCTGGAATCCCCTGATTTCACAGAACTACAACTGTTTGAGTTCTACTATTCCCCCGGAAATCACATACCACATACCGAACGCCATGAACTTGTGCCCTCAGCACCGATGTCCATCTCGCGGCTTTCGTCCTCTCTCCACACCGCCACCTTTGCGCAGTGCTACCACCAGACAATCTGGTACTAAACCTTCGACTCACATTTCTCAAGAAACTTCCACTTGTGCGGGTTCGTATATCGGAGGCCTCATTGCACAGCATCATCCACTCCAGTTGCCCTGCGCTGGAGTGCTTGGTGCTTGTTTTCACAGTTAGAATCGGTTGTCTCCAAATAAAGTCGCCTAACCTTGTAAGAATTGGAATTTCTTTTGATGGAAGGCAGCGCATCATCCAAGATGCCCCTTCACTTCAAAGGTTGATCCTTGATTCTAGTTGTTCACCATTGCAAATAACCATCCTCTCTGCGCCTAAACTAGAGACCTTGGGTGTAATACATGATCTCTGTGCTCATTTTAATATGGTGTTTGGCTCCACAGTTCTTCAGGTACTTTATATTATCATCTACACTTGTAATCATAAGCTGCATTTTAAATTTCTGCGCATAATTAATATATCATCTTGCAGTACACATTTTGTACTAATATTATGTTCTATGCTCAATGAAGAGTTTCTCCATGGATGGCCTATCAATGGTGCTGGATTCTGTCAAGATCTTATATATCCAAATGAATAGTTTTGATCTGAACAAGATTATTGGCTTGCTGCAATGCTTTCCATGTCTGGAGAAGTTGTATATAAAGGTGATAATTTCACGCACATTGGAAGCCCGCATATAGTGTACTAGAATTAACCGTTCAACTGTTGCTCTTTTGACACTCTTCTTTTAGACCTTAACTGTTTTCAATCTTCATGTGTATTTAGGCAACAGGACGGGGTAAGAGAGTTATAACCAATCGGTGGATTCGTAAGCATTGGGATTTTCTCACTTCTCATGAGATTTGATTGAAGACAATAACGCTAGAACGATATGTAACCAACCATGCAAGCACAAGATTTGTGACATTCTTCCTGCTGAATGCGAGGTTACTATTGTCCGTCAGGCTTAAGTTTATCAGCAGCATGGTTTTGACGGATGGGTATGTCGAAGAGCAAAAAAAGGAGTTTCAGGTGGGCAAAAGAGCTTCTGAACGTGCCGGGCTTCTATTTACAACATATTGTGGTCATAATCCAGTAAATATTATGACCCAGGATGTTCATTCTATGGACCTGACCGATCCATTTGACTGTGACTGCTGAAAACAGTGCTGGAGTTAGATGTTGTTGCCCTTTTCAATCTGGTTTTTTATAAACCTGATGAACAATTAACCCTCGTGCTTTGGTACAGTTTGTAAGCTGGAGTTAGATGTTCTTGCCCTTTTCAACTCGGCTGTGACTATCATATTTTCTTTGAAACAAGGAAAATGGCTTGCCATCGTTTAGTTTAGAGTGAAGTATTGTAACAAATCCCAACCAAGGGAAATAACATCACTCTCGCTGGCTGCTTGAGCTCACTGTGCATTACAGAAGCCAAGTGATTAGCCCCCACCAGCACCCATAAACTCATTTCAAAATAGCACATCAAATGGGCTGTAAATTTTCATAGGAAAGGCTGCATGACCATGACAGATTGGGATTCTGACATTTGGGACCCGCGAGGAAATAACCTATCCAAGGTGGTGTCGACTTACTAGCCAGTCAACAGACGATTCTGCCTACCAGCCGTTGGATTGACATCCAACATTTGTCGTGTATCTTCTATCTCTTGTCTTCTTCTTCCTCCAGCCTCCCAAACCAAACGACCCCATCGGCTCCGCCTGCTCCCGCCTCCCATGGCTAGCTGCGCCTCCGCCGCCCTACCGTACGTACCCTCCAACGTTGGCCAGTCGCTCCCTCTATTCCCCCACACATCCTGTTATTCTCCGGCGACGTCAGCCCCAACACGCACCCACGCCAGAATCAGTCAACCCTCGTACTCCCCTCTGCCTGCGACTGGACCGGCGCATCTTCAACGGCTCCTGTTCGTTCCGTCCGAGGCCTCGCCGTTGTCCTCCGCCTTGCGGCCTTGGTTCACTCGACGTGCGCGGTGCGCCGCCCTCTTGCGTTGTCAACATCGTCAACAACCGAGAGGAACAAGGAGATGACTATGCATGGAGAGGATGATAGTAGGGACCCACCAGCATCATGGCAGTACGCAAGCAAGTGCCTCTATAGTACAAGCCCAAAAATATGGTTCCTCCTAATGGTTGGACATCTGGGGCTCACGCCATTGTCAACGTAGTCAATAAATGAGAGAATTACACTACGAGCGGCTGACACCAGGGACCCAGCAAGTCGCGCAGTTTTTTTGAGGAACAAGCATTTGTTATTTATACTAGTTTTAGCGACGGATCAGGGTAACAACGGGGCTGTGCAGGGGCTATGGCCCATCTAGCCAGGGTTTTATTTATGTTTACCACATCATGAGCCCAGTTGTGTTTTTTTCTTGCTGAAAATGGCTAGCCCAGTTCTATTTTTTTAAAGAAATACCCGAACAAGGCCTACTTGCTTTATCGGCCCTGCTGGGCTGCAAATCTTTCAAGATGAGGAGAGTTTCATTCGGTTTGCCCAGAAATGGATTGTACATTTTCAAAACACATCAAATTGGGAATTAGTTTCAATTTTTTTCATTACAATATCTTAAATTCCATTGATTTTTATGCGTGGACGTGGACAATTATTTGGATTTTATATTAATATAAATTATTTTTCAAAATAGTTTGAATGTGAATCAGTAAACCCTCGTACTCCTCCGCGTGGGAAACAACTGCCGAGTATTCCCTGGCTCTGTGTTGTTCCCTTCCTAGGCCTCGCCGTCATCCACCGCCCTGGTGCTCTCGGCGCGGCCTGGTCAATGTGGTCAATGAACGGCTTCCATCGGAAGTGGACTATACGTGGAGAGGCTGACAACTGGGGTCCACGGCCGCACGCAAGGAAATGCCTCCTTATTACGTGCAAAATAATGATTCCTCCACCTGACAGCTAGGACCCACAGGAAGGGCCTCTGTATTTCGCGAAAAAACGTTCCCCCAGCTGACAGGTCGGACCCACCAGCTATATCTTCGCACGCAAGGAAGTGCCTCCCTATTACGCCCAAAAAGTGAATACCCTCTGCTAGCTGGGACACACCATATTGTTGGGATGACTTGTGGGCCTACTAAGTTGACGGGGACGGAGGGCTTTGTCAACTTAGTCAATACTCCAGTGACCGTATGATGTCCATCCAACGGCCATAGTGCTTCTTCAACCTCTGGTCTTCTTGCTCCAACCGCCCAAAGAAGCACTGGTCGTGCCGCCTGGTCCTGCCTCCCGTGGCCGGCTGTGCTACCGCGGAGGCCTCACCGCCCCCATACTACTCCCACCACTAGCCAGGCCATCCCTCCACTCACCCACATCCCCTGTTATTCTGCAGCGACGGCAGCCTCACACCGCAGCCGAACCAGTGAACGCTCGTACTCCTCTCCGCGTGGGCATCCACTGCCACGTCTTGCCTGGCTCCGCGTCATCCCCTTCCTAGGCCTCGCCATCGTCCACCGCTGTGGTGCTCTCGGCGCGGCGTGGTCAATGTGGTCAACGACCGGCTTCCATCGGAAGAGTAATGTACGTGGAGAGGCTGACAGCTGGGTCCACGGCAGCCGCAAGGAAGTGCCTCCTTATTACACGGAAAATAATTATTCCTCCACCTGACAGCGGGGACCCACCGGACGGGCCACCAGTATTTTGCAAAAAAAATCGTTTCCCCCTGACTGCTGGGACCCACCGGACGGGCCATCGTATTTCGCGAAAAAACGTTCCCCCCGCTATCAGCTCGGACCCACCGGAAGTGCCTCGTTATTACGCACAAAAAAATGAATACTCCCCCGGCTAGCTGGGACCCACCTTGGTGGGAGGCTGACTTGTGGGCCTACTAAGTTGACGGGGACGAAGGGCTTTGTCAACTTAGTCAATATGAACGATTCTAGCTCCAGTGACCGTACGATTTCCATCCAACGGCCGTAGTGCTTCTTCAACTTCTGGTCTTCTTGCTCCAGCCGCCCAAAGCAGCGCCGGTCGTGCCGCATGCTCCTGCTTCCCGTGTCCGGTTGTGCTACCGCAGAGACCTCACCGCCCCCTACTATTCCCACCGCTGGCCAGGCCCTGCGGTGACAGCGGCCACACACCATAGCCGAACCAGTGAACCCTCGTACTCCTCTCGGAGCGGGCTTCCACTGGCGCGTCGCCCCGTTCCTAGGCCTCGCCGTCGTCCACGACCGTGGTGCTCTCCGCGTGGCATGGTCAATGTGGTCAAGGAACGACTTCCATCGGAAGAGTAGTGTACGTGGAGAGGCTGACAGCTAGGTCCACGGCCACAACCCAGTTTTTTTGTGATTTGTCAAGTAAGTCGCTTTGTCAGGCCTGTTGGGCTGCAAATCTTTCAAGACGACGAGAGCTTTCATTCGGCTGGCCGAGAAAATGGCCCATCAGTAATGAGAAATGGGCTGTACATTTTTAAAACACATCAAACCAGCAATTAGTTTCAAATGTCTTTTTTTTCATTTCAAGATTTTAAATTACATTAATTTTTATGCGTGGAGAATTTGTTGGATTTTATATTGATATACATTTATTTTTAAAATCAGTTTGAATGTGAGTCGAAATTTCGGGATTAAAAACAGTTCGGACCGCACCGAAATATGCAAAATTTTGTATAATTTTTTAACCGTGGCCACAATATGGGCTGTAATGCTAACAAAAAGAATATGGGCTCCAAAAAAACCCTTAAGAAATAGCAAATGGGCTATAAATTATTAGAAATAATGGCAGATGGGCTGTATGCTGTTTTCCACAGATTTGAGGCTTTCCTAAAAAAAGGTTGACGCACAAGCACTGACTGTTGGTTGTGCATCCAACGGCCGTCATGCTTCTTCAATCTCTGCTCTTCCTGCTCCAGCCGCTCAAACAAGCGCCGGGAGGACTGCCTGCTCCCTCCTCCCCGCGGCCGGCTATGCTGCCGCGCAGGCCTCACCGTCCCACCGTACTCCCATCGCTGGCCTAGCCATCCCTCTACTCACCCACACCTGCTGATATTCTCTGGCGACGGCAGACGAACCAGTAAACCCTCGTACAGTCGTACTCCCCTCCGCGAGAGAAACAACTGCCGAGTCTTCCCTGCCTCTGTGTCGTCCCCTTCCTAGGCCTCGCCGTCGTCCACCGCTGTGGTGCTCTCGGCGTGGCGTGGTCAATGTGGTCAATGACCGACTTCCATCGGAAGAGTACTGTGCGTGGAGCGCTGACAGCTGGCTCCACAGCCGCAGCAAGGAAGTGCCTCCTTATTACGCGCAAAATAATTATTCCTCCACCTGACAGCGGGGACCCACCGAATAGGCCACCGTATATCGCGAAAAAAACATTTCCCCCTGACTGCTGGGACCCACCAGCTACACCTTCGCACGCAAGGAAGTGCGTCCGGGCAAAAAACAAAACAAAACGGTTCGCCCCCCTGACTGCTGGGACCCACCAGCTACATCTTCGCACGCAAGGAAGTGCCTGACAGTCGGGACCCACCTGGTTGAAGCATACGTAGCGTTGTCATTCTGGTCGCGAACGTGTACGTAGATACTGGTCGATGTAGAGGCACACACGTGTCGTAGTAGAGGCGCGCACGTGTCGTAGTAGAGGCGCGCACCTAGCATGTACACGTATGTACATCGGCCAGGGTGCAAGAAAGAAAATACGGCCACGTATGTGTACATACGGGCGGGGTCTCGAACGCCTAGTCGCGCATACGTACGGCCAGTTCTTGTGTACATGGCTGGGTCGGAACGGAGAAACAACGTCGTCGTCGTGTTCATGGGGAGGCAACAGAATGCGTCATGTTCATGGGGAGGCAACAAAATGCGTCGTGTTCATCGGGAGGCAACGGAACGCATGGGACCCAACCGGCTGGGTCGTAACGGAATGCATGGTCGTGTTCATCAGGAGGGCTTGGATGGAACAGGCGATGGAAACGAGGCCTAGCGTACTGCACAACGGAGGAAATGGCCTTGTGTTCGACCGGCCATGTTTGAAACAGGATCCTATTCACCGGGAGGGGTCTGGCGTACCGCAAAACGGAGGAAACGGACCTCCTACGGTCGAAACGGGGGTCCTGTTGATCGGGAGGGGTGTGGCGTACCGGCAAACAGACAAAACGGACCTCCTACGGTCAAAACGTGGGTCCTTTTGATCGAGAGGGGTGTGGCGTACCGCAAAATGGAGAAACGGACTTGTGTTGCAGCGCTACGGTCGAAGCGGGGGTCCTGTTCATCGGGAGGGGTGTGGCGTACTGCAAAACGGGACTCCACGGGATACTATTCATCTCCACCGTCGACCTCCTCCAGTCTCCACGGGTTACCGTCGACCTCCTCCAGCCTCCACGGGCTCCTGTTAATCCAGCCTCCACCGCACGCTATTCCACCGGCTACTGTTCAACCACCCCTCCACCGTCTACTATTCATCCAGCCCTCCACACCACGGGGTCCTGTTCAACCACCCCTCCACGGGCACCCCTCCATCGTCTACTGTTCATCCAGCCCTCCACCACACCACGGGGTCCTGTTCATCCAGAGGCAACGCCACCGCTCACTGTTCATCCAAACCCCCCCGCAACGTTCACTGTTCATCCCAAAGGCAGCATCGATCGGCTTCAGTTAGGAGCAGTAGCGAAGGAATCGCTCGATCGGGTTCAGTTAACAGCCATCGATCGATCGCTCGGGTTCAGTAACGCGTAGCCTGCAGTGCAATCGTTCGGGTTCAGTTAGAGCCCAACGCCTCGCTCGGGTTCAGTTAGAGCCAACGCCTCGCACACACGCCCGTACGTGTACGAGAGAAACGCGCATCGCTCGGCCCCCGACCTCCCACCGTAACAGGGAACTCCCCGAAATTTTCCTCGCCCTCGCTTCTACCATGGTTTTTTCGGTCATGGACGGCCCAAAGAATGTCATGCAACTGCGTCTTCGGCCCGCCCAGGATGAAAAGCCCATTTTCTGTCATGATTTTTTGTCATAGAAGTAGGATCCCACCACATCTATGATGATACCGGGTTTTTTCACAATTATGGTCGTAGAAGTGTCATATGTATGACAGAAAAAAATTTCGTTCGGCCCAAAATGTCATGAATGTGTCTTTTTTTGTAGTGAATGCCCACCATGGCCTCGCAGACAAAGGCGAAGACGACGAGGAAAGCGACGGATTGGGGATCCAAGTGCAGCATATGGATCTGGTAATGGAAAGCACGACGTTGAAGAAGGTGGAGAAAGGGGGAATCAGGCCGACCCACAAGGCACCAAGGAAGAAGTGGACCTCGGTGTCTGTCCTATCGACGAGGCGCGGGATACGGGCCAGGCCACCGTCTTCCCCCACTCGTTGAAGTCGGAGGCGAGCGCTGGGCGGACATTGCCCATGGCCTCCTGGTTAAGCACCACCAATCGCTCGACAGCTAGCTCGAAGGTCGGAGGTGGCTCAGTTGAGGACTAGGGCTTCTTCTTCCCTTCCTTCGTTCGGCTAGGGGCCATGGCGGTGGAGAGGACAGGGCTCCGGTCAGATTGGAAGCAGAGGTTGTTGTTTCAAGAAGGCAGAAGAGTTGGGGAAGCGCGTTGCTAGCGACGAAGGAGTAACTGTGTTGGCCGCAGGGGCCGCCTAGCCAGGCGGATATCAAGGCTGCGTGGGGAAGTACGGGCGCCCATGTCCGTTCAGTCACCACGCGTCAATCAAGGCCGCAGGTGATTGGGGCAGGCGATTGGGGCCCGCGACACTCCACACTTCCCCTTTGGCTACGCTTCGAAGCCAATTTCGAGCTTGCCTTGGGCCCGGGGGCTACTGTTGGCGTTCTGGGAACGGGGGTCCCCAGACTTGCCTGCCTGCGGCCCACGGCATGTGTCGGTGTCAAAACCGGCGGATCTCGGGTAGGGGGTTCCGAACTGTGCGTCAAGACCGGATGGTAACAGGAGACAAGGGACACGATGTTTTTACCCAGGTTCGGGCCCTCTCGATGGAGGTAATACCCTACTCCTGCTTGATTAATATTGATGATATGGGTAGTACAAGAGTAGATCTACCACGAGATCAAGGAGGCTAAACCCTAGAAGCTAGCCCATGGTATGATTGTGTATGATGATGGTTCGTCCTACGGACTACAACCCTCCGGTTTATATAGACACCGGATAGGGTTAGGGTTACACAGAGTCGGTTACAATGGTAGGAGATCTTGAATATCCGCATCGCCTAGCTTGCCTTCCACGCCAAGGAAAGTCCCATCCGGACACGGGACGAAGTCTTCAATCTTCTATCTTCATATTCCAGGAGCCCGGCGAAGGTATAATCCGGCTACCCGAACACCCCCTAATCCAGGACTCCCTCAGTAGCCTCTGAACCAGGCTTCAATGACGACGAGTCCGGCGCGCAGATTGTCTTCGGCATTGCAAGGCGGGTTCCTCCTCCAAGTCCTTCATAGAAGATTGTAAACACCAAAAATAGTGTCCGGCTCTGCAAAATAAGTTTCCACATATTGCCATAGAGAGAATAATATTAACACAAATCAAATCTGCTGACGTATTCCGCAGTGCGTCATCACACTGCGGCCAAGCTCTTTATACAAATTGTTTTCACTTTTCCACAGCACATTTAGCGAGGCGGTTTCCTTGGCACGTCTTGTCAAAGCAGAGATTGTGTGCCCCGTTTAACGGGATTCTCATCAATACGGACGTGGGTAACCCAACCGCGCCATTTACCATGGCGCTTGGGAGGCAAGCGAGTTTTATTAGGTAGGTGGGGACGCATAACCGCATCGGCCCATATAAGGGGATAAGGATCCACCTTTTTTACCTACGCCTTCTTCCTCCTTTGCCAATCCATCTCTCGCGCACTCAAGCTCCAGCGCCCAAGCCCGCTCTTCCCACCTCAACCTTCTCCAGCAATGTCCGGAGCGGGAGGCAAGTGGATGGTCTCCTCCGTTACGGAGGTCCAAGTGAAAAAGTTAAGGAAGGCCGGATACCTATCTAAGGACATCGCGCACTGGCTTCCCGAAGAGGGGCAGCTTCTCCCCACCCCAAGGCCCCATGAGAGGGTAGTTTTCCTTCCCCACTTCCTCCGAGGACTGGGTTTCCCACTCCATCCATTTATCCGGGGACTCATTTTCTACTATGGCCTGGATTTCCACGATCTGGCCCCGAACTTCATCCTCAACATCTCGGCGTTTATCGTCGTGTGTGAGGCCTTCCTCCGCGTCCGCTCCCATTTCGGCCTTTGGCTTAAGACCTTCAATGTCAAGCCCAAGGTGGTGCGCGGCTGCCAAGCGGAGTGCCGAGGCGCCATGGCTGGCAAGATAGCCAACGTCCTTTGGTTCGAGGGCTCCTTTGTGGAGACCCTAAAGGGGTGGCAAGCCGGGTGGTTTTACATCACCGAGCCACGCGATCCGGAATGGGTAGCAGCCCCCGAGTTCAGATCCGGACCCCCCACGCAGCTTATGTCCTGGAAAGAGACGGGCCTGTCATGGGGAAACGAAGAAGAGGTGACCGGATTGCAAACTTGCATCCAGTCCCTGGTGAACAAGCCAATCCAGCTTGTCAATGTAGTCCAGGTCATGCTCGTTCGCCGGATCCTCCCGTGCCAACAACGGGATTTCAATTTGTGGGAGTTTGACCCGGCGCAGCAGCGAACCCTCAACAGGCTCTTCGACACGTCGTATGAAGACGTCTGGAAGGTGCTAATCAAAGGCGCCGAGGCCCCCGCATCCGCTTCCGAGGACCGTGGATACAACACGCAGCGTCACACTAGCGAGGTAAGCTATCTATGCCTTTGACAGGATCATTAAGCTCTTTTTCATAGATTAACTCTATGCGGGATCTAAACTCCCTTACCTTTGACAGGCTTGGCAGGCGATATCCGGACCAATTAACTATCCGGCTCCCCTGCCCGAAAACCCAACCCCAGCTCTCCTAGTGAAGCTGCTGACTCCGGCACCTTCTGTGGTGCCGGAGAGGAAGGTCAAGAAGAAGAAGACCATCGGGGATCGAAAGAGTGCCTGTAACTTGGTGGTGTCGGACTCGTCATCTGACGAGTCCGAGGCGCCCTCCTCTCGTGAAAACGAGGAGGAGGAAGAAGAAAGCTTCCCCCCCCCCCAGCGGAGGGAGAAGAGAAGAAGAAGGCCGCCCCATCAGGGGAGGCCGAGGGGTCTAGGAAAAGGAAGACCCCTCCGCCGGACTACTCCCATGACGCTGAAGAGAGCGGAGAGGAGTGGCCGAACAGGGCCAAGCGTCCGGCGAAATCGTAAGTTCGGACAGCAGAGTAACTCATGATGTTCCTTTGTTGCGCAGCTTTCCTTAATGTCGAATGTGAATATGCAGCCCGCCCCAGGCCGACTACAACGAATCGTCGGGCGGCTCCCTGGACTCATCGGACGTGAACTCCGTTCCGCCCGCTGTCTCCCCCCGCACCACGGATGACGCCGAAGTGGCGTCGCGACAAGCTCCGGGGTAGGAAGAGGTGGTCCTGGAGGAGCCGCAAGGCAACCTCCCAGACTCTAGGAGTGAAGGGGACAAGACCCCCCAGGGCTCCAAGTCCGGCTTTGTGCCGGACACCGCGCCGGAATCTTCAATAGTTCCGAGCCGCGGTAGGCGAACTCCTTCCAAAAGGAGCAAGCCTTCTAAGCCAGCGACCTTCGTCCAACCGTAGTCGCTGGACCATCTGCTGGAGGTGCTTGACGGCGCCTCCATCGACAAGGGGCACCGTACTATTATGAGTACGGTGATCCAAAAGGTTCAGTCTGCCAAGAGCGGACTGACTGAAGCTTGTGCTAGCCTTCTGACAGGCTTTGAGGTAAGTAAAAATATGTCAAAATATTACCGCATAGACAGTAGCCCCTGATGCTCTGTTTGCCGTTCGGAAAGAAAAGCCGAATAGAGGATCTATTAATTTTCGCAGGAGTCTAACAATAAAGAGTCAATATGCGTATGCAGGCTTCGCTGCTATCCACCGACGCACTGACTGCACAGGTGGATGTCCTAAAAAAGGACCTCGGAAGGACCGAGCAAGAGCTCGGCCTTGCCAAACGGCAGCTCGAGGAAAAAGAAGGTAAAAAATACCCTACAGAAAAAGGTGCCTATAGAGAGGCGTGATTGCAAAGAATAACAGGATCGTACTGCTTATTGTAGGGGCCACAACTAAGGTGGCGACCCTCAAGCAGGAGCTATCTGAGGCCGAAAAGAAAACAGCCGAGGAGCGAACCAAGCGAGAAAGACATGGGGCTCAGGTTGGCGAGGTGCAGCAAGAGCTGCAGGCTCTCATGAAAAAATATGAGAGCTTGGAGCTTGAGTCAAAGGTGCAAGCATCCGATCTCGCGTCGGCCCTTGAGACCGCCAAAGGTGCCAAGGCCGAAGCCCAAAAGGCCCCAAATCTTCCCCGCAACGTATCCGCCGCCGCCGCATTCTACCAAGCTGAAAAGGGCAGCTCGACGGAGAGTGTGTTCAGGTCTCAGTATTCTGAGGCCAGACACCCTGTGCCATTTAGCGACCAGCTGAAACAGCTGGTCAAGCTCCACAAGGCGGCCGAACAAGCCTTGAAGGGCTTCATAGTTCGGCTGTGGCCCGGAGAGGCCCTGCCTGGGAGCTACTTCGGGCTGGTGCGGCGGCTGGTGGAGGCCAGTCCAAGGCTTGAGGTCATCAAGCGTTCCGTCTGCATCGAAGGTGCCTGGAGGGACCTTGCTTGTGCAAAGGTGCACTGGGGTAAGCTTGACGGTGAGAAGCTGGTGAAGGACGGGCCGCCGCAGGGGAAGGAGCATCGCAAGCCCGAGAACTACTACAAGGATGTTCTTGCAGGTGCCCGCCTTATTGCGGATGAATGTACCAAAGATGTAATTTTTGAATGAACTCGCTCGTGTTTATCCTGTGCGCTGAAAACTTGTTCATATGCGCTAAGCAATGCTTATTGAATTTAAAATATTGTTTCCTGTGCGGCCGTTTATCAAAAATTGAGAGATGGCTAGTCGTCGGCTTCTACCCCCATGCCACTAGTGCTGGGGTGTTCGGGATAAACCTGAGCGCTCTTTTTCCCATGGTTGGGTCCTTCGAGGGAGGCGCTCAGCACAACGAACCAGGCAATTGGACTATAATGCTTGAACACTCTCACTTAGCCATAGAACTTTATAATTTTAAATTTCGGCGAAGCCCCTAGTTCGGAAGACCGAATTCGGGGCGCTATCCACGCCTTTGGCCAGACAAAGCCAGCTCCTCGCTCGAAGCGGCATAAGTCTTTAGGGACTCGAAAAACCTCTCGAACAGCGACCGGTCTCTCGCCTTATCATGACAGTCAGTTTTAGCTTTCTCCACTGAGGTGCTTAACCCAGCTGAACCGGGGCACAATCGCAGTGGTTCTCCTAGTGCTACCTTAGCCGATATAGCGGAACGTAAGGCACCAAGACATAGGAGCCGGGCAAACCCAACTATTGACCCAAATCATGATTCGGAGCCGATGCATATAGTGCTATAAGTTCGGGGTGCCGCACTTGTGAAAGTGTACGGACTTCTCACACCAGATCGAAGGGTACTGAAGCCCCTGGCGTGTTTGCCGTACCATGGTGTACGGGTGCGATCTTGTTATTTAATAAACATATATATTAAAAGAGGATAATGCAAAAAATAGACAAAAAGCTATGCATTGTTTATAAAGAGGCTATTTATCAAAGCCGAACGATACAAGTAGTGCGATAAGCAAAAGGATATTAGATTATTTAACATGTCCTGACCAGGGGTCGGCCGTGGAATTGTATTCGAAATAGATATACTGCTCGTAATAGAGACCACCTGGGAGTTCCATAATGCGGTGTAGCTTTGTCTGCTTCCTTGGATCTTGCATCGTTTGTGTGGCAGTCGAATTGCCGAACAGGTCGTCCAAAGTGTGGAGTCCTGAAAGTAAAAAAAAAGAACTTGCAACCCCTAGTACGTTTTAAGCCGTATTTCGGGCATGCCGTTACTGTGCCCCTTCCCGTGTGCCCATGGTATTTCAAATGCGTAATTATGTACGCGAGGTACTAGCTTCGCTATGTCGCGATGGCTGGGGTTGGGGCCCATTGCTACGCCTGCTCAGAACGTGCGAGGCGGTCTTGTTGTAGGTTACTCCGGGCGCGCTTGGCAGTGTCTGGCTTTTTAACGGCCAGACTGGAGAGTTGCCTAAAAAGGCTGCTTCATACTTCCGCTGCGAGAGCCGACGTGTGCTCCTCCGTACGGAAGGAGCGTTTGGTGTTTCCGTTGACCGTGATTACTCCTCGAGGGCCTGGCATCTTGAGCTTGAGATATTCGTAGTGCGGCACCGCATTGAATTTTGCGAATGCGGTTCGTCCGAGCAGGGCGTGATAGCCACTGCGAAACGGGACTATGTCGAAGATTAACTCTTCGCTTCGGAAGTTATCCGGAGATCCGAAGACCACATCAAGTGTTACGGAGCCTGTACAGTTGGCTTCTACACCTGGTATAACGCCTTTAAAGGTCGTTTTTGTGGGCTTAATCCTTGAGGGATCTATGCCCATTTTCCGCACTGTATCCTGGTAAAGCAGGTTCAGGCTACTGCCGCCATCCATGAGGACTCTTGTGAGGTGAAAGTCGTCGATGATTGGGTCGAGAACCAATGTGGCAAAGCCGCCATGACGGATGCTAGTGGGGTGGTCCCTTCGATCAAAAGTGATCGGGCAGGAGGACCATGGGTTGAACTTTGGGGCGACTGGCTCCATCGCGTATACGTCCCGTAGCGCACGCTTCCGTTCCCTCTTGGGAATGTGGGTTGCATATATCATGTTCACCGTCCGCACTTGTGGGGGAAACCCCTTCTGTCCGTTGTTGTTCGGCGGCCTGGGCTCCTCCTCGTCGTCGCTATGCAGCCCCTTGTCTTTGTTTTCGGCTCTTAATTTGCCTGCCTGCCTGAACACCCAACAATCCCTGTTGGTGTGATTGGCTGGCCTTTCGGGTGTGCCATGGATCTGGCACAAACGGTCGAGTATTCGGTCCAAACTGGACGGGCCCTGAGTATTCTTTTTAAATGGCTTTTTTCCGCTGACCGGATTTATAGCCTCTAAATCCGGCATTGACTGCCGTATCTTCATTGCTGTCGCTGCTAACGCGGCGCTTTTGCTTATTTCGACGTGTCTTGCCACTTTTGGCCTTGGTATCCGAATTACCAGGGTTCTTTGATAAGTTGTTGTTGTGAGCTAGCCAGCTATCTTCGCCTGCGCAAAAGCGGGTCATGAGTGTCGTGAGGGCTGCCATAGATTTCGGCTTTTCCTGTCCCAGGTGCCGGGCAAGCCACTCGTCGCGGATGTTATGCTTGAAGGCTGCTAGGGCCTCTGCGTCTAGACAGTCGACTATCTGGTTTTTGTTTGTTAGGAACCGTGTCCAGAATTGCCTGGCCGATTCCTCTGGCTGCTGAATTATGTGGCTTAGGTCGTCGGCATCCGGTGGTCGCACATAAGTGCCCTGGAAGTTGTCGAGGAATGCGGCTTCCAGGTCCTCCCAAGAACCGATTGTGTCCGCTGGCAGGCTGTTAAGCCAGTGCCGGGCCGGTCCTTTGAGTTTGAGCGGGAGGTATTTGATGGCGTGTAGATCATCGCCACGTGCCATGTGGATGTGAAGGAGATAATCCTCGATCCATACCGCCGGATCTGTTGTGCCATCGTATGATTCGATGTTTACGGGTTTGAAGCCCTCTGGGATTTTATGATCCATTACTTCATCTGGGAAGCATAGTGGGTGTGCGGCGCCCCTGTACTGGGCTATGTCACGACGCAGCTCGGAAGAGCTATGTGTGTTGTGTTTGGCCCGGCCGGATTTATTGTGTCCGGAGTGAAGATCATCGTCACGTGTCGTCGGCGCCTGCGCGATCCGTAGATCGATCTTGTTTGTCTTGCTTTATCCTCCAGTACATCTCGCAGGTCTGGCGCATTTTCCCGTGCCTTGGTTGAGCGGCGTCGGGGCATGGCTTGGGTGGAGGTCCGACAGGCCTCTCTGTCGCGGCCGCGAGGTGGCCGGTCTGCCATGTCGTGCGCTGGTGATGTAGGCACTTCCTCCTCTGATCGGGGTAGTGGCCTGCGCTTTGGGTAATTCTTGGAGGGGCGCTCGAGTTCATACTCTTCGGCCGCAAGGACTTCAGTCCATCTATCAGCTAGCAAATCTTGATCAGCTCTAAGATGTTGCTGCTTTTTCTTTAGGCTGTTCGCCATGGCTAAAAGCCTGCGTTTGAAACGCTCTTGTTCGGCGGGGTCTGATGGTACGACGAATTCGTCGTCATCGAGGCTTGCCTCGTCTTCGGAGGGAGGCATATAGTTATCATCCTCAACCTCTCGTTCTGCCGCTCTCTCATGAGGGCTGGCTTCTCCATCTTCCTGCGCCGAATCTTGCTGGGTTGGGTGTTCTTCGACGCTATCCAGGGTACTATTATCTCCCGTGCCGGAATCATCGTTTTTGCCTTGGCGGGATTTAGAGTGGCGCCGCTGACGCCGGCGCTTTGGCTGTTTCTTGGGGGTGTCATCCCCCACTGTTCCATTGCCATCTCCATCTTTTGGAGTATCCACCATATATATGTCATATGAAGAGGTGGCCTTCCAGTGCCCTATAGGTGCTGGTTCCTGTTCGTCTCCTAGCTCGTCGTCCATACTGTCGAAGTCTTCGGAGCCGAAGTCAAGCATGAATCGTCAACAATGGCTACCAAGTGGGTGGTGGGTGGGCTTTGAATTTCTTCATCGTCCGTATCCCATCCTCGCTGACCGTAGTTCGGCTAGGGCTCTCCTGATAAAGAGAGAGACTTGAAAGAATTCAGGATGTCGCCAAAAGGCGAGTGCCGAAAGATGTCTGCGGCGGTGAACTCCATTATCGGCGCCCAATCGGATTCGACCGGCAGGGGCGCGGGGGGTTCGGAGTCCGGGGAGGAGTCCGGACCCTCGGGGTCACGGGTCATGCGGAGTGCAGGGCTGGCGTTTGGCTCGATCGTCTTTGAGATCGCAGCCCCCGAGGTGACGTCCAACCGTCCATCCTCGCTTGGCGCAATAGGCTCCGAGTTAAGGGTCGGAACTGGTGCGTATGCGGCCTCCAGGACACTGTTCGGAGGCAGAGCTAGATCATGCCCCTCGAGGTAGTGCGGCGCGCTTGGCTGTGGCTCGAACCCATCGAAGATCAAGTCTCCGCGGATATCAGCCATGTAGTTTAAGCTTCCAAACCTGACTTGATGGCCAGGGGCGTAGCTTTCGATCTGCTCCAGATGACCAAGCGAATTGGCCCGCAGAGCGAAGCCGCCGAAGACGAAGATCTGTCCGAGGAGAAAAGGCTCACCCTGGACCTCATCATTGTTGATGATCAGAGGAGCCATCGGTCCTAAAGGCGATGACACAGAGGAACTCTCAAAGAAAGCACCAATGTCGGTGTCAAAACCGGCGGATCTCGGGTAGGGGGTCCCGAACTGTGCGTCAAGGCCGGATGGTAACAGTAGACAAGGGACACGATGTTTTTACCCAGGTTCGGGCCCTCTCGATGGAGGTAATACCCTACTCCTGCTTGATTAATATTGATGATATGGGTAGTACAAGAGTAGATCTACCACGAGATCAAGGAGGCTAAACCCTAGAAGCTAGCCTATGGTATGATTGTGTATGATGATGGTTCGTCCTACGGACTACAACCCTTCGGTTTATATAGACACCGGATAGGGTTAGGGTTACACAGAGTCAGTTACAATGGTAGGAGATCTTGAATATCCGCATCACCTAGCTTGCCTTCCACGCCAAGGAAAGTCCCATCCGGACATGGGACAAAGTCTTCAATCTTGTATCTTCATAGTCCAGGAGTCCGGCGAAGTTATAATCCGGCTACCCGAACACCCCATAATCCAGGACTCCCTCAACGTGGCTCCAGTAGTGGCCTGGTACGGCCCATCTTCACTGGCAAGCACTCAAGACCCTCGCGAGGGGCCAAGCCCGCGACGTGGACGACACAAGACCACCTCAGGGGCGGCCTCACTAGGCTGGCTCACGAGGGGCGGAGAGATCAAGGCGAGGGACACCTCATGAGGTTCCCGTGACATGAGCTGTGACGACCAAGGCCAGGCGGGTGCCAGCGGGCGCAGAGTACCCGTTGCCTCTTTGGTGCTAAAGGGGCAAGCGCCGGCGAGGAGTCCCGAGGCATTAGGCAAAGGTTTCCATATCGGTGCAACGAGACCAAGGCCAGCAGGACGGCAAGATGGATGTCACCGCGGAGCCCACAATGGCGTCACCACCAGAGCCTTTGGCAGGCGAAGACCACCTTTTGTCAGGATAACTTGTACTAGCTGTCCCCCTTCAAATTGGCCGTTGTGAGATCCCTTCCCGCCTAACATTTGGGGAGAGGACTGAGGGAGTCCTGGATTAGGGGGTCCTCGGACAGACAGACTATATACCTTGGTCGGGCTATTGGACTATGAAGATACAAGTTTGAAAACTTTGTCCCATGTCCGGGTGGGACTCTCCTTTGCGTGGAAGGCAAGCTTGGCAATTCTGATACGTAGATCTCCTCCCTTGTAACCGACTCTATGTAACCCTAGCCCCCTTTGGTGTCTATATAAACCGGAGGGTTTAGTTCATAGAACAACAACAATCATAATCATAGGCTAGCTTCTAGGGTTTAGCCTCAACGATCTCGTGGTAGATCAACTCTTGTAATACTCATATCATCAAGATCAATCAAGCAGGAAGTAGGGTATTACCTCCATCGAGAGGGCCCGAACCTGGGTAAACATTGTGTCCCCCGCCTCCTGTTACCATCCGCCTTAGACGTACAGTTCAGGACACGCTACCAGAGATCCGCCGGTTTTGACACCAACATTGGTGCTTTCATTGAGAGTTCCACTGTGCCATCATGATAAAGGCTTGATGGCTCCTTCGATCATCGGCAATGATGCGATCAAGGGTGTGATTTTTCTCCCCAAACAGATCTTCGTATTCGGCGGCTTCGTACTGCAGGCCAACTCGCTTGGCCATTTGGACCAGATCGAGAGCTACGCCCCTGGCCGTCAGGTCAGGTTTGGAAGCTTAAACTATACTGCCGACATCCGAGGAGACTTGATCTTCGACGGACTCGAGCCCATGTCAGGTGCGCCGCACAGTCACGACGAGCATGACTTAGCTCTGCCGTCGGACGGTGTTCGGGAGATCACACCTCTGGCTACTCCGGCCCTTAATCTGGACCAGATCGTGCCATCCGAGGACGGGGTGATGGACCCCGCCACGGAGGCCGCACAGTCAGCGGTGATAGAGTCGAATACTGACTTCACCTCCTATGAGACCTATGTTGCCGGACCCTTGGATTCGTCCCCGGCCACGGGCTCCGAACCGCCTGCGTCCGTGCCTGTCGAATCTGATTGGGCACCGATCATGGAGTTTTCCTCCGCGGATATCTTCCAGCACTCTCCCCTGGGCGACGTGCTAAATTCATTAAGGTCTCTCTCCCTGTTAGGAGGCCTGTGGCCTAACTATGTCCGACTTGAGTGGGAAGCGGACGACGAAGAAATTCGCTCCCCACCCACCACCCACTTAATAGCCACTATCGGCGAATTAACTGACATGCACGATTTCGGCTCCGAAGACATCGACGGTATGGACGACTATGCAGGAGAAGAATAGGAACCACCGCCCATAGGGCATTGGACTGCCACCTCATCATATGATATGTACATGGTGGACACCCCGAAAGAAAGGGATGGCAATAAGGCAACGGAGGATAATCCCCTCGAGAAGCAATCTAAGCACTGGCGTCATTGGCGCCGCTCTAAGCCCCGCCATAGCAAAAGCAGCGATACCGGCACAAAAGACAATAACGCTACGGATAGCGCCGAAGACGAAGACAATCCCATCCAGCCAGGCTTCGAGCGGGATGATGGGCAAGCTAGCCCTAAGGAACAGGCAGCAGACAAAGGTGAGGTGAGCCTCGACGACGAAGAATTTATCGTGCCTGAGGATCCCGTCGAGCAAGAGCACTTCAAGCGCCGGCTTATAGCCACAGCAAAAAGCCTGAAGAAAAAGCAACAACATCTTCAAGCTGACCAAGATCTGCTAGCGGATAGATGGACCGAGGTCTTGGCAGCCGAGGAATACGAACTCGAACGCCCAACAAAAAGTTACCCAAAGCGTAGGTTGCTACCCCAACTAGAAGAGGAAGCATTAAAGCCTACACTACGAGCATATGATGCGGCTGACTGGCCACCTCGTGGCCGAGACAAAGCAACATATCAGCCCGAAGTCCAACCCACACCCTATCGCCAGTCAAACAAAAACACCAAGGCCCAGGACAACACGCAGGACCTGCGAGACGTATTGGAAAACAAAGCAGGACATAAAAGATCGATCTACGGATCACGGGGGCGCGCCCCAACGCGTGACGATGATCGTCACGCCGGATATACTAAAAGCAAATCCGGCCAGGCCGAATACAACAGACAAGACTCGTATGAACTACGTCGTGACATAGCCCGGCACAGAGGCGCCGCACACCCCCTATGCTTCACTGACGAAGTAATGGATCACGAATTCCCAGAAGGATTTAAACCCGTGAACATTGAATCATATGATGGTACAACAGACCCCGCGGTATGGATTGAAGATTTCCTCCTCCACATCCACATGGCCCGCGGTGATGATCTACATGCCATCAAGTACCTCCCACTAAAACTCAAAGGGCCGGCTCGGCATTGGCTGAATAGCCTGCCGGCAAACTCCATTGGCAGTTGGGAGAATTTGGAAGACACATTCCTTGACAACTTCCAGGGCACTTATGTGTGACCACGGGATGCGGATGACTTGAGTCACATAACCCAACAGCCAGGGGAATCAGCCAGGAAATTCTGGACTTGGTTCCTAACTAAAAAGAACCAAATTGTTGATTGTCCGGATGCCGAGGCCTTAGTGGCATTTAAGCATAACATCCGCGATGAATAGCTCGCCCGACATGTCGGCCAAGAGAAGCCGAAGTCCATGGCATCCCTCATGACCCGCTTTTGTGCGGGCGAGGATAGCTGGCTGGCTCGCAGCAAGAACACATCAAGAAATCCTGGCAATTCAGATGCCAAAGATAGCAACGGCAGGCCACATCGCAATAGACACAAGCGCAGCAACAACGGCGACAATGCCGAAGACACGACAGTCAATGCCGGATTCAGTGGCTCTAAATCCGGTCAGCGGCAAAAGCCGTTCAAAAGATGCAATCCGGGCCCGTCTAGTTTGGACCGCATACTCGCTCGCTCGTGTCAAATTCACAGCACCCCCGATAAGCCAGCCAACCACACCAACAGAGAATGCTGGGTGTTCAAACAGGCCGGCAAGTTGAATGCCGAAAACAAGGAAAAGGGGCTGCATAGCGACGACGAGGAGGAGCCCTAGCCGCCGAACACAGGAGGACAGAAGAAATTTCCTCCCCAAGTGAAAACGGTGAACATGATATACGCAAACCATATTCCCAAGCGGGAACGGAAGCGTGCACTAAGTGACGCCTATGCGATGGAGCCAGTCGCCCCAAAGTTCAACCCATGGTATTCTTGTCCGATCACTTTCGATCGCAGGGACCACCCCACCAGTATCCGCCGTGGCGGTTCTGCCGCATTGGTCCTTGACCCCACCATTGACTGATTTCACCTCACTTGAGTCCTTTTGGACGGTGGCAGCAGCCTGAACCTGCTCTATCAGGATATAGTGCGCAAAATGGGTATAGACCCCTCAAGGATCAAACCCACAAAAACCACCTTTTAAGGTGTCATACCAGGTGTAGAGGCCTGTTGCATGGGCTCAATCACACTGGAAGTGATCTTCGGTTCTCCGGACAACTTCCAAAGCGAGGAGTTAATCTTCGATATCGTCCCCTTCACAGTGGCTATCATGCACTGCTCGGACGAACCGCATTCGCCAGATTCAATGTGGTACCGCATTATGCATACCTCAAGCCCAAAATTCCAGGACCTCGCGGGGTTATAACAGTTAATGGAAACACAGAACACTCGCTTCGTACGGAGGAGCACACTGCGGCCCTCGCAGCAGAAGTGCAAAGCAGCCTTCTGAGGCAAACCGCCAATTCGGCGAAAAAGCCCCCGGACACCTTCAAGCGAATCCGGAGTACCCTGTAACAGGATCGCCAGGCACGTACAGAGCTCGCCTAGCAATTCGGCCTCCGTCCTAGTCCCAGTCAAGCGGCGAAATTTGCGCCGCGTGTACATAATTACGCACTTGTAGGATCGGAAGTATGTCTAGAGGGGGGTGATTACGCACTTGACCAAATAAAAGCTACGCCTTTTCCCAATTTTAGTTCTTGGCAGATTTTAGCTACTTTTAGGATAAGTCAAGCAATCATCACACAATTCAAGCAAGCATGCAAAGAGTATATAGGCAGCGGAAAGTAAAGCATGCAACTTGCAAGAATGTAAAGAGAAGGGTTTGGAGAATTCAAACGCTATTGGAGACACGGATGTTTTTCCCGTGGTTCGGATGGGTGGTGCTATCCTACATCCACGTTAGTGGAGACTTCAACCCACGAAGGGTAACGGTTGCGCGAGTCCACGGAGGGCTCCACCCACAAAGGGTCCACGAAGTAGCAACCTTGTCTATCCCACCATGGCCATCGCCCACGAAGGACTTGCCTCACTAGCGGTAGATCTTCACGAAGTAGGCGATCTCCTTGCCCTTACAAACTCCTTGGTTCAACTCCACAATCTTGTCGGAGGCTCCCAAGTGACACCTAGCCAATCTAGGAGACACCACTCTCCAAGAAGTAACAAATGGTGTGTTGATGATGAACTCCTTGCTCATGTGCTTCAAATGATAGTCTCCCCAACACTCAACTCTCTCATAGGATTTGGATTTGGTAGAAAGAAGATTTGAGTGGAAAGCAACTTGGGGAAGGCTAGAGATCAAGATTCATATGGTAGGAATGGAGTATCTTGGTCTCAACACAAGGGTAGGTGGTTCTCTCTCAGAACATATGAGTTGGAAGTGTAGATGTGTTCTGATGGCTCTCTCCACGAATGAAGAGGAGGTGGAGGGGTATATATAGCCTCCACTTAAAATCCAACCATTACACACAATTTACCAATCTCGGTGGGACCGAATCAACAAACTCGGTCGGACCGAAAAGGTAAACCTAGTGACCGTTAGAGATTTTCGGTGGGACTGACATGCATCTCGGTAGGACCGATATGGTTAGGGTTTGGGCATAATGTAAACTCGGTGAGACCGATTACACAAACTCGGTGAGACCGATTTGGTAATTAGCTAACCAGAGAGTTGGTCAGGCAAACTCGGTGGGACCGATTTGCTCTTCCGGTGAGACCGAAAAGTTACAAAAGGGAAACAGAGAGTTTGCATTGCAATCTCGGTGGGACCGATCCGCTCTTTCGGTGAGACCGAGAAGTTACGAAAAGGAAACAGAGAGATTGCAATCCCATCTCGGTGAGACCGAGATCCCTGTCGGTGAAACCGATTTGCTAGGGTTTTGGCAGTGTCTTATGACATATGAAGACTCGGTGGCGCCGGATAGAAAGAATCGGTATGACTGAGTTTGGCTTAGGGTTTAGGTCATATGTGGATATGGGAAAGTAGTTGAGGATTTTGGAGCATATCATTAAGCACATAAGGCAAAGAGCTCATTAAGCAACACCTCATCCCTCCTTGATATTATTGGATTTTCCTATGGACTCAATGTGATCTTGGATCACTGAAATGTAAAATGAAAAGTCTTGAGCTTTTGAGCTTGAGCCAATCCTTTGTCCTTAGTATTTTGAGGGTTCCACTTTCACCATTCATGCCATGCCAACCATTGAGCTTTCCTGAAATAGTTATCTTGGAATATCATTAGCTCAATGAGCTATATGTTGTTATGAATTACCAAAACCACCTAGGGATATTTGCACTTTCAGTCTCCCCCTTTTTGGTAATTGATGACAACATATAGATCAAAGCTTCGACAAATGATAATAAGAATGAATTACATCGTCGCTTTGAGAAGTATGTGATAAGTAAGAGCTCCCCCTAAATTTGTGCATATTTAAAATTTGCTTTGGACTACAAATGCACAAGAAGTTAGAATTATGGGTTACTCTTCCATGTCACATACATCTTGGTGGAGCGCTCAAAATGATTAATAGCGAAATACATGCACTCATCACCAAGGCAAAGTGAATGATCACAAAGGATAGATAAGATATATCAAGAATGCATAAGTGTAGCTTATGATCAAACACATGATCATCAATGTCTCACAAGCATATCAAAGTATCTCAACCAAAAGCAAACAAAGTTTTAAGGACCACCAAATAAAAGCAAGAGAGAATAAAAGCAACACTCTCTCTCTCGAAGCCTATGATCTATACATTTTTCTCCCCCTTTGGCAACAAGTTACCAAAAAGTTCCTAGAAAATGCATAGTGCTAGATCGACACTCAGGCTTGATCTTCAGGTGGTGGTGGAGTCTGGATCACTCCAAGGACGAAGGCTTCTGTAGATGTTGTTGGAGTTGGAGCTGAAGTGGATGCTGGAGTAGGTTTGGTTGGTGCTGCGGCTGGTGCTGAGGCGGTTGCTCTTGTGTCAGGAACTGGCACTGCAGACGACCTTGGACCTCGTGGCACTCTGGCAAATGCATCAGTGGTTGTCTTCCCTCTCCTCTCCTGCATGTCATCCTGGAGTTGCTCCACTGCAGTCTGAATCTCTGTCACCTTGATATCCAAGTCATAGAACTTCTGTTCTACGATTCTCTCTAAGCTTGCCTGGTTCTGAGTTAGGTTGGCCAAACCCTTCTCAATCCGCAGGGTGGATGCAATCAGGTAACTAAGCTGCTCTTGCTTGGTTTTCAAGAAGTATTCAGATGCCTCCTCTTGAGTTGGCATCCTTGCAGCTTTCTCCTTTCTTGCCTTCTCCTTCTTGGCTTGTGCCTGGACTGATGATGGTTCATTTTCATGCATCACAACTTGGTTGTCCTTGAAATCTGGATGGATAGGCAAATGTTCCTTATCCAAAAGATATATGCCAGTGCCCATCTTGGAGTTGATCAGTTCTTGGATCTGAGGGGCATATCCACAGCTCCTCTTCTGGTCTGCTGCAGTCCTCTTGATTGTTTCTATCATAAGGCTCATGACTTTGAACTTCAGAGGCACATCAAAGATATGAAGCAAATTTATTGCATGGCCTCTGATCATCTTGTGATCTCCAGACTTGGACAACAGAGTGTGCCTTAAGATCCAATTGATGGTTGGCAATCCTGACAGAAGATAGTGTACAGATCCATACTTGAAAGTTTCAAGTGCCTTGTCAGGGATCTCTTTGTACATGTTGATCATGGAGTTGTGGTCCATCTTCTTCTTGGAATAGACATCCAAGTCATCTTCATTTTCCTCTGGGGCATTGATAAGCTGTGCCCACTCAGCAACTGTTGATTGGTACCTCGTACCTTCAGACATCCAAACAATCCTCCCATCTGGATAAAAATGTGCTGTGGAGTAGAACTGCATGATAAGCTTCTCATTCCACTTTGTGAGCTTCTGCCCAACAAAGTCTGCTACTCCACAAGCTCTGAAGCTGTCCTGCACTCCAGGGTAGTGCTCTTTGTTATCCTTGATATACTCCCAGTCGACCCATCTCATATCACATACTATTGGCTTCTTGTCCAATAAGACTGTCTCATAGAAGTCCTGTTGTTCCTTAGTTTGGAACCTGTAGTCTACACCAGTCCTTCTCCTGGTAGCATAGGGATCCTCTGCTCTCCATTTTCTCAATCCAGAGTCTCTCCTGATATTCATATCCTCAGCCACAGGATGAGCATCATTGTGGTCTGGGATCTTGGGCTTCAACTTTCTCAGCACTTGGCCTTCCTCTTCTTCAACAATAGTTTCAGGCACTGGGGCCTTGTTCTTCTCAGCAGTTGGGATGCTCCTAGGATTCCTCTTTGGTTTTGGCTTTGGAGCTAGCTTGGCCTTGGAAGCAGACTTGGGGGCTTCCTTTGGCTTGGATGCAGCTGCTCCTGATCTAATGGCATCACCCATCAGCTTGGGTGCCTTAGGTGCTGGTGCAGCACCTTCCTCCTCCTCCTCCTCTTCTTCTTCTTCTTCTTCTTCTTCTTCTTCTTCTTCTTCTTCTTCTTCTTCTTCTTCTTCTTCTTCTTCTTCTTCTTCTTCTTCTTCTTCTTCTTCTTCTTCTTCTTCTTCTTCTTCTTCTTCTTCTTCTTCTTCTTCTTCTTCTTCTTCTTCTTCTTCTTCTTCTTCTTCTTCTTCTTCTTCTTCTTCTTCTTCTTCTTCTTCTTCTTCTTCTTCATCATCATCATCAGAAGAATGTTGTTCAAATTCAGCCATGGGATCTACTTTCTTGCACCATCTACCTCTTTTCCTTTCTTTCTTTGTTCCAGCTGCAACTGGCTCTTTGGGTGCAGGCTTCTCAAGAATCTTTGTTGAGGCTTTGGCCTTTGGCATGGGCTGCCTGCCTGCTGGCATTTTGACCTTTAAGCCTGGCTTGTTGGTTGTAGCTGAGCCATATTCTTTCTTCAGCACAACTCTCTTGGAAGTTGCCTCTTCCTCTGCCACATAATCTTCATCCTCTGAGTCTGAAGTTCTCTTCTTTCTCTGTCTTGTGGCAGCTTTTGGCAGATTGCTAGGGGTGCTCCCGTGCCATCATCTGAGGAACTGGAGGGACTAGTGCCCTCACTCATGTGCACAAGCTGCTCTGACTGATTCTGACTATCACTTTGATCTGACATGATGAACAAGCTGACTGCTGACTTCTGAACCCTGTGAATAGTTTATAGATGAGGTAGAGTGGATGAGCATCACAAAATGCAGAGATTTTTGCAAAAAGAATGATTCAAAAACTTAGTTTTAGTTTCCCACAGAAAGCATCTTGGATCTACCGATGTTTAAACTTGGTCATACCGAAGCAGTTTTTGGAACCTAAACTAGTGAACTCGGTCAGACCGAGTCACAATTCGGTGGCACCGAGACTGCTAGGGTTTCACAAAGTTCAAAAATCGGTCACACCGATTAGTTACACTCGGTCAGACCGAGTTTCACTTGTGCAATGGCATAGGCCAAATCGGTGGGACCGAGTTTTTCAACTCGGTGGGTCCGAGATGGTTTCGGCGGAAACCTAACCCTAAAATTTTCGAATCAAAGCTAATCTACGAGTTCTTTGACTGGATAGAAGTTTATCAATCGTGGCAAGAATCATTATGATCACAATGTGCTAGAAATCGGATTGGGGAATAGCACAAAGATCGAGTCCGTACCCTAGTTCGGCGGAGACTCGCTACGGCGGCAACGGCGGGGTTGATTCCCGTTGACGGCGACGGAGACCAGCGACTGGAGGCTGCTGGCGGCGAGGAGACGATCCGGAGACCACGTCGGCAGAGCGAGCTATGGCGCGGGCAAAGAGGTTCGGAGAAATTTCCAAAATTTTGCCCGTGTCTATATATAGCCCGACCCTGTCGGTGTGACCGAGTGGAACAACTTGGTGGCACCGAGATGCAAAACTATGTATAGTTATTGCAACTCGGTGTGACCGAATAGTTCAAATCAGTTGCACCGAGATCGAAAACATAGATCAACTTAATGATCTCGGTAAGACCAAAAGTGGGGTATCGGTCAGACCGAAAATCACAAAGAGGTTTTGGAAGTTTAAGTCTATGATGAATCGGGGACTCCGAGTGCTCCTCACACAGAGTGGTTCGAATCTGACTTGATCAATTTTTTGATGTAGCATGAATAGAGTTTGAGACGAGAAAAGCATAGATAGCTAGAGGGGGTACTAAGGCATTCTTGTCCATCCACTTGGCAAAAGAGCAATAAAACCAAATTATCAAAACAACAAGTGGATGTCCTCGAATGAGTAAAATATGCAACCAACATGCTCACACAATAAAATGGCAATTGAAATATGTGACAAAACATGCACACCCAATTCTAGCATCTATCAAGCAATTTGCGATGACTAGGTCATCTATATATGAGTATATTGACTTAGGAGTCAAATGAGAACATTTAATCATAGGTCATACTCATCGTTTAAGCTCAAGTGGGGTTATCACTTTTACATAAAGCATTGTTGTGTTCACATCATTAGAGTCGCTTTAGCTCAAGTCTTAGAGTAAAGCTCCCCCTAGATGTGATATCCCCCCGAAGAGGGATGAACTAACCTTGGGTTTTGTCGATGATGACTTCATGTAGATGTTGAAGATGTGGATGCTCAATGTTGATGTAGATCACTTGGAGCTATCCTTTTGAGTGAATTGCACTTTCAATACCTACATGGGTTAGTTCCACAAGGAACAAGTAAGTATATCCATAGACATAGAGTGATGCACATACAAGATGATGTCTATGAAAGCTTTTAGGTTACCTTGTCCCTTGACTTACCAACAAGAGGGTTTGTGACTCCTTGAACTAGTGCAAGATGTGGATGTTGATTGCACTTGTTCTTGCCAAAATGATAAGAGTGAAGTTTGTTGGCGGAGTCACCCTCAAGAACTCTCTAGTTCTTCTTCTTTTGGATCCACACCATCTTGATGGGAATCCTTGGAGTTGTAGTCGTACTTGATGAAGTGGAACTTGAATTAGTCTTGGGAATCCACTTGACTAAGGTCTTAGGAGCTTCTTCAAATGCATCTATTTCCTCTTGAAGCTTGTCCTTGCCTTTTTGCTTGTAGTCTTGTGGTGGAAGATCATCTTGAGTTTGTGTCCCCTTAAAAGAAGTTGGGTCATACTTATCTTGTTGAGGAACAAACTTTGTCTTGGGGTATTGATCTTATTCCCACTCAACTCCATTGGCATTGAACTTTCGTTCAAAACCAACACCTTGATTCTTCCGGTGCCTTCCTTGCTTGCGTACAATCTCCTCGAATTGCTTACTTCCGGCAAGGCTTTTGTACACTCCTTTCTCTATGATTTCCTTCAATATGCTATTTTCTTGCTCAAGTGTAACTTGGCTAAGAGAATCGTTAGTGGAATCAAGAGAACTACTAGAAGCAACAATATTGGATTTAACATGATCATTGTTACTACTAGAAGAAGAATCTTTCTTGTTCTTGTTACTAGACTTGACTTGAGGCATGTAAGTGGATAAGAGTAAACATTTGGCAATGTAAGAAGAACTTTTCTTGCGGAGATCATCATTGATTGCCTTTAAAACCTCATGCTCTTGCTCAAGATTGAGCTTTTCAAAGCGTAACTTCTCATGAGCCCTTAAAAGTTCTCGATGATCTTCGAAGATAGTTTCATGAGCTAACTTAAGAGTGTTTAGTTCTTTAGTTAGAGCCTCAATTTTCTCCTTATCATTGTCATTCGTTTTAGCATGATTAATTGACGTTTCATCATAGGATTCATCACTAGAGTTGTCAACAAGTAAATCATCATCGCCTAACAAGTCATCTTCATCACTATTAAAATCTACATACTCAGGATGAGTTACCTTAGGACCTTTGGCCATGAAACATCTTCCAATTCCTTCATTTGGTGAATCAAATATGTCATAGGAGTTGGTTGACACAAGTGCTAGACCGGCGACACCTTCATCTTGAGTATATTTGGAGTCGGAGTGATAACTTCTCTCGGAGTGGTTGTCGGAGTCGGAGCTGGATACCCATTCACCAACATGAGCTTGATGTCTTCGTTTTGTGTAGCTCCTTGATGATTTTTCCTTCCTTTCCGAATCCTTGCTTCTCCGTGAGTATCTTTGTTCATAACGATCATCTCTACTCCTTCTCTCTCGTGATGGTGATTCCTCTCTTTTACTTCTTCTTTTTGGAGAATCTTCTCTTCTTTTGTAGGGAGCCGTACACTCATTGGAATAGTGTTCGGGTCTTCCACAATTGTAGCAGTTTCGCTCTCGACTAGAGGATCTTTTGTCATTGTAGGACCTTGACTTGGAGCTTCTATCTTTGCTTCTACTCTTGTAGAACTTGTTGAAGTTCTTCATTGAAGTTTTTGTCGGTGTTCTGGGAACGGGGGTCCCCAGACTTGCCTGCCTGCGGCCTGCGGCGTGGCTCGAATGGGGGCCCAACGTGGCCCATCTTCATCAACACAAGGCTCAAGACCCTCGCGAGGGGCCAAGCCTCGCAAGGCGGACGACACGGCGCTTCCTCAGGCACGGCCTCCTTAGGCTGGCTCGCGAGGAGGCGGAGAGATCAAGGTGGGGTACCTCACGAGGTGCCCGTGACGCAAGCCATGACGACCAAGGGCGCCAGGCGGGCGCCAGCCCGCGCAGCGTCCCCCTTTCCTCTTTGGTGCAAAGGGGGCAAGCGCGGGCAAGAGGATCAAGCAAAGGCACCCATTTCGGTGCAACGAGACCAAGACCAGTCCAACGGTGGGAAGGAGGTCACCATGGAGCCCAGGGCGGCGTCACCACAGGGCCTTTGGCAGGCGAAGACCAACTTTAGTCAGGATAAGTGTACCAGATGTTCCCCTTCAAATTGGCCAATTGTTGGCGCCCTTCCCGCTCAACATTTGGGAAGAGGCCCAGGGCCTTTGCCTATAAATAGGACTAGCCACCCACAGAGAGAGGGGAGAAAAAAGAAGCGAGGATCGAACCGAGCATCTAGAGAGAGAGAAGCTAGGATCGAACCGAGCATCTAGAGAGAGAGATGGGCGATCGAACTCCCCCTAGCAGTTCATCCCCTAGCCAAGAACAGACCCTCGCGAGGTCGTTCTTCCTTGTACTGTTCTTCTTCATCAGCCCAAGAGGCAATCCACTACACCACACTAGAGTAGGGTATTACACCACAATGGTGGCCCGAACCAGTATAAACTCTCTTGTGTTGTCCTTGCAGTAGCTATATCGTTACGAGACGGAGAGGTAGTGGGCGCGATCTCCGTGCGCACCCCAGAGTTCGAACCTTAAGGGTCTGCCGGAACCCTGAATCCGACATTTGGCGCGCCAGGTAGGGGGTGTGCCGGAATCTGTCCGCCACCGCTCTGTTCTCCTCCGACCACCGCATCCGTGTCTAACGCTCGTCGGGCCCGTGCCGAGCGCCGGGCCGCCATCGCTTCCCGCGCCGTCCAGACCGCCCCCGTCGGTGGGCGTCCTCGTCGTTCCCCGTCGCCCGCCGTCAACGCCGCCACCGGCCTGGCGGGGAACGAGCAGCAAGCATCCTCTCAGCACCCGTCCGTGCGGCGGGATGGCCGCACCGCCACTCCGTCGCTCACCCCGGACAGTTCCTCGTCGCACGCGCTTCGCGCGCCTTTGGAGGCTCGGGCTGCGCTCATCGCGGCGAACGAGCTCCTACACTACGGCCCCGTCGACGACATCTACGAGGAGTGGCTCGACCGCGTCACCGAGCTCGTCCGCGCCGCAGGGGGCTCTCCCGCGCCTTCCGCACTGCTGCGCCGCACTCCGCCCCACATGGGCAATGAAGCCCCGGGGGCATTCCAGCCGCCTCCTTTCCAAGAAGATGACATGGCTCCAAGGCGCGCAGCTCCCGGGCGGAACCCGCTCCGTCATCCGCCGGCCCAGCAGGAACGGAGCTGCCAAGAAGTCCCGCGACCGCAAGAGTCCGCCCGGGCGCTCCTAGCTCCGGCTCGCTGATACCCCGTTCCAGCTCCGGCACGTCAAGACCCCGCGCTGCTCCCAGCTGCAGCGCAAGGGGACCCACAAGGCCAAGCTCTCCCTCAACCAAAACCTCCCGCGGTCACCGCTGGCTGCCGCGCCTACACCCCCGAGCTGCGTAGCGTCGCGTGGCCCGGCAAGTTCAAGCCGGACCTGCCTCCTCGCTACGACGGCACAACTGATCCCACAGAGTTCCTCCAGCTCTACGAGCTGGGAATCAAAGCTGCCAGCGGGGACGAAAAGGTCATGGCAAACTGGTTCCCCATGGCGCTGAAGGAAGGTGCTCGCACTTGGCTCCTGAACCTGGCCCCAGGCATGATCTCCTCCTGGGACCAGATGCGTACTCGCTTCATCGCCAACTTCCAAGGTACCCGCGACCGGCCTCCCGCCGTGAGCGACATGCGCCGCATCAAGCAGCGACCTGGGGAGACCCTGCAAAAGTACATCCAGCGCTTCAACAGTGCGCGCCTCAAGATCCCCAGGGTGTCTGAAGAAGCCATCATCTCGGCCTTCTCCAACGGCATGCGCGACGTCAAGATGAAGGAGGAGCTAGCGATGCACGAAGACCTCTGCACCTCCCTGGAGCTGTTCAACCTGGTGACCAAGTGCGCCAGAGCTGAGGAGGGACGCCTCTCCCTCCTCGAGCTGCCTGCCGCAGACCCAGAAGAGAAGAAGCACAAGGCCAAGGACGTGAAGCGCAAGGGAGCTGCCGTGCTCGCGGCAGAACCGGACACCAAGCGGGGCAAGGATCTGCCTGAATCCTCCAGGGGCAGCCGGTACTGCGTGTACCACGACCTCCACACCCACAACACCAACGAATGCCAAGAACTCCGCGCCGTGCAAGAAGGAAGAGTCGGCCGACGCCCTGACCGTGCTGACCGAGGCTACGACCGAGGAGGAGGAAGGAACCCGGGACGCTGGGAAGACCGTGGCCCAAGTCAAGGCTGGCGTGACCAACCTCGCGAGGACCGCTGGCGCGACCCGCCTCGCGAGGAGGACTGGAGGGACCAGCCTCGAGAGGATCGCCCTCATGGCAACCCAGGGCTGCCGCCGTTGCCGCCTCAGCAAAGAAGGATTGAAGACCGCCACCAAGACGAGGGGGATGGGGGCTTCCAGGAGCCTCGCGCCATCGCCTGCATCCTGGGCGGAGCTCAAGCCCCAGCCTCTCAACGTATCTTCAAGCAGTTTGCCCGCGAAGTGAATGCAGTTCTTCCCAAGCTCGAAGCAACGCGTCCCCTCAGGTGGTCGGCCTGCACCATCATGTTCAGCTCAGCAGACCAGCTCAAGTGCGTGGCCACAGCCGGAGTCCTCCCAATGATTTGTTCCCTAGTCATCAGCAACGTTCTGGTCACCAGGACCCTCATCGACGGAGGGGCAGGGCTTAATGTCTTGTCCGCGGAAACCTTCAACATCCTCCAAGTGCCCTATGACCAGCTTCAGCCAACCAAGCCCTTCTCCGGAGTCACCGACGGTTCGACGGTCCCGATCGGGCAGGTCCGCCTCCCAGTCACCTTCGGCACATACGACAACTACCGCACCGAGCTCATCGACTTTGACATCGCACACATCCGCCTGCCGTACAACGCCATCCTCGGGTACCCAGCACTGCCAAGTTCATGGCCGTGACTCACCATGGCTACAACGTCCTCAAGATGCCAGGAAGCGGCGGCGTCATCACGGTGCCATGTCAGGAGAAGGATGTAGTGTGTGCCCTGGAGCGAGCCTTTCAGGCCGCGTCACTAGAAGACCCAGATCGCGGAAGCAGGAGGCTTCCTGAGACCACTCCCAAGAAGAAGAAGACAACATCAGGCTCAGACCCTCAGGAGGCAGGCCCTTCAAGGCCCGCGTTTGCCCAGGGGGACCCTCCTTCAATCGCATAGGAAAGCGCTCCCGGCGCCCTCCTCAGGCAGGGCTCGGGGGCTCTCACCTGGAGGGCCACCGACCTCGCCAAGGTCACAAGGGGGGCACTGGGGCACCATGTGGAGGCGTGCATCGAAGCACGCTTCCCTCGAAAGGAAGCCAGGGAAGGAAGGTCAGACCAGCAGGAGTTTGTTAGCAAGGCCATTCAAGAACTACAGGAGTCAAGGATCATGAGAGGTTGCCGTCGCTCACCAGCTGTGGCTCCTCATCCAGGCGAGGATGGTGGGCTGCGCCTCTGCGTCGACGTACCAGGGCTCAATCAGATCGCCACGGCGGAGCGCCTCTGGCCCTCGCAAGTGGGGCGCTGCGGAGGACCACCCCACATCTATGTTCGCATGCCTTATGGCCTGCCGAGCATGGCTGCGGCGTACCAGCGCATCATGAGGAGCATCTTGGAGGCGCAAGAAGGCAGGCGTTCCGCAGCCCTGGCGGAGATGGAGGCTGCTCACAAGGAGCCACCAGTGCCCCCGGAGCCTCCCGAGGCCCCTGGGCCTGGGGGCTCGTGAGGATCGGCTTCCGCAACCCACCGAGTCTGCTGCACCAACGCCACTGCCCCGACGACATCTTCAGGTGACATCTTTCAAAGTTTCATTCCCAGCTGGGAGCGCCCACCCAGGGTTGCGTCATTCCCAGGCCGCGTGGGTTCGTCCCCGTGGCATGTATCCCTTTTTATCTTTTCAGTTGCTAGCTTGCTTTGCTGGGGGCGCCCCTCGGGCTGCATCATCCCCAGGCCACTCGGGCTAGGCCCAGCGGCATGTATCCCTTCCGCGTTTATTTCCAATTATGCATCATGCTTGATTACTCAATGCCGCCCGCGGCACCTCTTCTTCTCCATGTCGACCACTTGCACGTTAAAGGGGGGGTGCCTAAGCATCGCGACTCAGGGCTCTTATTGGCTCTCCAGCCCTCACCTTCTGGCCTTGTCCACGGCATCGCGACCTGGCATACCAGTGACGGCTGAGACAAGCTCGAGGGCCTGGACCCGAGGACGTAGAGTGCCGGCATCTAACCAGATTTTGCAGGAACACATCTCAAGATACGACCCAGTGCCAGGCGCAACCCGCCTAGAGGTAGGGCCTCGTGAGTCCCGCGCTGGCTCACGGGTGCCTAGATACACCTCACCTAGCTCTACCGTGCCAGCCACGTGTCAGGGAGGGGTTTTACACGCCCCGGGGGCTCCTCCCGGAGGGGAGCCCCCTCCCACGTACCAGTGGAAGCACCAAGCTCCGCGCTGGCTGACGACACTGCCGAGGAGCGGCTATGCCCATACACATACAGAAGCGCTATGCTCCGCGCTGGTGATAAACAACTGGGGGTGGCCTCCGGGCCGCGTTAACCTCAGGGAGCCCCGAGCTCAGTGGCCGGCCTCATCGCAACGCCTCCCCCGGGAGCGCCGCGCGAGGGGGCTGGGCACTGGGGCTACAACTGGGTCACGCCCAGCCGTACGCCCCAGCCAGGCCCCTCGGGCCTGGTTCGTCACGCGTCTCTCCCCGAGCGGAGCCAAGGTATGAAGGCCGTTTGCGCGTCAAGGGGGACTCCTGAGCATCGCGACTCAGGAGCCTAACTGGCTCCGTAGCCCCTCACTCCTTAGTTCCGAAAGGCTATGCTGGGTGAGGTACGCGCGGGGTCGGGCTCTGCAGACGTAGAACGGTAGCCCCACCTGCATTTCATCTCGTCACCTGCTGTTCGCGCGTCAAGGGGGACTCCTGAGCATCGCGACTCAGGAGCCTAACTGGCTCCGTAGTCCCTCACTCCTTAGTTCCGAAAGGCTATGCTGGGTGAGGTACGCGCGGGGTCGGGCCCTGCAGATGTAGAACGGAAACGCACCTACATCGCCCTTCCCTACTTGTTGTTCGTGCGCTAAGGGGGACTCCTGAGCATCGCGACTCAGGAGCCTAACTTGTCACGTGGCCCCTCATTCCTTTGGTCCCGTCCTGGTTTCCGGTCGGGGCTGATGCTGGGTGAGGCATGCGCGTGGCTGGGCTCTGCCGGCGTAGAACATAAGCAAGTAGGGAAGAGGAACATAAAAATTCAAGGAACTTAAAAGTGAATATTACAACCCATACTGTCGCCTTGGTACCAAACGCAAATTTAAATGCCTCCTCGAGGCGTCGTGCATGTGCAGGAATCGAAAGAGGAACAAGAGCGATAGCGGAGTCACTTGTCGGCAGCGGAGTCGCGTGGAGTGGCTTCGCCTTGCGGGGTAGTGGGGTCGGCAGCGCCTCGCTTCGGCTTGGTGTTGAAGGCCCGGAACTTCCCTAGCAACGCCTCTGCGCGCCCCTTCACGGCCTCGACGGCAGCTACGGCACCCTCGCCGCTCACCGGCTCCAGCAGGCTGTCAAGGTCGGCGCTGGGGTCGCGGAGGTAGACATGAGCGAAGACCCGCGTCAGCGCGGCGGAAGACAGGACGCGCGCCTCAGCTTCGACCGTGGGGACGAGTCCAAGGGCGACATCTCCATGAGCCTTCACCAAGAAGGGAAGCAGTTTGGCGGGGTCGTCCCCGTCGCCAACCAGCGGGCAATCCAGGCCACTCTCGTAGAGCGTCTTCAGTGAAGCGCGGGCATCCTTCTCCATGTCCGCGAAGGCCACGCGATCCTCGGCAAGGACCCGGGCCTTGGCGTTCAGCTCGGCCTTCGTCGTCTCCAGCTCCTTCTTCAATGCACCTAGGTGGCTGCGGCGCTTCTTGAGCTTCGCCTCCAGGTCCTCGAGCGCCGCCTCGCGAGCCTTCACCCCCTTCTCCTGCTCTTGGCGAAGGCGGGTCTCCTCTGCGAGCTGATCACGCAGGCCTTGCAACTCGCCCTCCAGCTCCTTGCAGCGGCCGCGGATGCCAACCGCCTTTCCCAGGGCCGCGTCACGGGCAGCCTTCGCCTCGAGGGTTGCCTCCCTCTCCTCGTCATAGGCCGTCGAAGCCTAAACCAGCGCTGCCCGGATCGAGGCGTCGGAGCGAATCCACCCTGAGGCCAGTTCCAGGCGCCCGACCACCAGGCGAGGGTTAGCGCCCAGAAGATCCTGCCGCAGCCGGTCCAGTCCAGCAACAGCTCGCTCCAAGATGGAAGAAGAAGGCGGAGAAACATCAGTGCGCTTCAGGGCAGCAGGAGGAGTCGCGGAACCAGCAGTCGGCGGAACAGGAGGAGAAGGTAGCGGCGGCGAGGCTGCAGTATCCCGAGATGGAGTCCGCTGTGCCTCCCCAGCCGTAGCAGCAGCACTAGGCAAGGGCACCTCTGGGGTCGACCGAGCCATGGGGGCTGCGGCCCCAGCCGGATCAGCCAAGCATCGCAAGGGCGAGTGGGCAGGAGGAGCCTGTGCGTCGCGGTCGCCCTCCCCTGCAGGTGGAGGTGTCGTCGCAGCTGGGGCCTCAGGAGCCCCCTTTAGCTTCTTCGCCGCGGGCGCCAGCATGCTCAGGAGAAGTAATCGTCAAGCCTCGTCAACGGAGCAAGAAACCAGGAATCAAGGATCAAGCACTTACAGGTCGTCGGCAGGAAGCTCCAGTGGTCTCCTGCAAAACTTGAAGCCAGAGAGCCTACTGGAGGGGTCAACCTCGGAAGCAGAAGGCGCGTCAGCAGTTCGCCCCGGAGTCTGGGCGGACCCGCGGGGGATCAACCCGGTCCTGCCCTTCTTCAGGACCGGGGGCGAGCTTCCGCTGCCCAACAGGTCATCGTCATCATCGTCATCACTCAGCGAAAGGCGGAGAGCACGGGGCTTGCGTTGGAGCAAGGGAGCCCTAGACTCTCCGTAAGTCGCCTCAGAGTCGGGGCCTGCCTCCTGCTCCTCCTCGGCCCCGTCTCCGCTGGAGTTGCCGGAAGACACGTTCACCAAATCATAAGGGGCCACCGCGGGCATGAGCCCGTCCCCGTTGAAGACGGGCATGGACTCCACCACTTGCTCCCAATCGTCACGGAGGAACAGGGGCGAAGGCGCGCCCTCCAGCCTTGCTACCTCGCCCCCGACCAGGGACTGGAGAACCGCGGTCACGTCCTCTTCGCTCACGGCTGCGGGGCTCGGGTGAGGCCTCCACATCAGGGGAGAGTACTGCCGAAGCGGAGCCAGCTGGTGCTCCAGGAACTCCCTCAGCAGCGACGCCCCGGTCAATTTCGCCGTCGCCATGTTGGCTGGCTTCAGATCGGCGTCCATCTTCGCCAACACCGGCTTCGTGCGGGGATCCGTGAGCTCCGCCCGGCACTAGTCTTCCGAGCTCACAGCCGGCTCTGTGGGAAGGGCCAATCGAGGGTCGACACACTCGGCGTCAACCAATACCCACTTGCTCCGGAAGCCCTCGATCCTCTTCCCTGAATTCGAGATGGCCATGGAGCTGCCGCACGCGATGAAGCCCACGCACGCAGAAGGAGAACCTTTGGAGGTCCGGAGGTAGAAGTAGTGGCGCAGCAAGGCCACAGAAGGCTGCACCCCCACATGCGCCTCACAGTAATAGGCGAAGATCGCCAGGAGAAGGACGGAGTTAGGGTGGAGATGCAAAGCTTGCAAGTTGTAATGGCGGAGGACGGCGAGGAAGAACTCAGAGAAAGGAGGCACCAGGCCCGCTGCAATGGAGCTCACGAAGAAAGGACAGAAGGTGCTCCCTTGGCCTTCAGGAGCATCGGAGCCGACCTTGAACATCTGCGCCCCGTCCATGCCCTGCGCCGCAGCCATCCGGTGCAGTAGGGCGAGGCTCGCCTTCGACACGTTGGGCGAATCCAAAGCGGGCGAGAACCAAGCTTCCGCCAGGGCCCGGCGAGGTGCCATGGCTACCTGGGTCGAGCGGGTGGAGCAGATCTGGAAGCTTGGAGGAAGGGAGAAGAAGCGCAAGAAAGGGGACCAGGGCAGCGGATGAAGAAGGAGAAGAACCAAACCCGAGCAGATGCCACGCCTTTAGTAACCAGCGCAGTTGCAAAAGCACCCACGTCCAATCAACCGCCACGCGGCGCCCAAGGCCGCAGGCTGTTAGGGCCTGCGGCGCTTCACCCTTGCCCTTTCGCATCTCAGCACGACCAAGTCTGTGCGCGCCTTGGGCCCGGGGGCTACTGTCGGCGTTCTGGGAACGGGGGTCCCCAGACTTGCCTGCCTGCGGCCTGCGGCGTGGCTCAAATGGGGGCCCAACGTGGCCCATCTTCATCAACACAAGGCTCAAGACCCTCGCGCGGGGCCAAGCCTCGCAAGGCGGACAACATGGCGCTTCCTCAGGCAACGGCCTCCTTAGGCTGGCTCGCGAGGAGGCGGAGAGATCAAGGTGGGGTACCTCACGAGGTGCCCGTGACGCAAGCCATGACGACCAAGGGCGCCAGGCGGGCGCCAGCCGGCGCAGCGTCCCCCTTTCCTCTTTGGTGCAAAGGGGGCAGGCGCGGGCAAGAGGATCAAGCAAAGGCACCCATTTCGGTGCAACGAGACCAAGACCAGTCCAACGGTGGGAAGGAGGTCACCATGGAGCCTAGGGCAGCGTCACCACAGGGCCTTTGGCAGGCGAAGACCAACTTTAGTCAGGATAAGTGTACCAGATGTTCCCCTTCAAATTGGCCAATTGTTGGCGCCCTTCCCGCTCAATATTTGGGAAGAGGCCCAGGGCCTTTGCCTATAAATAGGACTAGCCACCCACAGAGAGAGGGGAGAAAAAAGAAGCAAGGATCGAACCGAGCATCTAGAGAGAGAGAGAAGCTAGGATCGAACCGAGCTTCTAGAGAGAGAGAAGGGCGATCGAACTCCCCCTAGCAGTTCATCCCCTAGCCAAGAACAGACCCTCGCGAGGTCATTCTTCCTTGTACTGTTCTTCCTCATCAGCCCAAGAGGCAATCCACCACACCACACTGGAGTAGGGTATTACACCACAATGGTGGCCCGAACCAGTATAAACCCTGTGTCTCCTGTGTTGTTCTTGTAGTAGCTATATCATTACGAGACGGAGAGGTAGTGGGCGCGATCTCCGCGTGCACCCCAGAGTTCGAACCTTAAGGGTCTGCCGGAACCCTGAATCCGACAGTTTTGTTTCTCACTTGATGATGTGGGGGCTTCACATGAGGCTTTGTAAGCACCACTTGATTTGTTGTGAAGTTCCTCTTTATCCTTGAGTGACATCTCATGAGCAACAATTCTTCCAATGACTTCCGTTGGCTTGAGATCTTTGTAATTGGGCATCATTTGGATCAATGTGCACACGGTATCATATTTTCCATCCAAGGCTCTTAGGATCTTCTTGATGATGAATCTGTCGGTCATCTCTTCACTCCCTAAGCCGGCAATCTCATTTGTGATGAGAGCAAGCCTACAGTACATTTTAGCGACACCTTCACCATCCTTCATTTTGAACTTGTCAAGTTGACTTTGAAGCACATCCAATTTGGATTCCTTGACGGAGTCGGTACCCTCGTGCATATCAATCAAAGTATCCCAAATTTCCTTTGCATTCTCAAGACGGCTGATTTTGTTGAATTCTTCGGGGCACAATCCGTTGAAGAGAATATCACAAGCTTGAGCGTTGTATTGTAGCATCTTCAACTCATCCGCGGTAGCTTCACGGTTTGGTTCTTTCCCGTCGAAGAAGTCACCTTGCAAGCCAACACACACAATAGCCCAAATGGCTGGGTTATGTCCAAGAATATGCATTTTCATTTTATGCTTCCAACTAGCAAAGTTAGTACCATCAAAGTAAGGACCTCTACGGTGATAATTTCCCTCACTAGACGCCATACTCTCCTAGGTTGTGAAACCAAGGCTATGACCACCAAAAGCTGTGGAAATCAAAGCAAATGGAGACCAAAGCTCTGATACCACTTGTAGGATCGGAAGTATGTCTAGAAGGGGGGGGTGATTAGACTACTTGACCAAATAAAAGCTACGCCTTTTCCCAATTTTAGTTCTTGGCAGATTTTAGCAACTTTTAGGACAAGTCAAGCAATCATCACACAATTCAAGCAAGCATGCAAAGAGTATATAGGCAGCGGAAAGTAAAGCATGCAACTTGCAAGAATGTAAAGAGAAGGGTTTGGAGAATTCAAACGCTATTGGAGACACGGATGTTTTTCCCGTGGTTCAGATAGGTGGTGCTATCCTACATCCACGTTAGTGGAGACTTCAACCCATGAAGGGTAACGGTTGCGCGAGTCCACGGAGGGCTCCACCCACGAAGGGTCCACGAAGTAGCAACCTTGTCTATCCCACCATGGCCATCGCCCACGAAGGACTTGCCTCACTAGCGGTAGATCTTCACGAAGTAGGCGATCTCCTTGCCCTTACAAACTCCTTGGTTCAACTCCACAATCTTGTCGGAGGCTCCCAAGTGACACCTAGCCAATCTAGGAGACACCACTCTCCAAGAAGTAACAAATGGTGTGTTGATGATGAACTCCTTGCTCTTGTGCTTCAAATGATAGTCTCCCCAACACTCAACTCTCTCTCATAGGATTTGGATTTGGTAGAAAGAAGATTTGAGTGCAAAGCAACTTGGGGAAGGCTAGAGATCAAGATTCATATGGTAGGAATGGAATATCTTGGTCTCAACACAAGGGTAGGTGGTTCTCTCTCAGAACATATGAGTTGGAAGTGTAGATGTGTTCTGATGGCTCTCTCCACGAATGAAGAGGAGGTGGAGGGGTATATATAGCCTCCACTTAAAATCCAACCGTTACACACAATTTACCAATCTCTGTTGGACCGAATCAACAAACTCGGTCGGACCGAAAAGGTAAACCTAGTGACCGTTAGAGATTTTCGGTGGGACTGACATGCATCTCGGTAGGACCGATATGGTTAGGGTTTGGGCATAACGTAATCTCGGTGAGACCGATTACACAAACTCGGTGAGACCGATTTGGTAATTAGCTAACCAGAGAGTTGGTCAGGCAAACTCGGTGGGACCGATTTGCTCTTTCAGTGAGACCGAAAAGTTACAAAAGGGAAACAGAGAGTTTGCATTGCAATCTCGGTGGGACCAATCCGCTCTTTCGGTGAGACCGAGAAGTTACGAAAAGGAAACAGAGAGATTGCAATCCCATCTCGGTGAGACCGAGATCCCTATCGGTGAAACCGATTTGCTAGGGTTTTGGCAGTGGCTTATGACATATGAAGACTCGGTGGCGCCGGATAGAAAGAATCGGTATGACCGAGTTTGGCTTAGGGTTTAGGTCATATGTGGATATGGGAAAGTAGTTGAGGATTTTGGAGCATATCATTAAGCACATAAGGCAAAGAGCTCATTAAGCAACACCTCATCCCTCCTTGATAGTATTGTCTTTTCCTATGGACTCAATGTGATCTTGGATCACTAAAATGTAAAATGAAGAGTCTTGAGCTTTTGAGCTTGAGCCAATCCTTTGTCCTTAGTATTTTGAGGGTTCCACTTTCACCATTCATGCCATGCCAATCATTGAGCTTTCCTGAAATAGTTATCTTGGAATATCATTAGCTCAATGAGCTATATGTTGTTATGAATTACCAAAACCACCTAGGGATAGTTGCACTTTCAGCACTCAAGATACCGTGGGCTTAGGCGGTGGCACGGCTATGGCATGGCCCATGATGAAGCTCAACCGCCTCAGGACCCGTATATCTTTAACATTTTCTTCCTTTTAGGCCCTTATTCTCTGAAGGCCCTCTCCGATCGCCTAATTATCGGACCCGTCACTGGAAAGAAACACCAAGGAAGCAAGAAGCTTTGACGTACAAGGGAATCTCCAGGTGGTCTCTGATAACGATCGATATACCTGTTTTACATACTCACACGCAGCTTGCCCTTGGATAGGACATGTCAAATAGTCCTATTTTTACTTATTGCACTACTTGTATATGTACGCTTTGACGTATCATTTAAATAACAATGTACATCATTAGCTCATTATTGCATTCCTTCATCTCTTTTCCTTGTTTGCTTATTTACAACAAATTCCACCCGTACATTCTGATACGTCCAGTGCGCCAGGGGCTTCAGTGTACCCCATAAAACGACATGAAAAGTCCAAACACTTTCGACAGTGCGGCACCCCGAACTTATAGCATTATATGCATCAGCTTCGAATCATGTCTTGGGTCAATAGTTGGGTTTGCCCGGCTCCCATGTTTTGGTACGTTACGTTCCGCTATATCAGCTAAGGTAGCACTCGAAGAACTACTACGATTGTGTCCCGGTTCTTCTGGACGAGCACCTCAGTAGAGAAAGCCGAAAACTGACTGTCATGATGCGGCGAGAGCTGGTCGCTGTTCGAGAGGTCTCAAATCCTTAAAGATTTTTTCCGCTTCGGGCGAGGTGTCGGCCTTGTCCGATTTCGGCGTACATAGCGCCCCAAGTTCGGCCTTCCGAATACTAGGGGCTTCGCCAAAATTTAAAATTGTAGACTTCTATGGATAAGTGAGAGTGATAAAGCTTTATAGTCTGATTGCCTTGTTCGCTGCACTAAACACCTCCTTAAAGGACCAATTTTTTTGGATAAAGAGTGTTTAAGATCTATCCCAAACACCTGAGTACTAGTTACATGGGGGTAGAAGCCGATGACTAGCCAACTCTCAGATTTTATAAACGGCCGCACAGAAGGTAATATTTTGAATCAACAAGCGTTATATAGCGCACATGAACTCGTTTTCATATTACAGGATCACATGAGTACATTCATTCAAATATTACATCCTTAGCACATCCGTCCGCCACAAGGCGAGCACCCTTCAGGACACTGTCATAATACTTTTCGAGGTGGCGATGCTCCTTGCCCTCCGGTGGCCCCTCCTTCACCAACTTTTCGGCGTCCATCTTCGCCCAGTGCACTTTCGCACGGGCAAAGGCCCTGCGTGCACCTTCAACACAGAAGGACCGCTTTATGACTTCAAACCGTGGGCAGGCATTCACAAGCCGCTTCACCAGGCCGAAGTAGCTGCCAGGCAGGGGCTCGCCAGGCCACATCCGGACTATGAGACCCTTCATGGCCAGTTCGGCCGCCTTGTGAAGCTCGACCAGTTGCTTCAACTCGTCGCTCAAGGGTATCGGATGTTTGGTCCCAGTATACTAAGACCAGAACAACTTCTCCGTCGAGCTCCCTTCCTCGGCCCAGTAGAACTCCGCGGCATCCGATACACTGCTGGGTAGATCCGCGAACGCTCCTGGAGAGCTCCAAATTCGGGTAAGTAAAAGGAAAGTTTCCTTCACATGCTTGCTTTGCATAATGAATGCCTTACCCACCGCTATCTTCTTGGCTGCCTGAATCTCTTAGAGGGCCTTTTCGGCTTCGGCCTTGGCATTTTGTGCGTTCTCGAGGGCCTTCGCAAGCTCGGACCCCTGCGTCTTAGAGCCACGCTCCAAGGACCCGTATTTCTTGACAAAATCCTGGAGCTCTTGCTGAACCTCGCCGACTCGTGCCTACTGCTTCTCGCGCTCGGTGTGCTCCTTGGCCGCTTTGTCTTCGACCTCGGACAGCGCCTTCTCCAGGGCCGCCACATCGGTCGTGGCCCCTAGAAAAATTCATGACGATCCTATGATCTAACAACCACCTTCTTTTTTCTTTATCAATATATAGACGGGGTATCACTTACCTTTGTTCTCTTCGAGCTGCCTCTTGGTATGGCCGAGCTCTTCCTCAGACCGCTCAAGGTCCCGCTTCAGTGCGGAGACCTCCGCAGTACGAGCGGCAGCGGCCAGCAGCGAGGCCTGCTTATTCACATAGACATATTTTGATTAGACTCCTGTGATTATTATTTGATCCTCTGTTCGGCCTTAATTTGCGAACACCAAACAGAGCATCAGGGGCTACTGTCTATGCTGTAACATTTTGTCATCATTTGATTACTTACCTCAAAGCCTGTTAGGAGGCTGGCACAGGCTTCAGTCAGTCCGCTTTTGGCGGACCGAACCTTCTCGACCACCGCACTCATGATAGTGCGGTGCTCTTCGTCAATGGAAGCGTCGCGAAGCGCTTCCAGCAAGTTGTCCGATGCCTCTGGATGGACAAAGGCCATCGGCACAGACGGCTCACCCCCCTTAGTGAGGGGTCACCTGACAGAGTCTGGAACCACTGGAGGTTCCGACACAGTATTCGGCTGGGGGGCAAACTTTCTGTCCCCGTCATTAGAGCCCATGGGAGTCTTGCCCCCTGCGCCCAGCGTCTGGGATGTCGCCTTGGGGCGCCTCCAGAACTATCTCCCCTTGGTTCAGTGCCCTTTGAGACAACACCCCGACGTCGTTCATAGAGCGAGGGGAGGTGGCGGTCGGGAGTGAATCGATGTTCATCGCCGACTGGACCAAAGACTCATCCGAAGAGGATACGTCGATATGGGCTTTGGATGGACTGCATGATCATCTTTGGCATGATGAGAAGCAATAAAACAAAACATACCAGAATTATTATGGTATCCGGATACTTACGACTTCGCAGGGGCTTGTCCCTGGGCAACCACTCCTCGTCGCTGTAAGCGGCTATTGTGGAGTAGTCCGGAAGGAGGGTCCTTCCCTTCTTGGACCCTTCAGCCTCCCCATAAGGGGCGGCCTTCCTTTTCTTGTCTCCCCCGGCTGGGGGGGGGGGACTTTCCTCTTCCTCCTCCTTGTTTTCGTGGAAGGAGGGTGCCTCGGTGTTATCGGACGATGAGTCCGATACAACCTTGCGCCGGAGACCTTTCCTGGTCCCCGCAGCCTTCTTCTTGGCCTTGTTCTCCGGCGCCTCATAGGGCGCCGGAACCAGCATCTCCGTTAAGAGAGCCCTTGCTAGATCTTCGGGCAGTGGGGCCGAACAATCGATCCGCTCCGCTGTCGCTACCCAGTCCTGTTGAAATGGCATGGAGGCTCAGATCCCTCACATGATTATACTGGGGAAAGGAACATCTTATGAGATATAAATAGCTTACCGGGTTGGTAGGGCGCTTTGCGCTGAGTCCACAATCCTCGGTAAGGGGAGAACGTACCTCGGTGGCCTTGAACAGCACCTTCCAGATGTCTTGGTGCGTCGTGTCGAAAAGCTCTCGTAGCGTCTGGTGCTTGGCCGGGTCGAACTCCCACATATTGAATGCTCGTCTTTGACACGGAAGGATCCGGCAGAAGAGCATGACCTGGACCACATTGACAAGCTTGATTTTCTTGCTTATCATGTTTTTAACACAGTTCTGGAGTCCGGTCAGCTCCACCGATGAACCCCAGTATAGGCCCTTCTCTTTCCAGGAGGTGAGCCGCATGGGGATGCCGGATCGAAATTCAGGGGCCGCCATCCAGTTGATGCCACACGGCTCGGTGATGTAGAACCACCCCGATTGCCACCCCTTCATGGTCTCCACATAGGATCCTTCGAGCCAGGTGACGTTGGGCATATTGCCCACCATGGCGCCTCCGCACTCCGCTTGCTGGCCGACCACCACCTTCGGTTTCACGTTGAAGGTCTTCAGCCACAGGCCAAAGTGGGGCTTGATGCGGAGGAAGGCCTCGCACACGACGATAAACGCCAAGATGTTGAGGATGAAATAGGGGGCCATATCATAGAAGTCCAACCCGTAGTAGAACATGAGCCCGCGGACAAAAGGGTGGAGGGGAAATCCCTGCCTGCGGACGAAGTGGGTAAGGAATACAACCCTCTCGTGGGGTTCTGGAGTAGGGACAACCTTCCCCGTGTCTGGGAGCCGGTGCACGATGTATGTTGCCAGGTATCCGGCTTCTCGGAGCTTCGTAATGTTCTCCTCCGTAACGGAGGAGACCATCCACTTGCCTCCCGCTCCGGACATGTTGGGAATGGTTTTGCGGAGAAAATGAGAACTTGGGCGCTGGAGCTCGAGTGCGCGAGAATGGATGGTCAGGGAAGAAGAGGGAGTGGGTGAAAAAGAGGAGTCCTTGTCCCTTTATAAGGGCAGTAGAAACTGTGCGCCTCCCTACTTGCCCCATAAAATCGCTTATTCCCCAAGCTCCGCAATTGATGGCGCGGTTGGGTTACCCATATCCGTATTTATGAGAATCTCGTGATAAGGGGAACACGATCTCTGCTTCGACAAGATGTGCCAATAAAACCGCCTCGCAACATGTGCAGTGGTAGGCAGGGAAAAACGGTTTGTAATGACCGAGCCACGGCAGGACGCCACGTTATGAAAAGTTGTCAGCAAATTAGATTAGTGGAATAATATAATCTCTATAGTGGAATGTGGAATTTGTTTTGCAGAGCCGGACACGATCCTTGTGTTCAAAATCTTCTATGGAGTATTCAGAGGAGGAACTCGCCTTGCAATGCCGAAGACAATCTGCGCGCCGGACTCATCATCATTGAAGCCTGGTTCAAGGGCTACTGAGGGAGTCCTGGATTAGGGGGTCCTTTGACAGCCGGACTATATACCTTGGCCAGACTGTTGGACTATGAAGATACAAGATTGAAGACTTCGTCCCGTGTCCGGGTGGGACTCTCCTTTGCATGGAAGGCAAGCTTGGCAATTCGGATATGTAGATCTCCTCCCTTGTAACCGACTCTGTGTAACCCTAGCCCCCTTCGGTGTCTATACAAACCAGAGGGTTTAGTCCGTAGAACAACAACAATCATAATCATAGGCTAGCTTCTAGGGTTTAGCCTCAACGATCTCGTGGTAGATCAACTCTTGTAATACTCATATCATCAAGATCAATCAAGCAGGAAGTAGGGTATTACCTCCATCGAGAGGGCCCAAACCTGAGAAAACATTGTGTCCCCCGCCTCCTGTTACCATCCGCCTTAGACGCACAGTTTGGGACCCCCTACCCGAGATCCGCCGGTTTTGACACCGACAAGGACCCGGGCCTCTATAAATAGGACTAACCACCACCTTGGAAGGGGACGGATCATTCAGATCATCCTCAACCACACAAGCTCATCGAGCCCAAGAATACCTCTCCTTAGGAGGATGTTCTTCCTCTGTACTTGTTCATCCTTAGCCTACGAGGCAATCCACCACACCACACTGGAGTAGGGTATTACACCACATCGGTGGCCCGAACCAGTATAAACCCTGTGTCCCTTGTTCCTCGAGTTCGATGTGCTGAGCCTTGGGATCGCGGTAAGTGGGTGAGCTAGGGAAGGGAGAGATCTTCGTGCGCACCCCAGTGTTTGAACCTCGAGGGTTTTGCCGGAACCCGAAATCCGACAGCCTGGTGCATGGAGAGCGACGAGTCAGTGGCCAGCTTCTCTGTGTCCGCCCCCATCATTGAGGAGAAGTAGAACACGGGAGGCCACCGCCACTTGGGTCCCATGAAGGCCATTGCCGAGGCGACGACTGCGTATACAGGTGATTTCTTTGCTGCTTCGTCTCTTCCAGGACCTTCGTCGATCCCGCAAGTGTCTTCTGGACATGAGGAAGACAAAGGGATCAGCGGGCGGCCATTTAGATTAGGTATTAATTATATCACGAGAGCCATATTAGCACCACTTAGTTCATGTAAAGGCAATGAAATCCGTCATGTTTATATGAAGATCCGGCTTTTTTATACGAAATCCTTTATGATTATATGAAATCAGTCAGTGTTTGCACGAATTTCCTCTCATTGGTTAGAGTTGTCAAAATGTATGCCGCTTGCGTTGGATGTCGTCCTCCGCGGAAGGAAGCGGGAGGAAACTTTCCAGCTGCCGTTGGAGATGCTCTTATGCTATAAATAATAGAGTCACAACCAATCCATTTGAGTTAATTGCGTGTATGATTCTCCCTCTATAAAAATTTAATTGCATGTACAGTGTACATGACTTGCAGGGTGGCTACAACTTCATACAGAAAGTTAAAAAGAAACAAATCCATCCTTAATCTTGTATTCTAAGTACTGTATGGGTCCCACTGTCAGCACAGTAGCGAAAGAAGTATATGTTAAATAATATATAATATAAAAAACTAAAGTTAAAGACAGAATTCGAACTCAGGTCATCGCGTTGCGAGAATCCGACACTAACCACTCCAGCACATGTTCGTTGTGGACGATGCTGGAGATATATCTCTATGTCTACTCTTATACTCCCTCTGTTCCTAAATATTTGTCTTTTTCAGATTTCAAATGGACTACCACATACGGATGTTTGTATAGACATATTTTAGATTCTAGATTCACTCATTTTGCTCCGTTTGTTGTCACTTGTTGAAATCTCTAAAAAAGACAAATATTTAGGAATGGAGGGAGTAGAAAATAGAGTTGGTGATGATGGTGTGCCTGCCATCCTGCAATATAGGCCGTCAGATTTATATCTAATGGATAGGAAGGAAACTATGGCAATTCTCCAAAACGATACCCACACCCCTCTCCACATTTGCAAACAAGGCCTTCCCTCGTTCATCCTTTTCTCTCACAAGATAAACTACTCATACAAATGCATCTTGATGTTCCGTGCAATGCACGGGCATCTAGCTAGTTTCTTTGAAATTAGTTATCGTGATAATTGGGTTGAAGTGATATATTTTACGTCTGCCTCAAATGATCTCAGATTCACTAGTAGTAAAAAAAGAAAAGGTTGCCTTGTTAATTAACAGAAAGAAGGGTGAAAACTATCACATGAGGCCGGTAAAAACAAGGCACACTGGGTTCAACGTCATCGTCACTACAGCTGTGCGCGCGCGAGAAGTCTACATATCGAGGAGGCTATAGAGATAAAGACGTGTCGAGTGTGTGTGAGCGAGGCACAGAGACACAACTAGCGTGTGTGTGTGTGTGTGTGTGTGTGTGTGTGTGTGTGTGTGTGTTTGAGAGAGAAGCCAATTGATAGATTAAGATCAAGATTGAGTTATCACCCTTCTGCTGTCACTATTTGGGGAGGGGGTGGGGAGGGGGAGGGAGAGAAAGACGTATCGAGAGTGTGAGCGAGGTAGGCACAGAGGCACAACTAGCGAGTGTGTGTGTGTGCTTGAGAGAGAAGGCAGTAGATAGATTACTATCAAGATCGAGGTGCCACCCTACTCCTTCGGTGTCGGGTAGTGTGTGTGTGTGTGTGTTTGAGAGAGAAGCTAGTAGATAGATTAGTATCAAGATCGAGGTGTCACCCTACTCCTTCGGTGTCAGGAACTGCGTGTGTGGGTGTGGTGGGGGGGGGGCAGTCACACTTAGATATAGGGAGAAGTTTGTGTGACACATATGTAGGCATTCTTGGAACCGGGGTACCTAGACTTGCCTGCTTGCGGCCCATGGCGTGGCTCCATCGGTGGCCTGGCACGGCTCACCTCCAGCATCGACAACACAAGACCCTCGTGAGGGGCCAAGCCTCGCGAGGGGGACGACTCCAAGACCTCCAGAAGGAGTGGCCTCCCTAGGCTGGCTCCTGAGAAGCGGAGTTTACTATGTAGGCGCCCACCTCATGCGGTTAAGATGTCGCATGCCATGACGGCCAAGACTAGGCAGGCGCCAGTGGGTACAGTGTAGAAGGTTTCCTCTTTGGTGCTAAAGAGGCAAGCGCATGTGCGAAGTCTGAAGGAATCAGCCAAAGGTTTCCATTACCATGCTACAAGACCAAGACCACCAGGACGAAGGTCATCGCCGAGCCAACCACGACGTCACGACCAGAAGCTTTGCAGGCGAAGTGCACCTTGCATCAGGATAAGATGTACTAGTTGTCCCCCTTCAAACTTGGCCGTTGTGGGATCCCTTCCTGCCTTCATTTTGCGAGGAAGAGGACCAAGGCCACTATAAATATAGCCTAGCCACCACCATAGATGAGGGGATGATCGATCGAGCCGTCCCCACCCTCACCAGCTCACACAAACACAAGAACACACCTCCTGAGGTCACTCTTCCTTTGTACCAGTTCATCCTCAGCGCACCTCGAGGCTAATCCACCACAAAGCAGGAGTAGGGTATTACACCGCAAGTTGGCCCGAACCTGGGTAAACTATTGTGTCCCTTTCCTTTCTAGTTCATTGAGCTAGGCCATGAGCTCGACAAGTTGGCAGACTGGGGAGATTAAGTTCTTCGCACGCACCCTAGAGTTCGAATCTTTCTTGGGTCTGCAGAGCCCCGAATCCGACATTTGGCGCGCCAGGTAGGGTTGTGTCGAAGATTCACCTCCTCGCCTGTTGTACCCCACCCACGCTATTCTGCTCTCATGGCGGGCACCACTCCACCGGCCGGGCTACCGAGCGCGTTTGGAGGTACCGCGGGTTACCGGGCTTTTTGCCCCCGTCTTGCGGTGAGTGCAATGGCCGCCCAAGTTCAGGCCGGAGCTGCCGCCTCGATATGATGGTATGAAGGATCCGACAGGATTTCTCCAGGCGTATGCGGAGGCTGTCTGGGCGGCCAACGACGGCGACAAGGTCATTGCAAACTAGCTCCCCATGGCCCTTACGGTTGTGTCACGCGCCTGGCTCCTGGGCTTCCCAGAGTCTTTAGTGGCCTCCTGGGAGGAGTTGCGTGGCCTCTTCATCGTGCGCTTCGCGGCACCGGCGACCCACGTCGTCGCAACCCTCCTTGGAGACTCACAGGCGCACGCCTCAGACCGCCATGTCAAGCAGTTCTTCCGCCAGATGGGCGCTGCCCATGCGTAGCGGGGACCTCCTCCGGGCTGGGTGGCGCCTAAGGCCGACCTCACCTTCGACTCAAGGGACCACCCCGCGACCACGGCCGGCGCCGGCGCACTCCCAATGCTCTACACCCCCACCATCTGTAACGTAGCAGACACCAGGACCCTCATCGACGGCGGTGCTAGCCTCAACGTCCTCCATGGAGGAGTTCGACCTACTTCATGTGCCCTATGGTCGACTCCTTGATACGTCCATTTTGCAGCATGTTTTCTTACTGTTATTTATAAAAAAAATTATCCATAATAATTCTTTTTGGAGTAATTCTAATGCCTTTTCTCTCATAATTTACAAGGTATACACAAAGAGGGAGAATTCCGGCAGCTGGAAATCTGGACCTGAAAAAGCGACGTGGCTACCTATTCTGCATAACTCCAAATGAAACTTGACAGAGATTTTTTATGGAATATATAAGAAAAACTAGAGCAAATAACTACCAGAGGGGGCCCACCAGGTGGGCACAACCCACCTGGGCGCACCAGGGAGCCCAGGCGCGCCCTGGTGGGTTGTGCCCTCCTCGGCCCACCTGCGGTGCCCATCTTTTGGTATATAGGTCATTTTGACCTAGAAAAAAATAAGGAGAAGGCTTTCGGGACGGAGCGCCGCCGTCTCGAGGCGGAACTTGGGCAGGAGCACTTTTGCCCTCCGGTGGAGCGATTCCGCCGGGGGACTTCCCTCTCGGAGGGGGAAATCATTGTCCTCATCATTACCAACAACTCTCCCATCTTGGGGAGGGCAATATCCATCAACATCTTCAACAACACCATCTCATCTCAAACCCTAGTTCACCTCTTGTATTCAATCTTGTTACCGGAACTATAGATTGGTGCTGTTGGGTGACTAGTAGTGTTGATTACATCTTGTAGTTGATTACTATCTGGTTTATTTGGTGGAAGATTATATGTTCAGATCCAATATGCTATTTAATACTCCTCTGATCATGAGCATGCTTATCATCTGTGAGTAGTTACTTTTGTTCTTGAGGTCACGGGAGAAATCATGTTGCAAGTAATCATGTCAACTTGATATGTGTTTGAAAGCACAAGTGCTCCCTGGGTGGTTTTGGTAATTAATGTCAACATATCTCTTGTTGGACTAACACTTTTACCTAGTATGTTTCAGATAAGTACAACAATGGAGTGGCATGGACTAGAGGATGTGGAACCCCTTCAAGATGCTAAGGACAAAGGATTGGCTCAAGCTTCAAGATCAAGACTCTACGTTTTCTATTTTAGTGATCCAAGATCACATTGAGTCTATAGGAAAAGCCAATACTATCAAGAGGGGATGAGGTGCTGCTTAATGGCTTGCTTGCTCAAAGTGCTTAGTGATATGCTCCAAAACCCTCAACTACCTTCCCACATCCACATATGACCTAAATCAAAAGTCAAACTCGGCCCCACCGATTCTATCTATCCGGCGCCACCGAATTTCAGATGTCATAGACACTGCCATAAACCCTAGCAAATCGGTTTTACCGATAGGGATCTCGGTCTCACCGAGATGGGGTTGTAATATCTCTGTGTATGTCCATTACCAAAATCGGTTTCACCGAGTTTGAGCAATCGGTGCTACCGAGATTACAATGCAAACCCTCTGGTTAGCTTATTACCAAAATCGGTCCCACCGAGTTTGTGTAATCGGTCTCACCGAGTTTGCCTGACCAACTCTCTGGTTAGCTTATTACCAAAATCGGTCCCACTGAGTTTGTGTAATCGGTCACATCGAGATTACGTTATGCCCTAACCCTAACCATATCGGTCCTACCGAGTTGCATCTCAGTCCCACTGAAAATCCTAACGGTGACTAGGTTTGCTGAATCGGTCCGACCGAGTTTAACCATTCGGTCCCACCGAGTTTGGCAAATTGTGTGTAACGGTTAGATTTTGTGCGGAGGCTATATATACCCCTCCACCCACTCTTCATTCGTGGAGAGAGCCATACGAACATATCTACATTTCCAATACACATTTTTTGAGAAAGAACTACCTACTCATGTGTTGAGGTCAAGATATTCCATTCCAACCATATGAATCTTGATCTCTAGCCTTCCCCAAGTTGCTTTCCACTCAAATCTTATTTCCACCAAATCCAAATCCTGTGAGAGAGAGTTGAGTGTTGGGGAGACTATCATTTGAAGCACAAGAGCAAGGAGTTCATCATCAACACACCATTTGTTACTTCTTGGAGAGTGGTGTCACCTAGATTGGCTAGGTGTCACTTGGGAGCCTCCAATAAGATTGTGGAGTTGAACCAAGGAGTTTGTAAGGGCAATGAGATCGCCTACTTCGTGAAGATATAACGCTAGTGAGGCAAGTCCTTCGTGGGCGACGGCCATGATGGAATAGACAAGGTTGCTTCTTCGTGGACCCTTCGTGGGTGGAGCCCTCCGTGGATTCGCACAACTGTTACCCTCCGTGAGTTGAAGTCTCCATCAACGTGGATGTACAATAGCACCACCTATCAGAACCACGACAAAAACATCCGTGTCTTCAATTGCGTTTGAATACTCCAAAACCTTCCCTTTACATTCTTGCAAGTTGCATGCTTTACTTTCCGCTGCTCATATACTCATTGCATGCTTGCATGATATGTATTGTGTTTGTTAAACTTGTACTTAAACTCCACCTAAACTTAAGAATATTAAAAACTGCAACTTTTGGCACTTAGTGTCTAATCACCCCCCCCTCTAGACACCTCTTCTCGATCCTTTCAATTGGTATCAGAGCTTTGGTCTCCATTGCCTTGGTTTAAACACCATTGGAGGAAGATGGATGTGTCTACTTTGGGGAGTCTTAGACATAGAGTGCCTATTCTTGATGGAGAGTACTTTCATGAGTGGAAAAATGAAATGCTTGAGATTTTCAATGAATATCATTTGAACAAGTACATTGCTAGCCCTTGTGCACCTCATATTGATCCCTTGCATCTCACACCCGAAGAAGATCTTAACATGATTCGCAATCTTAGAACCATCAATCTTATCATAAGAGGATTGCCCAAAAATTTGATTGCTAGTTTGCCTACTCTTGTTTGTGCCTATACTATATGGAAATTTCTTGAGGAACGATTTCCGGATTATTCCTTGAAAAATTTAGACGAAATTCTCCATAAGTCTATTGCTTTGAGTAAGATGAACTCTAGTGATCCTAGCTTTGGTGATTGTCTATTTGAGCTTACCAATCTCATGCGTGCTAAAGGAAATGTTGGAATCATTAGCGATATCATATCCGAAGCTATTAGAATTCATAAAGGTAACCATTGTGATGATCATTTATCTAATGAATTACCCTCTCTAGGAATTGATCAATCACAAGATGATGTTGAACATGGATACTATGATGAAGATGATGATAGTGACTATGATCTTGATGATGCAATGAGGCATTTTGGTCTTATGGCAAATCTTCGCGGCTACATGGCTGGAGGAAAGGAATGGGTCCTTGATAGTGGATGTACTGATCATATGACCGGAGATGAAGACATGTTCCGTGAGCTTGCTGAAAACGACGGCCCTCGAAAATATGTCACTTTTGGTGATAATTCAAAGGGTAAGGTGGTTGGCCTTGGTAAGGTGGCCATCTCACATGATAGCTCCATACAAAATGTCATGCTCGTTGAATCCCTTGGATACAATTTACTTTCAGTTTCCTGACTTGCTGATTTCGGTTTCAATGTCCTATTCACTGAAGTAGATTGCCAAGTGTTTCGTAGACACAATCATAAAATGGTATTTACTGGTATACGTAGAGGAGATCTTTACATTGTTGATTTCACTAAAAAGGCTCAACCTAAAACTTGCTTAATTGCTAAATCTTCTAAAGGCTGGTTGTGGCATAGAAGACTAGGTCATGTTGGTATGCGAAATCTTGATAAGCTTATTAAAGGTGATCATATCCTTGGAATAAAAGATGTCATATTTGATAAGGATAGACTTTGTAGTGCTTGTCAAGCAGGAAAACAAGTTGGAGGAAGTCACCGTGCGAAGAACATCATGACCAGAAGAAGACCACTCGAGCTACTTCACATGGATCTCTTTGGTCCAAATGCCTACAAGAGTCTCAGTGGTAACTCATTTGGTCTAGTCATAGTTGATGATTTTTCAAGATTTACGTGGGTGTTCTTTCTTGATGACAAATCGCAGGTCCAAAAGATCTTCAAAAACTTCGCTAGGAAGGCCCAAAATCAGTTTGACATGAAGATCAAGAAGGTTCGGAGCAACAACGGAACGGAGTTCAAGAACGCAAATGTGGACACCTTTCTTGACGAAGAAGGGATTTCACGCGAGTTCTCAGCTACATACACACCTCAACAAAATGTAGTTGTTGAAAGGAAGAACCGGACTCTTATCGAGATGGCAAGAACGATGTTTGATGAGTACAAAACGCCAAAGCACTTTTGGGCGGAAGCGGTTGAGACAACTTGTCATGCAACAAATCGCTTGTATCTTCACAAGCTACTCGGCAATACGGCATACGAGCTCCTCACCTGTAACAAACCCCAAGTTGGATACTTTCGAGTATTCGGCTCAAAGTGCTACATTCTTGATAAGCATCATCGTTCTAAATTTGCTCCTAAATCTCATGAAGGTTTCCTACTTGGTTATGGCTCAAACTCTCACACTTACCGTGTCTACAACAATTTCACCCGAAAGGTTGAAGAGATGGTAGATGTGAAGTTTGATGAATCTAACGGCTCGCAAGTAGAGCAATTGCCAATTGATGTAGGAGACAAAGACCCTTCGGAAGCAATTCAAGACTTGTCCATTGGCAAGATTCGTCCAACGAAAGTGAAGGAGAGTACCTCGTCCGTCCAAGTGGAAGCTTCTAACTCACGACAAGTTGAACCAAGAGTTGATACGGAAGCATCCACAAGTGGGAAACGCCAAGATGAAGAAAACGAGGAAGTACACCAAGATGAACATCAACAACCTCCTTCTCCACCACGACAAGAGAACGACAATGTCAACAATGAAGAAGGCCAAGAAGAAGCACAAGATGAAGAGGATGTTCCACCCCGACCCAAGCAAAAGCTTTCACGAGTTCGAGCAAGAATTGCCAAAGATCATCCCGTCGAGCAAATCTACAATGATATCCAAACCGGGAGAATCACTCGCTCTAAAACTCGTTTGGCTAACTTTTGTGAACATTACTCATTCATCTCTAGCATTGAACCTATGAAGGTTGAAGAAGCATTGGAGGATCCAGACTGGATAAACACTATGCATGAAGAGCTACAAAACTCTGAGAGAAATCAAGTGTGGACATTGGTCGAGAAGCCCGACAACAACCACAACATCATTGGTACCAAATGGGTGTTTCGCAACAAGCAAGATGAAGATGGACAAGTGGTTCGCAACAAAGCACGTCTCGTCGCCCAAGGCTACACACAAGTTGAAGGTATGGACTATGGTGAGACATACACTCCCATTGCTAGACTTGAGTCCATTCGCATCTTACTTGCTTATGCTAATCACCATGATATCACCTTGTACCAAATGGACATTAAAAGTGCTTTTCTAAATGGTGAAATTGAGGAGGAAGTTTATGTTAAGCAACCTCCCGGCTTCGTCAATCCTAAGAAACCTAATCATGTTTACAAACTTCACAAAGCCCTTTATGGTCTTAAACAAGCTCCTAGAGCATGGTATAAATGCTTGACCAAGTTCCTTATTGAAAAAGGCTTTGAAATTGGTAAAATTGATTCTACTCTTTTTACTAAAAGGGTTAATGTAGAACTATTTGTGTGCCAAATTTATGTTGATGATATCATATTTGGTTCAACTAACCCTCATATTAGTGAGAAGTTTGGAAAGCTAATGTCGGAGAAGTTTGAGATGTCTATGATGAGTGAACTCAAATTCTTTCTCGGTTTGAAAATCAAGCAAACTAAGGAAGGTACCTTTGTCTCTCAAACGAAGTACACCAAGGACTTATTCAAGAAGTTCAATATGCCAGAATGCAAAGGAATGACTACACCCATGCCTACTAGGGGACATCTTGATTTGACCAAAGATGGTGAACCGGTTGATCAAAAGGTTTATCACTCTATGATTGGTTCATTGTTATATCTATGTGCCTCTTGTCCCGATATTATGCCAAGTGTATGCATGTGTGCATGATATAAAGCTGCTCCTAAAGAGTGTCATCTTAAGGCTGTGAAAAGGATAGTGAGATACCTAACCCATACACCAAATTTTGGCATTTGGTATCCTAAGAGGTCCTCTTTTGATCTTGTTGGCTACTCCGATTCGGACTATGCCGGAGACAAGGTTGATAGAAAGTACACTTCAGGTACTTGTCAATTCCTTGGTAGATCTCTTGTGTCTTGGTCTTCCAAGAAACAAAACTCGGTATCCTTATCCACCGCCGAAGCGGAATACATTGCCACTAGTTCATGTTGTGCTCAATTACTTTGGATGACCCAAACTCTAAAAGATTATGGGATATATGTGAAACATGTTCTATTGCTATGTGACAATGAAAGTGCTATTAAGATTCCTCACAATCCTGTGCAACATTCTCGAACTAAGCATATTGATGTTCGTCATCATTTCATTCGAGATCATGTTGCAAAAGGGGACATTAACCTTAAGCATGTTTGCACCGATAAGCAATTGGCGGATATATTCACTAAACCACTTGATGAGAAAGTGTTTTGCAGGTTGAGAGGTGAATTGAACATCATTGATGCTTCAAACTTGGAGTAGGAACTCCATTTGATACATGCGGGGCATGAGCCTATGACTAATCATCGATATTTCTCTTATGATGCTATTCATATGTCTTGGATATATTTGTACCTTGCATGTTATCTAACCTGTGTAGGTACTTGGTTGAATCTAAATCTATGAGATTGCAACTCACTCACATCTTGAGCGATCTCTACATCACCAAGTCTCTAAACAATGGTGGTTGAAGACAAGGAAGCACGAAACCATTCAAACATATCCTTTGGAAAATTCTATGTTGAGTCCCATGATTGTCATTTTGGATACACAAGTGCTCTTCCTTGCAAAGCTAACCCATGTAGGTAGATGAACTCAAACTCCAAGTGGTGCTCCCAACTCTTGATGAACTACATCAACCTTGAGCAACCCACACAAGTTCAACTACATGAGCAAGATCAACACCACCATCCAAGGTATGTTATTCCATCCTAGAGAAGCTTTATTCCAAGTCATGAGTCAAAGCAAATCGACAAGATGTGAATACATCAAAAGGCTTAAACGAAAAATGGTAACCCCATTCTGAGCTTAAACGATGAGTATGACCTATGATCAAGTGCTCTCACTTGACTCCTAAGTCAATATACTCTAACATAGGTGACTTTGTCGCCGACAATCTCTAGGTGAAGTTCTCTTGTGTCTCTCCGTGCTTTTGTCTCTTGCATATGTGTTTCCCCTTTCAAAAAAAACTTCATCTAGATCTTTTCTTGTCTTTTCTTTTTGTTCTGCATTTCCAGCATCCAATTCATTGCAAATCTTTCAATTAATTCCTTGCAAATCCTTGTGAGATCTTACTTGTCTAGTGAGCTGAGGTGACAAGTGGTTTCACTCTGATGAACTCGGTCACACCGGTTTGTTTTCTTCGGCTCAACCGAAACCTTTCGGTGCAACTGAAGCACACAACTCGGAGTCACCGATTCCACCACAGGAAAACCAACTTGCCACTTATTCCTGATTTATGTTTGCTCCAGCTCCACTCAATGATTCTTGTCCTCTACCAGCATCATATTAGACATGCTGCTTTGCTCTATGACTCAAGGACCAACCCATTTGTATCACATGTCCAGAAGAGCCCTTCTTGGAAATTGATGTCAAAGGGGGAGAGAGAGAGATCACATTAAAGCTTAATCTTTCCTATAGGGGGAGAAAGAGAAAATACTCAGGGGGAGAGAGTTTCCCAATAAGGAGAAATTAATATCATCAAAGACCCCAGATGCTTGGTGTTCAAGAGGAGAGATGTCACATGTCTTTAAGAGGGGAAAGACATGTTTGGTTGCTTGCTTTAGCTCAAGATCTGTTGTTCCTTTTTGTTGCTCTGATTTTCTGTTCCCTATCTTCTCCCAATATCCCATGCAGATTCAGGGGGAGAAAGACATCTAAGGGAAGGGAATCTCTGATTTTAATGCATATCTTTACCTTTGGGGACATGTCTATATCCAATGTGGTACTTAGTACTCACTCTACATGTCATCCCAGTCTTGGTTCTCTTGTGGTTTCTCTTGTTTGCTCTGGTCAGTAGGTGTATCTATGTTATTTAACCTTGTTTGCGCAGGTTCATCCCATCCTAAGCCAACTCAAGACCACAAGGTAAGTATATGCATCACAGTCATGTGAATGAGAAGTTCTTGCTGATGTACATACTGTTTGCAAGAAGGACTCATGAGCATGAAGGTTCATTTCTCACATTCACATCATTTGCTCTGATGCATATAGCCAAGATACATGTAACACATTGCTTACTCTGTCATGTTTACGCATTCACATGATCCTATATTCAATATTCACATGATTACATACATGTAGGGGGAGCCTATGCATGTTACTTGTCTTTCCAAAGCTTTACTTGTTATTCTCTATATCTTTATCTAAAGCTTTGATGTATGTTGTCATCAATTACCAAAAAGGGGGAGATTGAAAGCACAAGTGCTTCCTGGGTGGTTTTGGTAATTAATGTCAACATATCTCTTGTTGGACTAACACTTTTACCTAGTATGTTTCAGATAAGTTCAACAATGGAGTGGCATGGACTAGAGGATGTGGAACCCCTTCAAGATGCTAAGGACAAAGGATTGGCTCAAGCTTCAAGATCAAGACTCTACATTTTCTATTTTAGTGATCCAAGATCACATTGAGTCTATAGGAAAAGCCAATACTATCAAGAGGGGATGAGGTGTTGCTTAATGGCTTGCTTGCTCAAAGTGCTTAGTGATATGCTCCAAAACCCTCAACTACCTTCCCACATCCACATATGACCTAAACCAAAAGTCAAACTCGGCCCCACCGATTCTATCTATCCGGCACCACCGAGTTTCAGATATCATAGTCACTGCCACAAACCCTAGCAAATCGGTTTCACCGATAGGGATCTCGGTCTCACCGAGATGGGATTGTAATCTCTCTGTGTATGTCCATTACCAAAATCGGTTTCACCGAGTTTGAGCAATCGGTACTACCGAGATTACAATGCAAACCCTCTAGTTAGCTTATTACCAAAATCGGTCCCACCGAGTTTGTGTAATAGGTCTCACCGAGTTTGCCTGACCAACTCTTTGGTTAGCTTATTACCAAAATCGGTCCCACCGAGTTTGTGTAATCGGTCATACCGAGATTACGTTATGCCCTAACCCTAACCATATCGGTCCTACCGAGTTGCATCTCAGTCCCACAGAAAATCCTAACGGTCACTAGGTTTACTGAATTGGTCCGACCGAGTTTAACCATTCGGTCCCACCGAGTTTGGCAAATTGTGTGTAATGGTTATATTTTGTGTGGAGTCTATACATACCCCTCCACCCACTCTTCATTCGTGGAGAGAGCCATCATAATATATCTACACTTCCAATACACATTTTCTGAGAAAGAACTACCTACTCATGTGTTGAGGTCAAGATATTCCATTCCAACCATATGAATCTTGATCTCTAGCCTTCCCCAAGTTTCTTTCCACTCAAATCTTCTTTCCACCAAATCCAAATCCTGTGAGAGAGAGTTGAGTGTTGGGGAGACTATCATTTGAAGCACAAGAGCAAGGAGTTCATCATCAACACACCATTTGTTACTTCTTGGAGAGTGGTGTCTCCTAGATTGGCTAGGTGTCACTTGGGAGCCTCCAACAAGATTGTGGAGTTGAACCAAGGAGTTTGTAAGGGCAAGGAGATCGCCTACTTCATGAAGATCTACCGCTAGTGAGGCAAGTCCTTCATGGGCGACGGCCATGATGGAATAGACAAGGTTGCTTCTTCGTGGACCCTTCGTGGGTGGAGCCCTCCGTGGACTCGCGCAACCGTCAGAAGTAAACATAAGAGAATACATGCATGGTCATCATGATGAAATGAAGACAAACACGGAGTACAGAATGCGTAAACACAAGATAGCACAAGATGAAGACAATCAGACTAAAGAAATTGAACTGAGGAAATTGCGAAAGTCTTCATTCAAAGTCTTCAAACACATATATGAACAAACATGCAACACAGTAATGAGGAAATGAAAGTGTTGAGGAAATAGAACCAGTTGGCTTGGTGAAGACAATGATTTGGTAGACCAGTTCCAACTGCTGTCTCAGTTGTACGCCTGGTTGGAGCGACTGAGTATTTAAACTCGAGGACACCCAGTCCCGAACACACAGTCCTCACCGTATTCTCCTTGAGCTAAGGACACACAGTCCTCGCCCAATCACTCGTGGTAAGTCTTCAGGTGACTTCCAAACCTTCACAAACTCGGTCACTCGGTGATCCACAATTCCTCCTTGATGCTCTATACCATGACGCCTAACTGTCGGGAAGAAGCACTGTCTTCAAAGGTAACAAGCGTCGGATCCACGCAGGATCAATCTCTTCAGTGATGCTCAATCACTTTGGGTTTGTAGGTGTTTTGGGTTTGGGTTTGGATTTTCCTCACTTGATGATTTTCACTCAAATTCCTCGGAGGATGGGTTGCTCTCAAATGAAAAGTGTCAAGTTCTCGCGGAGCAGCCAACCAGCTAGTGGTTGTAGGGGGCGGCTATTTATAGCCTAGGGAGCATCCCGACATGATAAGACATAAATGCCCTTCAATGATATGACCGTTCGATGGATAAGATATTTTGGGACAGCTGGCGCGTAGCACAGCAACGGTCGGAAATTTGAGATTCAAATTCCTCAGGGCTATCATGTTCCTCAATGTGTAGGCAATTCGCACTGGCGAATTCCCAACTCCTCAGTCAGAGCAAAGTCCTCAGTGACCAGAAGAACTACGTCTCTGTCACTGAAGAAATTGATTGAGCTATATGAGATTTCCAATGGCTTCACTCGAAGGGATTGGTAGGTGTAAGATTTGAGTTGAGCATCAAGTGGAGATTTTCTCCTTAGTATTTCCTCGACCCCCTTTAACAGTACGGTGTTTCCTATGACTCAAGAAAGGGAAAATGGAACTACAAAAACAAAAGTCTTCACGCTTCATGTTCCTCGAATGATAACCAAGTCTTCAAGGTCACACCAATTTCTTCACTTTCAAAGTCTTCAGAAATTCTTCAGAATATCAAGTCTTCAGTTGAAGAACTTCATTTTTAGGGGTCGACTTTCACTGTAAATATCAAACTCCTCATAGACTTATAGACCTGTGTACACTCATAAACACGTTAGATCCTTAACCTATAAGTCTTCAATACACCAAAATCACTAAGGGGCACTAGATGCACTTACAATCAAATTATCAAAGTAGTGAACACAAATCAAACCAACATGATGAAAGTGACTAGATGAAATTCCCGTGTACCCTCAAGAACGCTTTGCTTATCATAAGAGACCACTTTGGCCTATCCTTTGCCTCAAAAGTATTGGGATATCTTGCTGCATACTTGTTACTATTATCATTACTTCCTCGTTACAAATTATCTTGCTATCAAACTACTTCGCTACTTACAATTTCAGCACTTGCAGACATTACCTTACCGAAAACTACTTGCCATTTCCTTTTGCTCCTCATTGGGTTCGACACTCTTACTTATCGAAAAGAACTACAATTGATCCCCTATACTTGTGGGTCATCACTCCACCCCACTGTCGGTGTCAAAACCGGCGGATCTCGGGTAGGGGGTCCCGAACTGTGCGTCAAGGTCGGATGGTAACAAGAGACAAGGGACACTTTATTTTACCCAGGTTCGGGCCCTCTCGATGAGGTAAAACCCTACTCCTACTAGATTAATATTGATAATATGGGTAGTACAAGAGTAGATCTACCACGAGATCAAGGAGGCTAAACCCTAGAAGCTAGCCTATGGTATGATTGTGTATGATGATGGTTGTCCTACGGACTACAACCCTCCGGTTTATATAGACAATGGATAGTGTTAGGGTTACACAGAGTCGGTTACAATGGTAGGAGATCTTGAATATCCGCACGCCTAGCTTGCCTTCCACGCCAAGGAAAGATCCTTCCGGACACGGGACGAAGTCTTCAATCTTGTATATTCATAGTCCTGGAGTCCGGCTGAAGGTATAGTCCGGCTATCCGAACACCCCCTAATCCAGGACTCCCTCAGTAGCCCCTGAACCAGGCTTCAATGACGACGAGTCCGGCGCGCAGATTGTCTTCGACATTGCAAGGCGGGTTCCTCCTCCAAGTTCTTCAAGAAGATTACAAACACCAAAAATAGTGTTCGGCTCTGCCAAATAAGTTTCCACATATTGCCATACAGAGAATAATATTAACACAAATCAAATCTGCTGACATATTCCGTAGTGCGTCATAACACTGCGGCCAAGCTCTTTGTATAAATTGTTTTCATTGTTCCACCTCAGCGTGTTTAGCGAGGCGATTTCCTTGGCACGTCTTGTCAAAGCAGAGATCGTGTGCCCCTTTTAACGGGATTCTCATCAATACGGACGTGGGTAACCCAACCGCGCCATTTACAATGGCGCTTGGGAGGCAAGTGAGTTTTATTAGGTAGGTGGGGATGCCTAACCGCACCCGCTTGTATAAAGGGATAAGGATTCACCTTTTTAGCTACGCCTTCTTCCTCTTTTGCCAATCCATCTCTCGCACACTCAAGCTCCAGCGCCCAAGTCCGCTCTTCCTTCCTCAACCTTCTCCAACAATGTCCAGAGCGGGAGGCAAGTGGATGGCCTCCTCCGTTACGGAGGCCCAAGTAAAAAAGTTAAGGAAAGCCGGATACTTCTCCAAGGACATCCCGCATCGGCTTCCTGAGAAGGGGCAGCTTCTTCCTACCCCAGGGCCCCATGAGAGGGTAGTTTTTCTTCCCCACTTCCTCCGCGGACTGGGCTTTCCACTTCACCCGTTTGTCCGGGGGCTCATGTTCTACTACGGCCTGGATTTCCACGATCTGGCCCCGAACTTCGTCCTCAACATCTCGGCGTTTATCGTCGTGTGTGAGGCCTTTCTCCGCGTCCGCCCCCACTTCGGCCTCTGGCTCAAGACCTTCAACGTCAAGCCCAAGGTGGTGTCCGGCACCCAGGCGGAGTGCAGAGGCGCTATGGCCGGAAAGATGGCCAACGTCCTCTGGTTCGAGGGCTCCTTTGTGGAGTCCCTAAAGGGGTGGCAAGCCGGGTGGTTTTACATCACCGAGCCGCGCGATTCAAAATGGGTTGCAGCCCCCGAGTTCAGATCCGGACCCCCCACGCAGCTCATGTCCTGGAAAGAGACGGGCCTGTCGTGGGGTAACGAGAAAGAGGTGACTGGACTGCAAACGTGCATCCAGTCCTTGGTGAACGAGCCAGTCCGGTTGATCAATGTGATCCAGGTTATGCTCGTCCGCCGGATCCTCCCGTGCCAACAACGGGATTTTACTTTGTGGGAATTCGACCCGGCGCAGCACCAAACCCTCAGTAGGCTTTTCGACACGACGTATGAAGACGTCTGGAAGGTGCTGACCAAAGGCGCCGAGTCCCCCACACCCGCTTCCGAGGACCGCGGATACAGCTCGCAGCGTCACGCCAGCGAGGTAAGCTATCTATACCTTTGACGGGTTTGTTAAGCTCTTCTTCATAGATTAACTGTATGCGGGATCTAAACTCCCTTTACCTTTGACAGGCTTGGCGGGCGATATCCGGACCAATTAACTGTCTGGCTCCCCTGCCCGAAGACCCGGCCCCAGCTCTCCTAGTGAAGATGTTGGCTCCGGCACCTTACGCGGTGCCGGAGAGGAAGGCCAAGAAGAAGAAAACCACTGGGACTCGAAAGAGTTCCCGCAATATGGTGGTGTCGGACTCGTCATCTGACGAGTCCGCGACGCTCTCCTCTCGTGAAAACGAGGAGGAGGAACAAGAAAGATCTCCCCCCCAGCGGGGGGAGAAAAGAAGAAGAAGGCCACCCCAACGGGGGAGGTCGAGGGGTCGAGGAAAAGGAAGACCCCTCCGCCGGATTACTCCCACGACGCCAAAGAGGGCGGAGAGGAGTGGCCGGACAGAACCAAGCATCCGCCGAAATCGTAAGTACTTATATACCAGAGTGACTCATGATATTATTTTAATGCGCGGCTTTCCCTAATATCGCTCGTAATTTATGCAGCCCGCCCCGGGCCGAACTCGACGATTCGTCGAGCGGCTCCCTGGATTCGTCGGATGTGAACTCTGTTCCGCCCGTTGTCTCCCCTTGCAGGGTGGACGACGCCGAAGTGGCATCCTGCCAAGCTCCAGGGCAGGAGGAGATAGTCCTGGAGGAGCCGCAAGGCAATCCTCCGGACCCCAGGAGTAAAGGGGATGAAACCCCCCAGGGCTCCAAGTCCGGCTTTGTGCCGGACATCGTGCCGGACTCGACAGTCCCGGTCCGCGGTGGGCGAACTCCTTCTAAGAGGAGTAAGCCGTCTGAGCCGGCAACCTCCGTCCAACCAGAGGCGCCGGACAATCTGCCGGAGGTGCTTGAGGGCGCCGCCATCGACGAGGAGTACCGTACTGTTATGAGTATGGTGATCCAAAGGGTTCAGTCCGCCAAGAGCGGACTGACTGAAGCTTGCGCTAGCGTCCTAACAGGCTTCGAGGTAAGTAAAAAAATGTCAAATTATTACCGCATAGATAGTAGCCCCCGATGCTCTGTTCGGTGTTCGGAAAGAAAAGCCGAATAGAGGATCTAGTAATTTTCGCAAGAGTCTAACAACAAAAAGTCAAATATGCGTATGCAGGCTTCGCTGCTATCCACCGCCGCACTGACTGCACAGGTGGATGTCCTTAAAAAGGACCTCGGGCGGACCGAGCAAGAGCTCGGCCTTGCCAAACGGCAGCTCAAGGAGAAAGAAGGTAAGAAATACCCTAAAAAAAGAAAAAAGGTGCCTATAGAGAGGCTCGATTGCAGAAAGAAATAACAGGATTGTACTGCTTATTGTAGGGGCCACAACCGAGGTGGCAACCCTGAAGCAGGCGCTGGCTGAGGCTGGAAAGAAAATGGCCGAGCAGCGCGCCGAGCGAGAAAGGCATGGGGTTCAGGTCGGCGAGGTGCAGCAAGAGCTTCAAGCTCTCATGAAAAAACATGAGAGTTTGGAGCTTGAGTCAAAAGCGCAAGCATCCGAGCTCGCGTCGGCCCTTGATACCGCCAAGCGTGCCAAGGCCGAAGCCCAAAAGGCCCTCCAAGAGTTGGAGGAGGTGAAAAAGATAGCAACAGGTAAGGCATTCTTAATGCAAAGTAGGAATATAAAAGTAAACTACTTGTCACTTACCCGAATCCAGAGTTCTCCAGGGGCGTTCGCCGATCTTCCCCGCAGCGTATCCGATGCCGCCGCGTTCTACCGAGCTGAAGAGGGCAGCTCGACGGAGAGTGTGTTCTGGTCTCAGTATTCTGAGGCCGGACACCCTGTGCCTTTGAGCGATCACCTGAAATAGCTGGTCGAGCTCCACAAGGCGGCCGAACAGGCCATGAAGGGCTTACTAGTTCGGTTGTGGCCTGGATAGGCCCTGCCTAGGAGCTATTTCGGGCTAGTGCGGCGGCTGGTGGAGGCCTGTCCACGGCTTGAGGGCATCAAGCACTCCGCCTGCATTGAAGGTGCCCGGAGGGACCTTGCCCGTGTAAGGGTATACTGGGGTAAGCTGGACGGAGAGAAGCTGGTGAAGGATGGGCCGCCGCCGGGGAAGGAGTATCGCAAGCCCGAGAACTACTACAAGGAAGTTCTTGCCGGAGCCCGCCTTGTCGCGGATGAATGTACTAAAGATGTAGTATTTGAATGAACTCGCTCGTTTGTATCCTGTGCGCTGAAAACTTGTTCATATGCGCTAAGCAATGCTTATTGAATTTAGAATATTATTTTCTGTGCGGCCGTTTATCAAAAATGGAGAGATGGCCATTCGTCGGCTTCTGCCCCCATGCCACTAGTGTTGGGGTGTTCGGGATAAACCTGAGGGCTCTTTTTCCCATAGTTGGGTCCTTCGAGGGAGGCGCTCAGCACAACGAACCAGCAATCGGACTATAATGCTTGAACACTCTCACTTAGCCATAGAACGTTATAATTTTATATTTCGGCGAAGCCCCTAGTTCGGAAGGCCGAAATCGGGGCGCTATCCACGCCTTTGGCCGGACATAGCCAGCTCCTCGCTCGAAGCGGCATAAGTCTTTAAGGACTCGAAAAACCTCTAGAACAGCGACCGGTCTCACGCCTTATCATGACAGTCTGTTTTACCTTTCTCCACTGAGGTGCTTAACCCAGCTGAACTGGGGCACAATCGCAGTGGTTCTCCTAGTGCTACCTTAGCCGATATAGGGAACGTAAGGCACCAAAACAGAGGAGCCGGGCAAACCCAACATGTGACCAAAATCATGATTCTGAGCCGATGCATATAGTGCTATAAGTTCGGGGTGCCGCACTTGTGAAAGTGTACGGACTTCTCACACCAGATAGAAGGGTAATGAAGCCCCTGGCGTGTTTTGCCGTACCATGGTGTACGGTTGCGATCATGTTTATTTAATGAACATATATATTAAAAGCGGACAACGCAAAAAATAGGCGAAAAGCTATACATTGTTTATAGAGAGGCTATTTATGAAAGCCGAACAATACAAGTAGTGCGATAAGCAAAAATATATTAGACTATTTAACATGTCCTGACCAGGGGTAGGCCGCGGGATTTAGAAACAGATATATCGCTCGAAATAGAGACCACCTGAGAGTTCCGTAATGCGGCGTAGCTTTGTCTGCTTCCTTGGGTCTTGCATCGTCTGTGCGGCAGCGAAGCCGAACAAGTTATCCAGAGTGTGGAGTCCTGAAAGTAAAAAAAAATGCGGCAGCCCCTAGTACGTTTGACGCCGTATTGTAAGCATGCCGTTAATGTGCCCCTCCCCCTGTGCCCATGGAATTTCGAGGGCGTAATTGTGTACTCGAGGTACTAGCTCCGCTATGTTGCGATGGCTGGGGTTGGAGCCGTATTGCTACGCTTGCTCCGAACGTGCCAGGCGGTCTTGTTGCAGGTTATTCCGGGCGCGCTTTGCATTGTCCGGCTTTTTAACGGCCGGACTGGAGAGTTGCCTTGAAAGGCTGCTTTGTACTTCCGCTGCGAGGGCCGCCGTGTGCTCCTCCATACGGAGGAAGCGCTCAGTGTTTCCGTTGACCGTAATTACTCCTCGAGGGCCCGGCATCTTGAGCTTGAGATATGCGTAGTGCGGCACCGCATTGAATTTAGCGAATGCGGTTCGTCCGAGCAGGGCGTGATAGCCACTGCAGAACGGGACTATATCGAAGATTAACTCTTCGCTTCGGAAGTTATCCGGAGATCCGAAGACCACATCAAGTGTTACAGAGCCTGTGCAATTGGCCTCTACACCTGGTATGACGCCTTTAAAGGTCGTCCTTGTGGGCCTGATCCTTGATGGATCTATGCCCATTTTCCACACTGTATCCTGGTAAAGCAGGTTCAGGCTACTGCCGCCGTCCATGAGGACTCTTGTGAGATAAAATCCGTCAATGATTGGGTCAAGAACCAATGCGGCGAAACCGCCGTGGCGGATGCTAGTGGGGTGGTCCCTTCGATCAAAAGTGATCGGGCAGGAGGACCATGGATTGAACTTTGGGGCGACTGGCTCCATCGCGTATACGTCCCGTAGCGCACGCTTCCGCTCCCACTTGGGAATGTGGGGCGCGTATATCATGTTCACCGTCCGCACTTGTGGGGGAAACCCCTTCTGTCCATTGTTGTTCGGTGGCCTGGGCTCCTCCTCCTCGTCGCTATGCAGCCCCTTATCTTTGTGTTCGGCTATTATCTTGCCTGCCTGCTTGAACACCCAACAATCCCTGTTGGTTTGATTGGTTGGCCTTTCGGGGGTGGCATGAATCTGGCACGAGCGGTCGAGTATCCGGTCCAAACTGGACGGGCCCTGGGTATTCTTTTTAAATGGCTTTTTCCGCTGACCGGATTTATAGCCTCTGAATCCGGCATTTACTGCCGTATCCTCATTGCTGTCGCTGCTAACGCGGCGCTTTTGCTTGTGTCGACGTGTCCTGCCACTTTTGTCCTTGGTATCCGAATTACCAGGGTTCTTTGATAAGTTGTTGCTGCGAGCTAGCCAGCTATCTTCGCCCGCGCAAAAGCGGGTCATGGGTGTCGTGAGGGATGCCATAGATTTTGGCTTTTCCTGTCCCAGGTGCCGGGCAAGCCATTCATCGCGGATGTTATGTTTGAAGGCTGCTAGGGCCTCTACGTCCGGACAATCGACTATCTGATTTTTCTTTGTTAGGAACCGTGTCCAGAATTGCCTGGACAATTCTTCTGGCTGCTGAATTATGTGGCTTAGGTCGTCGGCGTCCGGTGGTCGCACGTAGGTCCCCTGGAAGTTGTCGAGGAATGCGGCTTCCAGGTCTTCCCAAGAACCGATTGAGTCCGCTGGTAGGCTGTTAAGCCAGTGCCGGGCTGGTCCTTTGAGCTTCAGGGGGAGATATTTGATGGCGTGTAGATCGTCGCCACGTGCCATGTGGATGTGAAGGAGATAATCCTCAATCCATACTGCCGGATCTGTCGTACCATCGTACGACTCGATGTTGACGGGTTTGAAACCCTCTGGGATTTTATGATCCATTACTTCATCTGTGAAGCATAGTGGGTGTGCAGCGCCCCTGTACTGGGCTATGTCATGACGCAGCTCGGAAGAGCTATGCCTGTTGTGTTCGTCCCGGCCGGATTTATTGTGTCCGGAGTGAAGATCATCACGTGTCGTCGGGCGTCTGCGCGATCCATAGATCGATCTTGTTTGCCTTGTTTATCCTCCAGTACGTCTCGCAGGTCTGGCTCATTTTCCCGTGCCTTAGTTGAGCGGCACCGGGGCATGGCTTGTTTAGAGGTTCGACAGGCCTCTCTATCGCGGCCGCGAGGTGGCCGGTCTGCCATGTCATGAATTGGTAATGTAGGTGCTTCCCCCTCTGATTGGGGTAGCGGCCTGCGCTTAGGATAATTTTTGGAGGGGCGCTCGAGTTCATACTCTTCGGCCGCAAGGACTTAAGTCTATCTATCAGCTTGCAAATCTTGATCAGCTCTAAGCTGTTGCTGCTTTTTCTTTAGGCTATTCGCCGTGGCTAGAAGCCTGGGTTTGAAACGCTCCTTTTCGGCGGGGTATGATGGTACGACGAATTCGTCATCGTCGAGGCTTGCCTCGTCTTCGGAGGGAGGCATGTAGTTATCATCCTCAACCTCTCGTTCTGCCGCTCTCTCATGAGGGCTGGCTTCTCCATCTTCCTGCGCCGAATACTGCTGGATTTGGTGTTCTTCGGCGCTATCCGGGGTAGTATTATCTCCCGTGCCGGAATCACCGTTTCTGCTATGGCGGGATTTAGAGTGGCGCCGTTGACGCCGGCGTTTTGGCTGTTTTTTCGAGGTGTCATCCTCCGCTGTTCCATCGCCATCTCCATCCTTTGGAGCGTCCACCATATATATGTCATATGACGAGGTGGCGGTCCAGCGCCCTACAGGTGCTGGTTCTTGTTCGTCTCCTCCTTCGTCGTCCATACCGTCGAAGTCTTCGGAGCCGAAGTCAAGTATGTCGGTTAAATCATCGACAGTGGCTATTAAGTGGGTGGTGGGTGGGCTTTGAATTTCTTCGTCGTCCGAATCCCAACCTCGCAGACCATAGTCCGGCCTGGGCTCTCCTGATAGAGAGAGAGACTTGAGAGAATTCAGGATATCACCGAAAGGTGAGTGCTGAAAGATGTCCGCGGCGGTGAACTCCATTATAGGCGCCCAATCGGATTCGATCGGCAGGGGCACGGGAGGCCCGGAGTTCGGAGAAGAATCCGACTCCTTGGTGTCATGGGCCGTGCGGAGTGCGGGGCTGGCGTTTGGCTCGGTCGCCTTCAAGATCGCAGCCCCCGAGGTGACGTCCAACCGTTCATCCTCAAAGAACGCAGCGGGCTGCGAGTCGAGGATCGGGGCCGGTGCGTGTGCGGCCTCCAGGGCACTATTCGGAGGCAGAGCTATATCATGCCCCTCGAGGTAGTCCGGCGCGCTTGGTTGTGGCTCGAACCCGTCAAAGATCAAGTCTCCGCGGATATCTGTCGTGTAGTTTAAGCTTCCAAACCTGACTTGATGGCCAAGGGCGTAGCTTTCGATCTGCTCCAGACGACCAAGCGAATTGGCCCGCAGAGCGAAGCCGCCGAAGACGAAGATTTGTTCGGGGAGGAAAGTCTCACCCTGGACCTCATCGTTGTTGATGACCAAAGGAGCCATCGGGCCTAAAAGCAACGACACAAAGGTCTTGAGTTCAGCTCTCAATGAAAGCACCAATGTCGGTGTCAAAACCGGCGGATCTCGGGTAGGGGGTCCCGAACTATGCGTCAAGGTCGGATGGTAACAGGAGACAAGGGACACTTTATTTTACCCAGGTTCGGGCCCTCTCGATTGAGGTAAAACCCTACTCCTGCTAGATTAATATTGATGATATGGGTAGTACAAGAGTAGATCTACCACGAGATCAAGGAGGCTAAACCCTAGAAGCTAGCCTATGGTATGATTGTGTATGATGATGGTTGTCCTACGGACTACAACCCTCCGGTTTATATAGACACCGGATAGGGTTAGGGTTACACAGAGTCGGTTACAATGGTAGGAGATCTTGAATATCCGCACGCCTAGCTTGCCTTCCACGCCAAGGAAAGATCCTTCCGGACACGGGACGAAGACTTCAATCTTGTATCTTCATAGTCCTGGAGTCCGGCTGAAGGTATAGTCCGGCTATCCGAACACCCCCTAATCCAGGACTCCCTCACCCACCCAGCCTTTCTCTGGGGTCGTTGATGGCTCCACCTGCCCTCTAGGGCAAATCCGCCTCCCCGTCACCTTTGGCTCCCGCGGCAACTACCGCACCGAGCTCATCGACTTCGACATCGCCCGCATCAGCCTTCCGTATAATGCCATCCTCGCGTACTCGGCCCTTGCCAAGTTCATGGTGGCGACCCATTCTGGTTACAACCTCATGAAGATGCTGGGAAGCAGCGGTGTCCTCACCGTGGTGGGGGATACCAAGGATGCGCTCTCGGCCCTCAAGATCGCCTTCATGGCCGCGGCGGCCGCATGCCCTAGCGGGGAGGGGGCTCTGGAGGGCCGCGGCGGCCGCGTGCCCCAGCGAAGAAGAAGAAGTTGTCCTCTCAAGACAAGGCCGAGATGAAGCAGGTGCCAGTCGATGAAGACGCGGGGTCGGGCTCTACCTTCACCATAGGCCGCCAACCTCCCCCAGGACTAGTAATAGGCGATGGTCAGCTTCCTCCATGCGAACAAGGATGTATTCTGTCACGCTCAATATGCGATACTATCCTAAAGAGACTCGAAGGTCCCTCCAAGGATAGAACTGCATATTGATACGCTTTTGCACGATGGATATCATTACATCAACATTACATATATAATAGATGGGGATACATACAAGGCATACAAATGCCGCAAGAATACATCAATACATCATACATAAGATCAACATCCGACTACGGATGAAACACAAATAGAAGCTCAAACGACATCCACCCTGCTAGCCCAAGCTGCCGACCAGGATCCTATCCCTCGAACAAGAAGAAGCGAAACAAGAATCCAAAACTAAAAACATCGCTCACGCATCATGATCATCGCATAATCTGTACCTGCAACTGGTGTTGTAGTAATCTGTGAGCCACGAGGACTCAGCAATCCCATTACCAAGGGTATCAAGACTAGCAAAGCTTAATGGGTAAGGAAAGGGTAAAGTGGTGAGGTTGCAGCAGCGACTAAGCAAAGTATGGTGGCTAACTTACGAAACAAGAGCGAGAAGAGGAGCTAAGCAAACGGTCGCCAACTAGTAATGATCAAGAAGTGATCCTGAACTCCTACTTACGTCAAACATAACACAAACCGTGTTCTTCTCTCGTATAACCCCGAAAAGAGACAATCACGGTTACACATGCGGTTGGTGTATTTTAATTAAGTCAAGTGTCAAGTTCTCTACAACCGGACATTAACAAATTCCCATCTACCACATAACCGCGGGCACGGCTTTCGAAAATTTGTACCCTGCAGGGGTGTCCCAACTTAGCCCATCACAAGCTCTCACGGTCAACGAAGGATATACCTTCTCCCGGGAAGACCCGACCAGTCTCAGGATCTCGGTTACAAGACATTTTGACAATGGTAAAACAAGACCAGCAAAGCCGCCCGATGTGTCGACAATCCCGATAGGAGCTGCACATATCTCGTTCTCAGGACACACCAGATAGGTCAAGCTACGAGTAAAACCAGCCCTCAAGTTGCCCCGAGGTGGCCCCGCAGGCTGCCCGGTTCGGACCAACACTTAGAGAAGCACTGGCCCGGGGGGTTAAAATAAAGATGACCCTCATGTTGGCCGACCCAAGGGAACGGTAATAGGTTGTTAAGCAAATGTAAAACCAAGGTTGGTCCTTGCTGGAGGAGTTTTATTCAAAGCGAACTGTCAAGGGGTTCCCATAACACCCAACCGCGTAAGGAACGCAAAATCAAGGAACATAACACCGGTATGACGGAAACTAGGGCGGCAAGAGTGGAAAAGAACACCAGGCATAAGGCCGAGCCATCCACCCTTTACCAAGTATATAGATGCATTAATTAAATAAGAGATATTGTGATATCCCAACAAAGTTCATGATATCCATGTTCCAACATGGAACAACCTGCAACTAGCAACGCTATAAGAGGGGCTTAGCAAAGCGGTAACATATCCAAACAACGGTTTGCTAGGAAGAGTGAAAAGGTTAGAGGTTTTCATGGCAATTTGGGAGGCTTGGCAACAAGTGGTAGGTAGCGCGACATAGCGATAGCATCGAGACAACTAGCATAGCAATGATAGTAGTGAGATCCAAGGTGATGGTCATCTTGCCTAAAATCTCGCTAGGAATAAGAACGAGTCCATGAAGAAGAAGAAGCCACGAAGTCGAACCAAGTGTAGTCAAACGAATCCTCACGGACACAACGAAACGGGAACTATCGAGAAGAAGCACATCCGGAAAGGAACAAACAACACGGTAAACACTCAACACATGAACAAGGCATGATGCACAAGCAAGTATGATGCATGACCTGGCTATATGAAGCTACTCATGGCAAGAGATGATGCATACAAGAACAACATAGCAAAGCAAGTTTAAATGAGGCCGGAAACAACATATAACAATTCCGGTAAGTCCCCATATGCAAATTTCGAAATTGTTCCAGATCTGAATAAACCTTATGTTAAAGTTGTTAAATAGCAAGTCAAGATGCAACAAGATGATCTACATGAAATTCTAGTCAAGTTACATATAAAGTTTATTTAATTTGGAGCTACGGCCTAGAAGATATGAGCATCGCAAGATAAGCATGGCATTGATGCAAAATGCATTCAAACATCAAGCAAACACACTCAAAACATGGATGCAACAAGGTAACATTAAAATACATGCAAAACTAAGCAAGTTTTATATAGAGCTCACTGAAAACGGAGCAACGGTTCAACACATACCCCCAATACAAGTTTAAGGAACAAGCTGTCCAAAACAGCAACTAGGCATCTTGCAAGCATCAAAACAACATGCTACAATACCCCAAAATCAAAAAAGAATGTCATTGTTATGATTTAAAGGTAGAGCATTGCAAAACATTAACACTGAGCTATCTCCAGAAACCAATATATCATGCTCAAAATGGCATCGCAAAATTCCAAATAATAACAGTTTCACAGACTTAGCAACAAATCACTAGACATGACAGAAACAACATCAGGTTGCAATGTTTAGAGCTATCAAACAACATGTTACGTCCAGCTAACATGGAAAACTTGAGCATGGTGTGCTAGTACTAAAGACAAAGAACAAAACTCCTTTACTGAACTTATTCTAAAGATCAACAGAAAAGGTGGAATCATCTAAGAAAGCATGACAAGTGATATGACAGATTCAGACTTCGTGAAAATAACAGTACATGGCAGGAACAACGATAAGTAGGCATGTTGGTGAGATGTACAACTCACCACAGAGCAATAAATGGCAAGTGAAGGTAACCCACAGTAAGAAGACATGTTCATGAAGCTAAGCATGGCAATAGAAAGTTCATAGGGAGCATGGATCACTAGCAAAACACATGGCAAAAACTGGACTTAATATTAACAGGCTGACAACAACGTTATTTAGCAATTTAAGAGCAAGACTACAACAAGCTACTGTCAGCGTTCTGGGAACGGGGGTCCCCAGACTTGCCTGCCTGCGGCCTGCGGCGTGGCTCAAAGGGGGCCTAGCACGGCCCATCTTCATCAACACAAGACCCAAGACCCTCGCGAGGGGCCAAGCCTCGCGGGGCGGACGACACGGTGCTTCCTCAGGCGCGGCCTCATCAGGCTGGCTCCCGAGGAGGCAGAGAGATCAAGGCAGGGTACCTCACGAGGTGCCCATGACGCAAGCCATGACGACCAAGGGCGCCAGGCGGGCGCCAGCCCGCGCAGTGTCCTCCCTTTCCTCTTTGGTGCAAAGGGGGCAAGCGCAGGCGAGAGGATCAAGCAAAGGCATCCATTTCGGTGCAACAAGACCAAGACCAGTCCAACGGTGGGAAGAAGGTCATCGTGGAGCCCAGAACGGCGTCACCACAGGGACTTTGGCAGGCGAGGACCAACTTTAGTCTGGATAAGTGTACTGGATGTTCCCCTTCAAATTGGCCAATTGTTGGCGCCCTTCCCGCTCAATATTTGGGGAGAGGCCCAGGGCCTTTGCCTATAAATAGGACTAGCCTCCCCCAAGATAGAGGCAGGATGGAGACGGGGTATCAAGAGTCCGAGTAAACGGACATGATCAGAGAGAGTGAGTGAGAGAGAGAAGGGCGGCTGAACTCCACCAGCAGTTCATCGTCCTGGCTAGAACACGCCCTCGCGAGGCTGTTCTCCCCTGTACTGTTCATCATCTTCAGCCCAAGAGGCAATCCACCCACCACACTGGAGTAGGGTATTACACCACATCGGTGGCCCGAACCAGTATAAACCCTGTGTCTTTTGTGTTGTTCTTTGAGTAGTTAGATCCTTGCGAGACGGAGAGGTAGAGGGCACAATCTCCACGCGCACCCTAGAGTTTGAACCTCAAGGGTCTGCCGGAACCAGTAATCCGACATTTGGCGCGCCAGGTAGGGGTGCGCCGTAATTTGTCTTCCACCGCTTCGTTCTCCTCCGACCGTCGTGTCCATGTCTGACGCTCGACGGGCCCGCGCCGAGCGCCGGGCCGCCATCGCCTCCCGCGTCGCCCAGACGGCTCCCATCGGTGGGCGCCCTCGTCGTTACCCGTCGCCCGCCGTCAACGCCGCCACCGGCCCGGTGGGGAACGAGCAGCAAGCGTCGTCTCAGCACCCGTCCGTGCGGCGAGACGGCCGCACCGCTACTCCGTCGCTCACGCCAGCTGGCTCTTCGTCCCACGCGCTCCGCGCGCCCTTGGAGGCTCGAGCTGCACTCATCGCGGCAAACGAGCTCCTGCGCTACCGTCCCGTCGACGACGTCTACAAAGAGTGGCTCGACCGCGTCGCCGAGCTCGTCCACGCCGCAGGGGGCTCTCCTGCACCGTCCGCTCCGCTGCGCCGCACCCTGCCCCGCGCAGGTCATGAAGCTCCGGGGGCGTACCAGCCACCTCCACTCCAAGAAGACGCCATGGCTCCAAGGTGTGTGGCTCCTGGGCGGAACCCGCTCCGTCAGGCGCCAGCCCAGCAAGAATAGAGCTTCCAAGAAGTCCCTCGACCGCAAGAGGCTGCCCGAGCGCTTCCTACTCCGGCATGCCGCGACCCTGCTCCAGCTCCGGCACGTCAAGACCCCGCGCTGCTTCCGGCTGCAGCGCATGGGGACCCTCAAGGCCAAGCTCTCCCTCGGCCGAAGCCTCCCGTGGCCACGGCCGGCTGCTGCGCCTACACCACCGAGCTGCGCAGCGTCGCGTGGCCCGACAAGTTCAAGCCAGAGCTGCCTCCTCGCTACGACGGCACGACTGACCCCGCCGAGTTCCTCCAGCTCTACGAACTGGGCATCGAGGCCGCCAGCGGGGACGAAAAGGTCATGGCAAACTGGTTCCCCATGACGCTCAAGGAAGGAGCTCGTACCAGGCTCCTGAACCTGGCCCCAGGCATGATCTCTTCCTGGGACCAGATGCGCACCCGCTTCATCGCCAACTTCCAAGGTACTCGCGACCGGCCGCCCGCCGTGAGTGACATGCGCCGCATCAAGCAACAACCCGGAGAGACCCTGCAAAAGTACATCCAGCGCTTCAACAATGCGCGTCTCAAGATCCCCAAGGTGTCCGAGGAAGCCATCATCTCAGCCTTCTCCGACGGTGTGCGCGACGTCAAGATGAAGGAGGAGCTGGTGATGCATGAAGACCTGTGCACCTCCCTGGAGTTGTTCAACTTGGCAACCAAGTGCGCCAGGGCTGAGGAGGGGCGTTTCTCCCTCCTCGAGTTGCCTGCCGCGGACCCAAAAGAGAAGAAACCCAAGTCCAAGGACGTGAAGCGCAAAGGGGCTGTCGTGCTCGCGGCAGAGCCTGATACCAAGCGGGCAAGGATCTGCCCGAATCCTCCAGGGGCAGCCGATACTGCGTGTACCACGACCTCCACACCCACAACACCAATGGATGCCAAGAGCTCCGTGCCGTGCGAGAAGGAAGGATCGGCCGACGCCCTGACCACGCTGACCGGGGCTACGGCCGAGGAGGAGGAAGAAACCCAGGACGCTGGGAAGACGGCGGCCCATGCCAAGGGTGGCGTGATCAACCTCGCGAGGACCACTGGCGAGACCTGCCTCGCGTGGGGGATTGGCGGGATCAGCCTCGTGAGGATCGCCTACAGGGCAACGCAGGCCTCCCCCCACTGCCGCCTCAGCCAAGGAGGAACGAGGACCGCCACCAAGACAATGGAGCTGGCGGCTTCTAGGAGCCATGCGCAATCGCCTACATCCTGGGCGGGATCTCAAGCCCTAGCCTCCCAACGCATCTTCAAGCAGTTTGCCCACGAAGTGAATGCAGTCCTCCCCAGGCTCGAAGCAACACGCCCTCTCAGGTGGTCGGCGTGCACCATCACGTTCAGCTCAGCAGATCAGCTCAAGTGCGCGGCCACAGCCGGGGTCCTGCCGATGCTCTGCTCCCCAGTCATCAGCAACGTACTGGTCACCAGGACCCTCATCGACGGTGGAGCAGGGCTCAATGTCCTGTCCACGGAAACATTCAACAATCTCCAAGTGCCCTATGACCAGCTTCAGCCAACCAAGCCTTTCTCCGGAGTCACCGACGGTTCCACGATCCCGATCGGGCAAGTCCGCCTCCCTGTCACCTTCGGGGCCCGCAGCAACTACCGCACCGAGCTCATCGACTTCGACGTCGCTCACATCCGCCTGCCGTACAACGCCATCCTCGGGTACCCGGCGCTGGCCAAGTTCATGGCCGTCACTCATCATGGCTACAATGTCCTCAAGATGCCAGGAAGTGGCGGAGTCATCACGGTGCCGTGTGAAGAGAGGGATGCAGTGTGTTCCCTGGAGCGAGCCTTTCAGGCCGCGTCACTAGAAGACCCAGATCGCGGAGGTAGGAGGCTTTCTGAAACCACTCCCAAGAAGAAGAAGGCATCATCCGGACCAACCCCTCAGGAGGCAGGCCCCTCAGGGCCCGCGTCTGCCCAGGGGGACCCTCCTTCCATCGCATAGGAAAGCGCTCCCGGCGCCCTCCTCAGGCAGGGCTCGGGGGCTCTCACCTGGAGGGCCACCGACCTGGCCAGGGTCACGAGGGAGGTGCTCGGGCACCACGTGGAGGCGTGCTTCGAAGCACGTTTCCCTCAAGAAGGAGAGAGGCAAGGAGAGTCAGACCAGCAGGAGTTCGTTAACCAGGCCGTTCAAGAACTACAGGAGTCAAGAATCATGAGAGGTTGCCGCCGCCTACCGGCTGTGGCTCCCCATCCAGGTGAGGATGGTGGGCTGCGTGTCTGCATCGACGTACCGAGGCTCAATCAGGTCGCCACGACGGAGCGCCTCTGGCCCTCACAAGTGGGGCGTTGTGGAGGTCCACCCCACAACTATGTTCGCATGCCTTACGGCTTGCCGAGCGTGGCTGCTGCGTACCAGCGCCTCATGAGGGGCATCATGGAGACTCAGGAAGACAGGCATTCCGCGGTCCTGGCGGAGATGGAGATGATTCGCGAGGAGCCACCAGCGCCTCCGGAGCCTCCTTAGGCCATGGGCCTGGGGGCTCATGAGGATCGGCTCCCGCAGCCCACCGAGTCTGCTACCCCAACACCACTTCGTCCGCGACAACTCCAGGTGACATCTTTCAAGCTTCATTTCCGGCTGGGAACGCCCTCCCAGGGCTGCTTCATTCCCAGGCCGCGTGGGTCCGTCCCTGCGGCATCTATCCCTTTTTAGTTTTGGATCATTAGCTTGCTTTGTTGGGGGCGCCCCTCGGGCTGCATCATCCCCAGGCCGCTCGGGCTAGGCCTAGTGGCGTGTATCTTCCTTGCGTTTATTTCCAACTATGCATTCGCCTATCATGCTTGATTACTTGACGCCTGTTCACGGCACCTCTTCTTCTCAATGTCGACCACTCGCACGTTAAAGGGGGGGTACCTGAGCATCGCGACTCAGGGCTCTTACTGGCTCTCCAGCCCTCACCCTCTGGCCTTGTCCACGACATCGCGACCTGGCATACCAACGACGGCTGAGACAAGCTCGAGGGCCGGGACCCGAGGATGTAGAGTGCCGGCATCTAACCAAATCTGCAGGAACACATCTCAAGACTTGGCCCAGTGCCAGGCGCAACCCGCCTAGAGGTAGGGCTCCGTGAGTCCCGCGCTGGCTCGCGGGCGCCCAAGTACACCTCACCTGCGCCAACTAGAGCAACTAACGACCGACTGATAGCCATCGTGGCAACCTTTTTCCTCCTTCTGTGGTGAGCTTGCATGATCCCCTGAGGGAATTGCGCAAGCCGAGGCCCTCGCGGAGCTCTCTTCATCCTTGTCCGCGTGAACCACTTGCACGTTAAATGGGGGGCGCCTGAGCATCGCGACTCAGGGCTCCTACCGGCACACCAGCCCTCACCCTCTGGCCTTGTCCACGGCATCGCGACCTGGCATACCAGCGACGGCTGAGACCAGCTCGAGGGCCGGGACCCGAGGACGTAGAGCACAAAGGGGAGCAAAGGCGAGGGGGAAGGGGCACGCGGGGACCTCGTCAAGCAACTCCGCTCCAGCTGCCGCGCAGACCCGGCGATACACCGAGAGTAACCCCTGATTAACAAGATAAGTCACCGCCCGAAAACACCAGGTACCGTAGCATCACCCCCGCACCTAACGCAGTTCCGTACTAGCGACGTCACCCGCCCTTTCTCACCGCGCGACAGCTGCTTGGGCGCCAAAGGGGACCTCCTGAGCATCGCGACTCAGGGGCTCTTACCGGACCCCGGGTCGCTCACCTCCTGGCCTTGACCACGGCATCGCGACCTGGCATACCAGCGGCGGCTGACGCCGCCTTGGGACTGGGACCTGTCGACGCAGAGCACCAAGCCCTCGCGAGGTTCGAAAGGGAGGACTAAGCTACGACAGTATCAACGACTCGCACAGTTCCATAGCAAAAGTCACATATTAACAGGAAGGATCATAGACACCTTACAAGCCCCCATTGGGCGCTGTATGATTCCTTGCAGGAAACGGATCCTAAGGGATGTTATCTACATGCGCCCCTGCAAACGATGCCATCATCAACAGTGGGTCGTAAGGCACCGGCGCCAACCCCAACCAGATCAGAGTCGGCGGCGGCCGAGCGAGCCCGCCCTGCTCCGTGAGCGGCACTGGCTCGCGGGCTCGTAGCTGTCGTCGCTCGTCTCCGGGGTCGCGAAGATCTCGCTGGGATCGCTGGATCCTCCGGCGCTTCCATCGCTTGTGGAGCTGTCCAGGGAGCGGTCGGCGGGCCCATCCCTCACCATGGCAGGGTCCTGTCCACCTCTCCTAGGGCAGCACTCTAGCCGGCGCCCGTTCGCGTCGAAGACCTTGAAGAACATCACCGAAGCGCCATCGTACTCCAGGTGGATCGTGAGGGCTTTGCAGGCGAAGTGCACCTTTCGTCGGGATAAGATGTACTAGTTGTCCCCCTTCAAACTTGGCCGTTGTGGGATCCCTTCCTGCCTTCATTTTGCGAGGAAGAGGACCAAGGCCACTATAAATATAGCCTAGCCACCACCATAGATGAGGGGATGATCGATCGAGCCGTCCCCACCCTCACCAGCTCACACAAACACAAGAACACACCTCCTGAGGTCGTTCTTCCTTTGTACCAGTTCATCCTCAGCGCACCTCGAGGCTAATCTACCACAAAGCAGGAGTAGGGTATTACACCGCAAGTTGGCCCGAACCTGGGTAAACTGTTGTGTCCCTTTCCTTTCTAGTTCATTGAGCTAGGCCATGAGCTCGACAAGTTGGCAGACTGGGGAGATTAAGTTCTTCGCACGCACCCTAGAGTTCGAATCTTTCTTGGGTCTGCAGAGCCCCGAATCCGACATTTGGCGTGCCAGGTAGGGGTGTGTCGAAGATTCACCTCCTCGCCTGTTGTACCCCACCCACACTATTCTGCTTTCATGGCAGGCGCCGCTCCACCGGCCGGGCTACCGAGCGCGTTTGGAGGTACCGCGGGCTACCAGGCTTTTTGCCCCCGCCTTGCGGTGAGTGCAATGGCCGCCCAAGTTCAGGCCGGAGCTGCCGCCTCGATATGACGGTATGAAGGATCCGACAGGATTTCTCTAGGTGTATGCGGAGGCTGTCTGGGCGGCCAACGACGACGACAAGGTCATGGCAAACTAGCTCCCCATGGCCCTTACGGTTGTGTCACGCGCCTGGCTCCTGGGCTTCCCAGAGTCTTTAGTGGCCTCCTGGGAGGAGTTGCGTGGCCTCTTCATCGTGCGCTTTGCGGCACCGGCGACCCACGTCGTCGCAACCCTCCTTGGAGACTCACAGGCGCAGGCCTCAGACCGCCATGTCAAGAAGTTCTTCCGCCAGATGGGCGCTGCCCATGCGTAGCGGGGACCTCCTCCGGGCTGGGTGGCGCCTTAGGCCGACCTCACCTTCGACTCAAGGGACCACCCCGCGACCACGTCCGGCGTCGGCGCACTCCCAATGCTCTGCACCCCCACCATCTGTAACATAGTGTAACACCCTCGATGCGGCTATATCTCCCACGTGTCGAGGCATGACTTAGAGGCATAACCGCATTGAAAGCAATGTCGCAAGTGAGGTAATCTTCACACAATCCATGTAATAAATAAAGGGGAAAGATACATAGTTGGCTTACAATCGCCACTTCACACAAGTACATAAATAACATCCATCAAACAGATTACACTCAAGGTCCGACTACGGTACCAAAATGGAAGAAGACTACCCCAAAAGCTAACAGATCCCCGGATCACCCAACTGGGCTCCACTACTGATCATCTGGAAAAGAAACATAGTAACGGCCACGTTCCTCATCGAACTCCCAAGTGAGCTCGGTCGCGTCATCAGCACTGACATCGTTGGTACCTGCAACTGAGGTGATAATATCTGTGAGTCACGGGGACTCAGCAATCTCACACCCGCGAGATCAAGACTATTTAAGCTTAAAGGTGGGAAAGGGGTTTATGAGGTGGAGCTGCAGCAAGCGACTAGCATATGGTGGCTACAGCGCAAAAGAGAGCGAGAAGAGAAGGCAAAGCACGGTCGAGAAGCTAGAAGTGATCAAGAAGTGATCCTGAAACAACCTACGTCAGACATAACTCCAACAACCGTGTTCACCTCCCGGACCCTGCCGAGAAGAGACCATCACGGTTACACACGCGGTTGATGTGTTTTAGTTAAGGTCAACTTCGGGTTTTCTACAACCAGACATCAACAAATTCCCATCTGCCTCATAACCGCGGGCACGGCTTTCGAAAGATAATACCCTGCAGGGGTGTCCCAACTTAGCCCATGATAAGCTCTCACGGTCAACGAAGGATATTCCTTCTACCGGGAAGACCCGATCAATCTCGGAATCCCGGACTACAAGACATTTCAACAGCAATAAAACAAGTCCAGCAAAGCCGCCCGATTGTGCCGACAAATCCTGATAGGAGCTGCACATATCTCGGTCTCAGGGCACATCCGGATAAGCGAAGCGTACAGGAGCCAACATAACCCAAGTTGCCAAGGGACGGCCCTGCACGGTGCTCTAGTTTGGACCAGCAATCGAAGGAGAACTGGCCCGGGGGTTTAAAATAAAGATGACCCTTGAGTCTGCAGAACCCAAGGGAAAAAGGCTAGGTGGCAACTGGTAAAACCAATGTTGGGCCTTGCTGGAAAAGTCTCATTCAAAGCGAACTGTCAAGGGGGTCCCATAAATCACCCAACCGTGTAAGGAACGCAAACTCCGGGAACATAACACCGGTATGACGGAAACTAGGGTGGCAAGAGTGGAACAAAACACCAGGCATAAGGCCGAGCCTTCCACCCTTTACCAAGTATATAGATGCATTAATTAAATAAAAGGTATTGTGATATCCCAACAAATAAACATATTCCAACAAGGAACAACAAGATCATGTTCCAACAAGGAACAAACTTCATCTTCACCTGCAACTAACAACGCTATAAGAGGGGCTGAGCAAAGCAGTAACATAGCCAAACAACGGTTTGCTAGGACATGGATGGTTAGGGGCTGACAAGGCAATATAGGAGGCATGATATAGCAAGTGGTAGGTATCGCAGCATAGGCATAGCAAAAGAGCGAGCAATCTAGCTAGCAAAGATAGAAGTGATTTCGAGGGTATGGTCATCTTGCCTGCAAGGTTCTCAGAGTTGTCGAAAGCTTGGTCCTCGTAAACGTTCTCAACGGAAACCTCGGTCACGTACTCGTCTCCCGGCTCTACCCAAGACAAGAGAACAAGCAAAGGAACCAAAATCAAACACGATGCAATGCGCAAGCAACATGATGCAAAACATGGCATGATATGCGAGAGGTGATATGCAATGCGTATGCATGCTCCGGAAAGACAAGGATGGACAGGGCATAATCTTGGCAAACCAAGCATGCCACTGGATAGATGAGGTGATTTCGGTTGAAATCGATATAAAGATCACCGGAATCGGATGCACGGTTTGCAAATGGCAAGCAATAACAAGAATGACACGAATCTGCCATAAACAGCATGATGCTACTTAGCAAGCAATAAATAATTAAGCTACTGCACCCAAACATGGCAACAAAGCATATGACAGTAATCTACTCAAGATGCACGACAAAAGATGAACACTGAGCTACGGCTAATTCTCATCAAAACAGGTTCAAACAAGCATGGCAAAAGTGCAACTTATAACAGATTCACAGACTTAGAGAAATAACAGCAAGTCAGGAAAAACGACATCAGGATGACGTGTTCATAGCAACGAAACAACATGCTACAGGTTCAGAACGTAGCAAAGTAAGACATGGCATGAATCTACTCATAGCACTTGACAAAAGTCCCTTACTGACAATAAGCCAAAAAGGATCAGAAAATATGATTACACCCATGTCAAATAAGCAAGTTTCGTTACAGGTTTCAGACTTAGCAGAAAACTGGAAATGGCAGAAAACTGTTAACGACTGGGCATGTTCGTGAGCTCGATGCACTCACTACAGAGCAAAACATGATAAACTAAGCATACATACATCAAGAAAACATGGCATAGTAACAATACATGGCAAGAATAACATCATATCATGCAAGGATCAACTACACCAAGCTTGGCAAAATCGAATAACATGTAAACAATCTGCCAGCAACATTTTGAAGCAAAAGTAGAGCTCGATTGACTCAAGCTATGGCACTCCATAATTGCAAACAAAGGCATGGATGGATTAAGAAAATACTCAAGTTCAAAACTCCCTTACTGATCATGCTCAAATTATGCATGGATCTCTCAGAAACAACATGAATACATGGCATGATAATAACAAAAGTCAGGGACTTAGTGAAATCACTAAGTCTCTGAAAACAGCAATATCATCATCCCTACTTTGCATGCAATTTCTAGCCACCTCAAGCATCACAAAAATACATAGCAAAATCCTCTGGATAGGTAACATGGCATATTACAAAACTCATGTAGGGCTCAACTTCATAGGAGGTACACATCAATCATGGCAAAAATGACAAAAGTGCATGTTCAGATAAGATCCAGCAATAAACATCAACTAGCCCTCTTCTAACAGCATTTCGGGCATCAAGATGACTTCAAATGAAAATGCCGCAATGGAACAAAGTGATTTACTCTTCGAGGCGAACAAAATGACATATTATACGCGCGAAACGGAGCTACGGATGCAAAGTTATGGCACTGGGAATATGGCATGATGATGATAAAATTTTGAGACTTAGCAAAAATACGAGGGGAGAAAAGTCAACCGCGGGCTAGGGTTTCCAGATCGGATCTGGCGCGCCTCCCGAGGTTCGCCGGAGTGCGTCGGCGGATAGGAGGAAGAGGCGGGGCGCGGCGGATCCGGGCGCCGGGGCGGCGTGCGGCGGCGGCGCGGACTGCAGGGCGGCGCGGCGCGGCGTGCGGAGGGCGGGGCGGCGGCGCGCGGCGCGGGGCGCGGAGGACGGCGGGCGGCGGCGGCGGCGGGCTGCCGCGGCGGGAGGCAGCGCGCGGGGCCGGTGCCGGTGGAGGCGGCGGAGCGCGGGGCGAGGCGCCTGGGCGCGGGGCGGAGGAGACGGGCCGGGAGGGCCCCGCACGGGCCGGCGGGCCGGCGGCTGCGGGCGGCGGCCGGAGCGCGGCGTGGCGCACGCCGATTGGACGCGGGCGGCGGCGTGGATGAACAGTGGCGGCGGGGCACTGTTGGCGCGGATTTCGAGGCGACGGCTAGGGTTTCGGTGATACTCTCTCAGATTTAGACGGGGGAGACGTTTTTATAGCTAGAAGGAGCTAGGGAGCTCCAAACGGAGTGCGGTTTTCGCCCACGCGATCGTGATCGAACGGCGGAGGACATGGAAGTGACTTGGATGGGTTATTGGGCTGTTTTGAAGGGGTGTTGGGCTGCAACACACACGAGGCCTTCACGGTTACCCGGTTAACCGTTGGAGTACCAAACGAACTCCGATTGACCCGAAGCTTGACAGGCGGTCTACCGGTGCTATACCGAGGCCACATGTCAAGCCTCGGTCCATTCCGAGAATGTTTAATACCCGCTCACGAAGAAATGTAAAAGGGGACGCCGGGAGACATAGGAGCGCCGGATTGCAAAACGGACAATGGGAAAGATGCTCGGATTTATGAGACGAACGCGTATGCGAATGCGATGCACATGATGACATGATATGAAAAGCATGACATGACCAAAATGCAAAACGGAGAGAACCCAACCACGGAGAGAATATCATAACACATAGCCGGAAATGGCAAGAGTTGGATTACAAATGTGGCAAGTTACATCGGGGGCGTTACAACACACCACCACTACGAGAGGATCTCGTCCCGAGATCTAGGACTGAAAGAACTCCGGGTACTCAGAACGTAGGTGGTCTTCACGCTCCCAGGTGGCCTCTCGGTCTGAATGATGTGACCATTTCACTTTGAGGAATTTGATTGACTTGTTGCGAGTCTTGCGCTCAGTTGTCTCAAGAATAGCAACTGGATGCTCATGATAGGACAAATCTTCTTGAAGATCAATCTCTTCGAAGTTGATGGTGCGCTCAGGCGTCTTGAAGCACTTGCGAAGCTGTGACACGTGGAAGACATCGTGCACATTTGCAAAGTTGGAGGGGAGCTCAAGTTGGTAGGCTAGATCGCCTCGTTTCCCGATGATCTTGAAGGGACCGACGTATCGCGGGGCAAGTTTCCCCTTGATACCGAAGCGACGAGTTCCTTTCATTGGCGAGACGCAGAGGTAAACATGGTCTCCGATCTCGAATGCCACATCTCGGTGTTTGCTGTCGTAATAGCTCTTCTGGCGCGACTGCGCTGCTTTGAGGTTCTCACGAATCACCTTGCACATGGCCTCAGCCTCTGAGATCAAATCATTGCCGAGCAATTGGCGTTCACCGGTTTCAGACCAGTTGAGAGGAGTACGGCACTTTCTGCCATAGAGAATCTCGAATGGGGCTTTGCCCGAACTGGCTTGAAAACTGTTGTTGTAAGAGAACTCAGCATAAGGAAGACAATCCTCCCACTTCATGCCGAAAGAGAGAACACAGGCTCTGAGCATATCTTCAAGAATTTGATTGACACGCTCGACTTGTCCACTAGTCTGAGGGTGGAAAGCTGTGCTGAAGCGAATGTTGGTGCCCATGGCCGACTGAAAAGAATCCCAAAATTTGGAGGTAAAGATGCTGCCACGGTCTGAAGAGATCAATTGCGGAATGCCGTGCAAAGAGACAATTCTGGAGGTGTAGAGCTCTGCCAGCTGCGCTGCTGTGATAGACTCTTTGATAGGAAGAAAATGAGCCACTTTGGTGAGCTTGTCGATGACGACGAAGATAGCATCATTTCCACGCTTGGACTTAGGAAAACCAGTCACGAAGTCCATTTCAATATGATCGAACTTCCATTCTGGAATAGCAAGAGGTTGGAGAAGACCAGCTGGTCGTTGGTGTTCTGCTTTCACCCTTCTGCAGACATCACACTCATTCACGAATTGAGCGATCTCGCGCTTCATTCGAGTCCACCAATACGACTGCTTGAGGTCATGGTACATCTTTGAACTTCCAGGATGAATAGACAGGAGAGAGTTGTGCGCTTCATTCATAATGACTTTACGAAGATCACCCTTTGGAACCACAATCCGGTCCTCGAAGAAAAGAGTATCTCTGTCATCAACTCGATAGCACTTGTATTTGGGGATGCTCTTTTCAATACCACGTTTCACCTTCTTCACCATGGTATCCAACAATTGTGCCTCACGAATCTGATCTTTCAAAGTAGGAGAGACAATGAGGTTGGCAAGAACACCTTGAGGAACAACTTGGAGATTCAACTTGCGAAAAGCTTCACAGAGATCTGGTTGAAAAGGCTTGAGGATTAAGCTGTTGCAGTAAGCCTTTCTGCTCAAAGCGTCTGCAACCACATTAGCCTTGCCTGGAGTATATTCAATACTCGGATTATACTCTTGAATCATTTCGACCCATCGAGTTTGCCTGAGGTTGAGATGAGGCTGAGTGAATATATACTTGAGACTCTTGTGATCTGTGAAGATGTCCACTTTCCTTCCCAACAGGAGATGTCTCCATGTTATTAGTGCATGGACAACTGCCGCCAACTCAAGATCGTGAGTGGGGTAGTTCCTTTCATTGGGCTTCAACTGGCGAGAGGTATAGGCAACAACCTTCTTCTCTTGCATTAACACAGCACCGAGGCCCTGGAGAGAAGCATCACAGAATACTTCATAAGGCTTGGATTCATCAGGAGGAGTCAGAACTGGAGCAGTGACGAGTTTCTCTTTGAGAGTGTTGAAAGCAACGTCACACTCAGGAGACCAGACATATTTCACATGCTTCTGGAGGAGGTTGGAAAGAGGCTTAGCAATCTTGGAGAAATTCTCAACGAATCTTCTGCAATAGCTTGCAAGTCCAAGGAAACTGCGAAGCTGCTTGACATTCTGAGGAGGATTCCAATTCAAAACTGCAGACACCCTCTCTGGATTAACAGCGATGCCCTTGGCAGAGATGATATGACCAAGATAAAGAACTTCATCAAGCCAGAATTCACATTTGGAGAACTTCGCATATAATTGATACTCTCTGAGCTTGTCGAGTACCAATCGCAAATGTTCGGCATGGTCCTTCTTATTCTTGGAGAAGACCAAAATATCATCGAGATAGACCAAGACAAATTCGTTGATGTAGGGGTTGAAGATGAAATTCATCAAGCGAGTGAAATACGGAGGAGCATTGACAAGGCCGAAAGACATTACAGTGTATTCATAAGAACCAAAGCTTGTTCTGAATGCTGTCTTGGGAATATCTTCTTCACGAATGCGAATCTGATGATAACCCATACGAAGGTCCAGCTTGGAGAACACCTTAGCACCTTTAAGTTGCTCAAATAGCTCATTGATGTTGGGAAGTGGGTACTTGTTCTTGATTGTCTTCTTGTTCAATAGACGGTAATCGACACAAAGTCGGTCCGTGCCATCCTTCTTCTTGACAAAAAGAACACCACAACCCCAAGGAGAAGAACTCGGTCTGATCAGACCCAGACGTTCTTGTTTATCGAGTTGAATCTTCAATTCCTTGAGCTCATCTGGTCCAAGCTTGTAAGGACGCTTGCAAACGGGTTCTGTGCCAGGCTCGAGCTCAATAACGAATTCAACTGGCCGACGGGGAGGCATACCCGGAAGCTCTTCTGGAAAAACATCTTGGTACTCACAAACAACTGGAATCTGAGAGATAGCCTCCATTTCACCCATCTCATTGAGAGAAAACAACCGAATGGTATCATCACGAGAAGCATAGATGATCACATCGTTCGAAGTGTGAGTCAATTTGATTTCCCTGGCAGCACACTCAAGCTGAGCCTTGTGCTTAGAAAGCCAGTCCATCCCGAGAATAAGATCAATATCAGAGTCACCAAGCACCATTGGAGAAGACAGAAATTTGTAGTCGCCCATCTTGATAGAGACATCAGGAACTAAAGAGTTTGCTCTCATTGATTTCGCCGGAGAAATAACACCCAACGGTTTATCCAGGTAAGTCCAAGGAAAATCATTCTTTGCAAAGAACGATCTTGACATGAAACAATGCGATGCACCAGTATCAAATAAGACTTTTGCAGGAATATCATTAACAGGAAGATTACCCATGATCACTTCAGAAGAATCCTCTGCTTGAGCTGCATTCAACATGTTCACCTTGACGTGCTTAGGATTATGCTTGACCACTGCATTGCTGGAAGATTTCACAGGAGGAGGAGGCGGAAGACGCCTCTGGTTGAAGCACTTGTTCGCATAGTGACCCTTCTGCTGACATTTGTTACAAGTCACCTCTGAGAGCGGACGATGGTAAGGAGCACTTGGCCTTGGAGCTTGATTCTGAGACTTGTTCTGATAACCAGGGTTGGGTGGGTGGGAAGATCCACGGCCACTTGAGTTCTTCTGTTGATAAGGCTGACGGAACGGAGGAGGAGGAGGCAACCAGAACTTCTGTTGCTTAGCTGCCACAAGTGAGGAAGAAGAAGACTGAACTGCGTCTCTGACTCTCTTCTTAGATGCCTCACACTTGAGCTGAGCAGCTTCTTGTTTCAGTGCCATGTTGTAGAATTCATCATACTTTAATGGCTCAAAAAGCACGAGAGCAAGCTGCAGATCTTCTCTGAGACCACGCCTGAACTGGTAGATCATACTCTTCTCATCAGGAATGTCTTGCCTTGCAAAACGAGAGAGCTTCTGGAACTGAGTGTTGTATTGATAGACAGTCATGTTGCCTTGCTTGAGATTGCGGAACTCCTCATGCTTAAGCTCAACAACACTTTCTGGAATGTGGTGCGCTTTGAAATCACGGCGGAAATCATCCCAAGTGATCACACGACCTCCTCTGGAATCTTTGTATTGCTGGAACCACTCAGCAGCTTGATCTTTGAGTTGAAAAGAGGCAAACTTGACAAAGTCCTCAGGTCTCACATTGCTGCACTCGAAATGCTTGTTGATGTCCACGAGCCAATCATCTACGTCAGTGGCCTCGACACAGTAGCTGAAGGTCTTTGGCTGATTAGCAAGGAACTGGTTCAGTGAAGCGAAATGCGGCTGATTGTTGCCTTGGCCTTGATTCTCTTGATTAGCTTGACCCTGGTTGCGATCTTGCAAGAGCTGAATCAGAATCTGAGCATTGGCATTAGTGGCAGTCATCAAGGCTTGCCAAGCTTCCGGAGGCGGAGGTGGTGGCGGAGGGTTAGCCTGATCTCCATCATTGCGTTCCGGATTCAGACGAGTAGGCGGAGCCATCCTGAAGAGGGTGACATCCATTAGCATCTTGACAGAGATATATTGAAGTTGAATCAAAGGAACGAAATTGCAACATATAGTCTTCACAATTAACATTCGAACGATAATGAACGAATGAATTCCAATGTAAATCATCACACTTCCAAAGCTGAGAAGCCACTTAGAACATGGTAAGAAATAAAATCAACAAGGTACGGATATGAACAAATACTTGGTAAGGATTACCCAATCACAAACCAAATATCTGCGGAAGAAAATACTAGAGCTACAAGAATTCCCACTTATAAACTCTCGAAACTTTCTGGTTATGCAATCAGGTGTTGGGGATACAGGGGAAGCATAATATCTCACCCAAACTAGCAAATCCTACAGCCAGCTGTATCCATCCTTCAACACATAACCAAGAAACCTTCGGAAATCGTCTACCTCAACCTTCGAAAACACATCCGTTATACAAGTCATGGCAATACTCCTGCACTCGCCACAGTACTGGGCTATCAGGTTATCTCACCAACAACTGTACAAAAGAGATTTTCGATGTCGGTCGTACTAAACTCAGGTATTCCAAAACCGCAACGATAAGATTATGACGACAACACCTCGGAGCTCAACTCCCCGGGACACTGCCACAACCCCTAAATGTCAGGAGGCAACCAAGACAATGTTGTCATCATAAAACCATCGGAACGATTGTAATATACCCGCGTGATCCTAAAAAATTTTTTTAGTGAAATTTGAGAAGAGAAGAGTCAAAACTCTACGTCAGGATGCCTTACCAGAAGGTCGAAGGGACTGGGGAGTAAAAAGAATTCCTAAACTCTCCGATATATAATTCCTAAAAGACTCAAAACATTTTCCTAGACACCACTCGGCCACTAAAGACGATCAAACAGTGGGGGCTCCTAAGGTCGGGAAAGGCTCTGATTACCAACTTGTAACGCCCTCGATGCGGCTATATCTCCCACGTGTCGAGGCACGACTTAGAGGCATAACCGCATTGAAAGCAATGTCGCAAGTGAGGTAATCTTCACACAATCCATGTAATAAATAAAGGGGAAAGATACATAGTTGGCTTACAATCGCCACTTCACACAAGTACATAAATAACATCCATCAAACATATTACACTCAAGGTCCGACTACGGTACCAAAATGGAAGAAGACTACCCCAAAAGCTAACAGATCCCCGGATCACCCAACTGGGCTCCACTACTGATCATCTGGAAAAGAAACATAGTAACGGCCACGTTCCTCATCGAACTCCCAAGTGAGCTCGGTCGCGTCATCAGCACTGACATCGTTGGTACCTGCAACTGAGGTGATAATATCTGTGAGTCACGGGGACTCAGCAATCTCACACCCGCGAGATCAAGACTATTTAAGCTTAAAGGTGGGAAAGGGGTTTATGAGGTGGAGCTGCAGCAAGCGACTAGCATATGGTGGCTACAGCGCAAAAGAGAGCGAGAAGAGAAGGCAAAGCACGGTCGAGAAGCTAGAAGTGATCAAGAAGTGATCCTGAAACAACCTACGTCAGACATAACTCCAACAATCGTGTTCACCTCCCGGACCCTGCCGAGAAGAGACCATCACGGTTACACAGGCGGTTGATGTGTTTTAGTTAAGGTCAACTTCGGGTTTTCTACAACCGGACATCAACAAATTCCCATCTGCCTCATAACCGCGGGCACGGCTTTCGAAAGATAATACCCTGCAGGGGTGTCCCAACTTAGCCCATGATAAGCTCTCACGGTCAACGAAGGATATTCCTTCTACCGGGAAGACCCGATCAATCTCGGAATCCCGGACTACAAGACATTTCAACAGCAATAAAACAAGTCCAGCAAAGCCGCCCGATTGTGCCGACAAATCCTGATAGGAGCTGCACATATCTCGGTCTCAGGGCACATCCGGATAAGCGAAGCGTACAGGAGCCAACATAACCCAAGTTGCCAAGGGACGGCCCTGCACGGTGCTCTAGTTTGGACCAGCAATCGAAGGAGAACTGGCCCGGGGGTTTAAAATAAAGATGACCCTTGAGTCTGCAGAACCCAAGGGAAAAAGGCTAGGTGGCAACTGGTAAAACCAATGTTGGGCCTTGCTGGAAAAGTCTCATTCAAAGCGAACTGTCAAGGGGGTCCCATAAATCACCCAACCGTGTAAGGAACGCAAACTCCGGGAACATAACACCGGTATGACGGAAACTAGGGTGGCAAGAGTGGAACAAAACACCAGGCATAAGGCCGAGCCTTCCACCCTTTACCAAGTATATAGATGCATTAATTAAATAAAAGGTATTGTGATATCCCAACAAATAAACATATTCCAACAAGGAACAACAATATCATGTTCCAACAAGGAACAAACTTCATCTTCACCTGCAACTAACAACGCTATAAGAGGGGCTGAGCAAAGCAGTAACATAGCCAAACAACGGTTTGCTAGGACATGGATGGTTAGGGGCTGACAAGGCAATATAGGAGGCATGATATAGCAAGTGGTAGGTATCGCAGCATAGGCATAGCAAAAGAGCGAGCAATCTAGCTAGCAAAGATAGAAGTGATTTCGAGGGTATGGTCATCTTGCCTGCAAGGTTCTCAGAGTTGTCGAAAGCTTGGTCCTCGTAAACGTTCTCAACGGAAACCTCGGTCACGTACTCGTCTCCCGGCTCTACCCAAGACAAGAGAACAAGCAAAGGAACCAAAATCAAACACGATGCAATGCGCAAGCAACATGATGCAAAACATGGCATGATATGCGAGAGGTGATATGCAATGCGTATGCATGCTCCGGAAAGACAAGGATGGACAGGGCATAATCTTGGCAAACCAAGCATGCCACTGGATAGATGAGGTGATTTCGGTTGAAATCGATATAAAGATCACCGGAATCGGATGCACGGTTTGCAAATGGCAAGCAATAACAAGAATGACACGAATCTGCCATAAACAGCATGATGCTACTTAGCAAGCAATAAATAATTAAGCTACTGCACCCAAACATGGCAACAAAGCATATGACAGTAATCTACTCAAGATGCACGACAAAAGATGAACACTGAGCTATGGCTAATTCTCATCAAAACAGGTTCAAACAAGCATGGCAAAAGTGCAACTTATAACAGATTCACAGACTTAGAGAAATAACAGCAAGTCAGGAAAAACGACATCAGGATGACGTGTTCATAGCAACGAAACAACATGCTACAGGTTCAGAACGTAGCAAAGTAAGACATGGCATGAATCTACTCATAGCACTTGACAAAAGTCCCTTACTGACAATAAGCCAAAAAGGATCAGAAAATATGATTACACCCATGTCAAATAAGCAAGTTTCGTTACAGGTTTCAGACTTAGCAGAAAACTGGAAATGGCAGAAAACTGTTAACGACTGGGCATGTTCGTGAGCTCGATGCACTCACTACAGAGCAAAACATGATAAACTAAGCATACATACATCAAGAAGACATGTCATAGTAACAATACATGGCAAGAATAACATCATATCATGCAAGGATCAACTACACCAAGCTTGGCAAAATCGAATAACATGTAAACAATCTGCCAGCAACATTTTGAAGCAAAAGTAGAGCTCGATTGACTCAAGCTATGGCACTCCATAATTGCAAACAAAGGCATGGATGGATTAATCAAATACTCAAGTTCAAAACGCCCTTACTGATCATGCTCAAATTATGCATGGATCTCTCAGAAACAACATGAATACATGGCATGATAATAACAAAAGTCAGGGACTTAGTGAAATCACTAAGTCTCTGAAAACAGCAATATCATCATCCCTACTTTGCATGCAATTTCTAGCCACCTCAAGCATCACAAAAATACATAGCAAAATCCTCTGGATAGGTAACATGGCATATTACAAAACTCATGTAGGGCTCAACTTCATAGGAGGTACACATCAATCATGGCAAAAATGACAAAAGTGCATGTTCAGATAAGATCCAGCAATAAACATCAACTAGCCCTCTTCTAACAGCATTTCGGGCATCAAGATGACCTCAAATGAAAATGCCGCAATGGAACAAAGTGATTTACTCTTCGAGGCGAACAAAATGACATATTATACGCGCGAAACGGAGCTACGGATGCAAAGTTATGGCACTGGGAATATGGCATGATGATGATAAAATTTTGAGACTTAGCAAAAATACGAGGGGAGAAAAGTCAACCGCGGGCTAGGGTTTCCAGATCGGATCTGGCGCGCCTCCCGAGGTTCGCCGGAGTGCGTCGGCGGATAGGAGGAAGAGGCGGGGCGCGGCGGATCCGGGCGCCGGGGCGGCGTGCGGCGGCGGCGCGGACTGCGGGGCGGCGCGGCGCGGCGTGCGGAGGGCGGGGCGGCGCGGCGCGGCGTGCGGAGGGCGGGGCGGCGGCGCGCGGCGCGGGGCGCGGAGGACGGCGGGCGGCGGCGGCGGCGGGCTGCCGCGGCGGGAGGCAGCGCGCGGGGCCGGTGCCGGTGGAGGCGGCGGAGCGCGGGGCGAGGCGCCTGGGCGCGGGGCGGAGGAGACGGGCCGGGAGGGCCCCGCACGGGCCGGCGGGCCGGCGGCTGCGGGCGGCGGCCGGAGCGCGGCGTGGCGCACGCCGATTGGACGCGGGCGGCGGCGCGGATGAACAGTGGCGGCGGGGCACTGTTGGCGCGGATTTCGAGGCGACGGCTAGGGTTTCGGTGATACTCTCTCAGATTTAGACGGGGGAGACGTTTTTATAGCTAGAAGGAGCTAGGGAGCTCCAAACGGAGTGCGGTTTTCGCCCACGCGATCGTGATCGAACGGCGGAGGACATGGAAGTGACTTGGATGGGTTATTGGGCTGTTTTGAAGGGGTGTTGGGCTGCAACACACACGAGGCCTTCACGGTTACCCGGTTAACCGTTGGAGTACCAAACGAACTCCGATTGACCCGAAGCTTGACAGGCGGTCTACCGGTGCTATACCGAGGCCACATGTCAAGCCTCGGTCCATTCCGAGAATGTTTAATACCCGCTCACGAAGAAATGTAAAAGGGGACGCCGGGAGACATAGGAGCGCCGGATTGCAAAACGGACAACGGGAAAGATGCTCGGATTTATGAGACGAATGCGTATGCGAATGCGATGCACATGATGACATGATATGAAAAGCATGACATGACCAAAATGCAAAACGGAGAGAACCCAACCACGGAGGGAATATCATAACACATAGCCGGAAATGGCAAGAGTTGGATTACAAATGTGGCAAGTTACATCGGGGGCGTTACACATAGCAGTCACCAGGACCCTCATCGACGGTGGTGCTAGCCTCAACGTCCTCCATGGAGGAGTTCGACCTACTTCATGTGCCCTATGGTCGACTCCTTGATACGTCCATTTTGCAGCATGTTTTCTTAATGTTAATAAATTTTTTTATCCATAATAATGCTTTTTCGAGTAATTCTAATGCCTTTTCTCTCATAATTTACAAGGTACACACAAAGAGGGAGAATTCCGGTAGCTGGAAATCTGGACCTGAAAAAGCGACGTGGCTACCTATTCTGCATAACTCCAAATGAAACCTAACAGAGATTTTTTATGGAATATATAAGAAAAACTGGAGCAAATAACTACCAGAGGGGGCCCACCAGGTGGGCACAACCCACCTGGGCGCGCCAGGGAGCCCAGGCGCGCCCTGGTGGGTTGTGCCCTCCTCGGCCCACCTGCGGTGCCCATCTTTTGGTATATAGGTCATTTTGACCTAGAAAAAAATAAGGAGAAGGCTTTCGGGACGGAGCGCCGCCGTCTCGAGGCGGAACTTGGGCAGGAGCACTTTTGCCCTCCGGTGGAGCGATTCCGCCGGGGGACTTCCCTCCCGGAGGGGGAAATCATTGTCCTCATCATTACCAACAACTCTCCCATCTTGGGGAGGGCAATATCCATCAACATCTTCAACAACACCATCTCATCTCAAACCCTAGTTCATCTCTTGTATTCAATCTTGTTACCGGAACTATAGATTGGTGCTGTTGGGTGACTAGTAGTGTTGATTACTATCTGGTTTATTTGGTGGAAGATTATATGTTCAGATCCAATATGCTATTTAATACTCCTCTGATCATGAGCATGTTTATCATCTATGAGTAGTTACTTTTGTTCTTGAGGTCACGGCAGAAATCATGTTGCAAGTAATCATGTCAACTTGATATGTGTTTGAAAGCACAAGTGCTCCCTGGGTGGTTTTGGTAATTAATGTCAACATATCTCTTGTTGGACTAACACTTTTACCTAGTATGTTTCAGATAAGTTCAACAATGGAGTGGCATGGACTAGAGGATGTGGAACCCCTTCAAGATGCTAAGGACAAAGGATTGGCTCAAGCTTCAAGATCAAGACTCTACATTTTCTATTTTAGTGATCCAAGATCACATTGAGTCTATAGGAAAAGCCAATACTATCAAGAGGGGATGAGGTGTTGCTTAATGGCTTGCTTGCTCAAAGTGCTTAGTGATATGCTCCAAAACCCTCAACTACCTTCCCACATCCACATATGACCTAAACCAAAAGTCAAACTCGGCCCCACCGATTCTATCTATCCGGCACCACTGAGTTTCAGATATCATAGTCACTGCCACAAACCCTAGCAAATCGGTTTCACCGATAGGGATCTCGGTCTCACCGAGATGGGATTGTAATCTCTCTGTGTATGTCCATTACCAAAATCGGTTTCACCGAGTTTGAGCAATCGGTACTACCGAGATTACAATGCAAACCCTCTAGTTAGCTTATTACCAAAATCGGTCCCACCGAGTTTGTGTAATAGGTCTCACCGAGTTTGCCTGACCAACTCTTTGGTTAGCTTATTACCAAAATCGGTCCCACCGAGTTTGTGTAATCGGTCATACCGAGATTACGTTATGCCCTAACCCTAACCATATCGGTCCTACCGAGTTGCATCTCAGTCCCACAGAAAATCCTAACGGTCACTAGGTTTACTGAATTGGTCCGACCGAGTTTAACCATTCGGTCCCACCGAGTTTGGCAAATTGTGTGTAATGGTTATATTTTGTGTGGAGTCTATACATACCCCTCCACCCACTCTTCATTCGTGGAGAGAGCCATCATAATATATCTACACTTCCAATACACATTTTCTGAGAAAGAACTACCTACTCATGTGTTGAGGTCAAGATATTCCATTCCAACCATATGAATCTTGATCTCTAGCCTTCCCCAAGTTTCTTTCCACTCAAATCTTATTTCCACCAAATCCAAATCCTGTGAGAGAGAGTTGAGTGTTGGGGAGACTATCATTTGAAGCACAAGAGCAAGGAGTTCATCATCAACACACCATTTGTTACTTCTTGGAGAGTGGTGTCACCTAGATTGGCTAGGTGTCACTTGGGAGCCTCTAACAAGATTGTGGAGTTGAACCAAGGAGTTTGTAAGGGCAATGAGATCGCCTACTTCGTGAAGATATAACGCTAGTGAGGCAAGTCCTTCGTGGGCGACGGCCATGATGTAATAGACAAGGTTGCTTCTTCGTGGACCCTTCGTGGGTGGAGCCCTCCGTGGGTTGAAGTCTCCATCAACGTGGATGTACCATAGCACCACCTATCGGAACCACGACAAAAACATCTGTGTCTCCAATTGCGTTTGAATACTCCAAACCCTTCGCTTTACATTCTTGCAAGTTGCATGCTTTACTTTCCGCTGCTCATATACTCATTGTATGCTTGCTTGATATGTAATGTGTTTGTTAAACTTGTACTTAAACTCCACCTAAACTTAAGAATATTAAAAACTGTAACTTTTGGAACTTAGTGTCTAATCACCCCCCCCCCTCTAGACACCTCTTCTCGATCCTTTCAATTGGTATCAGAGCTTTGGTCTCCATTGCCTTGGTTTAAACACCATTGGAGGAAGATGGATGTGTCTACTTTGGGGAGTCTTAGACATAGAGTGCCTATTCTTGATGGAGAATACTTTCATGAGTGGAAAAATGAAATGCTTGAGATTTTCAATGAATATCATTTGAACAAGTACATTGCTAGCCCTTGTGCACCTCATATTGATCCCTTGCATCTCACACCCGAAGAAGATCTTAACATGATTCGCAATCTTAGAACCATCAATCTTATCATAAGAGGATTGCCCGAAAATTTGATTGCTAGTTTGCCTACTCTTGTTTGTGCCTATACTATATGGAAATTTCTTGAGGAACGATTTCCGGATTATTCCTTGAAAAATTTAGACGAAATTCTCCATAAGTCTATTGCTTTGAGTAAGATGAACTCTAGTGATCCTAGCTTTGGTGATTGTCTATTTTAGCTTACCAATCTCATGCGTGCTAAAGGAAATGTTGGAATCATTAGCGATATCATATCTGAAGCTATTAGAATTCATAAAGGTAACCATTGTGATGATCATTTATCTAATGAATTACCCTCTCTAGGAGTTGATCAATCACAAGATGATGTTGAACATGGATACTATGATGAAGATGATGATAGTGACTATGATCTTGATGATGCAATGAGGCATTTTGGTCTTATGGCAAATCTTCGCGGCTACATGGCTGGAGGAAAGGAATGGGTCCTTGATAGTGGATGTACTGATCATATGGCCGGAGAGGAAGACATGTTCCGTGAGCTTGCTGAAAACGACGGCCCTCGAAAATATGTCACTTTTGGTGATAATTCAAAGGGTAAGGTGGTTGGCCTTGGTAAGGTGGCCATCTCACATGATAGCTCCATACAAAATGCCATGCTCGTTGAATCCCTTGGATACAATTTACTTTCAGTTTCCTGACTTGCTGATTTCGGTTTCAATGTCCTATTCACTGAAGTAGATTGCCAAGTGTTTCGTAGAGACAATCATAAAATGGTCTTTACTGGTATACGTAGAGGAGATCTTTACATTGTTGATTTCAATAAAAAGGCTCAACCTAAAACTTGCTTAATTGCTAAATCTTCTAAAGGCTGGTTGTGGCATAGAAGACTAGGTCATGTTGGTATGCGAAATCTTGATAAGCTTATTAAAGGTGATCATATCCTTGTAATAAAAGATGTCATATTTGATAAGGATAGACTTTGTAGTGCTTGTCAAGCAGGAAAACAAGTTGGAGGAAGTCACCGTGCGAAGAACATCATGACCACAAGAAGACCACTCGAGCTACTTCACATGGATCTCTTTGGTCCAAATGCCTACAAGAGTCTCAGTGGTAACTCATTTGGTCTAGTCATAGTTGATGATTTTTTAAGATTTACGTGGGTGTTCTTTCTTGATGACAAATTGCAGGTCCAAAAGATCTTCAAAAACTTCGCTGGGAAGGCCCAAAATCAGTTTGACGTGAAGATCAAGAAGGTTCGGAGCGACAACGGAATGGAGTTCAAGAACGCAAATGTGGACACCTTTCTTGATGAAGAAGGGATTTCACACGAGTTCTCAGCTACATACACATCTTAACAAAATGTAGTTGTTGAAAGGAAGAACCGGACTCTTATCGAGATGGCAAGAACGATGTTTGATGAGTACAAAACGCCAAAGCACTTTTGGGCGGAAGCGGTTGAGACAACTTGTCATGCAACAAATGGCTTGTATCTTCACAAGCTACTCGGCAAGACGGCATACGAGCTCCTCACCTGTAACAAACGCCAAGTTGGATACTTTCGAGTATTCGGCTCAAAGTGCTACATTCTTGATAAGCATCATCGTTCTAAATTTGCTCCTAAATCTCATGAAGATTTCCTACTTGGTTATGGCTCAAACTCTCACACTTACCGTGTCTACAACAATTTCACCCGAAAGGTTGAAGAGATGGTAGATGTGAAGTTTGATGAATCTAACGGCTCGCAAGTAGAGCAATTGCCAATTGATGTAGGAGACAAAGACCCTTCAGAAGCAATTCAAGACTTGTCCATTGGCAAGATTCGTCCAACGAAAGTGAAGGAGAGTACCTCGTCCGTCCAAGTGGAAGCTTCTACCTCACGACAAGGTGAACCAAGAGTTGATACGGAAGCATCCACAAGTGGGAAACGCCAAGATGAAGAAAACGAGGAAGTACACCAAGATGAACATCAACAACCTCCTTCTCCACCACGACAAGAGAACGACAATGTCAACAATGAATAAGGCCAAGAAGAATCACAAGATGAAGAGGATGTTCCACCCCTACCCAAGCAAAAGCTTTCACGAGTTCGAGCAAGAATTGCCGAAGATCATCCCGTCGAGAAAATCTACAATGATATCCAAACCGGGAGAATCACTCGCTCTAAAACTCGTTTGGCTAACTTTTGCGAACATTACTCATTCATCTCTAGCATTGAACCTATGAAGGTTGAAGAAGCATTGGAGGATCCGGACTGGATAAACACTATGCATGAAGAGCTACAAAACTTTGAGAGAAATCAAGTGTGGACATTGGTCGAGAAGCCCGACAACAACCACAACATCATTGGTACCAAATGGGTGTTTCGCAACAAGCAAGATGACGATGGACCACTGGTTCGCAACAAAGCACGTCTCGTCGCCCAAGGCTACACAAAAGTTGAAGGTATGGACTATGGTGAGACATACACTCCCGTTGCTAGACTTGAGTCCATTCGCATCTTACTTACTTATGCTAATCACCATGATATCACCTTGTACCAAATGGACATTAAAAGTGCTTTTCTAAATGGTGAAATTGAGGAGGAAGTTTATGTTAAGCAACCTCCCGGCTTCGTCAATCCTAAGAAACCTAATCATGTTTACAAACTTCACAAAGCCCTTTATGGTCTTAAACAAGCTCCTAGAGCATGGTATAAATGCTTGACCAAGTTCCTTATTGAAAAAGGCTTTGAAATTGGTAAAATTGATTCTACTCTTTTTACTAAAAGGGTTAATGTAGAACCATTTGTGTGCCAAGTTTATGTTGATGATATCATATTTGGTTCAACTAACCCTCATATTAGTGAGAAGTTTGGAAAGCTAATGTTGGAGAAGTTTGAGATGTCTATGATGAGTGAACTCAAATTATTTCTCGGTTTGCAAATCAAGCAAACTAAGGAAGGTACCTTTGTCTCTCAAACGAAGTACACCAAGGACTTATTCAAGAAGTTCAATATGCAAGAATGCAAAGGTATGACTACACCCATGCCTACTAGTGGACATCTTGATTTGACCAAAGATGGTAAACCGGTTGATCAAAAGGTTTATCGCTCTATGATTGGTTCATTGTTATATCTATGTGCCTCTTGTCCCGATATTATGCTAAGTGTGTGCATGTGTGCACGATATCAAGCTGCTCCTAAAGAGTGTCATCTTAAGGCTGTGAAAAGGATAGTGAGATACCTAATCCATACACCAAATTTTGGCATTTGGTATCCTAAGAGGTCCTCTTTTGATCTTGTTGGCTACTCCGATTCGGACTATGCCGGAGACAACGTTGATAGAAAGTACACTTCGGGTACTTGTCAATTCCTTGGTAGATCTCTTGTGTCTTGGTCTTCCAAGAAACAAAACTCGGTATCCTTATCCACCGCCGAAGCGGAATACATTATCACTAGTTCATGTTGTGCTCAATTACTTTGGATGACCCAAACTCTTAAAGATTATGGGATATATGTGAAACATGTTCCATTACTATGTGACAATGAAAGTGCTATTAAGATTGCTCACAATCCTGTGCAACATTCTCGAACTAAGCATATTGAAGTTCGTCATCATTTCATTCGAGATCATGTTGCAAAAGGGGACATTAACCTTAAGCATGTTCGCACCGATAAGCAATTGGCGGATATATTCACTAAACCACTTGATGATAAAGTGTTTTGCAGGTTGAGAGGTGAATTGAACATCATTGATGCTTCAAACTTGGAGTAGGAACTCCATTCGATACATGCGGGGCATGAGCCTATGACTAATCATTGATATTTCTCTTATGATGCTATTCATATGTCTTGGATATATTTGTACCTTGCATGTTACCTAATCCGTGTAGGTACTTGGTTGAATCTAAATCTATGAGATTGCAACTCACTCACATCTTGAGCGATCTCTACATCACCAAGTCTCTAAACAATGGTGGTTGAAGACAAGGAAGCACGAAACCATTCAAACATATCCTTTGGAAAGTTCTATGTTGAGTCCCATGATTGTCATTTTGGATACACAAGTGCTCTTCCTTGCAAAGCTAACCCATGTAGGTAGATGAACTCAAACTCCAAGTGGTGCTCCCAACTCTTGATGAACTACATCAACCTTGAGCAACCCACACAAGTTCAACTACATGAGCAAGATCAACACCACCACCCAAGGTATGTTAGTCCATCTTAGAGAAGCTTTATTCCAAGTCATGAGTCAAAGCAAATCGACAAGATGTGAATACATCAAAAGGCTTAAACGAAAAACGGTAACCCCATTTTGAGCTTAAACGATGAGTATGACCTATGATCAAGTGCTCTCACTTGACTCCTAAGTCAATATACTCTAACATAGGAGACTTTGTCGCCGACAATCTCTAGATGAAGTTCTCTTGTGTCTCTCCGTGCTTTTGTCTCTTTCATATGTGTTTCCCCTTTCAAAAAAAACTTCATCTAGATCTTTTCTTGTCTTTTCTTTTTGTTCTGCATTTCCAGCATCCAATTCATTGCAAATCTTTCAGTTAATTCCTTGCAAATCCTTGTGAGATCTTACTTGTCTAGTGAGCTGAGGTGACAAGTGGTTTCACTCTGATGAACTCGGTCACACCGGTTTGTTTTCTTCGGCTCAACCGATACCTTTCGGTGCAACTGAAGCACACAACTCGGAGTCACCGATTCCACCACAGGAAAACCAACTTGCCACTTATTCCTGATTTATGTTTGCTCCAGCTCCACTCAATGATTCTTGTCCTCTACCAACATCATATTAGACATGCTGCTTTGCTCTGTGACTCAAGGACCAACCCATTTGTATCACATGTCCAGAAGAGCCCTTCTTGGAAATTGATGTCAAAGGGGGAGAGAGAGATCACATCAAAGCTTAATCTTTCCTATAGGGGGAGAAAGAGAGAATACTCAGGGGGAGAGAGTTTCCCAATAAGGAGAAATTAATATCATCAAAGACCCCAGATGCTTGGTGTTCAAGAGGAGAGATGTCACATGTCTTTAAGAGGGGAAAGACATGTTTGGTTGCTTGCTTTAGCTCAAGCTCTGTTGTTCCTTTTTGTTGCTCTGATTTTCTGTTCCCTATCTTCTCCCAATATCCCATGTAGATTCAGGGGGAGAAAGACATCTAAGGGAAGGGAATCTCTGATTTTAATGCATATCTTTACCTTTGGGGACATGTCTATATCCAATGTGGTACTTAGTACTCACTCTACATGTCATCCCAGTCTTGGTTCTCTTGTGGTTTCTCTTGTTTGCTCTGGTCAGTAGGTGTATCTGTGTTATTTAACCTTGTTTGGGCAGGTTCATCCCATCCTATGCCAACTCAAGACCACAAGGTAAGTATATGCATCACAGTCATGTGAATGAGAAGTTCTTGCTGATGTACATACTGTTTGCAAGAAGGACTCATGAGCATGAAGGTTCATTTCTCACATTCACATCATTTGCTCTGATGCATATAGCAAAGATACATGTAACACATTGCTTACTCTGTCATGTTTACGCATTCACATGATCCTATATTCAATATTCACATGATTGCATACATGTAGGGGGAGCCTATGCATGTTACATGTCTTTCCAAAGCTTTACTTGTTATTCTCTATATCTTTATCTAAAGCTTTGATGTATGTTGTCATCAATTACCAAAAAGGGGGAGATTGAAAGCACAAGTGCTCCCTGGGTGGTTTTGGTAATTAATGTCAACATATCTCTTGTTGGACTAACACTTTTACCTAGTATGTTTCAGATAAGTTCAACAATGGAGTGGCATGGACTAGAGGATGCGGAACCCCTTCAAGATGCTAAGGACAAAGGATTGGCTCAAGCTTCAAGATCAAGACTCTACATTTTCTATTTTAGTGATCCAAGATCACATTGAGTCTATAGGAAAAGCCAATACTATCAAGAGGGGATGAGGTGTTGCTTAATGGCTTGCTTGCTCAAAGTGCTTAGTGATATGCTCCAAAACCCTCAACTACCTTCCCACATCCACATATGACCTAAACCAAAAGTCAAACTCGGCCCCACCGATTCTATCTATCCGGCACCACCGAGTTTCAGATATCATAATCACTGCCACAAACCCTAGCAAATCAGTTTCACCGATAGGGATCTCGGTCTCACCGAGATGGGATTGTAATCTATCTGTGTATGTCCATTACCAAAATCGGTTTCACTGAGTTTGAGCAATCGGTACTACCGAGATTACAATGCAAACCCTCTAGTTAGCTTATTTCCAAAATCGGTCCCACCGAGTTTGTGTAATCGGTCTCACCGAGTTTGCCTGACCAACTCTTTAGTTAGCTTATTACCAAAATCGGTCCCACCGAGTTTGTGTAATCGGTCATACCGAGATTACGTTATGCCCTAACCCTAACCATATCGGTCCTACCGAGTTGCATCTCAGTCCCACAGAAAATCCTAACGGTCACTAGGTTTGCTGAATCTGTCCGACCGAGTTTAACCATTCGGTCCCACCGAGTTTGGCAAATTGTGTGTAACAGTTAGATTTTGTGTGGTGTCTATATATACCCCTCCACCCACTCTTCATTCGTGGAGACAGCCATCAGAATATATCTACACTTCCAATACACATTTTCTGAGAAAGAACTACCTACTCATGTGTTGAGGTCAAGATATTCCATTCCAACCATATGAATATTGATCTCTAGCCTTCCCCAAGTTGCTTTCCACTCAAATCTTCTTTCCACCAAATCCAAATCCTGTGAGAGAGAGTTGAGTGTTGGGGAGACTATCATTTGAAGCACAAGAGCAAGGAGTTCATCATCAACACACCATTTGTTACTTCTTGGAGAGTGGTGTCTCCTAGATTGGCTAGGTGTCACTTGGGAGCCTCCAACAAGATTGTGGAGTTGAACCAAGGAGTTTGTAAGGGCAAGGAGATCGCCTACTTCATGAAGATCTACCGCTAGTGAGGCAAGTCCTTCATGGGCGACGGCCATGATGGAATAGACAAGGTTGCTTCTTCGTGGACCCTTCGTGGGTGGAGCCCTCCGTGGACTCGTGCAACCGTTACCCTCCATGGGTTGACGTCTCCATCAACGTGGATGTACGATAGTACCACCTATCGGAACCATGACAAAAACATCTGTGTCTCCAATTGCGTTTGAATACTCCATACCCTTCCCTTTACATTCTTGCAAGTTGCATGCTTTACTTTCCGCTGCTCATATACTCATTGCATGCTTTCTTGATATGTATTGTGTTTGTTAAACTTGTGCTTAAACTCCACATAAACTTAAGAATATTAAAAACTGCAACTTTTGGCACTGAGTGTCTAATCACCCCCCCTCTAGACACCTCTTCTCGATCCTTTCAGTGTTTGATATTTTGATAGTATGTATGTTGTGATTCCCTTAGTGGTGTCATGTGAACGTCGATTACATGACACTTCACCATATTTGGGCCTAAGGGAATGCATTGTGGAGTAGAAATTAGATGATGGGTTGCAAGAGTGACAGAAGCTTAAACCCCAATTTATGCGCTATTCCGTAAGGGACCGATTGGATCCAAGAGTTTAATGCTATAGTTAGAATTTATTCTTAATACTTTTCTCATAGTTGCGGATGCTTGCGGGAGGGTTAATCATAAGTAGGAGGTTTGTTCAAGTAAGAATAGCACCTAAGCACCTGTCCACCCACATATCAATGAAAGTGCGTTATATCAACTAGAGGGGGGGTGAATAGGCGATTTTTATGAAATTCTTCACTGAGGAATTTGCTAGTGAGGAAATTCCTTAGTGAAGAACTACTAGCAGCGGAATAAGTACTCAGAAGTAAACATAACAGAATACATGCATGGTCATCATGATGAAATGAAGACAAACACGGAGTACAGAATGCGTAAACACAAGATAGCACAAGATGAAGACAATCAGACTGAAGAAATTGAACTGAGGAAATTGAGAAAGTCTTCACTCAAAGTCTTCAAACAGAGATATGAACAAACATGCAACACAATAATGAGGAAATGAAAGTGTTGAGGAAATAGAACCAGTTGGCTTGGTGAAGACAATGATTTGGTAGACCAGTTCCAACTGTTGTCTCAGTTGTACGTCTGGTTGGAGCGACTGAGTATTTAAACTCGAGGACACCCAGTCCCGGACACATAGTCCTCACCGTATTCTCCTTGAGCTAAGGACACACAGTCCTCGCCCAATCACTTGTGGTAAGTCTTCAGGTGACTTCCAAACCTTCACAAACTCGGTCACTCGGTGATCCACAATTCCTCCTTGATGCTCTATACCATGACACCTAACTGTCTGGAAGAAGCACAGTCTTCAAAGGTAACAAGCGTCGGATCGATGCAGGATCAATCTCTTCAGTGATGCTCAATCACTTTGGGTTTGTAGGTGTTTTGGGTTTGGGTTTGAATTTTCCTCACTTGATGATTTTCACTCAAAGTCCTCGGAGGATGGTTTGCTCTCAAATGAAAAGTGTCAAGTTCTCGTGGAGCAGCCAACCAGCTAGTGGTTGTAGGGGGCGGCTATTTATAGCCTAGGGAGCATCCCGACATGATAAGACATAAATGCCCTTCAATGATATGACCGTTCGATGGATAAGATATTTTGGGACAACTGACGCATAGCACAGCAACGGTCGGAAATTTGAGATTCAAATTCCTCAGGGCTATCATGTTCATCAATGTGTAGGCAATTCGCACTGGCGAATTCCCAACTCCTCAGTCAGAGCAAAGTCCTCAGTGACCAGAAGAACTACGTCTCTGTCACTGAAGAAATTGATTGAGCTGTATGAGATTTCCAATGGCTTCACTCGAAGGGATTGGTAGGTGTAGGATTTGACTTGAGCATCAAGTGGAGATTTTCTCCTTAGTATTTCCTCGACCCCCTTTAACAGTACGGTGTTTCCTATGACTCAAGAAAGGGAAAATGCAACTATGAAAACAAAAGTCTTCACGCTTCATGTTCCTCAAATGATAACCAAGTCTTCAAGGTCACACCAATTTCTTCACTTTCAAAGTCTTCAGAAATTCTTCAAAATATCAAGTCTTCAGTTGAAGAACTTCATTTTTAGGGGTCGACTTTCACTGTAAATATCAAACTCCTCATAGACTTATAGACCTGTGTACACTCATAAACACGTTAGATCCTTAACCTATAAGTCTTCAATACACCAAAATCACTAAGGGGCACTAGATGCACTTACAATCAAATTATCAAAGTAGTGAACACAAATCAAACCAACATGATGAAAGTGACTAGATGAAATTCCCGTGTACCCTCAAGAACGCTTTGCTTATCATAAGAGACCATTTTGGCCTATCCTTTGCCTCAAAAGTATTGGGCTATCTTGCTGCATACTTGTTACTATTATCATTACTTCCTCGTTACAAATTATCTTGCTATCAAACTACTTCGCTACTTACAATTTCAGCACTTGCAGACATTACCTTACCGAAAACTACTTGTCATTTCCTTTTGCTCCTCATTGGGTTCGACACTCTTACTTATCAAAAAGAACTACAATTGATCCCCTATACTTGTGGGTCATCACTCCACCCCACTGTCGGTGTCAAAACCGGCGGATCTCGGGTAGGGGGTCCCGAACTGTGCATCACGGTCGGATGGTAACAGGAGACAAGGGACACTTTATTTTACCCAGGTTCAGGCCCTCTCGATGAGGTAAAACCCTACTCCTGCTAGATTAATATTTATGATATGGGTAGTACAAGAGTAGATCTACCACGAGATCAAGGAGGCTAAACCCTAGAAGCTAGCCTATGGTATGATTGTGTATGATAATGGTTGTCCTACGGACTACAACCCTCTGGTTTATATAGACACCGGATAGGGTTAGGGTTACACAGAGTCGGTTACAATGGTAGGAGATCTTGAATACCCGTACGCCTAGCTTGCCTTCCACGCCAAGGAAAGATCCTTCCGGACACGGGAATAAGTCTTCAATCTTGTATCTTCATAGTCCTGGAGTCCGGCTGAAGGTATAGTCCGGCTATCCGAACACCCCCTAATCCAGGACTCCCTCAGTAGCCCCTGAACCAGGCTTCAATGACGACGAGTCCGGCGCGCAGATTGTCTTCGGCATTGCAAGGCGGGTTCCTCCTCCAAGTTCTTCAAGAAGATTACAAACACCAAAAATAGTGTCCGGCTCCGCAAAATAAGTTTCCACATATTGCCATACAGAGAATAATATTGACACAAATCAAATCTGCTGACGTATTCCGTAGTGCGTCATAACACTGCGGCCAAGCTCTTTGTATAAATTGTTTTCATTGTTCCACCTCAGCGTGTTTAGCGAGGCGATTTCCTTGGCACGTCTTGTCAAAGCAGAGATCGTGTGCCCCTTTTAACGGGATTCTCATCAATACGAACGTGGGTAACCCAACCGCGCCATTTACCATGGCGCTTGGGAGGCAAGTGAGTTTTATTAGGTAGGTGGGGATGCCTAACCGCACCCGCTTGTATAAAGGGATAAGGATTCACATTTTTAGCTACGCCTTCTTCCTATTTTGCCAATCCATCTCTCGCGCACTCAAGCTCCAGCGCCCAAGTCCTCTCTTCCTTCCTCAACCTTCTCCAACAATGTCCAGAGCGGGAGGCAAGTGGATGGCCTCCTCCGTTACGGAGGCCCAAGTAAAAAAGTTAAGGAAAGCCAGATACTTCTCCAAGGACATCCCGCATCGGCTTCCTGAGAAGGGGCAGCTTCTTCCTACCCCAGGGCCCCATGAGAGGGTAGTTTTTCTTCCCCACTTCCTCCGCGGACTGGGCTTTCCACTTCACCCGTTTGTCCGGGGGCTCATGTTCTACTACGGCCTGGATTTCCATGATCTGGCCCCGAACTTCGTCCTCAACATCTCGGCGTTTATCGTCGTGTGTGAGGCCTTTCTCCACGTCTGCCCCCACTTCGGCCTCTGGCTCAAGACCTTCAACGTCAAGCCCAAGGTGGTGTCCGGCACCCAGGCGGAGTGCGGAGGCGCTATGGCCGGCAAGATGGCCAACGTCCTCTGGTTCGAGGGCTCCTTTGTGGAGTCCCTAAAGGGGTGGCAAGCCGGGTGGTTTTACATCACCGAGCCACGCGATTCAAAATGGGTCGCAGCCCCCGAGTTCAGTTCCGGACCCCCCACACGGCTCATGTCCTGGATAGAGACGGGCCTGTCGTGGGGTAACGAGAAAGAGGTGACTGGACTGCAAACGTGCATCCAGTCCCTAGTGAATGAGCCAGTCCGGCTGATCAATGTGATCCAGGTTATGCTCGTCCGCCGGATCCTCCTGTGCCAACAACGGGATTTTACTTTGTGGGAATTCGACCCGGCGCAGCACCAAACCCTCAGTAGGCTTTTCGACACGACGTATGAAGACGTCTGGAAGGTGCTGACCAAAGGCGCCGAGTCCCCCACATCCGCTTCCGAGGACCACGGATACAGCTCGCAGCGTCACGCCAGCGAGGTAAGCTATCTATACCTTTGACGGGTTTGTTAAGCTCTTCTTCATAGATTAACTCTATGCGGTATCTAAACTCCCTTTACCTTTGATAGGCTTGGCGGGCGATATCCGGACCAATTAACTGTCCGGCTCCCTTGCCCGAAGACCCAGCCCCAGCTCTCCTAGTGAAGATGTTGGCTCCGGCACCTTACGTGGTGCCGGAGAGGAAGGCCAAGAAGAAGAAAACCACTGGGACTCGAAAGAGTTCCCGCAATATGGTGGTGTCGGACTCGTCATCTGACGAGTCCGCGACGCTCTCCTCTCGTGAAAACGAGGAGGACGAACAAGAAAGCTCTCCCCCCCCCAGCGGGGGGACAAAAGAAGAAGAAGGCCACCCCGACGGGGGAGGCCGAGGGGTCGAGGAAAAGGAAGACCCCTCCGTCGGACTACTCCCACGACGCCGAAGAGGGCGGAGAGGAGTGGCCGGATAGAAATAAGCGTCCGGCGAAATCGTAAGTACTTATATACCAGGGTGACTCATGATATTCTTTTAATGCGCGGCTTTCCCTAATATCGCTCGTAATTTATGCAGCCCGCCCCGGGCTGAACTCGATGATTCGTCGAGCGGCTCCCTGGATTCGTCGGACGTGAACTCTGTTCCGCCCGCTGTCTCCCCTTGCAGGGTGGACGACGCCGAAGTGGCGTCCCGCCAAGCTCCAGGGCAGGAGGAGATAGTCCTGGAGGAGCCGCAAGGCAATCCTCCGGACCCCAGGAGTAAAGGGGATGAAACCCCCCAGGGCTCCAAGTCCGGCTTTGTGCCAGACACCGCGCCGGACTCGACAGTCCCGGTCCACGGTGGGCGAACTCCTTCTAAGAGGAGTAAGCCGTCTGAGCCGGCGACCTCCGTCCAACCAGAGGCACCGGACAATCTGCTGGAGGTGCTTGAGGGCGCCGCCATCGATGAGGAGTACCGTACTGTTATGAGTATGGTGATCCAAAGGGTTCAGTCCGCCAAGAGCGGACTGACTGAAGCTTGCGCTAGCCTTCTAACAGGCTTCGAGGTAAGTAAAAAAAGTCAAATTATTACCGCATAGACAGTAGCCCCTGATGCTCTGTTCGGTGTTCGGAAAGAAAAGCCGAATAAAGGATCTAGTAATTTTCGCAGGAGTCTAACAACAAAAGGTCAAATATGCGTATGCAAGCTTCGCTGCTATCCACCACCGCACTGACTGCGCAGGTGGATGTCCTTAAAAAGGACCTCGGGCGGACCGAGCAAGAGCTCGGCCTTGCCAAACGGAAGCTCGTGGAGAAATAAGGTAAGAAATACCCTAAAAAAGAAAAAGGTGCCTATAGAGAGGCTTGATTGCAGAAAGAAATAACAGGATTGTACTGCTTATTGTAGGGGCCACAACCGAGGTGGCAACCCTGAAGCAGGCGCTGGCTGAGGCCGGAAAGAAAATGGCCAAGGAGCGCGCCGAGCGAGAAAGGCATGGGGTTCAGGTCGGCGAGGTGCAGCAAGAGCTGCAAGCTCTCATGAAAAAACACGAGAGTTTGGAGCTTGAGTCAAAAGCGCAAGCATCCGAGCTCGCGTCGGCCCTTGAGACCGCCAAGAGTGCCAAGGCCGAAGACCAAAAGGCCCTCCAAGAGTTGGAGGAGGTGAAAAAGATAGCAATAGGTAAGGCATTCTTAATGCAAAGTAGGAATATAAAAGTAAACTACTTGTCACTTACCCGAATCCGGAGTTCTCCAGGGGCGTTCGCCAATCTTCCCCGCAGCGTATCCGATGCCTCCGCGTTCTACCGAGCTGAAGAGGGCAGCTCGACAGAGTGTGTGTTCTGGTCTCAGTATTCTGAGGCCGGACACCCTGTACCTTTGAGCGATCAGCTGAAACAGCTGGTCGAGCTCCACAAGGCGGCCGAACAGGCCATGAAGGGCTTACTAGTTCAGCTGTGGCCTGGAGAGTCCTTGCCTGGGAGCTATTTCGGGCTAGTGCGGCGGTTGGTGGAGGCCTGTCCACGGCTTGAGGTCATCAAGCACTCCGCCTGCATTAAAGGTGCCCAGAGGGCCCTTGCCCGTGTAAGGGTATACTGGGGTAAGCTGGACGGAGAGAAGCTGGTGAAGGACGGGCCGCCGCCGGGGAAGGAGTATCGCAAGCCCAAGAACTACTACAAGGAAGTTCTTGCCGGAGCCCGCCTTGTCGCGGATGAATGTACTAAAGATGGAGTATTTGAATGATCTCGCTCGTTTGTATCCTGTGCGCTGAAAACTTGTTCATATGCGCTAAGCAATGCTTATTGAATTTAAAATATTATTTTCTGTGCGGCCATTTATCAAAAGTTGAGAGATGGCCAGTCGTCGGCTTCTGCCCCCATGCCACTAGTGCTGGGGTGTTCGGGATAAACCTGAGGGCTCTTTTTCCCATAGTTGGGTCCTTCGAGGGAGGCGCTCAGCACAACGAACCAGGCAAATCAGACTATAATGCTTGAACACTCTCACTTAGCCATAGAACGTTATAATTTTAAATTTCGGCGAAGCCCCTAGTTCGGAAGGCCGAATTCGGGGCGCTATCCATGCCTTTGGCCGGACATAGCCAGCTCCTCGCTCGAAGCGGCATAAGTCTTTAAGGACTCGAAAAACCTCTCGAACAGCGATCGGTCTCACGCCTTATCATGACAGTCTGTTTTAGCTTTCTCCACTGAGGTGCTTAACCCAGCTGAACCGGGGCACAATCGCAGTGGTTCTCCTAGTGCTACCTTAGCCGATATAGCGGAACGTAAGGCACCAAAACATAGGAGCCAGGCAAACCCAACATGTGACCAAAATCATGATTCTGAGCCGATGCATATAGTGCTATAAGTTCGGGGTGCCGCACTTGTGAAAGTGTACAGACTTCTCACACCAGATAGAAGGGTAATGAAGCCCTGGCGTGTTTTGCCGTACCTTGGTGTACGGTTGCGATCATGTTTATTTAATGAACATATATATTAAAAGAGGACAACGCAAAAAATAGGCGAAAAGCTATGCATTGTTTATAGAGAGGCTATTTATCAAAGCCGAACGATACAAGTAGTGCGATAAGCAAAAAGATATTAGACTATTTAACATGTCCTGACCAGAGGTAGGCCATGGAATTTAGAAACAGATATATCGCTCGAAATAGAGACCAGAGTTCCGTAATGCGGCGTAGCTTTGTCTGCTTCCCTGGGTGTTGCATCGTCTGTGCGGCAGCGAAGCCGAACAGGTTATCCAGAGTGTGGAGTCCTGAAAGTAAAAAAGAAATCCGGCAGCCCCTAGTACGTTTGACGCCGTATTGTAAGCATGCCGTTAATGTGCCCCTCCCCCTGTGCCCATGGAATTTCGAGGGCGTAATTGTGTACTCGAGGTACTAGCTCCGCTATGTTGCGATGGCTGGGGTTGGGGCCGTATTGCTACGCTTGCTCCGAACGTGCCAGGCGGTCTTGTTGCAGGTTATTCCGGGCGCGCTTTGCATTGTCCGGCTTTTTAACGGCCGGACTGGAGAGTTGCCTTGAAAGGCTGCTTTGTACTTCCGCTGCGAGGGCCGCTGTGTGCTCCTCCGTACGGAGGGAGCGGTCAGTGTTTCCGTTGACCGTAATTACTCCTCGAGGGCCTGGCATCTTGAGCTTGAGATATGCGTAGCGCGGCACCGCATTGAATTTAGTGAATGCGGTTCGTCCGAGCAGGGCGTGATAGCCACTGCGGAACGGGACTATATCGAAGATTAACTCTTTGCTTCGGAAGTTATCCGGAGATCCGAAGACCACATCAAGTGTTACAGAGCCTGTGCAATTGGCCTCTACACCTGGTATGATGCCTTTAAAGGTCGTCCTTGTGGGCCTGATCCTTGATGGATCTATGCCCATTTTCCGCACTGTATCCTGGTAAAGCAGGTTCAGGCTACTGCCACCGTCCATGAGGACTCTTGTGAGATAAAATCCGTCAATGATTGGGTCAAGAACCAATGCGGCATAACCGCCGTGGCGGATGCTAGTGGGGTGGTCCCTTCGATCAAAAGTGATCGAGCAGGAGGACCATGGATTGAACTTTGGGTCGACTGGCTCCATCGCGTATACGTTCCGTAGCGCACGCTTCCTCTCCCTCTTGGGAATGTGGGTCGCGTATATCATGTTCACCGTCCGTACTTGTGGGAGAAACCCCTTCTGTCCATTGTTGTTCGGCGGCCTGGGCTCCTCCTCGTCGTCGCTATGCAGCCCCTTGTCTTTGTGTTCGGCTATTATCTTGCCTGCCTGCTTGAACACCCAACAATCCCTGTTGGTGTGATTGGCTGGCCTTTCGGGGGTGCCATGAATCCGGCACGAGCGGTCGAGTATCCGGTCCAAACTGGACGGGCCCTGGGTATTCTTTTTAAATGGCTTTTTCCGCTTACCGGATTTATAGCCTTTGAATCCGGCGTTTACTGCCGTATCTTCATTGCTGTCGCTGCTAACGCGGCGCTTTTGCTTGTGTCGACGTGTCCTGCCACTTTTGTCCTCGGTATCCGAATTACCAGGGTTCTTTGATAAGTTGTTGCTACGAGCTAGCCAGCTATCTTCGCCCGCGCAAAAGCGGGTCATGAGTGTCGTGAGGGCTGCCATAGATTTTGGCTTTTCCTGTCCCAGGTGCCGGGCAAGCCATTCGTCGCGGATGTTATGTTTGAAGGCTGCTAGGATTTTTCTTTGTTAGGAACCGTGTCCAAAATTGCCTGGACAATTCTTCTGGCTGTTGAATTATGTGGCTTAGGTCGTCGGCGTCCGGTGGCCGCACGTAGGTCCCCTGGAAGTTGTCGAGGAATGCGGCTTCCAGGTCTTCCCAAGAACCGATTGAGTCCGCTGGTAGGTTGTTAAGCCAGTGCCGGGCTGGTCCTTTGAGTTTGAGGGGGAGATATTTGATGGCATGTAGATCGTCGCCATGTGCCATGTGGATGTGAAGGAGATAATCCTCAATCCATACTGCCAGATCTGTCGTACCATCGTATGACTCGATGTTGACGGGTTTGAAACCCTCTGGGATTTTATGATCCATTACTTCATCTGTGAAGCATAGTGGGTGTGCGGCGCCCCTGTACTGGGCTATGTCACGACGCAGCTCGGAAGAGCTATGCCTGTTGTGTTCGGCCCGACCGGATTTATTGTGTCCGGAGTGAAGATCATCACGTGTCGTCGGGCGTCTGCGCGATCCATAGATCGATCTTGTTTGCCTTGCTTTATCCTCCAGTACGTCTCGCAGGTCTGGCTCATTTTCCCGTGCCTTAGTTGAGCGGCACCGGGGCATGGCTTGTTTAGAGGTCCGACAGGCCTCTCTGTCGCGGCCGCGAGGTGGCCGGTCTGCCATGTCATGAATTGGTAATGTAGGTGCTTCCCCCTCTGATTGGGGTAGCGGCCTGCGCTTAGGATAATTTTTGGAGGGGCGCTCGAGTTCATACTCTTCGGCCGCAAGGACTTCAATCCATCTGTCAGCTAGCAAATCTTGATCAGCTCTAAGCTGTTGCTGCTTTTTCTTTAGGCTATTCGCCGTGGCTAGAAGCCTGCGTTTGAAACGCTCTTGTTCGGCGGGGTCTGATGGTACGACGAATTCATCGTCGTCGAGGCTTGCCTCGTCTTCGGAGGGAGGCATGTAGTTATCATCCTCAACCTCTTGTTCTGCCGCTCTCTCATAAGGGCTGGCTTCTCCATCTTCCTGCGCCGAATCCTGCTGGATTTGGTGTTCTTCGGCGCTATCCGGGGTAGTATTATCTCCCGTGCCGGAATCACCGTTTCTGCTATGGCGGGATTTAGAGTGGCGCCGTTGACGCCGGCGTTTTGGCTGTTTTTTCGAGGTGTCATCCTCCGCTGTTCCATCGCCATCTCCATCCTTTGGAGCGTCCACCATATATATGTCATATGACGAGGTGGCGGTCCAGCGCCCTACAGGTGCTGGTTCTTGTTCGTCTCCTCCTTCGTCGTCCATACCGTCGAAGTCTTCGGAGCCGAAGTCAAGTATGTCGGTTAAATCATCGACAATGGCTATTAAGTGGGTGGTGGGTGGGCTTTGAATTTCTTCGTCATCCGAATCCCAACCTCGCAGACCATAGTCCGGCCTGGGATCTCCTGATAGAGAGAGAGACTTGAGAGAATTCAGGATATCACCGAAAGGTGAGTGCTGAAAGATGTCCGCGGCGGTGAACTCCATTATAGGCACCCAATCGGATTCGATCGGCAGGGGCACGGGAGGCCCGGAGTTCGGAGAAGAATCCGACTCCTTGGAGTCATGGGCCGTGCGGAGTGCGGGGATGGCGTTCGGCTCGATCGCCTTCAAGATCGCAGCCCCCGAGGTGACGTCCAACCGTTCATCCTCAAAGAACGCAGCGGGCTCCGAGTCGAGGATCGGGGCCGGTGCGTGTGCAGCCTCCAGTGCACTATTCGGAGGCAGAGCTATATCATGCCCCTCGAGGTAGTGCAGTGCGCTTGGCTGTGGCTCGAACCCGTCGAAGATCAAGTCTCCGCGGATATCTGTCGTGTAGTTTAAGCTTCCAGACCTGACTTGATGGCCAAGGGCGTAGCTTTCGATCTGCTCCAGACGACCAAGCGAATTGGCCCGCAGAGCGAAGCCGCCGAAGACGAAGATTTGTCCGGGGAGGAAAGTCTCACCCTGGACCTCATCATTGTTGATGATCAAAGGAGCCATCGGGCCTAAAAGCGACGGCACAAAGGTCTTGAGTTCAGCTCTCAATGAAAGCACCGATGTCGGTGTCAAAACCGGCGGATCTCGGGTAGGGGGTCCCGAACTGTGCGTCAAGGTCGGATGGTAACAGGAGACAAGGGACACTTTATTTTACCTAGGTTCGGGCCCTCTTGATTGAGGTAAAACCCTACTCCTGCTAGAATAATATTGATGATATGGGTAGTACAAGAGTAGATCTACCACGAGATCAAGGAGGCTAAACCCTAGAAGCTAGCCTATGGTATGATTGTGTATGATGATGGTTGTCCTACGGACTACAACCCTCCGGTTTATATAGACACTGAATAGGGTTAGGGTTACACAGAGTCGGTTAAAATGGTAGGAGATCTTGAATATCCGCACGCCTAGCTTGCCTTCCACGCCAAGGCAAGATCCTTCCGGACACGGGACGAAGACTTCAATCTTGTATCTTCATAGTCCTGGAGTCCGGCTGAAGGTATAGTCCGGCTATCCGAACACCCCCTAATCTAGGACTCCCTCACCCACCCAGCCTTTCTCTGGGGTCGTTGATGGCTCCACCTGCCCTCTAGGGCAAATCCGCCTCCCCGTCACCTTTGGCTCCCGCGGCAACTACCGCACCGAGCTCATCGACTTCGACATCGCCCGCATCAGCCTTCCGTATAATGCCATCCTCGCGTACTCGGCCCTTGCCAAGTTCATGGTGGCGACCCATTCTGGTTACAACCTCATGAAGATGCTGGGAAGCAGCGGTGTCCTCACCGTGGTGGGGGATACCAAGGATGCGCTCTCGGCCCTCAAGATCGCCTTCATGGCCGCGGCGGCCGCATGCCCTAGCGGGGAGGGGGCTCTGGAGGGCCGCGGCGGCCGCGTGCCCCAGCGAAGAAGAAGAAGTTGTCCTCTCAAGACAAGGCCGAGATGAAGCAGGTGCGAGTCGATGAAGACGCGGGGTCGGGCTCTACCTTCACCATAGGCCGCCAACCTCCCCCAGGACTAGTAATAGGCGATGGTCAGCTTCCTCCATGCGAACAAGGATGTATTCTGTCACGCCCAATATGCGATACTATCCTAAAGAGACTCGAAGGTCCCACCAAGGATAGAACTGCATATTGATACGCTTTTGCACGATGGATATCATTACATCAACATTACATATATAATAGATGGGGATACATACAAGGCATACAAATGCCGCAAGAATATATCAATACATCATACATAAGATCAACATCGGACTACGGATGAAACACAAATAGAAGCTCAAACGACATCCACCCTGCTAGCCCAAGCTGTCGACCAGGATCCTATCCCTCGAACAAGAAGAAGCGAAACAAGAATCCAAAACTAAAAACATCGCTCACGCATCATGATCATCGCATAATCTATACCTGCAACTGGTGTTGTAGTAATCTGTGAGCCACGAGGACTCAGCAATCCCATTACCAAGGGTATCAAGACTAGCAAAGCTTAATGGGTAAGGAAAGGGTAAAGTGGTGAGGTTGCAGCAGCGACTAAGCAAAGTATGGTGGCTAACTTACGAAACAAGAGCAAGAAGAGGAGCTAAGCAAACGGTCGCCAACTAGTAATGATCAAGAAGTGATCCTGAACTCCTACTTACGTCAAACATAACACAAACCGTGTTCTCCTCTCGTATAACCCCGAAAAGAGACAATCACGGTTACACATGCGGTTGGTGTATTTTAATTAAGTCAAGTGTCAAGTTCTCTACAACCGCACATTAACAAATTCCCATCTACCACATAACCGCGGGCACGGCTTTCGAAATTTTTTACCCTGCAGGGGTGTCCCAACTTAGCCCATCACAAGCTCTCACGGTCAACGAAGGATATACCTTCTCCCGGGAAGACCCGACCAGTCTCAGAATCTCGGTTACAAGACATTTTGACAATGGTAAAACAAGACCAGCAAAGCCGCCCGATGTGTCGACAATCCCGATAGGATCTGCACATATCTCGTTCTCAGGACACACCAGATAGGTCAAGCTACGAGTAAAACCAGCCCTCAAGTTGCCCCGAGGTGGCCCCGCAGGCTGCCCGGTTCGGACCAACACTTAGAGAAGCACTGGCCCGGGGGGTTAAAATAAAGATGACCCTCATGTTGGCCGACCCAAGGGAAGGGTAATAGGTTGTTAGGCAAATGTAAAACCAAGGTTGGTCCTTGCTGGAGGAGTTTTATTCAAAGTGAACTGTCAAGGGGTTCCCATAACACCCAACCGCGTAAGGGACGCAAAATCAAGGAACATAACACCGGTATGACGGAAACTAGGGTGGCAAGAGTGGAACAGAACACCAGGCATAAGGCCAAGCCATCCATCCTTTACCAAGTATATAGATGCATTAATTAAATAAGAGATATTGTGATATCCCAACAAAGTTCATGATATCCATGTTCCAACATGGAACAACCTGCAACTAGCAACGCTATAAGAGGGGCTTAGCAAAGCGGTAACATATCCAAACAACGGTTTGCTAGGAAGAGTGAAAAGGTTAGAGGTTTTCATGGCAATTTGGGAGGCTTGGCAACAAGTGGTAGGTAGCGCGACATAGCGATAGCATCGAGACAACTAGCATAGCAATGATAGTAGTGAGATCCAAGGTGATGGTCATCTTGCCTAAAATCTCGCTAGGAATAAGAACGAGTCCATGAAGAAGAAGAAGCCACGAAGTTGAACCAAGTGTAGTCGAACGAATCCTCACGGACGCAACAAAACGGGAACTATCGAGAAGAAGCACATCCGGAAAGGAACAAACAACACAGTAAACACTCAACACATGAACAAGGCATGATGCACAAGCAAGTATGATGCATGACCTGGCTATATGAAGCTACTCATGGCAAGAGATGATGCATACAAGAACAACATAGCAAAGCAAGTTTAAATGAGGCCGGAAACAACATATAACAATTCCGGTAAGTCCCCATATGCAAATTTCGAAATTGTTCCAGATCTGAATAAACCTTATGTTAAAGTTTTTAAATAGCAAGTCAATATGCACCAAGATGATCTACATGAAATTCTAGTCAAGTTACATATAAAGTTTATTTAATTTGGAGCTACGGCCTAGAAGATATGAGCATCGCAAGATAAGCATGGCATTGATGCAAAATGCATTCAAACATCAAGCAAACACAATCAAAACATGGATGCAACAAGGTAACATGAAAATACATGCAAAACTAAGCAAGTTTTATATAGAGCACACTGAAAACGGAGCAACGGTTCAACACATACCCCCAATACAAGTTTAAGGAACAAGCTGTCCAAAACAGCAACTAGGCATCTTGCAAGCATCAAAACAACATGCTACAATACCCTAAAATGAAAAAAATGTCATCGTTATGATTTAAAGGTAGAGCATTGCAAAACATTAACACTGAGCTATCTCCAGAAACCAATATATCATGCTCAAAATGGCATCGCAAAATTCCAAATAATAACAGTTTCACAGACTTAGCAACAAATCACTAGACATGACAGAAACAACATCAGGTTGCAATGTTTAGAGCTATCAAACAACATGTTACGTCCAGCTAACATGGAAAACTTGAGCATGGAGTGCTAGTACTAAAGACAAAGAACAAAACTCCTTTACTGAACTTATTCCAAAGATCAACAGAAAAGATGGAATCATCTAAGAAAGCATGACAAGTGATATGACAGATTCAGACTTCGTGAAAATAACAGTACATGGCAGGAACAACGATAAGTAGGCATGTTGGTGATCTTGTAGAACTCACCACAGAGCAATAAATGGCAAGTGAAGGTAACCCACAGTAAGAAGACATGTTCATGAAGCTAAGCATGGCAATAGAAAGTTCATAGGGAGCATGGATCACTAGCAAAACACATGGCAAAAACTGGACTTAATATTAACAGGCTGACAACAACGTTATTAAGAAATTTAAGAGCAAGACTACAACAAGCTACTGTCGGCGTTCTGGGAACGGGGGTCCCCAGACTTGCCTGCCTGCGGACTGCGGCGTGGCTCAATGGGGGCCTAGCACGGCCCATCTTCATCAACACAAGACCCAAGACCCTCGCGAGGGGCCAAGCCTCGCGGGGCGGACGACATGGTGCTTCCTCAGGCGCGGCCTCATCAGGCTGGCTCCCGAGGAGGCGGAGAGATCAAGGCAGGGTACCTCACGAGGTGCCCATGACGCAAGCCATGACGACCAAGGGCGCCAGGCGGGCGCCAGCCCGCGCAGTGTTCCCCCTTTTCCTCTTTGGTGCAAAGGGGGCAAGCGCAGGCGAGAGGATCAAGCAAAGGCATCCATTTTGTTGCAACAAGACCAAGACCAGTCCAACGGTGGGAAGGAGGTCATCGTGGAGCCTAGAACGGCGTCACCACAGGGCCTTTGGCAGGCGAGGACCAATTTTAGTCTGGATAAGTGTACTGGATGTTCCCCTTCAAATTGGCCAATTGTTGGCGCCCTTCCCGCTCAATATTTGGGGAGAGGCCCAGGGCCTTTGCCTATAAATAGGACTAGCCTCCCCCAAGGTAGAGGCAAGATGGAGATGGGGTATCAAGAGTCCGAGTAAACAGAGACGATCAGAGAGAGTGAGAGAGAGAGATGGGCGGCTGAACTCCACCAGCAGTTCATCGTCCCGTCTAGAACACGCCCTCGCGAGGCTGTTCTCCCCTGTACTGTTCATCATCTTCAGCCCAAGAGGCAATCCACCCACCACACTGGAGTAGGGTATTACACCACATCGGTGTCTTTTGTGTTGTTCTTTGAGTAGTTAGATCCTTGCGAGACGGAGAGGTAGAGGGCACAATCTCCACGCGCACCCTAGAGTTCGAACCTCAAGGGTCTGCCGGAACCCGTAATCCGACATTTGGCGCGCCAGGTAGGGGTGCGCCGGAATTTGTCTTCCACCGCTTTGTTCTCCTCCGACCGTCGCGTCCATGTCTGACGCTCGACGGGCCCTCGCCGTTCCCCGTCGCCCGCCGTCAACGCCGCAACCGGCCCGGTGGGGAACGAGCAGCAAGCGTCGTCTCAGCACCTGTCTGTGCAGCAAGATGGCGCACCGCTACTCCGTCGCTCACGCCAGCTGGCTCTTCGTCCCACGCGCTCCGCGCGCCCTTGGAGGCTCGAGCTGCACTCATTGCGGCAAACGAGCTCCTGCGCTACCGTCCCGTCGACGACATCTACAAAGAGTGGCTCGACCGCGTCGCCGAGCTCGTCCACGCCGCAGGGGGCTCTCCTGCACCGTTCGCTCTGCCGCGCCGCACCCCGCCCCGCGCAGGTCATGAAGCTCCGGGGGCGTACCAGCCACCTCCACTCCAAGAAGACGCCATGGCTCCAAGGCGCGTGGCTCCTGGGCGGAACCCGCTCCGTCAGGCGCTAGCCCAGCAAGAACAGAGCTGCCAAGAAGTCCCTCGACTGCAAGAGGCTGCCCGAGCGCTTCCTGCTCCGGCATGCCGCGACCCTGCTCCAGCTCCGGCACGTCAAGACCCCGCGCTGCTTCCGGCTGCAGCGCATGGGGACCCTCAAGGCCAAGCTCTCCCTCGGCCGAAGCCTCCCGTGGCCACGGCCGGCTGCTGCGCCTACACCACCGAGCTGCGCTGCGTCGCGTGGCCCGGCAAGTTCAAGCCAGACCTGCCTCCTTGCTACGACAGCACGACTGACCCCGCCGAGTTCCTCCATCTCTACGAACTGGGCATCGAGGCCGCCAGCGGGGACGAAAAGGTCATGGCAAACTGGTTCCCCATGGCGCTCAAGGAAGGAGCTCGTACCAGGCTCCTGAACCTGGCCCCAGGCATGATCTCTTCCTGGGACCAGATGCGCACCCGCTTCATCGCCAACTTCCAAGGTACTCGCGACCGGCCGCCCGCCGTGAGTGACATGCACCGCATCAAGCAACAACCCGGAGAGACCCTGCAAAAGTACATCCAGCTCTTCAACAATGCGCGTCTCAAGATCCCCAAGGTGTCCGAGGAAGCCATCATCTCAGCCTTCTCCGACGGTGTGCGCGACGTCAAGATGAAGGAGGAGTTGGCGATGCATGAAGACCTGTGCACCTCCCTGGAGCTGTTCAACTTGGCAACCAAGTGCGCCAGGGATGAGGAGGGGCGTCTCTCCCTCCTCGAGCTGCCTGCCGCGGACCCAGAAGAAAAGAAACCCAAGTCCAAGGACGTGAAGCGCAAAGGGGCTGTCGTGCTCGCGGCAGAGCCTGATACCAAGTGGGCAAGGATCTGCCCGAATCCTCCAGGGGCAGCCGATACTGCGTGTACCACGACCTCCACACCCACAACACCAATGGATGCCAAGAGCTCCGTGCCGTGCGAGAAGGAAGGATCGGCCGACGCCCTGACCGCGCTGACCGGGGCTACGGCCGAGGAGGAGGAAGAAACCCAGGACGCTGGGAAGACCGCGGCCCACGCCAAGGGTGGCGTGATCAACCTCGCGAGGACCATTGGCGAGACCTGCCTCGCGAGGGGGATTGGCGGGATCAGCCTCATGAGGATCGCCTACAGGGCAACGTAGGCCTCCCCCCACTGCCGCCTCAGCCAAGGAGGAACGAGGACCGCCACCAAGACAATGGAGCTGGGGGCTTCCAGGAGCCGCGCGCAATCGCCTGCATCCTGGGCGGGAGCTCAAGCCCCAGCCTCCCAACGCATCTTCAAGCAGTTTGCCCGCGAAGTGAATGCAGTCCTCCCCAGGCTCGAAGCAACGCGCCCTCTCAGGTGGTCGGCGTGCACCATCACGTTCAGCTCACCAGATCAGCTCAAGTGCGCGGCCACAGCCGGGGTCGTCCCGATGCTCTGCTCCCCAGTCATCAGCAACGTACTGGTCACCAGGACCCTCATCGACGGTGGAGCAGGGCTCAATGTCCTGTCCGTGGAAACATTCAACAATCTCCAAGTGCCCTATGACCAGCTTCAGCCAACCAAGCCTTTCTCCGGAGTCACCGACGGTTCCACGATCCCGATCGGGCAAGTCCGCCTCCCTGTCACCTTCGAGGCCCGCGGCAACTACCGCACCGAGCTCATCGACTTCGATGTCGCTCACATCCGCCTGCCGTACAACGCCATCCTCGGGTACCCGGTGCTGGCCAAGTTCATGGCCGTAACTCATCATGGCTACAACATCCTCAAGATGCCAGGAAGTGGCGGAGTCATCACGGTGCCGTGTGAAGAGAGGGATGCAGTGTGTTCCCTGGAGCGAGCCTTTCAGGCCGCGTCACTAGAAGACCCAGATTGAGGAGGCAGGAGGCTTCCCGAAACCACCCCGAAGAAGAAGAAGGCATCATCCGGACCAACCCCTCAGGAGGCAGGCCCCTCAGGGCCCGCGTCTTCCCAGGGGTACCCTCCTTCCATCGCATAGGAAAGCTCGCCCGGCGCCCTCCTCAGGCAGGGCTCGGGGGCTCTCACCTGGAGGGCCATCGACCTGGTCAGGGTCACGAGGGAGGTGCTCGGGCACCACGTGGAGGCGTGCTTCGAAGCACGTTTCCCTCAAGAAGGAGAGAGGCAAGGAGAGTCAGACCAGCAGGAGTTCTTTAACCAGGCCGTTCAAGAACTACAGGAGTCAAGAATCATGAGAGGTTGCCGCCGCCTACCGGCTGTGGCTCCCCATCCAGGCGAGGATGGTGGGCTGCGTGTCTGCATCGACGTACCGAGGCTCAATCAGGTCACCACGACGGAGCGCCTCTGGCCCTCACAAGTGGGGCGTTGTGGAGGTCCACCCCACAACTATGTTCGCATGCCTTACGGCTTGCTGAGCGTGGCTGTTGCGTACCAGCGCCTCATGAGGGGCATCATGGAGACTCAGGAAGACAGGCATTCCGCGGTCCTGGCGGAGATGGAGATGATTCGCGAGGAGCCACCAGCGCCTCCGGAGCCTCCTTAGGCCTTGGGCCTGGGGGCTCATGAGGATCGGCTCCCGCAGCCCACCGATTCTGCTACCCCAACACCACTTCATCCGCGACAACTCCAGGTGACATCTTTCAAGCTTCATTTCCGGCTGGGAATGCCCTCCCAGGGCTGCTTCATTCCCAGGCCGCGTGGGTCCGTCCCTGCGGCATGTATCCCTTTTTAGTTTTCGATCATTAGCTTGCTTTGTTGGGGGCGCCCCTCGGGCTGCATCATCCCCAGGCCGCTCGGTCTAGGCCCAGTGGCGTGTATCTTCCTTGCGTTTATTTCCAACTATGCATTCGCCTATCATGCTTGATTACTTGACGCCTGTTCATGGCACCTCTTCTTCTCAATGTCGACCACTTGCACGTTAAAGGGGGGTACCTAAGCATCGCGACTCAGGGCTCTTATTGGCTCTCCAGCCCTCACCCTCTGGCCTTGTCCACGACATCGCGACCTGGCATACCAACGACGGCTGAGACAAGCTCGAGGGCCGGGACCCGAGGACGTAGAGTGCCGGCATCTAACCAAATCTGCAGGAACACATCTCAAGACACGGCCCAGTGCCAGGCGCAACCCGGCTAGAGGTAGGGTTCCGTGAGTCCCGCGCTGGCTCGCGGGCGCCCAAGTACACCTCACCTGCGCCAACTAGAGCAACGAACGACCGACTGATAGCCATCGTGGCAACCTTTTTCCTCCTTCTGTGGTGAGCTTGCAGGATCCCCTGAGGGAATTGCGCAAGCCGAGGCCCTCGCGGAGCTCTCTTCATCCTTGTCCGCGTGAACCACTTGCACGTTAAATGGGGGGCGCCTGAGCATCGCGACTCAGGGCTCCTACCGGCACACCAGCCCTCACCCTCTGGCCTTGTCCACGGCATCGCGACCTGGCATACCAGCGACGGCTGAGACCAGCTCGAGGGCCGGGACCCGAGGACGTAGAGCACAAAGGGGAGCAAAGGCGAGGGAGAAGGGGCACGCGCGGACCTCGTCAAGCAACTCCGCTCCAGCTGCCGCGCAGACCCGGCGATACACCGAGAGTAACCCCTGATTAACAAGATAAGTCACCGCCCGAAAACACCAGCTATCGTAGCATCACCCTCGCACCTAACGCAGTTCCATACTAGCGACGTCACCCCCCCCCTTTCTCACCGCGCGACAGCTGCTTGGGCGCCAAAGGGGACCTCCTGAGCATCACGACTCAGGGGCTCTTACCGGACCCCGGGTCGCTCACCTCCTGGCCTTGACCACGGCATCGCAACCTGGCATACCAGCGACGGCTGACGCCGCCTTGGGACTGGGACCTGTCGACGCAGAGCATCAAGCCCTCGCGAGGTTCGAAAGGGAGGACTAAGCTACGACGGTATCAACGACTCGCACAGTTCCATAGCAAAAGTCACATATTAACAGGAAGGATCATAGACACCTTACAAGCCCCCATTGCAGGAAACGGATCCTAAGGGATGCTATCTACACGCGCCACTGCAAACGATGCCATCATCAACAGTGGGTCGTCAGGCACCGGCGCCAACCCCATCCATATCAGAGTCGGCGGCGGCCGAGCGAGCCCGCCCTGCTCCGTGAGCGGCGCTGGCTCGCGGGCTCGTAGCTATCGTCGCTCGTCTCCGGGGTCGCGAAGATCTCGCTGGGATCGCTGGATCCTCCGGCGCTTCCGTCGCTTGTGGAGCTGTCTAGGGAGCGGTCGGCGGGCCCAGCCCTCACCATGGCAGGGTCCTGGCCACCTCTCCTGGGGCAGCACTCCAGCCGGCGCCCGTTCGCGTCGAAGACCTTGAAGAACATCACCGAAGCGCCATCGTACTCCAGGTGGATCGTGAGGGCGCCCCTTGCTCTGCAACCCTGTGCGATCTCGCCCCAGCCGTGAGTCATGAAGACCTCGCCCGAGGCAAGGATCACGACCTCTGCCTTAGTCGCGGGGGTGCTGCAGTCGGTGTGCTGCAACCATAACTCCAGGAGTCTTCCCTGTGGGAAGATAGAGGCGAAGAAGGGAGGAAAGCGAATCCAAATTCGCGGAGGCATGGCGGCGTGGAGCACGAGCTCGCGGGAGGAGCCCTCGGCGTGGACTCCAGGTGGAACGACCCACACCTTCGTGACCCGGCGGCGCCGGCGATGGCGCCGGCCGTGGGGATCGACATCGCCCCCTCCGAGGCCCTCGACGTGGGTAAACAAGGGAAGCGGAAACCCCGACGGAGGTCGCTCGTACCAAGGCCTTGACACCACCTGACGGTCTCCTTCGTCTCGACTGCGAAGAGCAGGTCGCTTCTTCGGCGGGAGTGGGTCTGGTCCCTCTTGAAGGGCCTTTCCCTTCTCCGCTGCAGAAAACCGACCAATCAGAGCCATCACGGCAAGGAGGAGCAAGAATCAAGGCGAAGGAGAAAGCAAGGAGGGATGGACTAGAAGGGCACGCGCGGTGCCGTACTTATAGCCGGCGAAGGCCAACCGTCGCCCTCCACGATCACAGGTAATCATGACACGATTTGCATGCAGGGACTTGTCCAATCCGCGCGATCATCGAGGCGTCGTGGGGAAGCGGAGGCGCTCACGTCCAATCAACCGCCACGCGGCGCCCAAGGCCGCGGGCTATTAGGGCCCACAGCGCTTCGCCCTTACCCTTTCGCCTCTCATCACGGCCAAGTCCGGGCGCGCCTTGGGCCCGGGGGCTACTGTCGGCGTTCTGGGAACGGGGGTCCCCAGACTTGCCTGCCTGCGGCCTGCGGCGTGGCTCAAAGGGGCCCCAGCATGGCCCATCTTCATCAACACAAGACCCAAGACCCTCGCGAGGGGCCAAGCCTCGCGGGGCGGACGACACAGTGCTTCCTCAGGCGCGGCCTCATCAGGCTGGCTCCCGAGGAGGCGGAGAGATCAAGGCAGGGTACCTCACGAGGTGCCCATGACGCAAGCCATGACGACCAAGGGCGCCAGGCAGGCGCCAGCCCGCGCAGTGTCCTCCCTTTCCTCTTTGGTGCAAAGGGGGCAAGCGCAGGCGAGAGGATCAAGCAAAGGCATCCATTTCGGTGCAACAAGACCAAGACCAGTCCAACGGTGGGAAGGAGGTCAAGTGGAGCCCAGAACGGCGTCACCACAGGGCCTTTGGCAGGCGAGGACCAACTTTAGTCGGGATAAGTGTACTGGATGTTCCCCTTCAAATTGGCCAATTGTTGGCGCCCTTCCTGCTCAATATTTGGGGAGAGGGCCAGGGCCTTTGCCTATAAATAGGACTAGCCTCACCCAAGGTAGAGGCAGGATGGAGACGGGGTATCAAAGTCCGAGTAAACGGAGACGATCAGAGAGAGTGTGAGAGAGAGAAGCGCGGCTAAACTCCACCAGCAGTTCATCGTCCCAGCTAGAACACGCCCTCGCGAGGCTGTTGTCCCCTGTATTGTTCATCATCTTCAGCCCAAGAGGTAATCCACCCACCACACTGGAGTAGGGTATTACACCACATCGGTGGCCCGAACCAGTATAAACCCTGTGTCGGGGATATACCCCACGGCGTAAACCGGCCGGAAGGATAAACCGGCCGGACTTGGCGATTCACCGGCGACCTGCACAGACCAGACGGTTTAACATTATTCACTGGTAACCCGGCGGGTGGGACAGACGGTGACAAGGCCTAAAGCCCAGAAGGCCGGTTCATGTTATGGTGGGCCGGTTCAAGAGGAAAGGCGTGAGGAATATTTGTCTTACAAAGAGTTAAGACCTGGACTTGTATCTGGTTTGTATTAGAGATAGACTAGTCCCAATCCTAATAGGACTCCACATTTAAACCGCCCCTTCAACATATATAAGGAGGGGCAGGGCTCCCCAAAGAGGGACAGGAAAAAGAGAAGAAACAATCCTTAGGGCTAGACACAAAGAGCCGGTTTACCGGCGACTCCCTCATGAGCATAATGAGATCTAGCCTCAAACAGCATGTAGGGCTATCACCGGATGATGTTTCCCGGGGCCCGAAGCTGTCTAAATCTTTGTCTTATGTGTTGATCCGTCTTGCGTATCTCAATTCCGACCAACCCCTTCAAGCTACCTCATAGATGCGTTGGCCTCGCGACTAAGTCCTGACACTAAGGACATCTGCCGTGACAATTCCACGACAGTTGGCACTCACCATGGGGCCTGCGCACGGTGGTGTTGAGTTCTTGGAGGGATCTCTTCTAAGGATTGAGAGTTCATTATTTTTTGGATGAAGAAGAGCAGGAAAAACCAGCATCAGCTTCAAGCTTCAAGTTCATCAATTTAGATTTACAATCTGTGGAGCTTAAACGTCAACTGCGGCGACTTACAATCCGCCGAGATGAAGAACAGATCAATTTCGTCGACTGTAGCGGGCGTATCAAGTCATGCCCGTATCCGAGTCAAACCAGTACCAGTTGTAAAGAAAAAAGTGGAAAGTTATCTACGACCAAGGAGGATATGGACTCCGGGTTGTCCTTGCGCGCTTCTGGAAAAAAAACCCGCAACTATCACGACTGTACCGGACCAGCGCTGACACGCCGTGGCCTTTGTCTCACCGGCGTGGTTGTTTCCACCTCTGCCGTGACCTCTATGGCCGGGCCTCGCCGGCGCACCTTCAACCGTCGATCCTCTCCTCGCCCTGCCTCTGAGCTGGCCCCCGCTGACCCGGCGCTGCTGTGACCCGCCTTACCTGCTGCGAACTGCCGCCATGCAACGAGCCGCCGCTGCGGGCTCACCGGCGCGCTGCCGTTCCTCACGACCATGGTTCTGCTTCTCCGTGTACGACCTGGAAAAGGGATTGGACTGTGGTAAGAAGTTGAACCCTGTTGCTGAGGCCTTGGCTGCTGGAATGTTGAGTCAACCTTGGTCTTCGGTGCACACAACAGCAGCAACAACATTTACGTAGCTAGTCTCAGATACATGCATGGCTGCATGTCGGCAGCAGTAGTAAAATTGGAGAGAAATTACTAGAGCTCCCGTATCCTTAGTAAGTAAGGAATGTAGCACGTAAGCCATGAGGTCACTCATGCACTTGACGTCACCTAGTGCGTAGCATAGTCGGTTCAGTTAGCTATAAAGGAGCTTCACCCCTCCGGTTGTAAGCATCCGATTAAAGATCAATACAAGGCAATGAGCCTCCAGTACTCCGCTTCGGTCCTTGTGTGTGTGCGTTATAGACTGCACTAGTTGCAGTGCTTTAGTCTATCTCCCGTATAGATCAGTACACCACTAGTAGTTCAGTACACCACTAGTAACTCTGGGCTAACAATTGGCATCAGAGCCTTAGGTTATGCCGAAGGAAGGCGTCGCCGGCGACGGCTCCAAGACCGCCGAGCATAGCTCGGCTGAGGACACCCGTGCGGCGGACGCGCTTGCGCTGCGAGGCAGGCCGGGAGGTGAGCTGGGTGCGCCATGCTCCGTGCGTGACTTGGGCATGTCCAGCACCTCCTTCCCTCTCCTCACGCGGACCAACTACCCCAGTTGGTCAGTCATGATGAAAGTCATCATGGAAGCGCGGCATATGTGGAAAGCTGTGGAAACCGGCGATGTCGAGTATGAGGAGGACCGGCTGGCGATGGAGGCGATCTTGCGCTCCGTCCCAGAGGAGATGGTGCTCACCCTTGGCGCCAAGGAAACGGCCAAGGAAGCATGGGACACCATCAAGACTCTGCGCATCGGCGTGGAGCGCGTACGGGAGTCGAAGGCCCAGACCTTGCGCCTCCAGTACAAGGAGATCCGGTTTAAGGCCGGTGAACAAGTCAACGACTTCGCCTTGCGGCTGCAAGGTCTCGTCAACGAGCTCGCAACGCTCGGAGATCCCATCGACAACAAGATGGTGATTCTCAAGTTTCTCCGCGTCGTCCCCAGGCAGTACAAGCAACTGGCCTGGTCCATCGAGAGCTTGGTGGATCTCTCCACCATGACGATCGAGGAGCTGGTAGGGCGGCTGAAGGTCGTCGAGGAGCGTGGCGACGAATCCGACAACCGTGCTGGCGGCGAACTACTGCTCACCAGGGAGCAGTGGGACGCGCAGCTTCAGCAACGCAGCCGCGATGGCTCTTCCGGCAGTGGGGGAGGCGCCCCCACGGGAAGCAGAGGTCGCGGCAGAGGCGGAGGCCGCGCCCAGAGCGGCGGCGGCAACCGCGGTCGCAAGCCAAGCCAGGCAGGGCGAGGCGCTGGCAACGGTGGCAAGTGCCGCTACTGCAACATGCCGGGTCATTGGATCCGGGATTGCCGCAGGCGGAAAGCCGACGAGGCAGCCGTGACAACCACAAACCTCGTCCAAGATGACGTGGACGGCGGGCCGGCAATGATGCTGGCAAGAGTCGAGCCCGTGCAGGAGAGCACAGCGTCTCTCGCGACCACGGCTCCGACAACCACCCATTCCGTGCAGGAGGCACGGAAGCCGTCCACGGGAACCATCACTCCAGTGACAAGCCACACCTCGACAACGACGTTCTCGGGGCCTGTCGACTGGGAGGCGATGAAGGCTCAGGTGTGGGGGAGCCACACCCCAGCGACGGCGTCCCCGAACTCGGTACCCAATGAGGTTATGCAAGTTGGCGCGGCAACGACGCATATGGCGGACCATGCTCCGACCATGATGCTGGCGACCATCGACTCCGTGCAGGAGCGCACGGAGACTCAGGTCAGACACACCCCGACAACAAAGTGTTCGGGGTCCACCGTGTTGACGGGAGATGGCTCCCTGACAACGGCATGTGCGTGCGGGTACGTCTTCCTCAACGAGGAGAGAGCCGTGACCACAGCCACGCTTGCAGGCGCCAAGCAAAGTGAGGGTTGGTTCCTCGACACCGGCGCCACAAACCACATGACTGGTTCGGTCGACGCGTTCGCGGAGCTAGACCGCTCAATCACCGGGAAGGTGCGGTTCGCGGACAGATCCGTGGTGGAGATCCATGGGCGCGGGACCGTCGTCTTCGCTGACAAAGGGGGTGATCACAGGGCGTTCACAGACGTCTACTTCATCCCGGCGCTCAAGAGCAGCGTCGTGAGTGTCGGACAGCTCGATGAGGGCTGGTTCGACATCGGCATCCGGCGTGGTGTTCTCACCGTGCGTGACCAGCAGAAGAGGCTACTCATCGAGGTAACCCGCTCGCCGAACCGCCTCTATAAGTTCTTCTTTCGCCCCGTGCATCCCATGTGCCTTGCCGTGGGTCATGTCTCCGACGCATGACGTTGGCATGCCCGGCTAGGACACCAGCACTTCGACGGGTTGCGGAAGATGGCGCGTGGCAATCTCGTTCGCGGGCTACCTCACATCGAGCACGCCGACGAGCTGTGCGATGCGTGTCTTGCTGGGAAGCAGCGGCGCCTGCCCTTTCCCGAGAAGGCACGCTATCGGGCGCAGAAACCCCTGGAGCTGGTTCATGGGGACCTCTGCGGCCCAATCACCCCGGCAACGCCAGGAGGGCGTCGCTACATCCTGCTGCTAGTCGACGACTATAGCAGGTTCATGTGGGTGCTGCTCCTTGCCTCCAAGGACGAGGCAGAACAAGCCATTGTCAAACAGCAAGCGGCAGCAGAGGTCGAGTGCGGCCACAAGTTGCGCGTGCTGCGCACGGACCATGGCGGCGAGTTCACGTCGACCACGTTCTACAAGCACTGCGATGAGAAAGGGGTGCAACGTCACCTCACAGCCCCTTACTCGCTGCAGCAGAATGGCGTCGTCGAGCGGAGGAACCAGATGGTGCTCGGGATGGCACGCTGCATGCTCAAGGCAAAGCAGGTGCCGAACACGTATTGGGGGGAGGCCGTGCTCACGGCCGTCTTCATCCTCAACCGCTCCTTCACAAGGAGCGTCGATGGCAAGACGCCTTATGAGGCGTGGTACGGAAGGAAGCCCGATGTACGCTTCCTCCGCACCTTTGGCTGCGTCGGGCATGTCAAGACGGCGCGCCCACAACTGAAGAAGCTCGACGACAGGAGCACCCCAATGGTGTTCATGGGCTATGAGACGGGCTCTAAGGCGTACAAGATGTACGACCCTGTCTCAAAGCGTGTGCATGTCTCGCGCGACGTCATCTTCGACGAAGATGCGCGATGGACTTGGGAGGCGTCGGGGGAGGCCCCGGCAAGCAGCTCCTTCACCGTGCAGTACCCGATGTACTCTAGGACCCCGGGAAGCAAGACCCCGGGAAGTTCCACCCCGGGAAGCCCGGGAGGTGTGGATCCGGGAACCGCAACCCCGAGAACACCGTCCCCGGGTATGGTGTCCCCGGACACCCCGACGTCAAGCAAGGTGGGTCCCGGGAGGCAGTTCGCAACCCCGCCAACGGCGAGGTCAGAGCTGTTCGACGCCGACGACAGCGTTGGCGCCCCCCACAGGTTTCGGCGCATGGGGGACCTCCTCGGCGAGGCTGCGGCAACACCGCAGCAGCCCGAGGAAGAGGACGTTGATGACGACGACGTCTTGCATCTGATGGCCGGTGAGGAGCCGACCACATTCGCGGAGGCCGAGCAAGAGGACTGCTGGCGCCATGCGATGCTGGACGAGCTGGCGTCGATCAACAACAACGCCACTTGGACACTCACCACACTGCCTGCTGGGCACCGAGCCATCGGGCTCAAGTGGGTGTTCAAGGTGAAGAAGGACGAGCACGGCACCATTGTCAAGCACAAGGCGCGCCTCGTCGCCAAGGGCTACGTACAGCGTGAGGGTGTTGACTTCGAGGAAGTCTTCGCTCCGGTGGCAAGGCTGGAGTCCGTGCGGCTCATCCTTGCGGTGGCTGCTCACCGTGGGTGGGAGGTACACCACATGGACGTCAAGTCGGCGTTTCTCAACGGCGACCTTAATGAGGAGGTATACGTCTCCCAACCACCTGGGTTCGTTGCCAAGGGCCACGAGCAGGGCGTGTATCGACTACACAAGGCCCTGTATGGTCTCCGGCAAGCCCCAAGGGCGTGGAACGCCAAGCTCGATGCAAGCCTCGCATCTCTTGGGTTCTCACGCAGCGCTTCTGAGCATGGCGTGTACTCGCGTGGCACCGCGAACACGCTGCTCATCGTCGGCATCTACGTCGATGACCTGGTCATCGCCGAGGCAGAGCCTGAAGAGGTTCAACGCTTCAAGGGAGAGATGCATCGTCTCTTCAGCATGAGCGACCTTGGGCTGCTCCGGTACTACCTCGGGCTGGAGGTGAACCAGGAGGGTGGTCGCATCACGATCACGCAGACGGCCTACGCCACCAAGATGCTTGAACGAGCAGGCATGAAGGACTGCCATGCCGTGCACGCTCCAATGGAGGCACGACTGAAGCTTAGCAAGGATAGCTCCGAGAAGGCGGTGGATGCTACACTCTACCGCAGCATCATCGGGAGCCTCAGGTACCTCGTGCACACCCGACCGAACATCACGTTTGTTGTCGGGTACCTGAGTAGGTTCATGGAAGCCCCGGCAAGCGATCATCTCGCTGCCGTCAAGCACCTGCTCCGGTACATCGCGGGTACGCTCACGCATGGATGCGTGTATCGTCGTGGCGACGGCGAGAGCTTGGTCGGATACAGCGACTCCGACCATGCTGGTGACATGGACTCCCGGAAGAGCACCTCGGGCATACTATTTCTTCTCGGGAATAGTCCAGTCAGCTGGCAATCGGTGAGGCAGAAGGTTGTCGCTGTATCTTCGTGCGAGGCGGAGTACATCGCGGCAGCTACAGCGGCCTGTCAAGGCATTTGGCTTGCTCGCCTTCTCGGCGAGATGCTGAATCAGGACACCGCCCCTGCGCTCATCTTCGTCGACAACAAGTCGGCGATTTCCCTCTGCAAGAATCCAGTGCTTCACGACCGCAGCAAAGACATCGATCTCCGCTATCATTTCATACGTGACTGCGTCGAGAAAGGCTCGGTGATCGTGGAGTTCATCAGGACTGGTGAGCAGAAGGCGGACATCCTGACCAAGTCACTTGGTCGTGTCCGGTTTCAGGAGCTGCCCGACAAGGTCGGGATCGTCGACACCAAGCTCCTTCGACAAGGTTGAGGGGGAGAATGTGGAGTCAACCTTGGTCTTCGGTGCACACAACGGCAGCAGCAACATTTACGTAGCTAGTCTCAGATACATGCATGGCTGCATGTCGGCAGCAGTAGTAAAATTGGAGAGAAATTACTAGAGCTCCCGTATCCTTAGTAAGTAAGGAATGTAGCACGTAAGCCATGAGGTCACTCATGCACTTGACGTCACCTAGTGCGTAGCATAGTCGGTTCAGTTAGCTATAAAGGAGCTTCACCCCTCCGGTTCTAAGCATCCGATTAAAGATCAATACAAGGCAATGAGCCTCCAGTACTCCGCTTCGGTCCTTGTGTGTGTGCGTTATAGACTGCACTAGTTGCAGTGCTTTAGTCTATCTCCCGTATAGATCAGTACACCACTAGTAGTTCAGTACACCACTAGTAACTCTGGGCTAACATGGAACCGGCTTCCGCCGTGACCCGCCGTGATTCGCCGTGACCAGCCCCGATCAAGTTGCCTTGGGCCCCGCTCTGCATCCGCATCAAATTGCCGCCGTCACGTCTACGGCCTCGCGTGAGCCGGCTCCGAAAGTGCTCGTCCGCCTGGCCTTACCATGGCCTCTACGGCCCTGCGCTAAAGTCGCCGCCCTTTACTGCTCAAACCGGGAATCGTTCCTCTCCTCCGGGTCAACTCCACTCCGAGCCGCCCTCGCTGCCGTGTCGCTCGCATCTGAGTCGCCGCCTTGGCCTTATGTATGCGCTCGCGTGCCTGTCGCCCGAGTGTCGCACAAGCCACCCGGGCGGATGACGATGCCGTGCCTACGCCTGCTGTTGTTTCCGCTTTGAGCTGCATGAATTGTCCCCTTCACGGTGCTCCAGCCCGCTGGCTCCGCTTCTGCTGGCTCACCTGAAAGCTGCGAGCTATTTTCTGAAGAAAGGAAAGTAGGGAATGGACTGGGAAGTTGAGAAAGAAAAGAAAGAGGCTGCAGTCCCGTGAGTTCTCCATGATCAGACATGGTCCCACGAATAAACTAAATGTATTGGTACAATTATCATCAGGCTTTGGCACGATTTCCAAAGGGGGCCATCATGCACCATGAAGAAGATTAAAGCCAAAGCGTGACAAGGGGTCACATAATAAGTGATCAGGAATCACATCAGATTACTGTTTTGCTGTTGTTGGTTATTTTGTTTTCTGGCATGATAAAGCTACAACACAACACTGATTTTGGCATTGTCCAATGGATACGAGCGGAGCCTGTCGGCAAAGAAGGAGGAAACAAAGAAAAAGAAAAGGTGAAGCTACTGTTACACCGGAAGCATCAAATGCAAATATTCCAGTATGGACAAGCTGACCAGAAAGGGCTTAAATCGCCATTGAAATTACTGGAGATTATCTACGGACGTCATGCATAAATCATTTGTCGTCCGGACAACTCAGGTGATATCCATTTAAGTTTATTTTTCTTAACACATTGTTTTTATCAAAGAACAATTACTTGGTCTATGCTTTTTTTTTCGCAGGACCATTATTCCTCACAAAAAGGTCTTGCAAAAGGGGCGTGAGCAGATTTTTTTTTGCACTAGCGCTCATCCTGCGCAGGTTGCTACCCCCGCTACATCAGCACACGCGATTGACTTATTGTTCGCCCATGCGGCCGATTCTCCCGCCCGCACCGGTTTATAACGCCGCGGTCGACTCGCTGTCCGCGCCGGCTTCCAAACGTCGCGGCCGACTCACCCGTCCGCACCGGTTGATCACCACGCCGCGGCCGGTTCACTAGTGAGCGACTTCAACTCCACCTAGCGATCATCAATTTCATGGCGGATTATTTCTGGCCTGGCACATCAGGTGATATTCATCTAAAATATATTTTTTTGGCATATATTATTTTTGTCAAAGAGCAGTTTATCTTTGCCTTGGTCTGCAATATTGGTGATGCAGGACAATTGTTCGCTACATCAAAACGACGTGGTTAAATCGCCCGTCCGCGCCGGTTTACAACACCGCGGCCGGTTCATCTGTTTGAGCCGCCTATGATGCTGAGGTCATCTTTTCCGTCCATTTCTCACGGCCTGGTCGACATCAACATACCGGGCCGCACCTATCTGCGTGAGCTGTTTATTGAGTATGAGCAAGTCACAACTTGGGTAGCCCAGTTTTCTTTTAAATTGGAGGCAAATTATCACCAACCGTCGTCTGCACTGGATGGTTCAATGGGCAGGCGCACAAGTCGCCGCCACTACAGTCTGGTTAACTTCAAGTCACCAGTTGGAAAGAACCATTGGCCGAGTTGCTGACACGGCTCATACGGGGACATTTATAACCCGCCGCAGACACATCAACCTTCTGTGGATCCACATCGTGCTATCAACATCAATGATATACAAGTTATGCCGGTTTATATCACGGTCAAATATGGAGAGTCTCAAGCCAACTCCTCGAGTCACCTTTAAGACTCGGGGGCTATGATGACATGACTCAGCAAATCTTGCCAGTTTCAGCCGGTTTAAGAAACCCAGGACGATGGAGGGAAAGATAACCCGGTCCTGGAGGCTACTGTTATATTGATGAAATTTAAAGGCCGTCAGAAAATTTCCGGTTTAGAAAGTATATAACAGTTACAAAATCCCGGCTCAATGAAGAAGATCCGGATCATCAGAAAGGATTCCGGTTGAAAATCCGATTCAAGGGAAGTCAGTCTCACTGAAGCTCTCAAATAACCGGTGAACAATCCGGTTCAAGGGAAATTTGTTCTCCCACAAAGCTCTGAAGCGCTCAAATCCGGTTTAAGAATGTCCGGTACAAAAAGGAATTAACTTCTCGCAAGTTCGATTTTAAAAGCCGTCAACAAATTTCCGGCTAAAAATGAAGATTCCGGTTTAAAATCCGGTTCAAGGGAAAGATGTCTCCCACAAAGCTTTGAAGATATATCTGGTTCAAGAAGGATTTATCTCTTGCAAAAAATTAAAGGTTGCCGAAGACGACCCGTTGCCATGATGCACGGTTCAAACATGGGTATCCCGCCTTATTGGCTTATCATATTATTGGTTACATGGGGGCTTCAGCTTACAAAGCGGAGTTTTGTCCATTAATCCGGCTATCACGCCACAACAAAGCTTGGGAGCTTCACACCCAAGGGGCCAAAGAGAGTCTTGTTGCTACGCACAACTCAAACATAGGCACCCATTGAGCACAGCTCACAAAGTTACTTGGGGGCTCTTTGTGTCAAATACCAAAGAGTTTGAAAGGACCCTTGTAACCGGGTATCGACCCACGGCTTGGAAGCCTGGTATATTCACCTAAAACCCCGGGTTAACCTGCCTTCATCAAGTAAGCCACTCCTATCCAGGTAATCCTGGCATAACCCGCCGAACGTTTGACAGTTACTCTCATTGAGACCCTGAACTTGTCAAAGCTAAAACGACGATTGGTTAGTCGGAGGCCCATCTTAAAAGGCTTTGTCAAATGGTTTAACTCAGCGGCCTGGCAGCCCATGAAAAGCCTCGAATTTGGGCCTGGCAGCCCTTGAAAAGCCTCGACTACACGGTTTTATTTGCCTTTGTCAAGATTTTTCTCTTTTGATAAATTTTATGTTGAACCGGCGTCTCTCGACCCGGCATGACTATCAGTCATCAAATTAACCCGGTGTTCTTTAACCCGGCTCGACTTTCAACTACAAGTTGTCAGTGCATAATCACTTATAATCCGATGTTTATTAACCCGGCCTGGCTTTGGACTATCAGTCGCCAGTATATATTTGGATTGCGCCATTGGAATCATGCGCTTATAAATCATTGGATATATTATTCAAATAGCCAACATGGCTGGATTTTTATTATGGTTATCAATAACCCGTATTATGATTAAGGTTTTCAAAGTCGCTTTAGCGCAATGGCTATCATATTATCAATGGATATGATTGAAGGAATAGTCCCGAGTCGCTGCAGGCTTACGACCCGACACTTGGGGGCTACATTATTCAAAGTTGAGATTACATCAAATATGAAAGTCTCATGTCGCTGCAAGCATGCACCATGACACTTGGGGGCTAATGCAAAGTCATTGTTTGCTCACCTTATTGAAGACCCGACTCATCACATCATAATGAGCCGGCCCTTGGGGGCTACCAATTGCTCCTGTCAACAATTCAAGGTACAAAGCTTTTTATCCATTACATTGAAGGGTCCATTGCTCAGTTGGTAAAGCACAAGGCTCTTAACCTTGTGGACGTGGATTCAAGCCCCATGATGGGGGTTACATCATATGATGTTATTTTCATTGAAGTATATATCAAAGTCCCAGCTCAATATTATCTTACTGAGCCGGCCCTTGGGGGTTACACGTTGCTGTTCAAAGTTTACAAGATTATATTTACAAAGTCCCTGCTCATTATTGCATAATGACCCGGCCCTTGGGGGCTACACTGGTTGAAGTTTTTATGAGCATCAGACAATTACAAGTCCCAGGTTGCTGCAAGCATGACAACCCGGCACTTGGGGGCTACATATGTGGAATACTCAATTCTGACTAGTGATTGAGATGAACAACCTGGATTTATTCAAGATTGTGATATTCATATTGAAGCAAGTCTTAAGCTGGATGTTACCTTCTTAAGACTTGGGGGCTACAAGTGATAGGCATATAAGAGATTAGATGAGTATTTCAAGGACCAATATCGTTTTTAAGCATTGGGAGCTGAATCAAAGGAGTTATTCTTCACAATATATTTTCTGTGACAAACCAATGTCAGCAAGTTGATTATGAAACTGGCCTGTTAAACCGGATTTTCTAGAAGGAGGAATGACAAGGACTTAAGGATGATCAGGTGCCGGTTTACAAGAATTCTTAACCCGGAGCACAACCTATCAAACATGTTCTTGTGTTTATTTTGCAGCATAAGTTTACCATGGATAAATCCAAGCTAAACTTGGGGGCTAATGTCGGGGATATACCCCGCGGCGTAAACCGGCCGGAAGGATAAACCGGCCAGACTTGGCGATTCACCGGCGACCTGCACAGACCAGACGGTTTAACATTATTCACTGGTAACCCGGCAGGCGGGACAGACGGTGACAAGGCCTAAAGCCCAGAAGGCCGGTTCATGTTATGGTGGGCCGGTTCAAGAGGAAAGGCGTGAGGAATATTTGTCTTACAAAGAGTTAAGACCTGGACTTGTATCTGGTTTGTATTAGAGATAGACTAGTCCCAATCCTAATAGGACTCCACATTTAAACCGCCCCTTCAACATATATAAGGAGGGGCAGGGCTCCCCAAAGAGGGACAGGAAAAAGAGAAGAAACAATCCTTAGGGCTAGACACAAAGAGCCGGTTTACCGGCGACTCCCTCATGAGCATAATGAGATCTAGCCTCAAACAACATGTAGGGCTATTACCGGATGATGTTTCCCGGGGTCCGAAGCTGTCTAAATCCTTGTCTTATGTGTTGATCGGTCTTGCGTCTCTCGATTCCGACCAACCCCTTCAAGCTACCGCATAGATGCGTTGGCCTCGTGACTAAGTCCTGACACTAAGGACATCTGCCGTGACAATTACACGACACCCTGTGTCTTTTGTGTTGTTCTTTGAGTAGTTAGATCCTTGCGAGACGGAGAGGTAGAGGGCACAATCTTCGCGCGCACCCCAGAGTTCGAACCTCAAGGGTCTGCCGGAACCCGTAATCCGACAGCTACAGGAGGCTATAAATGCAACAAAGGGCATGGATGGACATTTATAACAAAACATCCTTAGTGAACATCTCCATATTATGCATAGAGTGACTTGTAGCAGCAGGTTTACATAGCATCATGATATAATAGATTCAGACTTGACAGGACAGTAACAACAAGTAGCCCAATTAACAAGCTTGTCGCACTTACCAAAAGGCACACAAAATACATGGATTGCACCAATGTAAAGATGACATGAATATGCTCCTAAAACATGTAGACCTCATGCTCAAAGGATGCACACACAAAACGCAATGAAAATGACAAAACAGCAAGTTCTGTTAACAGACAACAGTTAACATCATATAACACTCTTGCAACGATGATTAGGGCATCAATATGAACTCAAATAAACATGCCATAGTACAAAAATATGAAGAGCATCACATAATGAACATTTTGATATATCGCACACACAAATTGGAGCAATAAGCATGAGGTTATGACATGTCAAAGGGGGCACCATATTGTAACAGATCTGGGACTTGGCCATATATCAGGAAAAAACAGAATGAGTGTGATATAGTTAAATGACGCCCGGGGCGACAGATAGTGGGCTGCTCACCATGGGCCTGGCACAGTCGGTGACGGGGCTGCAGAGCGGGCCGGCGAATTTGGGCGGGGCCGAGGCAAGGCCCACGGGGTTGGGCCGGCGGGAGGCCGTGGCCCATGCGGGCGGCGTGGTCGCCTGCGGTAGTGGGACGGGGCGAAGGAGGCAATCCGGGCGGCGGCTCGCCGGCGATGAGGCCGATGGTGCGGCGGGGAAGGGCGCCAGCGACCCGGCGGAGCATGAATCCGGGCGGTCGAGGCCCTTCCCGGCCAGATCCGGGGCCGACGCTGGTCGGGGAGGCCGCTGGGGACGAGGACGACGGCGGGGCTCTAGGAGGCACGGGGCTGCGCCGGCGACGTGCAAGGCAACAACGGAGGGAGCGGGATGCGCAGGCAGCGGCGCAAGGCGGCGGGGTTGACCAACGAGGCGACGGCGGGCGCGGGCGCTAGGGTTCGGGCCGCGAGCGGCGGACGGGCCTCGCGGGCCGGCGGCGAAGGGGGCGCGGGTGGCGCTGAGGTGGCGGACGCCGAGTGGCTGCAGAGGTGGCGGTGCTGAGGTGGCGGGCACCGATTGGCTGTGAAGGCGTGGCCGATGGACGCGTCCGGCGTGAGCGGACACATTAGGCGGCGCGGAGGAGCTAGGCTAGGGTTTCATCCGCGAAAATGGACGGGGAGGGCATATTTATAGGTAGAGGGAGCTAAGAGAGTACAAATGGGGAGCGGTTTTCGCCCAGACGATCACGATCCAACAACCGAGAGCATGGAGGGGGTTTGAATGGGCTCATGGGCTGTGGTGGAGGGGGTTTGGGCTGCAAAGAGAGAGGGGTTTCGGGCTACGCGGTTAACCGTTAGGGCATCAAACGACCTCCAAATGGAACGAAAATTGACACGCGGTCTACCTACTCTAAAACAACACCGCACGCCAAGTTTAATCCCATTCCGAGAACAACCTTATGCTACTCACGAAACGAGGCCTGAGAGGTGCAACGGGCGCGTGTGAGAGAGTTGGATCGCAAAACGGACAACGGGGAAAAAGGTTGGATGCAAGTTTTGAAAAACATGAGGATGCAATGCATATGATGACATGGCAAAATGCAACACGCAAGTAGCTGACATGGCAATGACGATGAATAACTGGGAGACACCTGGCGCATCGGATCCCGGGTGTTACGTATTCGCATGAGAGGCGACGGACCTGGTCGGGGTTCTGCGTGGGGTAATCGAGCATCACCTGATGGTGTGCCCCAACGCGCGCCCCGTAAAGCAAAAGGCACGGCGGCAAGCCCCGGAGAAGCAGTCGTTCATCATCCAGGCGACCCGCAATCTGCAAGAGGCCGGCATCATTCAGGAAGTACGACATCCAGATTGTTTGGCGAACCCGGTTATCATCCCCAAGAAGGGCGGGAAGGAGTGCATGTGTGTCGACTTCACCAATGTCAACAAGGCTTGTCCTCAAGACCCGTTCCCTCTGGCATGCATCGATTAGATCGTCGACTCCACCGCCGAGTGCGCTCTGCTGTGTTTCCCGGACGCCTTCTCGGGCTATCACCAAATCAAGATGGCGGTGCAGGATGTTGAGAAGACAGCTTTCCTGACCCGTCCGGGGTGTACTGCTACACCTGCATGCCGTTTGGACTGCGCAATGCTGGAGCAACTTTCCAGCGGCTGATGCACATCACCCTGGGCCAGCAGCTCGGGAGGAATGCCGAGGCCTACATCGATGACATAGTGGTGAAGTCTCGGGAGGCAATAACCCTTCCTGAAGATCTAGAGGAAACATTTGCTAGTCCACGCAAAGTGAACCTGCGGCTCAACCTAGAGAAATGTGTGTTTGGCATCCCGTCCGGCAAGTTGTTGGGATTCCTAGTGTTGCACAGAGGGATTGAGGCCAACCTGGAGAAGGTCAAGGCGATAGAAAGGATGATCCCGCCGCAGACTCTCAAGGTGATGCAGAAGCTGGCAGGCCGTGTAACCTCGCTCGGGCGCTTCATCTCCAAGTTAGGTGAGTGTGCCCTCCCTTTCTTCAAGCTGATGAAGAAGAAGGGCCCGTTCGAGTGGACTCCAGAGGTTGAAACGGCCTTCCAAGACCTAATGAGGTACCTCACCAACCCATCGGTGATGGTCGCACCGCACCCCATTGAACTCCTAGTACTCTACCTAACTGCCATGCCTCACTCTGCTAGTGCGGCGCTCGTGGCGGTCCGGCAGGAGCGCCTAGTCAAGGGCTCGTGGAGCAGCATCTCGCACCTAGCCAAGACTCCGCAGCCTTAGGATGGCGCTCCTGAGGCCACGACTGCTCCGGAAAATGACAAAGCTCCTGAGGCCTCGGCTGCCCCGGCAGATGACAAGGCTCCTGAGGTCCTACGGTCTTAGGAGGTGTAGGACCCCGCCAATATCCCCATTCTCTTCAAACACTTGGTGTATTTCGTCAGCACGGTTCTACGAGATGTGCGGGTGCACTACCCCATGCCGCAAAAGTTGTTGCTCCCACTCCTCATCGCCTCCCAGAAACTGCGCCACTACTTCCAAGGCCACCTCATCAATGTCGTCTCAGCTTACCCCTTGAAAAGGGTGCTCCTGTCGGATCGTGGGTTCCGGCAGATCCTTAAGGTTCGAACTCTGGGGTGCGTGCGGATATTCTGCCCTCTACCTCTCCGTCTCGCAAGGATCTAAACTACCAAAGGAACAACACAAAGAACACAAAGTTTATACTGGTTCGGGCCACCGATGTGGTGTAATACCCTACTTCAGTGTGGTGGGTGGATTGCCTCTCGGGCTGATGATGATGATGATCAGTACAAAGGAGAAAGGCCTCGCGAGGACCTGTTCTTGGCTGGGACGATGAACTGCTAGGGGAGTACAAAGGAGAACTGCTAGGGTGGATTGCCTCTCGGGCTATGATTGCCCTGGATCCCCTCTCTGGATACTAGATGCCAGATGCCTCTACCCTGGGGGTGGCTAGTCCTATTTATAGGCAAAGGCCTTGGGCCTCTTCCCAAATATTGAGCGGGAAGGGCACCAACAATTGGCCAATTCGAAGGGGAACATATAGTACACTTATCCTGACCAAAGTTGGTCTTCGCCTGCCAAAGGCCCTGTGGTGACGCCGTTCTGGGCTCCACGATGAGCTCATTCCCACCCTTGGACTGGTCTTGGTCTCGTTGCACCTAAATGGATGCCTTTGCTTGATCCTCTCGCCTGCGCTTGCCCCCTTTGCACCAAAGAGGAAAGGGGAGGACACTGTGCGGTCTGGCGCCCGCCTGGCGCCCTTGGTCGTCATGGCTTGCGTCATGGGCACCTCGTGAGGTACCCTGCCTTGATCTCTCCGCCTCCTCATGAGCCAGCCTGAGGAGGCCGCGCCTGAGGATGCGTTGTGTCGTCCTGCCCGCGAGGCTTGGCCCCTCGCGAGGGTCTTGAGTCTCGTGTTGATGAAGGTGGGCCATACTGGGCCTCCATTCGAGCCACGCCGCCGGCCGCAGGCAGGCAAGTCTGGGGACCCCCGTTCCCAGAACGCCGACATCTCCGGAGCCCTAACGCAGCGGGACGGGTCGCCTAATGGAACATTGAGCTACAAGCGTTCCAGTTTGAGTTCAGCACCACCAAGATCATCAAAGGTGCGGCCCTCGCTGACTTTGTGGTAGACTAGACTGATGCCCTGACCGATAAGTGGGCGAAGATCGTTCCCTCGCACCCGGCAGTGAAGCACCAGATGGTTGGGTCATGTATTTCGACGGAGCGTTCGCAGTCAGGGCGCGGGGGCTGGAGCCGTGCTCATCTCGCCCACCCAGGACAAGCTCTGCTACGTCGTGCAACTGTGTTTCCAACACGGCGAGAAGGTCTCCAATAACATCGCGAAGTACGAAGGCCTAATCGTCGTCCTCAATGCTGTGGCGGCTCTGGGGTGAAGCTCCTCGCCATCAGGGGAGACTCCCGGCTCCTCGTCAACTTCTCCAACAAGGCGTACAAACTGAAGGATGGGCACATGGAGGATACCTCGAGGAGGTACGCAAAATTGAGAAATGATACTTGGGCTTAGAGTTGCAGCACATGCCGCGCGACGCAAACAAGGAGGCGGGCGACATCGCCAAGAGGGCGTCCCGGCGTCAACCTCAGGAGCCTGGCGTCTTTGAGGAGAGGCTCTTCAAGCCGTCGGCAGCTCCCCCCGCTGCCGGACCAGCATCGCCTCAGGAGGAGCTTCCCCCGGCACCCCTTTCAGGCGCCCCCGCTTGTGGCCCGACCTCGGGAGCTCGCTTGCTCCTTGCGCTCGAGCCTAAGGAGGGGTGCTAGACCAATGAGTTCAAGGCGTACCTGCTCCGGGGCACCCTGCCAGATAAGGAGGAAGACGCAGAGCGTGTCGCCCGCCAGGCCACTGCATTTTGCATTTAGGAGGGTGAGCTCTAACGGAGGTGCCCAAACGACGTTTCTCTACTGTGCATCTCCAGGGAGCAGGGACGCGAGCTGTTGACTGACATACACGGCGGGGATTGCAGGCATCACTCTTCATCACGCACTCTCATGGGCAAGGCGTTCCACAGCGGATTGTACTGGCCCACGGCACTCAATGATGCCACTAAGCTGGTAAGATCTTGTGATGCCTGTCAGTTCCATGCCAAGCAGATCCACCAGCCCGGGCCTCCAGACCATCCCACTTTTGTGGCCATTCGTGGTCTGGGGGCTGGACATCCTGGGCCATTCCCTTGAGCGCTTGGGGACTACCTCTACCTCCACGTCACCATCGACAAGTTCACCAAGTGGGCGGAGGTGGAGGATGTCCGCACCATCCCGGCTAGCTCGGCCGTCAAGTTCATCGAGGGCCTCATGAGCCGCTTCGGGGTTCCCAACCGCATCATCACCGACAATGGCTCACAGTTCACCAGCAACCTTTTAAAAACCTATTGTGCTAACCTTGAAACACAGATATGCTACGCTTCACTGGCGCACCCTCGGAGCAATGGCCAGGCTGAGCGCGCCAATGCACAGTTCACCAGCTCCAGTCCGTGTTGTGGTCCATCCGCACCACTGCAACCAAGCCGATGGGCGAGACCCCGTTCTTCCTCGTCTATGGAGCCGAGGCGGTTCTCCCTCATGAGGTCAGGCATCGCTCCACGTGGGTCTTGTCATTTGATGAGGCACGCCAGGACGCCTCGTGGGGGGTGGACCACGTGCTAGGGGAGGAACCCCGCCGCCAAGCCTCGCTCCGAGCAGTGAGGTACCAGCAGGCGCTACCGCGGTATCACTGCCGCAGCGTCCACTCCAGGACACTCGAGGTGGGTGATCTCGTCCTGAGGCAGGTGCTCTCCAGGGAAGGGCTGCATAAGCTCTCACCCAAGTGTGAGGGCCCGTTCAACATCGCCCGTGTGTCAAGGCCTGGCGCCGCACGCCTGGAGACGCAGGACGGGATCCCCATCCGTAACGCCTGGAACATCCAGCACCTCACGCCTGTGAAGGTATCCGCTTGTGACACTCTCACGTAATAATGAGTTGGGGTTGTACACGTGCCGGAGTCTCCTGAGTGCTGCCCCTGGGCCTTACAGGGGCTCCCACCCATGTCCTAGTGGAGGCCCCATGCTCCGCGCTGGTGGGAAGAAAAGAAGACTAGTCTAGGTGCCGGACGCGGCTATTCTTTTGCTTGCTCTTTTTAGCTGGTTGATGACCCACAAGTATAGGGGATCAATTGTATCACTTTTCGAAATTAAGAGTGTAGAACCCAATGAGGAGCAGAAGGAAATGACAAGTAGTTTTCAGTAAGGTAATGTCTGCAAGTGCTAAAATTGTAAGTGGCCAGTAGTTTGATAGCAAGATAATTTGTAACGAGTAAGCAACGGTAATTGTAACAACTATGCACCAAGGTAGCCCAATCCTTCAAGGCAAATGACAGGCCAAAACGGTCTCTCATGATAAGCAAAGCATTCTTGAGGGTACACGGGAATTTCATCTAGTCACTTTCATCATGTTGGTTTGATTTGTGTTCGCTACTTTGATAATTTGATATGTGGGTGGACATGTGCTTAGGTGCTGTTATTACTTGAATAAACCTCCTACTTATGATTAACCCTCCCGCAAGCATCTGCAACTACGAGAAAAGTATTAAGAATAAATTCTAACCATAGCATTAAACTTTTGGATCCAATCGATCCCTTACGGAATAGCGCATAAACTGGGGTTTAAGTTTATGTCACTCTCACAACCCACCATCTATTTACTACTCCATAATGCACTCCCTTAGGCCCAAGTATGGTGAAGTGTCATGTAGTCGATGTTCACATGACACCACTAAGGTAATCACAACATACATACTATCAAAATATCGAGAACATATCAAGTTCACATGATTACTTGCAACATTATTTCTCCCGTGACCTCAAGAACAAAAGTAAATACTCACAAATGATAAACATATTCATGATCAGAGGAGTATTAAATAGCATATTGGATCTAAACATATAATCTTCCTCGAAATAAACCATACAGTAATCAACTACAAGATGTAATCAACACTACTAGTCACCCCCTAGCACCAATCTATAGTTCCGGTAACAAGATTGAATACAAGAGATGAACCAGGGTTTGAGATGAGATGGTGCTGGTGAAGATTTTGATGGAGATTGCCCTGCCCAAGATGGTAGAGTTGTTGGTGATGATGATGACGATGATTTCCCCCTCCGTGAGGGAAGTTCCCCCGGCAGAATCGCTGCGCCGGAGGGCAAAAGTGCTCCAGCCCAAGTTCCACCTCGAGACGGAGACACTCCGTCCTGAAAGCCTTATCTTTATTTTTCTAGGTCAAAATGACTTATATACCAAAAGATGGGCACCGGAGGTGGGCCGAGGAGGCCACAACCCACCAGGGCACACCTTGGGGGCCTGGCGCGCCCAGGTGGGTTGTGCCCACCTGGTGGCCCCCCTCTGGTGTTTATTGGCTCCAATATTTCTTAAATAATCCATAAAAAATCTCCGTGAAGTTTCAGCTCATTTGGAGTTGTGCAGAATAGGTGGCCTGACGTAGCTTTTCTGGGTCCAGATTTCCAGTTGCCAGAATTCTCCCTCTTGGTGTGTTCCTTGCAAATTATGAGAGAAAAGGCATTAGAATTACTCCAAAAATCTTTATTATGGATAAACATTATAAATAATAGTAATAAAACATGATGCAAAATGGACCTAACAACTCCCCCAAGCTTAGATCTCGCTTGTCCTCAAGCGAAAACCGAAATCGAGAAACAAGTCCACATGCTTTGAGAGAGAGGTGTCGATAAAAACAAAATACAGACATAGAAGCATCATGTTGATTATTATAACATCAACCAAATTTAACACATGACTTTTATCATAGAACTTGCATCATATACTTCCAATGTATAAGTAATAGTTCATCACATAATCGAAGTATAAAGCAAAAACTCTTTTAGAAACCAACAAACTATGTTCTCAGTCAACTTTGCAACTACAATTCATCATCTTTTCAGGAAGAGTCATGTGTCGGAGCCTTTAAAGCAAGTCCACATACTCAACCATCATATAGTCTTCTATGGTTGCTAACACTCACCACATACCCATGAACAAAATGTTTCAACCGGACACATAGAAAGATAGGGGCTTATAGTTTCGCCTCCCAACATACTCACCTCAAGGGTGATGTCAACAATAATAATTCATGCTATCTATATTCAACTGGACATATGTGCCTAAATCTTTCCTCACCACATGAAGCTTGCCAAAATAGAAAATAAAAATGGATAGAAGGAAAACTTTGACTCTTTGCATAAATGTAAATACATAAAAGTAAAACATAGGCCCTTCGCAGATGGAAGCAGAGGTTGCCATGCGCTTATTTGTTTGCATGCTCAATCCCTTAGTGCAAGAGAACATCACGTTGTGTTGCCCCTTAAGATGACAACCTTTATTATGTTGTCTGTCGCTTTTATTCATTGTCATCCAAGTTCGTACAATGCTCAATTTTCTCTTACACTAAATGATCTCACATATTTAGAAGCAATTTTTATTGCCTTTTTGCACCGATGACAACTTACTTGATAGATCTTGCTCAATCCATAGGTAGGTATGGTGGACACTTGAAAAAGATTTGGGTTTAAGGGTTTTTGGATGCACAAGTAGTATCTCTACTTAGTGCAGAATTTTTGGCTAGCAAAGATAGGGGCAAGCACCACATGTTGAAGGATCTATGACAATATGACTTCTATGTGAATATAAACAAACATAAACCATTAAGTTGTCTTCCTTGTCCAACGTCAACAATTTTGGCATATAATATTTTGATGAGGGTTCACAATCACAAAAGATTTCTGGGATAGTATATTTATATGTGAATCTTCTCTTCCCTTATTAATTCTTTCATGAGTTGCATCATTAACTAATTCTATGTTTATCAATCTCTAATAAAATTTTCTTACCTATACTTTTCCTTATGTGGTGCTATCACCTACCATAGGATTAGTATATAATCTTATTTATTTATTTCCTTCCTTTTATTTATTTATTTATTTCCTTTCTCTATTTCTTTATTTCTTATTTCTTCTCTTTATTTGCAACGTGAAAGTAAAGAAAGCAAAAACTCAAACTAAACTTTATTATATAACTTGCACACAATTATAATGATAGATCACTAAGCAAACTCTCAAAGAAGAAAGGATCGAACTAAACTTTATTTCCTAAAGCAAAAGATTGAACTAACATAAATAAAAGCAAAAAGATAGTGGGATGATACGATACCGGGGCACCTCCCCCAAGCTTGGCGGAAGCCAAGGGGAGTGCCCATACCCGATACTCAGTTCTCCTTTGGTGGCGAAGAAGATGGTGGTGGTGGTGAAGAAGAGGCCTTGTCCTCAGATTTCCATGGCAGTGTTCCACCATCATAAGAGGAAGAGTGAGTCTCACCGGTCCTGCAACTAGCATCCAAACTCATACCTTTAAACCTCGCCTCATATTCAAAGACTTGGTTCTGGAGGTCATAGATCTGGCTTTGGAGGAAGTTGATTTGCTCGTTGAAGGTGAAGACAATGTCCTTTATGGGCTTTCCATCCACCTTGAGATCATGGGAGAGGTCCGTGATCATGAGGTGATTGGCATGGAGTCCACGCTCCACCATCCCCTTGCACCGGAAAACTTCTTGCTCTAGATCTTCAAGCCTAGCCTCCATGGTTCCCATCCCCTTAGGACAGGGCACATCCCGAAGGTGAAGCAGCCCCTCATGCATCTCAATGACCTAAGGGTGCTGCACCACCTCCCGCAGATATGGGTTAATGACGTTCTTGAAGAAATTGTCCTTGGAGGAGCTTGAAGCAGCCATGGTAGATGGGATCTGACAGACAACAACAAGGGAAAAAGAGAACAGAGGATTTCTTCATGATATGGTGGTTAACAGGTTCGGGAAGTGTGTGTGTGTGTGTATATATATATATATATATATATATATATATATATATATATATATATATATATAATCTTGCAGGACAAGTACATGGAAGAAAAACGGAGTACGGGAGGTGTCCCAAGTGGGCACAACCCACCTGGACGCGCTAGGCAAGCCTGGCGCGCCCTGGTGTCTTGTGCCCACCAGGGGATGCTTCCTAGAAGTTTCTTTATTTCCAAAATTCTAAAATATTCCAAAACTGATAATAAACATTTTTGCAAATTTTCTGGAGTCCGTTTTCTTACAGTATAACGTACCTCCTTATTTTCACGGTTCTGGAGTGTTCCGGAAGGTCTCATTTATGTGCTCTTCCGGTGTCAAAGTTTGGATAATATTACTTTCAATATTAATAGGCGTACCTGAGATATAATGCTTTATTCGTTGCCCATTCACAACCTTCGGGTTAGTACCATTGGAATTATTTATTTTGATGGCTCCGGACTGGTAAACCTCCTCGATGACATATGGGCCTTCCCATTTCGAGAGGAGCTTCCTTGCAAGAAATCTAAAATGAGAGTTGTACAAAAGGACATATTCTCTGACTTTAAACTCTCACTTTTGGATTCTTTTGTCATGCCATCTTTTAACTTTTTCTTTGAATAACTTTGCATTTTCATATGCTTGGGTTCTCCATTCATCTAATGAGCTTATATCAAACAACCTCTTTTCACTAGCAAGTTTGAAATATAATTGAGTTCTTTGACTGCCCAATATGCTTTATGTTCTAACTCAAGAGGCAAATGACAAGCTTTTCCATAAACCATTTTATAAGGAGACATACATATAGGATTTTTATATGCTGTTTTATAAGCCCAAAGTGCATCATCTAATTTCTTAGACCAATTCTTCCTGGACCTATTAACATTCTTTTGCAAAATTAATTTTATTTATCTATTGCTAAGTTCAACTTGACCACTAGACTGAGGATGATAAGGTGATGCAATTCTATGGTTAACATCATACTTAGCAAGCATTTTACAGAAAGCACCATGAATAAAGTGTGAACCACCATCAGTCATTAAATATCTAGGGACTCCAAACCTTGGGAAAATAAATTCCTTAAGCATTTTAATAGAGGTGTTGTGATTAGCACTACTGCTTGGAATAGCTTCTACGCACTTAGTAACATAATCAACAACAACCAAAATATGTGTATACCCATTAGAGGAAGGAAAAGGTCCCATGTAATCAAATCCCCAAACATCAAATGGTTCAACAACAAGTGAATAATTCATAGGCATTTCCTGACGCTTACCGATATTACCTATTCTTTGACATTCATCACAAGATGAGACAAACTTACGGGCATACTTGAAGAGAGTAGGCCAATAAAATCTAGATTGCAATACCTTGTGAGCAGTTCTATCTCCAGCGTGATGCCCTCCATAAGCCTCGGAGTGAAATTTCCGTAGGATTTGTCCCTGTTCATGCTTAGGTACACAACGTCTAATAATGCCATCTACCCCTTCTTTATAAAAAGGGTTAATTTGATAAATGCCACTTCAATTATGGTGATTATGAGAAATGCCACTGCAATTTCCAAACTTTGGAAAATGCCATTTCATTCCATTTCCAGTGGCATTTTTCGAAGTCTGCAGTGGCGTTTTTCAAAGATTGCAAAATTTGCAGTGGCATTTTTCAAAGTTTGGAAATTGCAGTGGCATTTTTATGAATCGGCATAATTGGAGTGGCATTTATCTAATTAACCCTTATAAAAATGTGGGTCATCCCAAAAGTAATGTCTTAAATCATAGAAGAATTTTTTTCTTTTGTTGATATGTAAAGCTAGGTGGTAAATATTTAGCAACCATGTAATTAGCATAGTCAACTTACCAAGGAGTACTATTAGTAACATTTATTGCAGCTAACTGTTCATGAGGAAAACTATCATCAATAGGTAGTGGGTCATCAAGCACATTTTCAAGCCTAGACAAGTTATTAGCTACGGGATTCTCAGCTCCTTCTCTATCAATGATATGTAAATCAAATTGTTGAAATAAGAGAACCCAATGAATAATTTTAGGTTTATCATATTTCTTTTTCGTAAGATATTTAATAGCTACATGGTCTATGTGAACGGTTACTCTGGAATCAACAATATAAGGTATAAATTTATCACAAGCAAACACAACTGCTAGGAATTCTTTTTCAGTAGTAACATAATCTCTTTGAGCATTTTCTAGAGTTTTACTAGCATAATGAATAACATTCAATTTATTATCAACTCTTTGTCCAATAACAACACCAACAACATAATCACTAGCATCACACATAATTTCAAAAGGCAAGTTCCAATTAGGTGGTTGAACAATATGTGCAGTAACTAAGACTGTCTTGAGTGTTTCAAAGGCTTCAAGATAATCATCATCAAAAACAAAAGGAACATCCTTTTGCAAGAGACTAGTAAGAGGCCTAGAAATTTTATAAAAGTCTTTGATAAATCTCCTATAGAAACCAGCAGACCTAGGAAACTACGTGTGACGCCCCCGATTCAATCGTACACTAATCATGCACGCAAATGTGTACGATCAAGATCAGGGACTCATGGGAAGATATCACAACACAACTCTACAAATAAAAATAAGTCATACAAGCATCATAATACAAGCCAGGGGCCTTGAGGGCTCGAATACAAGTGCTCGATCATAGACGAGTCAGCGGAAGCAACAATATCTGAGTACAGACATAAGTTAAACAAGATGCCTTAAGAAGGCTAGCACAAACTGAGATACAAATCGAACAAGGCGCAGGCCTCCTGCCTGGGATCCTCCTAACTACTCCTGGTCGTCGTCAGCGGGCTGCACGTAGTAGTAGGCACCTCCAGTGTAGTAGGAGTTGTCATCGACGGTGGCGTTTGGATCCTGGGCTCCAGCATCTGGTTGCGGCAACCGGGTAGAAGGGAAAAGGGGGAAAAGGGGGAGAAAGCAACCGTGAGTACTCATCCAAAGTACTCGCAAGCAAGGAGCTACACTACATATGCATGGATATATGTGTAAAGGGCCATATCAGTGGATTGAACTGCAGAATGCCAGAATAAGAGGGGGATAGCTATTCTTAACGAAGACCACGCTTCTGGTCGCCTCCATCTTGCAGCAGTTAGAAGAGAGTAGACTGAAGTCGTCCAAGTAGCATCGTATAGCATAATCCTACCTGGCGATCCCCTCCTCGAAGCCATGTTAGAGAGCGATCACCGGGTTTTATCTGGAACTTGGAAGGGTGTGTTTTATTAAGTATCCGGTTCTAGTTGTCATAAAGTCGAGGTACAACTCCGGGTCGTCCTTTTACCGAGGGACACGGCTATTCGAATAGATAAACTTCCCTGCAGGGGTGCACCACATAGCCCAACACGCTTGATCCCATTTGGCCGGACACACTTTTCTGGGTCATGCCCGGCCGCGGAAGATCAACACGTCGCAGCCCCACCTAAGCACAACAGAGAGGTCAACACGCCGGTCTAAACCTAAGCGCGCAGGGGTCTGGGCCCATCGCCCTAAGCACACCTGCACGTTGCGAACGCGGCCGGAAGCAGATCTAGCCCCCTTAATACAAGAGCGAGCTTACGATCCAATGCGGCGCGCGCCAATCAGTCGCTGACGTCATGAAGGCTTCGGCTGATACCACGACGTCGAGATACCCATAACTACTCCCGCGTAGATTGTTAGTGCGTATAGACCAAATGGCCAGACTCAGATCAAATACCCAGATCTCATTAAGCGTTTTAAGTATCCGCGAACGCCGACCAGGGCCAGGCCCACCTCTCTCCTAGGTGGTCGCAAACCTGCCCTGTCGCTCCGCCACAAAGTAACAGTCAGGGGCCGTCGGGAACCCAGGCCCACCACTACCTGGGTGGAACCACCTGCCCCTTCAGCCCCCAACTCCGAACAGTATCACAGGTAATGTAACAGTGTAAAGTATATAGTATATGCCCGCGATCACTTCCCGAAGTGATCACGGCCCAGTAGTATAGCATGGCAGACGGACAAGAGTGTAAGGCGACTGATGGAACACTAGCATCCTATACTAAGCAAGTAGGATTGCAGGTAAAGGTATCAACAGCAGTATCAAAGACAGGCTATGCATCAGGATAGGAATAACGAAAGCAGTAACATGCTACACTACTCTAATGCAAGCAGTATAGAGGAGAGTAGGCGATATCTGTTGATCAAGGGGTGGTGCTTGCCTGGTTGCTCTGGCAAGAGAGAGGGGTCGTCAACTCCGTAGTCGAACGGGGCAGCAGCAGCGTCGGTCTCGGTGTCTATCCTGAGAAGAGGGGGGAGAAACAATAAATATTTAAGCAAGCAGATGCATAGTGATGCATGACATGACAAGTAACGGCGTTAGAGGTGCCCTAACGCGGTATGGGATGATACCGGTGAAGGGGGGAAACATCTGGGAAAGTTTTCCCGGTGTTTCGTGTTTTCGAGCAAAGGAGCCGGAGGGGAAAGTTTGCAAGTTTGATATGTTAGGAATGTGTGGCGGACGAACGGGCTGCGTATCCGGGTTCGTCTCGTCGTTCTGAGCAACTTTCATGTACAAAGTTTTTTCATCCGAGTTACGGATTAAAAGATATGATTTTCTAAAGATTTAAATCATTTTCTGATTTTAATTAATTACTTAAATCCAACATTATCCAAAACAGTGAATGATGACGCAAGCATGACATCAGGGTGATGTCAGCAGGTCAACTGGTCGGTTGACCAGAGTCAAAGCCGACTTGTGGGTCCAGTGGGACCCACCTGTCATTGAGCCAGAGTTAAAACAAGCTTTGTTTTAAACTAATTATGATTAACTTTGTGGGCCCCATTAGTCAGTGACTAATTAGCCTAGATTAATTAGAATAACTAATTTTAATTAGTTTAAAGGGTGGGGGCCACTGGTCAGCTGCTGGGACTAGCCCAGTTAGCAAGTTGACCATGATCAACAGGTCAAAGGGGGCCCTGGGCCCACCAGTCAGTGGCCCAGGCGGTGCCACGTGGACGCCATGTCGGACACCGGCCATAGACGCGCCGGAGCTGACTCCGGCGAGCCAAACACGGCGGCGCAGCTTGGGAGGGACGCGGGTTTCGGCTAAGGTGGCTCGTTTCGAGCGCGGGAGGTGGCGTTCGAAAGCAGGGGCTCGGGCGCACCCATTCGTGGCCTCAGCCAGGGCTGGGACGGATGGTGTTGACGACGGCGTCAACCGCGGCGGACGCCGTAGTTCGGTCGAGCTTGGGAACGACGTTGCAGAGGGAGAAACGACCGGTGTTCGGCACCTACAGCACCTATGCGAGCTCACCAAGCGAATGGAGGCACGCACGGGACCACAGGTCCACCGTATCCTCGCCGGAGATGAGTGCGTGCGGCGGAGCATTTCGGCCGACGGCGGATCGGTTGCTAGAGCTCGCTATCGATCGCGTGGAGTGAGGGGAAGGAGAGTCATGCTCACAGGGGGCCTGCAGATGTGCTAAGCGGGCGCGGGGAAGGCTTGATGGTGACGAACGGGCGACGGCGATCCGAGGTGGCCGAGGAGGAAGATGAAGTCGTCGCGGTCGCGGCAGGGGCTCGGAGCTCCAAGTCGAGGTCGTAGGCGGTGTAGGGTACGGCGACGAAGTGAACAGGCATGGCGGGCGGACGTGGGGAGGACGGTGGCCGCGAGGGCGACGGCGGCCATGGCGGCAGAGCGTCGGATGTGGGTGGGGAAAGGGGATCTGGGCGAGAGGGACGAACTGGGAGGCGTCTAGGGTTAGGGTTGCGCCAGGGGGGTCGGGGACGGCCTTGTAGTCGCGGGGGATGCGGCGGATTGCCGACACATGCTCGATCCGCGACGTGGTCGGGCACACGGCGACCACCCAGCCCCTGGTGACTAGTAGGAAGAAGAAGGAGGTGGGGATGGTGGCCTGGGACGTTTGGTTTAATGGGCTAAGGTGGCCAGTAGGTTTAGGTCTCTTTTTTTGTATCCCCTTTTCTGTTTCTTTATTTCTTTACCGTTTTCATTTATAGCTACTTTTATTTTAGTTTTATAAAATACCAAGTTAGCACCTTAAATTAGTATCACCAATACAGGCCACTACCAAACCTAGTTTGTAGCCAAAATATATTAGTTTAATATTTTTATAATTCCAAAAGCAATTAAATTGTTATTTTAACCATTGTGTTATTTAGTTTAGGGCATTTAGACCTTTTGAAAAAGGTTGGTTCCAACACCAAAATTAGTTAGGGATTATTTGCCACATGATGAACATTTTAGTTTTGACTTTTGAAAACTTTAATTGTTTGACTTGCTTTTAATTTGAAATTTGAACGGGATTTGAATCATCTCAAGATTAACAACAGTAATCGTGGTGTCGTGGCATCATTAGCGGAGGGTTACCGTAGCGTAACTATCCGGGCGTCACAATTCTCCTCCACTACAAGAAATCTCGTCCCGAGATTTAAGAGGTGGAAAACGGGGGAAAGGTCTGATTACGAAATTCTAACGAATCTTCTCGGTCTTGGTTGCTCTTCTCGAAGTGGTCGATCCATTATATTGATGTTTTCATTTTTTTCTGCTTCAAGTCATCAAGATGAAGTCGGCATGCTTTCTTGGGGGCTTCCATCATACTTACAAAGGAATAAGGGGGGGGGGGTATTCCGGGAGAACGAACCTCTATAAAGTTGACTATCTGTTCGATAAGATCGGGGAAGGTGGCAGAAAGTAACTCTCGAATTGAAACTTAAGGAAATATCGAGAGCAAAATAATGAGGTTTCATGGGAAGTTTCGAGCGAGTAGGCAACCGTCCGATGCCTGAAACAGGGCGTGAGAGGGGCTCAAAGCAATCGGGAATAATAATTACTTGTGTTACCAAAATAGATCACTAGGAAGGTGGTCCGTGAATTACATATGAGGCCACGCACGAGGAATAAATATGGAAACAGGGGGTGTACATGGGAGTCAGGTTTCGATCATGTGGAACTGTGGGTTATGGGCCCACCATGTGTTTTTTTAGGAGCAGTGACATCTTGCACGGTCATGATAGCAAGACATGTCAGTGAATAACCGGTCAGTTATGTTGGTAGCATCATTGGTACCAAGGGCGATGGACAAAGAGAACCATTTTCCTGCTCGTTGAACGAGGCGGACCATTAGGCAAAGTTCTCGTCCATCGGTGTATACCAGAATGTCATCAATAATAGTAACAGGGTCTTACTGACAGAGTTATACACCGAGGTGTTTACATAAGCAGGAGAATATTACTGCTTAGATCCTATAGATCACAAGAAACGTTAAATCAACCAATGGAAGGGAAAATGTGTTTAAACACATATATCAGGGGTATATCCTTCCCAAGGACAAGCAGAGCATGATATCCTTGGCAGGATATAATGTAGAAAACTCTTTAGGAAAGGGGAGAGAAATTTCATGACATTACCGATGCAACGGTGTTTGGATAATTGAGCAAGTAACATTTAGCATTGGGCTTCAAATGTTCTTGCTGAAAATCGGAGCACCACCAACATGCTTCGAGATAGCATTGTGATGGTCTACAGGTGAAGATCAGACTTTGGAAAGAAAAGGATCCATCAGGAACAACTTATAGAATAAGTCTTACAATTTCCTCATGGGAGAATGGCTACCCTTGCTAAAAGGAAATTATAACAATAGGTCCTCCGGTCGGGTGTGCTAGGCATGACATCACCTTACCGAGTCATATAAAGACCAATGTTATAACTCTTGGAAATATGCCCCAACCATCATATCTGACAGAGGTTCAGATCCGATTGGTGTCAGGTTACCTCTGACTTAGAATGCCAGAGAAGAAAAGTGCAACACAAATTGTCGAGATGACATTGTAAGATTCTCGGGAAATGAACTATGGGAGTGAGTATCGACACAAGAGTTCATCACTTAAACCAAAGAGAGGATGACGGGGTAGCTGATGGAGTCAGCGACAATCCTTGAGATTTCCAAAAATGTGGATTTCCACAGTTATGTGAACAAGGAGATAACATTTGTTGGCTCAAATGATATAATGATGTATGCTCGAGGAAAACATACACAATTAAAAATTGGTTGAAAAGTGCACCCGAAATATGGGCTTGGTTGCACGATCAATGTTAGAAAGGTGACTTAATGAACAATAGTATTAGAATGAAACTCGACCATTAACTTGAAAGCAATAGGGTTGCTAGAAACACAAACAAGTTTGTGTTGAACGGAAGGCAATAAAGTGGTCGATGATAACAAAATCATCGAGGGCAAGGGGGGTACTTCTCATCATGAATCCAATTGATATACTGGAAGGGGTCAAAATGTTGATGATGATCATGACCCATTTGTCGAGAGGTTTCAAGATGTAACCGATCGGCGATGACATCAAGTCAACGGAGTGATGAAGCGAGAAGTTATTGAAACCATAGGCACGACACAAACTCGAAATCAAGCTTGCTGTTCAAGGCAAAATGGTATGATGAGGAAGATCGACGTAAGCTTAGCTCATCGTCAAAAGTTGTGCTCCGGGAATAAGGACCAGGTAGCACATTTAAAAGTTGCACGATAATGATATAGCCGATCAGGCTAGGAATGACTAGCAGGGTTAATAAACTCATAAGCAATGAAGTTTACTTAGAGTTATTAAATTAGAGTGCGGAATTGATTCACTTATCAGTGTTCTCAGCTGATGACAACCCAAAACCCAGGAAAATTTGGATTTGGTAAGAATTAATAGTAGATGAAGAACCCATAAATTATGTAGTTCCATGATATTCTCGAGATACCAGGGTGTAATACTCGACGAGAGGTCAAAGTAAAGATTGGACTGGTGTATTGATCCATAGAAGTCAAGTGCTTAAGCTTGCCCGAGAAATGGGATCAAAGAAGAACATATGGTCGGAACCATAGTTGCAAATGATCAATTCACAGATACCGGATGATAGTTATCAAGGAAATAATTATTATTACAAGAAGCTTCCATGATAGGATCTACATCATGTCCATGGGCATGAACACAAAGTTCAAGGTCGACTCCCACTTCTTTAATGCATAACCTTTCATTCACTTCTAGTTGTCAATAATGACATTGGTGTTGAAAGTTTTACCTGGTGAAATACCACATAGTACGACCCGTGAAATCTTTCGGGTTCACACGGTTTAAGGAAGGCATATGGTCAACCCATCGGGGCATCTTAGGAGTATATACCACACATTTCAAGAATAAAGAACGCAACTCGATAGTAGTGTATGCTTGAGAAAGCAAATGATACAATTTACTAAGGGCATTATGTATCAGGTAAAGAACTCACAAGAATTTTGGTTGTGAAGGACATTGTCGGATAATAACCCGGCAATGGGTATGGCGGTCCACAACGGGGCTGATGTGAGTATCGGTACTCAACCAGAGGAAGAAGAATGCACGGGCATCATATTATAGAACATCCGAATATTTCGATGCTTAGATAATAAATGAATTATGATTTCCAAAACAAAGGATCAGAAGCAGACGCTCTGATCAAGGATGGATAAGTTGGATAGACCAGAGGCACAATTGACGACAAATAGTTTGGTCGAGAACCAGCTCATGTTCAAAAATGATGTCTGAGCCGGAAAGATAATTTAGAAGGGTTGATAGATGATTGTGTGCATTCGCACACATGTTGAATCAATAGGATCAAAATGACGGTGTTAAAAGATACTAGTGAATATTGCCAGATATATGGGAAGCATCCATAATGCAAGTAGACAAGTATTTGCAGAGCAATAAAGCTGCTAAGGATTTTCAGAGGATTGAATAGTATTTCAAAGACTTTTGTGAAACACCTGAACAATTGGGGATGAGCGGATACTCGATAAGTGCGAGGAATTATCCGTAGGGGTATTTCTGCGGCAAGTAACTGCATGGCAGTAGGCACAAAGTATTCTCGGGGTACCTTGTAATAACAAGATCGACTGGGAAATAAAAGTAAGAACGACAGGTATAAGTATTTATCCATAGGGATATTTCGGTGCTAGGGAATTGCAAAAGCAATAGGCACAAGGTCTCGAGAGAATATCGGAGAGTATTGTCAGAATCTTCTATTGAAGCAGTCGATCATCCATAATGAAAGGGCTCTCCGGGAGGAAGTGGTAACGAGAACCTAGAGTTAGATTTTAGCAAAATCATTTAACCCGAATAGAAGAGAGATCAGAGTCCCAGAGTATAGGTTGAGAAATAAAAGATCCTAATACGACCCAATGGCGACGTGGGCCCATGGGCCGCACAGCCATGTTAGTAAAACAGTTTTCAGCGACTAGACTCAACTTCGGCCAAGGAGTTGGAAAGGGGGATTCCTACAGGCAGTCGGCTCTGATACCAACTTGTGACGCCCCCGATTCAATCGTACACTAATCATGCACGCAAATGTGTACGATCAAGATCAGGGACTCACGGGAAGATATCACAACACAACTCTACAAATAAAAATAAGTCATACAAGCATCATAATACAAGCCAGGGGCCTCGAGGGCTCGAATACAAGTGCTCGATCATAGACGAGTCAGTGGAAGCAACAATATCTGAGTATAGACATAAGTTAAACAAGATGCCTTAAGAAGGCTAGCACAAACTGAGATACAGATCAAACGAGGCGCGGGCCTCCTGCCTGGGATCCTCCTAACTACTCCTGGTCGTCATCAGCGGGTTGCACGTAGTAGTAGGCACCTCCAGTGTAGTAGGAGTCGTCATCGACGGTGGCGTCTGGATCCTGGGCTCCAGCATCTGGTTGCGGCAACCGGGTAGAAGGGAAAAGGGGGAAAAGGGGGAGAAAGCAACCGTGAGTACTCATCCAAAGTACTCGCAAGCAAGGAGCTACACTACATATGAATGGATATATGTGTAAAGGGCCATATCAGTGGACTGAACTGCAGAATGCCAGAATAAGAGGGGGATAGCTAGTCTTAACAAAGACTACGCTTCTGGTCGCCTCCGTCTTGCAGCAGGTAGAAGAGAGTAGACTGAAGTCCTCCAAGTAGCATCGTATAGCATAATCCTACCCGGCGATCCCCTCCTCGATGCCCTGTTAGAGAGCGATCACCGGGTTGTATCTGGCACTTGGAAGGGTGTGTTTCATTAAGTATCCGGTTCTAGTTGTCATAAGGTCGAGGTACAACTCCGGGTCGTCCTTTTACCAAAGGACACGGCTATTTGAATAGATAAACTTCCCTGCAGGGGTGCACCACATAGCCCAACACGCTTGATCCCATTTGGCCGGGCACACTTTTCTGGGTCATGCCCGGCCGCGGAAGATTAACACGTCGCAGCCCCACCTAAGCACAACAGAGAGGTCAGCACGCCGGTCTAAACCTAAGCGCGCAGGGGTCTGGGCCCATCGCCCTGAGCACACCTGCACGTTGCGAACGCGGCCGGAAGCAGATCTAGCCCCCTTAATACAAGAGCGAGCTTACGATCCAATGCGGCGCGCGCCACTCAGTCGCTGACGTCACGAAGGCTTCGGCTGATACCACGACATCGGGATACCCATAACTACTCCCGCGTAGATGGTTAGTGCGTATAGACCAAATGGCCAGACTCAGATCAAATACCCAGATCTCATTAAGCGTTTTAAGTATCCGCGAACGCCGACCAGGGCCAGGCCCACCTCTCTCCTAGGTGGTCGCAAACCTGCCCTGTCGCTCCGCCACAAAGTAACAGTCAGGGGCCGTCGGGAACCCAGGCCCACCACTACCTGGGTGGAACCACCTGCCCCTTCAGCCCCCAACTCCGAACAGTATCACAGGTAATGTAACAGTGTAAAGTATATAGTATATGCCCGCGATCACTTCCCGAAGTGATGACGGCCCAGTAGTATAGCATGGCAGACGGACAAGAGTGTAGGGCCACTAATGGAAAACTAGCATCCTATACTAAGCAAGTAGGATTGCAGGTAAAGGTATCAACAGCAGTATCAAAGATAGGCTATGCATCAGGATAGGAATAACGAAAGTAGTAACATGCTACACTACTCTAATGCAAGCAGTATAGAGGAGAGTAGGCGATATCTGTTGATCAAGGGGGGGCTTGCCTGGTTGCTCTGGCAAGAGAGAGGGGTCGTCAACTCCGTAGTCGAACGGGGCAGCAGCAGCGTCGGTCTCGGTGTCTATCGAGAGAAGAGGGGGGAGAAACAATAAATATTTAAGCAAGCAGATGCATAGTGATGCATGACATGACAAGTAACGGCGTTAGAGGTGCCCTAACGCGGTATGGGATGATACCAGTGAAGGGGGGAAACATCTGGGAAAGTTTTCCCGGTGTTTCGTGTTTTCGAGCAAAGGAGACGGAGGGGAAAGTTTGCGAGTTTGATATGTTAGGAATGTGTGGCGGACGAACGGGCTGCATATGCGGCTTCGTCTCGTCGTTCTGAGCAACTTTCATGTACAAAGTTTTTTCATCCGAGTTACGGATTAAAAGATATGATTTTCTAAAGATTTAAATCATTTTTAAACTAATTATGATTAACTTTGTCAGTGAATAATTAGCCTAGATTAATTAGATTAACTAATTTTAGTTAGTTTAAAGGGTGGGGGCCACTGGTCAGCTGCTGGGACCAGCCCAGTCAGCAAGTTGACCATGGTCAACAGGTCAAAGGGGGCCCTGGGCCCACCAGTCAGTGGCCTAGGCGGTGCCACGTGGACGCCACGTCGGACACCGGCCATAGACGCGCCGGAGCTGACTCCGGCGAGCCAAACACGGCGGCGCGGCTTGGGAGGGACGCGGGTTTCGGCTAAGGTGGCTCGTTTCGAGCGCGGGAGGTGGCGTTCGAAAGCAGGGGCTCGGGCGCACCCATTCGAGGCCTCAGCCAGGGCTGGGACGGATGGTGTCGACGACGACGTCAACCGCGGCGGACGCCGTAGTTCGGTCGAGCTCGGGAACGATGTTGCAGAGGGAGAAACGACCAGTGTTCGGCACCTAGAGCACCTACGCGAGCTCACCAAGCGAATGGAGGCAGGCACGGGACCACAGGTCCACCGTATCCTCGCTGGAGATGAGTGCGTGTGGCGGAGCATTTGGGCCGACGGCGGATCGGTTGCTAGAGCTCGCTATCGATAGCGTGGAGTGAGGGGAAGGAGAGTGATGCTCACAAGGGGCCTGCAGATGTGCTAAGCGGGCGCGGGGAAGGCTTGATGGTGACGAACGGGCGGCGGCGATCCGAGGTGGCCGAGGAGGAAGATGAAGTCATCGCGGTCGCGGCAGGGGCTCCGAGCTCCAAGTCGAGGTCGTAGGCGGTGTAGGGTACGGCGACGAAGTGAACAGGCATGGCGGACGGACGTGAGGAGGACGGTGGCCGCAAGGGCGACGGCGGCCATGGCGGCAGAGCGTCGGATGTGCGCGGGGAAAGGGGATCTGGGCGAGAGGGACGAACTGGGAGGCGTCTAGGGTTAGGGTTGTGCCAGGCGGGTCGGGGACGGCCTTGTAGTCGAGGGGGATGCGGCGGATTGCCAACACGTGCTCGATCCGCGACGTGGTCGGGCACACGGCGACCACCCAGCCCCTGGTGAGCAGTAGGAAGAAGGAGGTGGGGATGGTGGCCTGGGCCGTTTGGTTTAATGGGCTAAGGTGCCCAGTAGGTTTAGGTCTTTTTTTTGTATCCCCTTTTCTGTTTCTTTATTTCTTTACCGTTTTCATTTATAGCTACTTTTATTTTAGTTTTATAAAATACCAAGTTAGCACCTTAAATTAGTATCACCAATACAGGCCACTACCAAACCTAGTTTGTAGCCAAAATATATTAGTTTAATATTTTTATAATTCCAAAAGGCAATTAAATTGTTATTTTAACCATTGTGTTATTTAGTTTAGGGCATTTAGACATTTTGAAAAAGGTTGGTTCCAACACCAAAATTAGTTAGGGATTATTTGCCACATGATGAACATTTTAGTTTTGACTTTTGAAAACTTTAATTGTTAATTTGACTTGCTTTTAATTTGAAATTTGAACGGGATTTGAATCATCTCAAGATTAACAACAGTAATCGTGGTGTCGTGGCATCATTAGCGGAGGGTTACCGTAGCGTAACTATCCGGGCGTCACACTACGAATACCTTTGATGTCCTTAGGACATGGCATTTTCTCAATTGCATCAACCTTAGCTTGGTCCACTTCAATACCTCTTTCAGAAATTTTATGACCCAAGACAATGCCTTCATTTACCATAAAGTGGCACTTCCCCCAATTTAAGACAAGATTTGTTTGTTCACATCTCTGCAAAACTCGCTCAATATTGCTTTAACAATCACCAAAAGACTTCCCATAAATAGAGAAATCATCTATGAAAACCTCAACAATCTTTTCTAAAAAGTCAGAGAATATAGCCATCATGCATCTTTGAAAGGTAGCAGGTGCGTTACATAAACCAAAAGGAATACGTCTATAAGCATAGGTTCCAAAAGGACAAGTAAAAGTGGTATTTTGTTGATCAGATTGTGATACAGGTATTTATGAAAAACTAGAATATCCATCAAGGAAGCAAAAGTGTGTGTGCTTAGGTAATCACTACAAAAAACTACACTTCCATGATGATACGTGTTTGTCACAGTAGGTCGCGTTTTTTGTCATGCATGCACATCCATGGCAAATTTATGACAGAATCAAGATAGTCATACCTGTGCTGTCGTAGAAGTGTTCCATGACATTACGAAAATTATCATCACGGAAGTGTCCACTTCCATGATGATAAAAAAGGATGGCCTGATGTAATTTACATATAAGATGACTGGCTAAGCAGGATGGCATTGCAAAATTCACATATATGATGCCTGGCTAAACAAGATGGCGTTGCATAATTCACATAGACGATGAATAAACTAAACAGATGGCATTCGCACAAAGGATGTCTAAACTAATCAGATGACATATTTGATGTATAAAGCAAGCAATGCAAGACACCATATGCATGATATAACCAACATCAGCATGCCAAATTAGAGCAAAGACCTCAGGGGGTAAATAGGAGTTGTCTTCTCCTTCTGAATCCCCCTCAGAACAGATATCTTCCTCTCGATTACAATCCAAAATGCGTGGAGGGGGGGCTGCCTTTGCGCCTACCATGGAGCGACGTCTGCCTGAAATTTTATTGCCACGCAAGGCTCGTCTCTTTTGCTCTACATGTTCAGTTCTATTGTTTACAATAACTGTCATGCATAGGAATAAAACATAATGAGATTATGTAAGGAGTGCATGTAGAAATCCAGAGTGATGGTAGCAACCTGTGGATAGACCCAAAACCAATAACAGCAGGCAGATAATGGCTTCAGTTAAAAAATACAGATAATGGCTTCTTTACTGTTTGTTTCCCACCCAACATGAAACTCATAGTAGACACCGGAGATTAACCAGATAGTAGATAGATACTATTGATAGTGGCCCCGATATGTACCCCACAACCATTTAAAAACTCAAGTTTGACCATTAGTTTGGAGCTGACTCAGAGTCTAATCGGTGAGCAGGACGATAAAGTAGCATGTAATATTAAGCGATGCATAACGTAAGCAGACACGAAAGAGTGCGACCTCTCTTGCGGACCCGTGTAGTCATCGAGGTCATCTGCTCGGTTGATGATGGTAATGCAGTTTTCATGGCTGCCAGCGGCGGAGAAGAAGATCTGAGGCGGTGAAAGACAGTCTGGAGGCCGGATCCCTGCTGTGCTAGACCCTTCTATCGTTGGAGCAGCTGAGCTGGGGTGGACGACGGCGCAGCAGTAGCGGGACAAACCACGCAAGGTTTTCTTTGACAACTATCTGTAAGAGAAGTAATTCTGTAAGGGCTCATTTGAATTGGAGGATACCAACAATGCAGGGATAGGAAATAGACAGGAATAGGATAGGAATGCATGTGCAAAATAGAGAATTTAAAAACACAGGATTTCTGCCAATCTAGGTGTTTGATTCACAACAATTGGAAGATCACAGGATGCAAAGAAGCATGGTGAGATTAAGTCAAACCACAAGAAAATGTACGGTTATAATGCTATTATGCTACTATCTCTTATTCTTGTGCTTCATGAATAGGAATTTGAAAAGGAGGACAAGTTAAAATTTAAATTCCTACGTTTTTTCTTTCAAGGAGACACTAAAGGAACAAATCCTTGTGCTCAGTGGACAATATATATAACATGTAGAGTAAAAAAGAGATGCAACAAGTGTACAATCTCTTTGGCGAAGCCATGTCGATCTCAGCGTGATTGGGTTGGCCGGTGAGGATGCTCCGGCTGACTTTGTTGTCGGAGGAGGGGAAGAAGATCTTCGGTGTCTGAAGATGGAGCCCGAGGTACTGCTCCGCTGTGATGGACGGTTTCATCGTTGGAGCAGCTTCAGTGAGTTGTACGACGCCGAGGCTGAAGCAGGACAAGAGAGACAACGAACAACGTTAACCAGAGTGGAATTCTAATAGTATCTCCAATGCATGACGTAAAATACATAACCACAAAGTGCTAGATGTAAAATACATCAGCCGCTCATCTCCGAACTTAACTGTCGAAACTGAACTTAACTATCAAAACTGAACTTAAATGTCGAAACTGAATTTTGCTGTCAAAACTGAATTTTGCTGTCGAAACTGAACACACTAGCAAGGTGAGGCTACATGTCGGTCGACTGACTTTTTCATCTCTGGTCAGTCAATTTTGCAGCCGTTGGATACGAAATCAAGGGCCTGCGGTTCATCTTCAACCTCCACCCCCCTGAGCTGCCAGCCACCACCGACCGAACAACAGCCCCCCGCCGCCCGCGGCCAGCGGTGCGCCACCCCGCCCGCCCCGAAAAAACTCCCCACCGCTGGTCAGCCGCCGCCCCGGCCATCCCTCTAGCCCCCCCCCCCCCCCGTGCTGAGCTTTTTCTTCGGCGATCCCCACGCCACCGCCCCCATCCTGAACCCTAAGATAGATAGTGGGGAACCTCTCCGGCGAGCCCCCTCCTCACTGCGGCTAGTTCTTCCTTCACCCCGGCGAGCCCCCCCCCCCACCCCCTGAAAATCAACTGACCCAAAAGTCGATTCAGTCGACTGAAGTGTAGCTAAATCGGAGCAGCATCGCAAGCAAGAGCAAGAGTGAGAGCAGCAGCGCGAGCAAGAGCAATAGCAAGAGCAAACCAGGCAGGGGACCGAGATCAAGAGTAGAGCAGCAGCGCAGGCGAGAGCTAAAGAAGCAGCAACTCCTACTAATGTGGACGTCGCCACCGAGGGAGCGACGCCGTGAAGGAAGTGGCCGGCGACGCCGCCGTGGATGCAGCCGCACCGTGTCGGCTCGGGACCGAGCGCCGGCAGCACCGTGAGATCGAATCAAGAAGAAAATGGGGCGATTAGTGTACAACCTCTTTGGTGGCGCCGATTAGGCCCCAGCTTCATCCGAGGAAACGGTGATGGTAAAGACGGCGGTGTGGGAATGGAGGTGGCGTGAAAGACGAGGGGAACGTCGGGGTAGCTCCTTGGAGGTGGAGGACGGGGTGGCTGAACCGGCAGGACAATGAGATCGATGACGGATCCTCATCCGGTATGGTGGATGAGGGACGTCGAGGTGTTGTTGTGGACGACGTCCTCGGGGAAGAGGCTCCGGCTGGGTGGTGGACGGAGCAGGGTTTTGGGTTTCGTCGCGGGTTTTGGCGGCCTCGGTGTACGAATGGGTGGGCGGATGGGATGGCAGTGGGGAACCATGGCTTAGAGATGCGCTTTTCCGAAATGTAGGGTAAGTTACGAAAGTAGCCCCACTGATTTGAGGCGGTTCTTTCGGTTCAGGGGTACCACGGGCATTTCACGTGTCGGGATTTCACAGGAGGTGGGAGTTTTCGCGCGCGTTGTAATTTTGGAATAGCAAGGCACGGGTTGAGATGGAGGGAGTTGTCAGAGCACAACGAGACAAAGATATATCTTAAATATTTCGGGCTAAAAAGGCGCAGGTTGAAATTTCCGGACAAGCCTAACATGTACTGTACCAAATCAATGCGCACTACAAATGTCATTCAAAACTTTGAATTCATGTTATGTTCAATTAAAATATTTCGCTACGTGTGTAATGCATGCCACCTACTACTCAAATGAACGTTTTAGTGCATTCCAAACGTATATACTACCGCTTCAATATGAACTAAATCTTAATTCATTTCTCTATTTGAATAAGATCTACAGTAATGATTGTTGTGAAGTCAAAGCATTCAAATTCCTTTCTCTGTTTTAATAAGATCTACAATCATCATTATTGTCAAGTTAAACCATCGTTTTGTATTATCTTCACAGCACACCACATGATTAGTCTCGAGTTACACATGAACTATGTGTACTATATGAACTCGAACTAGATTATTTGAATCCACTTTATTTTGATTTCAAATCACATTACATTGCTAGCTCTAGCTAGATCGTCATAATCTAAACCATGTCTCATATGTATAATGTGTTTATCACATTATGTATGGTGCCCCGCCCCCTATGTCTACAAGTATTTAGATGTGAGTTGCAAACACCACACATTACCATAAATTCAAATAAAATGTGAGAATGTTCGATATATAGTATTGTTTAGATTGTTCGATATTTAGTTGTAAGGTGCAAACGCCACACATTATCACAAATTTAAATAAAATGTGAGATTGTCTGATGTATAGTATGGTTTAGATTGTGCGGCATTTAGCTGTGAGTTCCGAACGCCATGCATTATCACATTATGGTATAACATGTGCACAACACGTGTATCACCGCTATATTCATGCATGCAATGTTTAAAACACTATGATCTCCTATTCAAATATATGAATCCGCTTTCATATCAAATTATGATCTTTGTTTGTCTCTTACACCCACACAATCCTCTAACCTTTGTAGCTACCACTAACTTTCTCTCGTGCATGCACACGCCCTCCTTGCCCTCCCCCTCCCTTGGCATTCTATCCACCGGGCACATTCATTTTTTTCTTTAGGTCATTCTCCCAGAGTCTCCACAACTCCTTTCCGACACACACCGATCGATAAACCTCTCCAGCGATGCCTGCCTACAACATACACACACACCTTCAATCTCCTCCTTTATGTGTCCTTGCCTCATGTCTCTCATACGGCCAGACACACGTGTAAACTCTCGCCCCTCTTTTCATCGATCTCACAACCGCACACTCCTCCCCCTATCTAGCTAGTAGTTGGGCCTCTTGCACCACCTCCTAGCTCCATTCTCTCTGTCTATCCGTCTTGCTGGGCCTTATTTGCCTCTAACAAATGGACATACACCGACCGATCTCTCGCTATACATATAGCTAGCTAGGTCCTTATAACTCGTTTTTACCCACACATCAATCAATCTACCTCATTAGTTGTGTCTCTCCCTTCCTCCGACAAACAACAATTGATCTACCGATCTAGTTAGGTTTGCTTACCAAACACATGGTTCCCCTTCATCATCCATGGATGCGTCCCGACAGATCTATCACGCACAGGCACACGCAGAAACACATCCCCACTCTTATTGATAACATTGCAGTTCCACCCTTAGTTTGTCTAGTAGGCCTCCCCACCATCTTCGAGAAGCAACTCCATAGCCCATCCAACACTCTACGCCTCTCCCTCCCTCTCCCTCCCTCTCTCTCTCCTCTCTCTCTCTCTCTCCCAACATATTTCCCGTCCTTCAATTATGTATGGATGTCGACCAATCTCCCTTAAGACATAGCTGGGTCTCTCCTTCTCAACACATATACGAGTCGTTCTACCTCTATAGTTAGGCCTCTGCCTACCCCTCCCCCCACCCCCTCCCCCCCCCCCCACACACACACCGATACATCGAGCGCTCTAGTCATGTCTCCCTGCCACACACAAACTTGACATGTGCCCTCTAACGTTCCGGTAGGCCAGTCGCGCTATATCTTTGACTTGCACACACACACAATTTCGATGGCTCTCTTCATCGATCTCGCACCCACCCACTTGATCCTCTCTTTGACTCTATCGATAGCTATGACCCCTCCCTCTCTTCTCGTGGATTGCCCGACCCTGTATGTATGATATGGATAGGCCTCCATTTCACACACATTGCATGCAAAATTTTGTTTGAGATGTCATCGACACATATTCCAACAAATAATTCACGAAATCAACCCCCACCCCACCCCCACCCCAAAACAAAAAACACTCACGAACACGGTTTGTATCTCTCACACACACCCATGTAGGTGGGGGACGTGCACGGAGAGAAGAGGTGCATGCACGGCGCACGTACTCCCGTCTCTTTCCCAACCACACCCGCGCGGGGACACGGTGGAGCTCATTTTTGTACGAAAAAGGCAGCCCACGTGGTAATTTGGCATGTGTACTGGTTGTCCACTTGGTGGAGGGAGGATCGTCTACCACGGGTGAACAAACAAATTGGGACTTGACGTGTTATGTTAAAAAAAGAGGCAAACCATGTGGGGCCTACCTTAGAGGCAAGGCTCTATACACTGGAGTACTTTTGATGTGTCCCGTCAACTCGCAAAATGAGGAGAAGCTTGCTTAGTATGCCGTCTCCCCCGCCCACGGGCGCAGTGGCTCGCAGGATGAGGTGAAGCTTGCTCCACCTTACGCCCGCTCCCTCGCCCATGCGCGTGGTGGCTCACAGGACGAGGAGAAAAATTTACTACTCCCTCCATTTACTCCTCGTGCCTACTACCTTGGTTATAGAGATTATATCATATTGTTTGGAATATATATGTCCCTTAGTAGATTTCAATATGAACTACTAGTACATACTCCAAACACTGATGTATATAGACGTATTTTAGAGTGTAGATTCACTCATTTTGCTCCGTATGTAGCACTCTCCCTCGCCCCTCGACCCTCGCCCACGTGGTGGACGTGCAGCAATTCATTCGGTCTCATATAGCCACAACGATATATACTGCACTACCATTATTCCTCGACTTCCCGAAGAGGCGAAGAGCCAATCGCAAGGTTAATATTTTGGAGATGCCAAGTGCAAGGTTATAGTAGAACGAGTAGTAGGTGCCGCGTCATTTATAAATGAAGTTTTTTTTCTTCAGTGGCACGTACGCAATATGATAGGTTCATATGGAGAGAAAAGGAAACCGCTCCACTATATACATAGTCAGGACGGGCCAGCCTACACAGTTGCTTGCTGGGGTTGCTCTCTTCACACTCTCTCGCACAAAACGATTGTGGCCACATCTCTAACATCCCGGCGGATCACGTCCGCTTGGGGAAGGGGTGGATGCTTAGTGTAGATGCAATGGCAGCCGCCGACGGTGAAAACCCACTGTTGGCACGTCCCGATCAGGGGTCTCCGCCGTTCTCTCTCACAAAGCCGGCGAGGTTGCCTTCGTCCCTTGCTCACTGCCGCGACATGGGCAGTTGCCGCCTCCCGCCGTCCTCCTCAAGGTTGAGGTACGTCCCTCAGGTACAACTCACTTTACAGCCAGCTTGCACCCCTGCTCCAGCTGCCCACATCACTCCCTGTGGATATTTCTCTAGTACTTCTTTGCCCCGCACATACCTCTACTGGCTTCTACGTACTGTATTTGTGATGAGTTTATGTCTCATCAACTAGTCCCAGGAATCTTATTCTAATCACGCTTCTCCAATTTCTTTGCCACAGGGATGCTCTTCTCGATTTTGGTGAAACTGCACAAAATGATCTGATGGTCAAAAGGTTGCAAACTTCATTTCTTAGGAAGCGCCACGTTGCCAGCAAATTAAAGCCTGGTTAGGGTTTACGGTTCAAGGGCTAGGGACTGCATGGATCATTTTTTAGCTGTCTCTGTTCCAAAGTAAGTGTCAACTTTAGTAGTAGTACAACTTTGTACTAAAGTTTGCACAAAGTTGAGACACTTATTTTGGAACGGAGGGAGTACATATTTGCTATGATCTGTCAACCATTGAGATGCAATAGCATGCATGTTAGTCTCCTTTATATTTGATGAAATGTTGCAACGGGCAACCTTGGATGCAAGATACATGTAACAGAAGCTGGAAGCTTCATAGCATTGTACAAATTTATCTCGCTGATAAATTACAGTACGTACTATACTAGTACTTCCTCCATTCCTAAATATAAGTCTTTGTAGAGATTTCACCATGAACCACATGCGGATGTATATAGATGCATTTTAAGTGTAGGTTCATTCATTTTGTTCCGTATGTAGTGGAATCTCTACAAAGACTTATCTACTAGTAATAACTTGCCCCCACTACTAGGAATTCTCTATCCTCTCCTTGAGCCACATCATCAAAATTGATGTAGCCGTTAGATGAAGTAAATCAGTCCAGAATAGCCGTCTGATCTAGACGTTGAGAGGCTCCGCACTAAGCCACATGCAAGCATGCAGAAATACCGTGGCACATGCATGTGAGTGGGTTTTAAATCACATCAACATGTCTGCATGCAAGCATGCACCGGTAGCATGCATGTAAGTGAGCTTTTAAGTCCCATTAACATGTCAAAAAGAAAAATATAGTCCCATTATGCAGTAAGAGTTGGCTGATCTTTTTTCCTTACATGGGATGATCTAAATGATGATGGGAGTTTATTTAGTTTGGCTACCACATTTGTCATGCGGTTATAGAGTTTTTTTAGTTCTATGAAATCGATAATTTTGCGCAGAGAGATATACCGCTGTTCCGCGGAAACGCGCGGGACTCATCTAGTAATATTTAGGAACGAAGGGAGTACTACTATGTAAAGAGTTAGGTGTCGCACGATGATAGTGTGAGGTGGGCCATGTAATCACTGAGTCTGCGTGTTTTCACTGCTCTTGCACGCCTCCGCTGTAAGAATGGAGAAAATTGTAATCTAGTAGTAGTACCTCCTTTCGCCGAAAGCGTGGGACATCCAGCAGTCCTACCACCTTAGTAATAAAGACCAATGAGCCGTCAAATCACATAGACCCAGCAGTAAGTTGGACGGACGAAGCAACCATCACTCTTGCGCAAGTGAGAGGTCGCATCCGCTCTGCCCGGGCATGAATGCGGCACTGATTTTTGGAGCGGCGCTTACCGTTTCGGGCGGGAAGCGTGCGCGGGCGATGGAGGGGCTTTGGGTGGGCCAGGCTGGTCAGGAGCGGACGTGGCAGCTGTCCGCATGTCCCTACCGGACACGCCCGGAAATGAGAGGATGCACCCACTCTCGCGGCTAAAATCGTACACTACACAACATCTCTCTGTAGGAGTAGGTCGATCTGTCGCTCTCTCTAACACACACATGCTATTAAACACACACACACACACACACGCACACGGACACACCTTGGTCCCGTTGCACCTTCTAACATGACTTATTACACCTAGATGGAGGGAGTAGTAAGTATACGAGATACGGTGGCACACTGACTTAAGTCGAATACAAGTGCCCAAAATTTGTGTGCATGTTATAATAAGGATTCACTTAAAATAGTACGTGAGCGAACAGAGGGATCAATTGGACAGTGTTCCCGAGTAGTAGCGACATGTGTGAGGTAAGATACACCACTGGCGCTTTTAATTTTTCTTATTAATTTGTTTGTTTCACCCTCTGACTGATGGGACCCAACGTACTACGTGGAGAGAGGTAAGGTGACTAAGGCTGCATTATTTCTGCACCACTGTGGATAGTCTTACCACCAAAGCCACATGACACGATTATGATTGAAATCCCAATGACTCCCACACACACACAAAAAACACAGCATGCTTGTCACACGAATGCAGGAATGTATAAAAGGTTATATCCCTCTCGTTGAACATAACGGGAGGGTTGTGTAGCTGGTTAGCCTGTTCGCTCATCAAGCTTGAGGTCTCGTGTTCGATAACTACACTTGAGCATAATTTGTGCCAGGAGGATTCTTTGACTGGTCAAAATGTTTTCTAGGGTTTGCACGCTTCACACTCTCTCTCCAGTATATATATACACGCTGGAGCCTCAGCGCTTGTAGTTGCTCTCTTCACACTCTCTCGCCCTCTCCCGCTGGAGCCTCAGCGCTTGTAGTTGCTCTCTTCATACTCTCTCACCCTCTCCACATCTAAACAAGACTTCGTTGGCATCTCTCTCCCCTCACTACTGCTCAAAGAGCCGGCAGGATCCGTCCGCCGGGAGGGGAAGGAGGCTTAACGCTGTCACCGTTGGCGAGGGACTACCGGCGCAGCTGTTCACTTTCCACCTAGCGGCGTCGCGGGAGGGCCTCCGACCCCTTCTTCTTCACCGTCGTCCTGTCGCCCACCGAACCACGCCCCAAGAACCTTAAGGTATAATTTATTTACTCCACATGCATTGCTCTAGCTGCATGTATACCATGAATCTAGGACGTGGTTCAAAGAGGAAAGGAGTGGGCGAAAGTAGTGGGAAAAGTTGTATATAGCTTGAATCTAGGATGTGGTTCAAAGAGGAAATGAAGGGGGAAAGTTGTATAGCATGAATCTAGGACGTGGTTCAAAGAGGAAAGGAATGGGGGAAAGTAGTGGAGAAAGTTGTATCGCATAAATCTAGGACGTGGTTCAAAGAGGAAAGGAAGGGGCGAAAGTACTAGTTCAAAAAGGAAAGGAAGGGACAAGGCTGTAGAGTTTGAGCAAGACTAGATTTGCTGCGCTCACATAGGGAAAGGTGTCTAAATATAACAAAGCTGGGACCAACACAAATATGCTCCTTGGTTGTTTGTTCTTTGTTGCAACAGACTGTGCATGACCACAGTACATCGGTAGATGTACATGGTGCTGGTGCGTCCACTATCCCGTGCAACTCATTAGCTGTTGTTAATGTAAGGCCCTGTTTGGTTAAATACTCCCTAGTCCCTACCTGCTTGGTTCCAGGGACTAAACATGGACTAGAGGTTATTAAATGACATGCTAAAAGACCATGTTACCCCTAGTAATGAACTAATAGAGACAAGGTGCGATGCGTGGCAGGGGAAACTGTTGGAAAAAGTCCCAAAAAGACTCCCTCGGGGTCTTCTTTCTTTAGTCCCAAATGCCCACTTTTAGTCCCTAAAAGTCCCTCCTGTTTGGTTTAGATGGGACTGACATGGAGTTTTTTTAGTCCCTACACCAAAATGTCCCTGTAAACAAACACCCTCTAATAATGCCGCTGGAAAATTGATGCAATGTCACAGTTAAAAGCAAATTACATGTTTAACAAATTTTATTGTTAATATAATCTCTATGTTAATATTAATCAATGCCACCGTTTGAGAAATGCTACTGTCTTGCTTTCTTTCCCATTTAGATAAGGTAGATGCTTCTTTTTGTTGGCTTCTATGTCATCCACCGCTATTGACCACTAATTGTTTCCTTTGCACCTCTGTGTAAACAGGGTTATCTACTTCACCTCGTTGCCATTGTGACCTTTTGTTGCACTGCACAAAACACTTTTATTTTAAGAGTGTTTTGTGCAATTCAACCAAAATGTCACACCAACAACGTTGCTTGTTGCTTGATCTTAGTGGAACTGCACAAGAAGAGATCTTACTTCCTATCCGTTAAGGCAAATTTGGTTCAGATCTTCTTCTTGTGAGTTGTTTGAATTCCGCATCATGAGAGGTCAATACTAGCCTTCTTTCACATGATTCTGCAGTGTGCTTTCATATGTTGTGCTACTTGTATGATAATGTTGCTTGATTTTAGTGAACTGCACAAATGGAGACAAGACTTCCGATCTGTATGTGCACCGTAATATCCCACTGAGGTAAGATAAGGATATTTCACAACTGCTGGCCTGTATTTTGCCACTTTCATCAGAAAATTAAGTTTAGTACTATACTTGCGCTCCCTAATTGACATGGCAAATCTTACATTGAAGGCCAAGTGATGAAGGGGAAGAACAAGCGGAAGAAAAACAAAAATCAACTCCCGGTGCTGTAATGAAGCACTGGAACTGTGATGACACAAGTAATGATATAGTTTTGCATCTTAATTTATTTCTATGGCTGGAACAAGCAATTGTTTTGCCACTGATTTGATGCCACTCTTAATGTAATATGTAATTATCTCTACTTGTGCAAACAGGGATCTTCTTTGAAGATACCATATATTTTAGTGGAACTGCACAAGAAGATGTTGGAAACATCTATACCTATACTAATTACAGACTCCCAAATAATTACCACGTTAACCAGAAATTACTAGCCGTACATCTAATGTGACCGTGTTATTACGGTGTAGACTAAGCGCTCATATTATGGGACCGATTACTATTTGATGTTGACCGATTACTATTTGACGTTAACACGATGGGACCTCTATCTCAACACAACAATAAAAAAATATCAATTGACCCACTACCACAAGTTATCTTCATCTCCCCATTAAAATATGGAATCTATAGTAATTTCTCTTCCTCTCCCCACGACATGGTCTTTCTATTGTCTCTCTACCCCTGGAAAACAAATCAATGGACTCTATGAAACAGAGGCAAGCAAGTTGGGGCATGGATATGTTGTGCTGATCAAAGAGTTATTGCATCAAAGATTAGTTTCCTCTTCGGATCAGGTTCGTTTCCTCACATGATTAGAAATTTCAAATCTCTTCCTGTCCCCACGGCATGGAATCTCCATTGACTCTCCCCCGGTAAACAAATCCATGGACTCGATGAAACTGAAGCAAGCAAGTTGGGGCATGGATCTGTTGTGGTGATCAACGAGCTATTGAATCAGAGATTATTTTCTCCCCGGATCAGGTTCGTTTACTCACACGATTTCTTCTAGATTTGTTTTCTTGCATGTACACTATTGAATCTACCGCAAGTTTTCCTTTTGATTTGAATTCGGGTTCAAAGAAATTTGTTCTCTCCAAGACTTAATCTCAAATCTTCTCACGTGTAAAGTTTGGATTCTCCATCTCAGAAGATGGCTCCACAACATCATCGCTGGTATTGCATCATCGCTGGGATTGCATCAACAACTTGGGATTTTCAATCTCAGAATGTACAAAACGATCTTTCTCATGTTTGATGGTTTGAGCACAACTATTCCCACCCAGTTAGTGTATAAGTTAAATATGATGTCTAGAAAAATCAACATCAATGAGCCTCATGTTGATTTGCAACATCGTCTCTGGTCTTGCTTCTTCCGCTAGGCGCCATCGTTTTATCCGGTTGGCTGTTGCTATCACGCTGCACAGGTTTGTGAATAGTCTTAGTGCCCGTTTTCCTAACAATTATTTCTTCCATTGGTTACATCAAATATGCTTTACCAACTTTCAGTTAGCCTATGCCGTTACTATTGCTAACCAAGAGCTTCTCACATATATTTTTTGCAATTTAAGATTCAAAGCAATGGCGTATGATATGTTGAAGGATTCCAGGAAACTGAATGTCAGAGTAGTTAGATTCTCACATCAGACGAATAGCGTCCATCGTGACAAGGTTGCAAAATATATTATTTACAAGGTATATTATAGATATTTTCTTTGTTACAACTATAATTAGAACAAGTACAAGCATTAGTAATTTAGTACCTGACTAAATGTAATGCGGTGCAGACATGGTAACCTTTTTTATCTTAAATTGTTAATGTGTTGCTATGAGATTTTACTTGTCAGCAACGTACTTCGGAGACATTGGCCTGTTCGTGTGTACACAAGGCAAAGGTAGATGAAGTGTACTGAATTGATAAGGTAAACTGCTCCTTTTTAGATGGATAAGAATCACTGACGTTGTTGCTGGATGAGGAATTTTTTTCTCGATGAAAATGGCATCGAAGGAGGTGTCTTGAGGGAGACGGTGTAACAGACCACAAAGGGGAACAACCAGATGCTCGGTGCTCTGCCCGGCGCTGCCATGCAATTCGTGAGGTAGGATGTTGCAAGGATACTGACACGGGCATTGTCGACGAGCCACCAACATTGCTACCCTCATGGCGTCGCTCAGACAGACCGCACTTGACAAGATGGCAATCACTAAGCCTGCTGACAAACAAAATATGCACAATTTACATCATGTGTCGCTGGTGTTTGTGGGCGTCCACGACAGATTCACAGCAGCCCACAACGTTCACAACCATTATTGTATACGTTTTGTTTACAACCATGTAAATAGACTTGCACATCAGCAGTCAACACGTGGTTAAACACACAATATTAGAAGTTCAATTTTTTATTTCATTGATGCATGTGTAGGCATACATATGAGGGATCCATGAGCGTGATTACTAAGATCTGAGTCGTGTGAAAATTTATGAGGTATGTACAACTATAACATTTGTATGCACATACAATTGTTTTTTATTTTTTTGCTCAGCTCTTGGTAGCCATCCATCTCCCCATCTACGATTCTTCTTTGCCCTAAAGTCTGATACTTCCTCTCCTCCCTACTTTTCTGAAAACGTATCCACATGTTTCAGTTTTCTGTATAGAAACTCTGAAATAGGCGAAACCGGTAAACTAACCAGCATGATTTGGATAATAATTGGTTCCGTAGCTCCAGCAAGAATACATGCATATGTGACAAGTTTACAATGCAACAAGATAGTGTAGAGCTTATAAACGTTTCTGTCTGATGATTTGGCAGTCATAACTAGAGCAAGAATTCAGTTTAGTGTTCTTTGGATAACCAAATATGTGTTAAATTTTCACATTAGGATCTAAATTATTTTCTCTGCAAATTTTAGACAACCAGGTCATATCATGATATTTGCATGTCTGTTTATTGTAGCTCTTTTTTGGTAAAGTTTCAAACATGTTAATCTTACAAAGAAGAACCATAGGTTTTAGAATTTTTTGGAGGGAAGCTCACATGTATGTTGAGGAGGCAGATCACTTTGTGTATATTATCAAAGCAAGAGTGAATATGATTATATCTTTCTGTTTGAACAATATGATTAGCTCATATTTCTGCATGCACATTGGTAGATAAAATATCATTTTTTCCTATTACACCGTGTGTTGTGTCACTAAATTGAGTTTTCTACTGAACATGATCTACATATTTTTAGCTCATGGATCTTTATCCATCCCATCTTGCACTGCCATCTCTTTGGCCCAGATTTAGCGAACAAGTTATGACGACTGCCTCTTTCTATATCACCACCTTATATTGTACTAAATTTAAGATAATTGCTTTGCAGCTCCAACTCTTCTCATCAAATATTAAGGTAGGTTTCTATATGATTGCCAATAAGCCCAATACGAGAAGCTAGGCATATTGGTTTCAAAAGGCTATACGGCCTGGTGCCTTTTGTTTGATTTGTTAACTACTTGTGTGGTTCATAATTTCGTAAGGTCTAATTGACAGTGGCTTGGCTAATTGTGCATGTATTATGATGAAAGTAGCTTTCTTCAAAGTTGAACCCTCAGACATGGAACTATTAAAGCGTAACAGCCTAGTAACTACGTAAATATCAAATATACTTATTGGCTTACTTTTAATTGTTAATGCCTGACTTCTAAACTGATCTGAGTAATCATTCCATTTTGCTCCTTTTGGTTTGCAGCTAGGCATTTAATTAGGGCTATGTTCAACACTGAATTGTCCACTTACGAGTGTAGAGCTGATCACATTTGTATATATTTTGGGGGATATTATACATATTGCAATATCAGTGTTGAAAATAAAGATAGGGCGTTCATAACTTTGTTTTGTGAAAAGAATTTCTATATATTCTGTTTTCTACTCCAGTGCTATGCATCTTTTTCTACTAATTACTACAGTGATAAATCTCACACTTAATGTTAACATCAAGTAACCAAGATGTGTGCAATGCCAAATAGTAGCACTATGAAAGTTGTGACACTAGGTACAAACAAGGTACATTGTAATGCACGAATACTTAAAGCGTATTGATGTATGCTTTATCTCTTTGATATCAGGTTTCTTTACTTGAGATATCAGGTTTCTTTACTTTGTCACGTGCTAACTGGGATATGTCAATGTCTTTCATTGTTTCTCCATATTAAATTTACACAACCCATGGATGATAGATCAGCACTAACACTAATAACATAATATTGTTGTTCTCAGATTGATTCTACTATACTAAAATGAAAGGATGGGAATATAGGCACAAAATCTTTGAATTGCTTAGTGCATTTTCAGAGGTCTTATTGTAAACCGACAACCAAGTTTGCTCACTGTATTAAGCAAAGTTTTTGCAAATTATCACATGTGGTAAACATCTTAGTGTCTCTAATTAAATATCAAATGATTATCCCAGTGTCAATTTAATTAGGTGAGGTTTATCTTTATGTTGTTTGTTTCAGGTTTTTAGAATTTTCTTCTCAAATATGTGGTAATTTATAGTTGAAATTGCACTCTATATGAATGATTCTATTTTTACAATAAGAAATATATAGATAGTATTTTATCCTATCATGTACAAAAGATTCAGGCTATCGATTAGAACGGGTTAACTTTAATAAAGAATAAAAGTTTACATATCACAAGAAAGTTGGATCTTGGGGCATGGTATTAGCGAAGAACAATCTATTTCGAACAACTTGGTGAATAAAACCCAAAATCTGGGGCACAATCACATTCTAGAAAAAAACTTCAGAGTGTCCACCAATTATGTTTTGTTGCTAGCCCGTGTAGTTGCACGGGTTGACGACTAGTTAAACTAATTGAGGAGTATATAGTAAGCATAGCCACCACCGTAGATAGAAACAGATGGTTCCGGAGAAGTGCTTCATCTGTATGCTCTACACAATAAGCCTCCTGACAAAGGTTGGTACTCGCCCACTGATTTCATCCATATGATTGAGCTTTGTCATATCTATTGGTGTTGTGCTATTGTTCAGATACTGTCATGAAGAAGTGGTATTGTCCTTGAGAAGTGCTTCATCTGTGTTGTTTTAAATATGTCCTTTCCTTTTTTTCTAGCAAACAGGGATGCTAGCATTTAGTAGTCCTCTTGTCTTTGCACAACAGGATCATCTTCCTCTGAAGAAGAATATGGAGTACGTGAAGTGACTAGTTCCGATTATGCCAGGATGAAGAAGCCCTGTCTATCTTCTGATCAGAAGGAGCAGTTGAAGGATGGTTACATTACTCCCCACAAGACCAAACTAACTTCAACTCAGAAGGACCGACAAATCTCCATTTTTTTGCTGTGATGCGCGAGTACAATGTTGTTCTAGGATTCTTTCTGGTGAGTTCCATTTTTCTAAAGTGTGCTCTACATGGACCATGTATGTGCCTGTTGAAACTGTCAATTCATAGTACAGTTTGCTTTATACTAATCACTTTTTTGTATTTGTGCAAACAGGGGTGCTCAGCTTGATTTCAATGGGAACTGCACAAAATGTTTATGAATACATCGAATCATTCATTTCCACCACAAGAAAGGAGGTGCCGATAAGTTCAAGGCGTTGCAACATATAAGGGTGAAATCATACAAGCTATGCGTGAATTTGGTTGGTTTTGGTGGAACTGCACAAAAAGAACAACTGGTTTATTTAGCACGAGGTGCCATGTCAATGTCTGAACTGATGGCAAACCCTGCCCATTCCACCATCGTAGGCATTTGATATTTTGGAATGGGACAACTTTGTCAAATTTTGCTCATTGATTTTAGCAAGACATGCGTTTGATATTTTCGAATGGGACGCCCTTTGTTTTCAGCAGCGTCGATAATTTTTTTCTTTTTTATTTAGTTGTGAAGTAAATATTGCCTCTGACATGTGAGTCGCTGAGATGCATAATCATCGATTGTTTTGAATGTTCTCTATGAATTGCCAGGCCTGTGTGTTTGATTGCAATGTACAGAAACGCTAAAAAGCTGCTCAAACTCTTTGTACTCCTTCTGTTCCTTTTTACTTTGCACATTGTGAAAGTGCACACTTTTTTGTATAAGATTGGTCAAAGTAGAGATTCTTTGACTGCAGACAAAACTTGTATGCAGACTAGAAAGGACCGGAGGGAGTACATGTGAAACTGCTGCAAACGAGGTGATCACCCTAGGAATAATGCTAGTACATATTGTTTTGCATGTTCATCCAATGCCAGTGATACAGGAATTCGAACTAATCGAAATAAATTCATTCATACACGGTCGGATTTCATATAAACATGCCAGATTTCATTACATTTCATACATTCTTCAACTAAAAAGGGGTGCGGTGGAGGTATAATTAATTAACCGAAGCTACCCACCTGTGTCCCGCTGAGCCGAACAGAAGATTCAGTGACTTAACTGCAGGTGCAGTTGTGTAACTGACATGTGGCCTGTTGGGCCCACGTGTCAGTCAGCCAACTGCACCAGCAGTTAAGTAGAAGCAGCATTCTTCTCCAGCGCAGCTCTCCGACTCCACGTTGCCGCCAAGAAGCTAACCGGCCGTCAATGGTCAACCCGCCTAGCTTGGCTTCAACCAGAGGGTAGCAGCGGTGGCCTTACTTGGACCCGAGCGGCGGCGACCTACCATGTTCTACTCTTCCTCGTTTTCTGTGTAGCGCGACCTCGTTGGCAGCGGGGCGGGGCGTCGGTGGAGCCGGCGATGTCCTCTGTCTCGTTGCCGGCAGGGTGGGGCCTCGGCGGAGCCGACGATGTCCTTTGCCTTGTTGTTGGCGGGGTAGGGCCTCGGCGGAGCCGGCGGTGTCCTCTGCCTCATTGTTGGCGCCACGGGGCCTCGGCGGAGCAGGGCCTTGTCGATGCTAGCGGAGCAGGGACTCTTCGGAGCCGGCATTGTCCTCTGCCTCGTCCTCAGTCTTGCCAAACAGCGCCTCGCCCGCTTCATCACCCTCTTTGCTAGCCTTTTTGTAGGCGGCCGCAGCCTCCGCCACCCGCATGCGGTACCACCAGCGCTTGAGGCGGCCCTTGCGGGCGGAGAGGTACGAGTCGAGCAGCGCCTCCCTCTCCGCCCGCTCCACGGCGATCTGCTCCTCCGCCTGCAAGTGCTCCTAGAGGAGATGGTGGTTGTAGGCGGCGTTGGCCCGCGCCTTCCGGAACTGCTCCTCACGCATCTGCCTCTTCCTGTGCATATATTGGGCAGGGGCCTCGCCGATGGTCATGGTGCAATGCACCGGCGAGGATGGCGTGGAGGATTGGGTTGGCGCCAGATCGTCGACTACCATGTTCTCCATTGGGACGTCCTTCGGCTGCCTGCCGGCTAGCCGGTCGGCAGCAATGGCTGCCATCTCCTTATGGTCCGTCGTCCGCCGTCCCGAAGAGTGTTGGAGCGCGAGGAAGCCATGGTGGCCAGTAGTGGTGTGGACAGGAGAAAGGGAACGGATGCGGATGACTGCGGCTATGGCCGGCGCAACAGTTTATATAGCAATGGTGGGCAGGCGGAGGGACAGACGTGTGGCGCCGGAGTAGCCGCCTCGGCAACCGCGTATCATTAATGTGGGCGGCAGATGGACGGACGGACGACACTTGTGTTGTTCGAAGGCGAAGCAATCGCCTGCACAGGGAAGCGGGGCGGCAGATGGACGGACGGACGACACTTGATGTTTAGCCCAGATATTAATTTTTTTCCTCTGAACAACAACGAAAACATCGCTGTAGGTATTAACTGGGCGGGTTGTGGCCCGTCTAGCCCATGCCAGATATCCAGCCCGGATATTAATTTTTTTCAAGCTGAAAATGACTAGCCCAGCTATACTTTTTTTAGGAATACCCGGGCAAGGTCAAGTTGTTATTCTCCGCCCTGCTGGGCTGCAAATCTTTCCTAGGAGGGATGCATTAGGCTTAACACGAAAATGGGCTTTAAGAAATAATAAATGGGATGTAATTATAAAAACTGGGCAGTAACTATAAAAAAATGCACCAAACACGTGATTACTGTTGGGGAACGTAGTAATTTCAAAATTTTCCTGCGCACACGCAAGATCATGGTGATGCATAGCAACGAGAGGGGAGAGTGTTTGTCTACGTACCCTCGTAGACCGAAAGCGGAAGCGTTATATCAACGCGGTTGATGTAGTCGTACTTCTTCACGATCCAACCGATCTAAACACCGAACGTACGGCACCTCCGAGTTCTGCACACGTTCAGCTCGATGACGATCCCCGGGCTCCGATCCAGCAAAGCGTCGGGGAAGAGTTCCGTCAGCACGACGGCGTGGTGACGATCTTGATGTGTTACCGGCGCAGGGCTTCGCCTAAGCACTGCAACAATATGATCAAGGTGGAATTTGGTGGAAGGGGGCACCGCACACGGCTAAGGAACGATCCGTAGATCAACTTGTGTGTCTTTGGGGTGCCCCCTGCCCCTGTATATAAAGGATGGAGGAGGAGGAGGCCGGCCAAGGCAAAAGGTGCGGCCAGCATATGGAGTCCTACTAGGACTCCAAGTCCTAGTAGGAGTCCACCAAAAGGGGAGGAAGGGAGAAGGAATAGGAGGAGAAGGAGAGGTGGCCGGCCCCCTTTTCCCTAGTCCAATTCGGACCAAAGGGGAGGGGGGGCGCAGCAGCCTTTTCCTCTTCCCACTAAAGCCCATCAAGGCCCATTACTTCTCCCGTAATCCCGTAACTCCCCGGTACTTCCGAAAATACCCGAATCACTCAGAACCCTTCCGATGTCCGAATATAGTCGTCCAATATATCGATCTTTACGTCTCGACCATTTCGAGACTCCTCGTCATGTCCCCGATCTCATCCGGGACTCCGAACTCCTTCGGTACATCAAAACTCATAAACTCATAATATAACTGTCATCGAAACCTTAAGCGTGCGGACCCTACGGGTTCGAGAACAATGTAGACATGACCGAGACACGTCTCCAGTCAATAACCAATAGCGGGACCTGGATGCCCATATTGGCTCCTACATATTCTACGAAGATCTTGATCGGTCAGACCGCATAACAACATACGTTTGTTCCCTTTGTCATCGGTATGTTACTTGCCCGAGATTCGATCGTCGGTATCCAATACCTAGTTCAATCTCGTTACCGGCAAGTCTCTTTACTCGTTCCGTAATACATCATCTCACAACTAACACATTAGGTGCAATGCTTGCAAGGCTTATGTGATGTGCATTACCGAGAGGGCCCAGAGATACCTCTCCGACAATCGGAGTGACAAATCCTAATCTCGAAATAAGCCAACCCAACATGTACCTTCGGAGACACCTGTAGAGCACCTTTATAATCACCCAGTTACGTTGTGACGTTTGGTAGCACACAAAGTGTTCCTATGGTAAACGGGAGTTGCATATTCTCATAGTTAAAGGAACATGTATAAGTCATGGATAAAAGCAATAGCAACATACTAAACGATCGGGTGCTATGCTAATGGAATGGGTCATGTCAATCAGATCATTCAACTAATGATGTGATCTCGTTAATCAAATAACAACTCTTTGTTCATGGCTAGGAAACATAACCATCTTTGATCAATGAGCTAGTCAAGTAGAGGCATACTAGTGACACTCTGTTTGTCTATGTATTCACACATGTATTATGTTTCCAGTTAATACATTTCTAGCATGAATAATAAACATTTATCATGATATAAGGAAATAAATAATAACTTTATTATTGCCTCTAGGGCATATTTCCTTCAGTCTCCCACTTGCACTAGAGTCAATAATCTAGTTCACATCACCATGTGATTTATCAGCAATAGTTCACATCGATATGTGACCAACACCGAAAGGGTTTACTAGATTCAGTAATCTAGTTCACATTGC